>CM038678.1:578977546-579577546 GCA_021605205.1 Aegilops longissima
CCCAAAGTCTATTCGGTCACGTTCCTAGTCCAGTTCTGGATCACATCCGACCACTGTCCTCACGAACCGACCTCGAGGTTCCTTCCTTGCCGCGGCCCCTTAGGTTCAAGTCGGCTTGGTCACAGCTCGGATCACCTCCGACCTGTACGGTTGGTAGCGGCCTCTAGCAAGGCGTGCCGACCACCGCGTATCGATGAAGCTGGTTAGGCGAACTGCATAACGTGTCACACTTCTCATTCCTTTGCAAGACGATATATGTTGTCGGGCTCAAGGCGTAGACTGTCATCCTTGTGCTAACCCGACCTCTTTCGCTCCAGTTGATATCGACCACAATCCGGATTATCTCATAATCCTTGTCGATGGCCATGCTATTCCTGGTCGATCACACGAGGGGCCCAGAGTATATCTCTCCCGATCGAGGGGCAATCCCATCTTGCTCGACCATGTCTCGCAAAGATGGGACTGGACAAACCGAAACCTACCTTTGTAACTACCTACCACGGAGTAGCGTTTGGTCGGACCAAAGCAAGTCTGTCACCATCCAGAGTACATGCGCCTCGTGTCTTAGGACATAGAACGATGTTGTACTAGAGACTCACAGATGACATATCGCAGCATCTCATAGTTGGGTCCGTCCGACTCAGACCTTATCTCGACTCGGATCCGACTATGTCGAATCCGACCAGACCTTTCCAAGTCCATATTATCCGGTTAGCATCCAATGCTCCATGGCTAGTGAGACCAAGCCATCGACTATGTCATATGCTAGCCTAGTCGGCTGCAAGGCCCACACAGCCCTTTTGACTAGGGACCTTTA
The DNA here is from genome assembly GCA_021605205.1 of Aegilops longissima. Lineage (NCBI taxonomy): Eukaryota > Viridiplantae > Streptophyta > Magnoliopsida > Poales > Poaceae > Aegilops > Aegilops longissima. Next base: position 578,978,364 of record CM038678.1, read on the forward strand.
GGACAGTCATCATACAATGCATAGTCCCACAAACAAGTCACATACTTGTCGATACACATCATTGATAATGTCCAAGGACTATCTTTATTCATAAACACATAGGAAATATCATCATACATGATTGCCTCTAGGGCATATCTCCAACAGCCGCGGTCTCAAATCTGTCAAAGATCAAGTCCCCACGGATGTCCGCAACGTAGTTCAAACTTCTGAATCTGACCTGATGGCCAGGGGTGTAGCTATCAATCTGCTCCATATGGCCGAGCGAGTTGGCCCGCAGTACGAAGCCGCCGAACACAAAGATTTGCCCGGGGAGAAAGGTTTCTCCCTCAACAACGTCACCACCGACGATTGAAGGGGCCATCGAGCCTTATGTCGACAGCACAGTGGAACTCTCAATTAAAGCACCAATGTCGGTGTCAAAACCGGCGGATCTCGGGTAGGGGGTCCCGAACTGTGCGTCTAGGATCGATGGTTACAGGAGACGGGGGACACAATGTTTACCCAGGTTCGAGCCCTCTCTATGGAGGTAATACCCTACTTCCTGCTTGATTGATCTTGATGAATGTTGTCGGATTTAGGGTTCCGGATACCCCTTGAGGTTCAAACACTGGGGTGCGCGCGGAGATCTTTCCCCTACTAGCTCATGCGTGCAAGGATTGTGAGGGATCTAAACTACTAACGATGAACAACACAGAGACACGAGGTTTATACTGGTTCGGGTCACCGTTGTGGTGTAATACCCTACTCCAGTGTGTGGTGTGGTGGATTGCCTCAGGGGCTGATGATGAACAATACAAAGGGATAACAGCCTCGCGAGGGGCTGTTCTTGAGCTGGTGTGACGAACTGCTTGGGTGAGTCCAGTCGCCTCTCTATCTCTCTCTCTCTCTCTGTGTGATCTCGATCAGATTGATCCCCCTCTCTCTGTGGTGGCTAGTCCTATTTATAGAGGGAGGCCCTAGGCCTCTCCCCAAATAATGAGCGGGAAGGGCGCCAACAATTGGCCATTTTGAAGGGGAACATCTAGTACACTTATCCTGACTAAAGTTGGTCTTCGGCTGCCAAAGACTCTGACGGTGACGCCGTCCTGGGCTCCACGATGACCTCCATCCTGCCATTCTGATGGTCTTGGTCTTGTTGCACCGAAGCGGTAACCTTTGCCCGATGCCTTGGCCTGTGCTTGCCTCCTTTGCACCAAAGGGGAAATGAGGACACTGCGCGGGCTGGCGCCCGCCTAGCCTTGATAATCATGGCTTGCGTCACAAGGCACCCTCGCGAGGTACCCTGCCTTGATCTCTCCGCCTCCTCGTGAGCCTTCCTGATGAAGCTGCTCCTGAGGTAGATTCCTATTGTCCGCCCCGCGAGGCTTGGCCCCTCGCGAGGGTCTTGAGCTTGAGCTGATGAAGTTGGGTTGTGCTGGGCCCCCACTTGAGCCACGCCGTAGGCCGCAAGCAAGCAAGTCTGGGGACCCCCGTTCGCAGAACGCCGACAGTAGCCCCCGGGCCCATGGCGCGCCCGGACTTGGCTTAGCAGAGAAGCAAAGGGGCAAGTGCGAAGCGCCGCGGGCCCCAACAGCTTGCGGCCTTGGGCGCCGCGTGGCGATTGGTTGGCTGTGGGCGTCTCCGCCTCCCCACGACGCCTCGGCAACTGCCCTTCTGACAAAAAAGAGGCCCGGACCAGACTTGGTGCTTGTTCTCGCCCGTCTTGCTCCAGACCCCCTTTCGCCCTTCTCCTCCTTGCTTCTGAAATCCTCCAGATCTGCTTCAATCCTTCCCATCCTGCAGCCATGGCGCCTCGCAAGACCCCGACTGAGGCCTGGTACCTCCCGGCTCTTGATCCTCTGACTGTGCCGGCGAAGAATCTCGCCCTCATGCGCCGGAGGACGGTGGCGCAGGGCAACAAGGGGGCGATTGTGCTCAAGGCCGACTTCGATCAGCCTGAAGGCCAGGGGAGCACCTTCTACCCGTTCTTCGCGAGGGCCATTATCGCCGGTCTGGTTCCTCCTTTTTCCGAGTTCTTCTTCACTATTCTCCGCCAATACAACTTGCAGGCTCTGCATCTCCACCCCAACTCTGTTCTCCTCCTGGCGATCTTCGCCTACTAATGTGAGGCTCACGTTGCGATAAAACCCTCGGGGGCCTTGCTGCGCCACTACTTTTCCCTCCGGGTCTCCCGTGGCTCTATTACTACGTGCACGAGCTTCGTCGCATACTCCAGCTCCAACTCCATCTCCAAGCCCGGGAAGAGGATTGAAGGCTTCAGGAGCAAGTGGGTCATGGAGGACGTCGGGCGCATCCATCCCCGTCTGGCACTGCCGTTGGGGCAGCCCGGGGCCGTTGATGCATTGTCCCGCGCAAAGCTCGTCAATTCTCATGCGAAGATGTTACTGAAGAGGATAGACGCGGATATGTGGCCAGCCAACTTGGGGGCGGCGAAGCTGACCGGGGCAACGCTCCTGAGGGAGTTCCTGGAACATCGGGTGGCTCCGCTCCGGGAACATTCGCTTACATTGTGGAGGCTGGGGGAGGCAGGCGATGACCTCCGCCTGACCTCCGAGGCCCTCTTTGACGAAGATCTGGCAACGGCTCTCCATTCCTTGGTCGGGGGGGATGTGGCAATACCGGAGGGTGCTCCCGTCCCCCTGTTCCTTCGCGGCGACTGGGAGCAAGTGGTGAACGACATGCCCACCTTCAATGGTGAGGGGCTGGTGCCTGCCGGGGCTCCCGAGGATCTGGCGATGTTGAGCGGCAGTGAGGAGGAAGAAGAGGAGGTGGAAGGAGGAGGTCCTGACTTCGAGGTGCCTGGCGAGGAGTCGGGGGACTCCTTCCCTCGGCGCAGGTCCCGCGCCCTTCGCCTCATGTCGGATGACGACGAGGCCGACGCCAGGCGAGGAGGGGAGGATTCTCCCCTGGTTTCGAGGAAGGGCAGGTCGGGGCTGGTTCCCCCAGGGTCCGCTCTGACTCCGGGGCGGTCTGAGTCCAGCTCCGGCCTTCCCAACGCGCCTACTGCTTCCGGTCCTCCCGAGGCTGATCCCAGCCGCAGGCTCTCAGGCTTCAAGTTCGGTCGGAGGCTGCCTGGGTCCGGGGACGACGACCAGTGAGTGTTTGATCCGTGCTTTGCTTTGCTTCTGCCACTGGGGCCTGACGTCTGTATTCTCTTGACCAGGTCGGCACCTGCAGCAAAGAGGCCGAAGGGGGCTCCTGCGGCCCTGCTTGAGACGGGTTCGCCTGCCGTGGCAGCGGCTCCACCTGCGGGGAAAGGAGGCGGCGAGGCTCGCGCCTCCCCTGCCCGGTCATCCTAGCGAGCCCAGCAGGGGCACTCTGGAGGTGAGTCAGCCCCCGTGGTCCCGCTGACTCCGGAGGTGCCTGGGCTTGATGTTGTTGCTGAGGCGCCCAAGGCCCAGGGGGCTCCTTCTTCCCAAGTCGTGATCACGCTGTCGTCTTCCACACCTGCTCCGCCGGCTCCAGTCTCCTCTGATTCCTCGGCCATCCTGGATCAAGCTGCCGATGGAACCGAGCCGATGAGGAGGATCTCCGAGCAGCTGATCCACGTCGGTGGCAGGCGCTGAATCAGCTTCGGCTGGGCCGCTCTGCTGCCTCCGTCCGAGCGGTGCTGAGCCAAGCCGCGTCGGCCTCTGAAGGGGAGAAGCAAGCCGCTCGGAGGCCAAGGCCGCTCGCGATGCCGCCCTGGGTGACGCCACGGGCGCCTGAGACCGCTACAAAGCGCTGGAGGCCGAGCTGCAAGGCTTGCGTGACGAGCTCGCCAAGGAGGTTCGCGGCCGTCAGGAGAAGGAGAAGGAGATGGAGGCTCGGGAGGCCGCCGTCAAGAACCGGGACGCCGAGCTTGATGGCTGCCGCAGCCGGTTGGAGACGCAGGAACAGTCGCTGAAGACGGAGAGGATCGAGCTCGACAGGAAGGCAAAGATCCTGGCTGAGGATCGGGTGGCCTTCGCCGAGTTGGAGGAGAAGGCTCGTGCCGCATTGAAGACGCTCTACGAGGGAGGCCTGGGGGAGCCGTTGGCTGGTGCAGAGGACGGCCCCGCCAAGCTGCTTCCTTCTTGGTCCGAGCACTTGAAGATGTCGCGGACGGCCTTGCCCCCACGGCCGAGGCCGAGGCGCGCGCCTTGTCTTCTGCAGCACTGACGCATATCCTCAGCCACGTCTACCTTCGCGACCCCAGCACCGACCTCGACGGCCTGCTGGAGCCTGTGAGCGGTGACCTTGCCGCTGCCGCTGCCGAGGCCGTGAAAGGCCGAGCCGAGGCCCTGGCTGGGAAGTTTCGCGCCAAAGACCTTGTTCGGGCGCGGTGCCGCCAGCTCTACGGCCTCGGGAGGTGAGGGCGCCACAGGAGAGTGATCCTTTTGCAGCTCCTGCTCTGTTTTTAATCCTGCAACATGCACCATGCCTCATGGAGGCGTTTAAACTTTGTGTTTGGTGTTGTGAAAACGACTTATGGCTTCTAATATTTGCTTTGAATTCGCATTCTTCCCTCCTACTTGCATGTGTTCTACGTCGGCAGGGCCCGACCTCAAGATACCTCAGCCGCCGTTAGCCCCGACGGAGACCAAGGACGGACTAAGGAGTGAGGGGCTACGTGGCAAGTTAGGCTCTGAGTCGCGATGCTTAGGAGTCCCCTTGACGCCTGTAACAGCAAGTAGGGATAGGAGGCATAGGAGTGGATTGGTCGTTTCTACGCCGACAGGGCCTGCCTCACAAGATACCTCAATCTGCCGTTAGCCCCCGACCGGAGACCAAGGACGGACTAAGGAGTGAGGGGCTACGTGACCAGTTAGGCTCCTGAGTCGCGATGCTCAGGGGTCCTCCTTGATGTTCAAACGAATTTCATACCTTGGCTCCGCTCGGGGAGGCGCGCGACGACTAGGTCCGGGGGAGCTGGCTGGGTGGCGACGTCCGGGCGAGGCCCAAGCGCTGCCTCTGTCCAGCCTCGCTGCACTCCCGAGGGAGGCGCTATGATGGCGCCTGCACACCAGCCTGGCTCCCCGAGGTTGATACGGTTATGAGACGCCTCGCTTGTTTATCACCAGCGCAGAGCATAGCGCTTCCGTATGTGTATGGGCATAGCCGCCTCGGCAAAGTGTCATCAGCCAGCTGAGCATGGTGCTTCCACTGGTTAGGTGGGAGGGGCTCCCTCCGGGAGGAGCCCCAGGCGACAACCCGCCTACACGTGGGCCGCACGGTAGGGCTAGGAGAGGTGTGTCTGGGCACCCGTGAGCCAGCAGCGGGACTCACGGGCCCTACTCGAGGCGGGTTGCCCCGGCTCTGGGCCTTTATCATTGGTGTGTTCTGTGAGGGTTAGAATGCAAATGATCTACGTCCTCAGGTCCCGGCCCTCGAGCTAGCTCAGCCGTCGCTGGTATGACAGGTCGCGATGCCGTGGGTCAAGGCCAGGGGGTGAGGGCTGGAGAGCCAGTAAGAGCCCATGAGTCGCGATGCTCAGGTACCCCCCCCCCTTTTAACGTGAAAGCACTTTGCATTAGGGCGGAGAGGCCCGCGACAGGTAGTAGGCAATAATTGCATGAATCAGGTTAAGCGCGAAGGAGCAAATCCTTCTAGATAGGTGCGGAGAAAGCATACACCACTGGGTCTGGCCTGAGCAGCTTGGGGATAATGCAGCCCGAGGGGCGCCCCCAACAAGGTAAGTAAAGAACATAAGCCAAACGGGTACATGCCGCAGGGACGGACCCACGCAGCCTGGGCATGATGCAGCCCGAGGGACGCTCCCAGCTGAAAACGAAACTTGGAAAGGTGGCACCTGATATGGTCGGAGATGGCGGGGTGTTGAGGTAGCGGATGATGCGTGACGAGGACGTCGGCCCTCACGAGCCCTCCGGACCTGGAGCCTCGGGAGGCTCCGGGTCTGGGGTTCTCGAGAGCCATCTCCATCTCCGCCAGACGCTACTGCTTGACCTCCCGAGCCTCAGAGCGCCCTCGGCCAGCGCCGATGGGCGGTAATCGTGATTCGGCAGCCGAAGGCATGCAAACGTAGCTGTGAGGTGGACCGCAACGCCCCCACGCGTGAGGGCCAGAGGCGCCTCGAGACACGGCTCGGTTGAGCCCTCGGTATTTCGATGCAGATTCGAGCCCAAAGATCCTCGCCTGGATGTGGGGCCACGGCGGGCAAGCGGCGGCATACCAAGCATGACTCTTGACTCCTGAGCTCCCCTGAGTGCTCCTTGCGATGAACTCCCGAGGGTTTGGCCATCCTTGCTTGGCTCCTTCCCGAGGGAAACGTGCCTTGAAGCACGCCTCCAAGTGGTGCCCGAGCCTCCCTCGTGACTCGGCTAGGTCGGTGGCTCGCCATGAAAGAGCCCCGAGCCCTGCTCGAGGAGGGCGCCAGCGCCTTCCTATGCGCCTGCAGGGTGGCGCTTGAACGGGCGCAGTCCCGCTGCCATGCCTCCCGAGCTGCTTACCCCACTAGGTCTTGGACTAGGTGAGGCCTTCTTCTTCTTGGGGATCGCCTCGGAAGTCTCCCGCCTCGTGATCTGGTCTTCGATTGCTGCGGCTTGAAGGCACGCCAAGAAAGCACAATGCATCCCTTTCCTCGCAAGGCACTGTGATGACTCCTCCGCTTCATGGCATCTTGAGGACATTGTAGCCATGGTGAGTCACTGCCATGAACTTGGCCAAAGCTGGGTACCTGAGTATGGCATTGTATGGCAGGCGAATGTGGGCGACGTCAAAGTCGATGAGCTCGGTGCGGTAGTTGTTGCGTTGTCCGAAGGTGACAGGAAGGCGGACTTGCCCTATCGGGACGGTGGAACCATCGGTGACTCCGGAGAAAGGCTTGGTCGGCTGAAGCTGATCCTATGGCACTTGGAGATCGTTGAATGTCTCGACAGATAGGACGTTGAGCCCTGCTCCACCGTTGATGAGGGTCCTGGTGACTTGCACGTTGCCGATGACTGGTGAGCAAAGCATGGGGAGGACTCCGGCCGTTGCCGCGCACTTGAGCTGATCCGCTGAACTGAATGTGATAGCGCACGAGGACCACTTGAGAGGGCGTGTGGCCTCTGGCTTGGGGAGGACTGCATTCACCTTACGAGCAAACTGCTTGAAGATGTGCTGAGAGGCTAAGGCCTTGCGCCACCCAGGATGCAAGCGATCGCGTGCGGCTCCTGGAAGCCCCCAGCCCCCTCGTCCTGATGATTGTCTTCATACCTCCTTGGCGGCTACGGCAGAGGCGGGAGCCCTGCATTGCCCTGAGGGCGATCCTCGCGAGGTTAGTCCCTCCAACCTCCCTCGCGAGGCTGGTCCTGCCAGCGGTCCTCGCGAGGTCTGTCACGCCATCCCTGGCGAGGGCCACGGTCTTCCCAGCGTCCTGCGCCTCTTCCTCCTCCTCGGTCGTAGCCTCGATCACCGCGGTCGGGGCGTCGATCGATTCACCCTTCTCGCACGGCCCTGAGCTCTTGGCATTCATTGGTGTTCTGGGTGTGGAGATCGTGGTACACGCAATACCGGTTGCCCTTGGAAGACTCGGGCTGATCCCTGCCTCGCTTGGTGTCTGGTTCGCCTGAGCATCGCAGCCCCTTGCGCTTCACGCCCTGGCCTTGGGCTTCTTCTCTTCGATCGACAGCTGGAAGCTCGAGGAGGGATAGGCGCCCTTCCTCAGCCCTGGAGCATTTGGTCACCAAGTTGAACAGCTTTAGAGATGTGCACAGGTCTTCATGCATCGCTAGCTCCTCCTTCATCTTGACGTCACGCACACCATCGGAGAAGGCTGAGATGATGGCCTCCTCAGTCACCTTGGGAATCTTGAGGCATGCATTGTTGAAGCGCTGGATGTACTTCGCAGGTCTCCGGCTGCTGCTTGATGCGGTGTATGTCGCCACGGCAGGAGGCCGGTCGCGAAGTGCCTTGAAGTTGGCGGCGAAGCGGTGCGCATCTCGCCCCAGAGGAGATCGTGCCGGAGCCGTGTTCGGGCTCCGTCCTTCAGCGCCATGGGGAACCAATTCGCCATGACCTTTTCGTCTCGTTATGCGGACGCCCAGCTCAGTCTGAGCCGAAGGAAGTCCGCAGGATCGGCGGTGCCATCGTAGCGAGGAGGCAGGTCTGGCTTGAACTTGCCGGGCCATGCGACGCTGCGTAGCTCGGCGGTGAAGGCGCGGCAGCCTGCAGTGGCCACTGGGGCTCTCTGATGATGCGGAGCTTGCTCTTGTGGATTCCCGTGCACCGCTGCCTGGAGCAGTGCGGGGTCTTGACGCGGTGGTGCTGGAGCGTGGTCGTGGCGCTCCGGTGCTGGGAGCACGCGAGCACCTTCTTGGGGACGAGGGATCTCCTGGCAGCTCCTTTCTTGGTGCGCGGGCGTCGGGCGTGAAGGGTCTCGGCCCAGGGCCAAGCGCCTTGGAGCCAGGGCGCCTTCTTGGGAAGGAGGTGGCGGGGGCACCTCCGGCCCCCTGCCTCCCGCGCGTGGTGCGGGGCGAAGCAGCGAGAGGGACGGCGGGGAGCCCCCTGCGGCGCGGACGAGCTCGGCGACGCGGTCGAGCCACTCCTCGTAGACGTCATCGACGGGGCGGTAGCGAAGGAGCTCGTTTGCCGTGATGAGCGCGGCTCGAGCCTCCATGGGCGTGCGGAGCACGCGGGACAAAGAACCAGCTGGGGCGAGCGAAGGAGTAGCGGTGCGGCCGTCTCGCCTCACGGATGGATGATGGGACGAGGCCTGCTGCTCGTTCCCCGCCAGGCCGGTGGCGGCGTTGGCGGCAGGCGACGGGGAATGACGGGGGTGTCCGCCGACGGGAGCCGTCTGGGCGACTCGAGCGGCGCGAGCAGCCCGCGCTTCGGCGCGAAGCTCGGCGGAAGGCCAATCATGGACACGACGGAAGATCGCACACGACCAGCGGAAGAAAGATTCCGGCGCACCCCTACCTAGTGCGCCAAATGTCGGATTTCGGGTTCCGGCAGACCCTTGAGGTTCGAACACTGGGGTGCGTGCGGAGCTCTTTCCCCTACCAGCTCATGCGTGCAAGGATTGCGAGGGATCTAAACTACTAACGATGAACAACAAAGAGACACGAGGTTTATACTGATTCGGGCCACCGTTGTGGTGTAATACCCTACTCCAGTGTGTGGTGTGGTGGATTGCCTCGGGGGGCTGATGATGAACAATACAAAGGGAGAACAGCCTCATGAGGGCTGTTCTTGAGCTGGTGCGACGAACTACTTGGGTGAGTCCACGCTCTCTCTCTCTCTCTCTGTGTGATCTCGATCAGATCGATCCCCCTCTCTCTGTGGTGGCTAGTCCTATTTATAGAGGGAGGCCCTGGGCCTCTTCCCAAATAATGAACGGGAAGGGCGCCAACAATTGGCCATTTTAAAGGGGAACATCTAGTACACTTATCCTGACTAAAGTTCGTCTTCGGCTGCCAAAGACTCTGATGGTGACGCCGTCCTGGGCTCCACGATGACCTCCATCCTGCCGTTCTGCTGGTCTTGGTCTTTTTGCACCGAAGTGGTAACCTTTGCCCGATGCCTTGGCCTGTGCTTGCCTCCTTTGCACCAAAGGGGAAATGAGGACACTGCGCGGGCTAGCGCCCGCCTGGCCTTGATCGTCATGGCTTGCGTCACAGGGCACCCTCGCGAGGTACCCTGCCTTGATCTCTCCGCCTCATGAGCCTGCCTCACGAGGCTGCTCCTGAGGTAGGTCCCTGTCGTCCGCCCCGCGAGGCTTGGCCCCTCGCGAGGGTCTGATGAAGCTGGGCCGTGCTGGGCCCACACTTGAGCCACGCCGCAGGCCTGTAACGCCCCGGATTCGATGCGCCAGGTGTCCGCCAGTTATTCGTCGTTGTTGCCATGTCATTTGCTTGCGTGTTGCACTTTGCCATGTCATCATCTGCATTTGATATCATGTCGTCATGTGCATCGCATCTGCATACATGTTCGTCTCATGCATCCGAGCATTTTCCCCGTTGTCTCTTTTGCAATCCGGCACTCCTATGTCTCCCGGCGCCCCCTTTTGCCTCTTTGCATGTGCGGGTGTTAAACTTTCTCGGAATGGCCCAAGGTTTGCCAAGCGGCCTTGGTATAGCACCGGTAGACCGCCTGTCAAGTTTCGGATCATTTGGAGGTCGTTTGATACTCCAACGGTTAAGCGGGTAACCGTAAAAGCCTCCTTCTCCTTGGAGCCCAACACCCCTTCCAAAGTGGCCCAAAACCCAGCAAACTCCCCTCCATGCTCTCGGTCGTTCTATCACGATCGTGTGGGCGAAAACCGCACCTCATTTGGACTCTCCTAGCTCCCTCTACCTATAAATAAGTCCTCCCCTCCATTTTTCGCGGATGAATCCCCAAACCCTAGATCAAATCGCCCTCCGCCGCCACGAGCGCGTCAAGACCGCGCCGGACATGTCCGCGGCCGCCGCCGCCAGCTACCCCTCGCGCCACGTGCCCTCGCCGCCGTGCCCCACGCCACTGCCCACGGAGCCCATCCGGGCCAGCCAGCGGGCCAGATCCGCCGCCGCCCGGCCGACCGCACCCGCGCGCCGCCCATCTCTCTCACGGCGCTTCGCCGTGCTCTGCCTGAGCCGGCAGCGGGCCGCCGCCTGCGCTGCCTCCGCCTCCTCCGTCCCTCAGCGTACTCGCCCGCCGCCTCCGCTCGCCGCCCGATCGCCGGAGCCCGGCCGCCCGCGCCTCCTCTCGAAGGCCGCGCTCCTCCCGGGAGCCCGCCGCGCCCGCCTCCCGGCTGCCCGCCGCCCGTGGCTGCCGCCAGCGCCTCTTGGCGGCTCCCGCGCCCAGGTGCTCCCCGCGACGCGCCGGATCCTCCGTGCCGCCGCCTGACCTCGCCAGGCGCCGCCTCCCTCAAGCGCCGCCGCGCCGCCGCCAGCCAAGCCCTCGCGGACCCGCCGCCCGCTGCTCGTTGGTCCGCCCGACCCGATCCATGGCCCCTCGCCCGGATCCTTCTCGCCCGACCCGATCCGCGTTGACCCCGAGGTGATTTTTCTAACTAAGTCCCCGAATATGTGATTTTATCATGCATTTTCATCGCATCATAACTCCGCATCCGTAGCTCCGTTTCGTGCGTGTAGCATATAAAATTGTTCGCATCGACGAGTACATCATTTCATTCCATTGCATCATATTCATTTGAGCTCATCTTGATGCCCGAAATGCTGTTAGAAGAGGGCTATGTGATGTTAGTTTCAGATTCTTATCAGAACATGCACTTTTGTCTTTTTTGCCATGATTGATGTGTGCACCCTATAAACTTGAGTCCTACATGTGTTTTGTAATATTCCATGCCATCTTTACAGGGGTGTATGCCATGTATTTTTGTGATCTATGTGGTGACTAGCACAAGCATGCAAACTAGGCTTCATGATATTGCTGTTTTCAGCCCCTGTTCTGCTGATATTTTTATGCCATGTAAAGTTGATGCTACCGAGAGATCCATGCTTATTTTGAGATACTTCAGTAAGGATGTTTTGAACATATGGTTATTATCTATCCATCCATGCCCTTGTATGCAATTATGGACTGCCATAGCTTGAGTCAATCGAGCTCTACTTTTGCTATAAAATATTTCCTGGCAGGTTGTTTACATGTTATTCAATTTTGCCAAGGTTGTTGTAGTTGATTCGTGTATGCTATGATGTTGTTCTTGCCATGTATAACTTCTATGCCATGTCTTCTTACTGTGAGTTGCCTTGCCATGCCATGTATTGCTCTGTGGTGAGTGGTTCAAGCTCACCAACATGCCTACTTATTGTTGTTCCTGCCATGTATGAATCTGTAATATAACTTGCCATGTTTACATGGGTGCCATCATATCTTTTGATTCTTTTTGGCTCATGGTCACTAAAGGACTTTTGTTCTATGCAATTAGTAGATTCATGCCATGCCTTTGTTTGCCATGATAATTTCCTGTAACATGTTGTTTGATAGCTCTAAACATTGCAACCTGATGTTATTTCCTGATAAGTCTGAAACTGTTATTAATTGCAATCTTGCCATGTCATTTTGAGCATGTTCTAGTGATTTCTGGTGATAGCTCAGTGTTCATGTTTTGTTATGCTTTACCTGTACAACATGCCCATGCCTTTTGTTATTATGTTGAGGTCATGTAGCATGTTGTTTTGATGCTTGCAATATGCCTAGTTGCTGTTTTGGACAGATTGTTGTCATGTCTTGTATGGTGTGTATGTGTTGAACCGTTGCTCCGTTTTGAGTGTGCTCTATATGAAACTTGCTTGATTTTGCATGTAGTTTCATATTATCATGTTGCATCCTTGTTTTGAGGTGTTTGTTTGATGTTTGAATGCATTTTGCATCAATTCCATGTTTAACTTGTTTTGCTCATATCTTCTAGGCCGTAGCTCCGAATTTAATGAACTTTATATGTAACTTGACTAGAATTTCGTGTAGATCATCTTGGTGCATCTTAAATTGCTGTTTAAAAACTTGAACTTAAGGTCTAATCAGATCTGGACCAATTTCGAAATTTGCATATGAGGACTTACCGGAATTGTTCTATGTTGTTTCCGGCCTCATTTAAACTTGCCTTGATGTGTTGCTCTTGTTTGCATCATCTCTTGCCATGAGTAGCCTCTTCTAGCTTTGTCATGCATCATGCTTGTTGTGCATCATGCCTTGTTCATGTGTGGTGTGTTTACCTTGTTGTGTGCTTCTTCTCGATAGTTCCCGTTTCGTTGCGATCGTGAGGATTCGTTCATCTACGCTTGGTTCGTCTTCGTGGCTTCGTATTCTTCATGGACTCGTTCTTCTTCCTAGCGGGATTTCAGGCAAGATGACCGTCACTTTGGATCTCATTACTATCATTGCTATGCTAGTTGCTTCGTTCTATCGCTATGCTGCGCTACCTATTACCTGTTTATCAAGCCATCCCAAATTGCCATGTCAGCCTCTAACCTTTGACACCTTTCCTATGCAAACCGTTGTTTGGCTATGCTACCGCTTTGCTCAGCCCCTCTTATAGCGTTGTTAGTTGCAGGTGAAGATGAAGTTTGTTCCTTGTTGGAACATGGAGATGTTGTTCCTTGTTGGAACATGTTTACTTGTTGGGATATCACAATATATCTTATTTAATTAATGCATCTATATACTTGGTAAATGGTGGAAGGCTCGGCCTTATGCCTGGTGTTTTGTTCCACTCTTGCCGCCCTAGTTTCCGTCATATTGGTATTATGTTCCCGGATTCTGCGTCCCTAACGCGGTCGGGTGATTTATGGGACCCCCTTGACAGTTCGCTTTGAATAAGACTCCTCCAGCGAAGCCCAACATTGGTTTTACCATTTGCCTCACCTATGCCCTTTTCCCTTGGGTTTCGGAGCCCAAGGGTCATCTTTATTTTAGCCCCGGGCGGTGCTTCTCTAAGTGCTGGTTCGAACCGAGTCACTGCAGGGGCCACCACGGGGAAACTCGAGGCTTGGTTTTACTCGTAGCCTGTCTCATCCGGTGGTTCCCTGAGAACGAGATATGTGCAGCTCCTATCGGGATTGTCGGCGCATCGGGCGGTCTTGCTGGTCTTGTTTTATTGCTATCAAAATGTCTTGTAGCCGGGATTCCGAGACTGATCGGGTCTTCCCGGGGAGAAGGAATATCCTTCGTTGATCGCGAGAGCTTATCATGGGCTAAGTTGGGACACCCCTGCAGGGTATAAACTTTCGAGAGCCGAGCCCGCGGTTATGTGGCAGATGGGAATTTGTTAATATCCGGTTGTAGTAAACTTGAAGCAAACTCTTTTAAAATACACCAACCGTGTGCGTAACCGTGAGTGTCTCTTTTCGGGGTTGATCGAGAAGAGAACACGGTTTCTGGGTTATGTCTGACGTAAGTAGGAGTTCAGGATCACTTCTTGATCATTACTAGTTGACGACCGTTCCTTTGTTTCTCTTCTCGCTCTCATTTGTGTATGTTAGCCACCATATATGCTTAGTCGCTGCTGCAACCTCACCAGTTTATCCCTTCCTTTCCTACTTAAGCTTTGCTAGTCTTGATACCCATGGTAATGGGATTGCTGAGTCCTCGTGGCTCACAGATTACTACACCAATAGTTGCAGGTACAGGTTGTGCGATGATCATGACGTGAGAGCGATGTTTACTTGTGTTGGAGTTCTTCTTCTGCTTCTTCGATCAGGGGATAGGTTCCAGGTCGGCAGCCTGGGCTAGCAGGGTGGATATTGTTGGAGTTTCTGTTTATGTTTCCTCCGTAGTCGGATGTTGATCTTGTATATGATGTTGATGTATTCTTGTGGCATTTGTGCCTTATGTATGTATCCCCATCTATTCTGTAATGTTGATGTAATGATATCCACCTTGCAAAAGCGTCTTCAAGATGCGCTTCTATCCTTGGTGGGACCTTCGAGTTCCTTTTGGATAGGGTCGCATCTTGGGCGTGACAAGTTGGTACCAGAGCCTCGACCGACCCTAGGAGCCCCCTTGATTGATCGTGTAGTTTGGCCGATGTCGAGTCTAGAAAAACTTTTCGGAGTCTAGTTATATCGGAGAGTAGGAATTCTGTTTACTCCTCAGCCCCTTTCGTCGCTCTGGTAAGGAATCTTGACGTAGGTGTTTTGAATTACTTCTCTTCCCCTTCAAATTTTCTTTAGGATCACGCAGTTGGTTTTCCGATCGTTGGCCCTCAGATCTTTTCATCCGGTGCATTTCTCGTCAAGTTGACTCGAGCCTCTTCATCTTTGAGTTCAATCCTCAGTTGCTTTCTTTTCCCACCCGCCCTCCCTGTTCTTCTTCTCGGAACCGGAGTCCGTTATCGAATAACCATCCTACTCGTGTGAAGTCTTTGCTTTCTTTCCACAATGATTTCAACCGGTGTTTCCTCTTGAAGTTATTCATCTGTTCCCCGTTCCAAGTTGCCTTTGTTTTTCCCGCCCACCGACCCTTTTTCTTCCCGGAGTCTGACTCTCTCTCGACCAGCTATCTCATTCGTGCGGAACCTCTTCAGTCTTCCCTTAATTATCTCAACCGGTGATTTCTCGTCTAGTTCGTCATTCTTCATCCCTTTCTTTTTCCGGTGCACTCAATTCAAGTTTTTTTTTCGGGTTGATCATATTCTTTTCCTTGGATCAAATGTTCTCCCAGCTCATTCGTTTCTCGCCAGTTTATCCTTCCGGAGCCTTCAAGACATCTCAGGAGATCCGTCTGTGTTCGGAGTAATTCGAGGTTGCCACCTCATTCAAATATTTCAATTGTTCCGGTGCATCATCTATCTGTTCAACAATCCTTTCCAACGGTGTTTTCTTTTAGTGGGCCCTAACCCACAGGTCTTTTCCCAGGATCTTACCTGACTCTTCTAATTTCCCCGGAGTTATTCTCAATTCTGTTCGGAGGGTGACGTAAGAATGAATATCATCAGTCAGATGCTTTTCCAAGATCGATTTCAAATCATTTTATTGTTGGTTCAACCTCTATGTTTTTCTTTCTTCCGGAGTATCTCATTAATTTTGGTGGTGTTTTCTCCTCATCATTTGAAGATTGAAGAGAATTTTCCTCTAAATCTTGTTCGTTCCCCGGAGATTCATGGTGCTAGCTCGATGTTATCCTATCTAATTGTTTCAAGTCATGCAAACTCTTTTCATCCATCCGGAGTATCTCAGGAGTTGTTTTCCGTCTCGATCATCCGGAGGTCATCTTTTCGGAATATTTCTTCGTTCCAAGTTTTCAGCTTCATTCATCTCAATATTCTTCCGGTGCTTCGTCAAGTGTTCTTTAAGCAGCTCATGATCTCTTTGTTCTTTTACATCTAAATTCCCTCTAGCATATTTGTTCTTCTAATTCTTCCCGGTGATTCATTCTCTTTCATCAGTCATTTTCGAATTCTTACGGTGGTTCGTTCAAGATTATTTTCTTTGATTATCATATTAATCCATTCGTTCTTTCAAATCCTACCGGTGGTTCATGAAGACTCTCTCTAGTTTTGGGCTATATCCCCCTAATCCTTTTCAAGAAGAATAAGTAATATGCAAAATCCATTGCTTGTCATCAATTTAATTTGATGAAGGATAAGCATACAATAAATATTATTCTTATTTCATTAAAGTGAGTATTCCTTTTCTTCGGAGTTTGTTCTTGATGAATAAATTCTAGTTCCAAGTGTTTTCATCTTTTCTTTTCCGGAGTTCAAATTTTCCTCGGACATTTTGTGGGAACCTCCATCTAAATCACCGCAAGGCTCATCTTATTCTTTCGTCCTTCATTCTATCTCATCATCCTTTCGTTACCGGAGTTCTTCATGGTGGTTCTTCATGAGTTAATTCTTTCTTCAAGAGTTTCATCAATATTTTGGTGGAATTCAAATATCTTTTCTTCTTGCATCTCTAAGTGTAATTAATTCTCCGTATTCTTTAGAATTGGAGTTTTGCATTTCTTTGTTCTTCTTATATATTCAAATCCACTCAATCCTTCCTTTGAAGTTCTTTTCATTCAAATTCTTTAAATTCTCCCGGAGGCATTGCGTTGTTTATCTCGTCAAGTGTCATTCCATCTTCTGAAGCTCATGTTCTATTCTTTCCTTGTTCAACCGGTGTGCTGCCTAAATCCTGTCAGTCTTATTCGTTTCTTATCTCGTTCTAACCGGAGTGCTTTCAGAGTCTATCGTGTTTCCATGAGCTTTTGATTCTCGTCATTCTCGTCGTTCCTCTCTTATTCTCGAGTGCTCTCGATTCTTTGCCTCTTCTCTCTTGCGTTTCTTTTTTCACCTCATCCATTTTCCCTTCCGTCTCGGTCCTAAGATCTCGGGACGAGATCTCTTGTTAGTGGAGGAGTGTTGTAACGCCCCGGATTCGATGCGCCAGGTGTCCGCCAGTTATTCGTCGTTGTTGCCTTGTCATTTGCTTGCGTGTTGCACTTTGCCATGTCATCATCTGCATTTCATATCATGTCGTCATGTGCATCGCATCTGCATACATGTTCGTCTCATGCATCCGAGCATTTTCCCCGTTGTCCGTTTTGCAATCCGGCACTCCTATGTCTCCCGGCGCCCCCTTTTGCCTCGTTTCGTGTGCGGGTGTTAAACTTTCTCGGAATGGCCCGAGGTTTGCAAAGCGGCCTTGGTATAGCACCGGTAGACCGCCTGTCAAGTTTCGAATCATTTGGAGGTCGTTTGATACTCCAACGGTTAACCGGGTAACCGTAAAAGCCTCCCTCTCCTTGCAGCCCAACACCCCTTCCAAAGTGGCCCAAAACCCAGCAAACTCCCCTCCATGCTCTCGGTCGTTCGATCACGATCGTGTGGGCGAAAACCGCACCTCATTTGGACTCTCCTAGCTCCCTCTACCTATAAATAAGTCCTCCCCTCCATTTTTCGCGGATGAATCCCCAAACCCTAGATCAAATCGCCCTCCGCCGCCACCGGACGCGTCCGCACCGCGCCGGACACGTCCGCGCCGGCCGCCGCAGCCACTCCCCTCGCGCCATGTGCCCTTCGCGCTGTCTCGCGCCGCCGCCTGCTGGAGCCCATCCCGCCCAGCAGCGGCCCAGATCCGCCGCCGCCGACCCGGACCGCACCCGCGCGCCGCCCATCTCCCTCACCGGCGCCGCGGCGCTCCGCCGCCGCAGGCGGTGCCGCCACGCTGCCTCCGCCTCCTCCCGTCCCGTGTACTCGCCCGCCGCCTCCGCGCTCGCCCGCGATCGCGGAGCGGCCGGAGCCAGCGCCTCCTCCTCCTCTGGCGCCGCGCCTCGGCGGGCTGGAGCGCCCGCGCCGCCTCCCGCCGCCCGCCGCCCGCCGCCGCCGCCGCGCCCCTTGCCGTGACCCAGCGCCCGTGCTCCCCGCCGCCGCCCGGATCCTCCGTGTCGCCTCCCGACCTCGCTGCGCCGCGCCTCCCTCGCCGCCGCCGCCCAAGCCCCTCGCGGACCCGCCGCCGCTGCCGTTCAGGTCCGCCCGACCGATCCAAGGGCCCTCGCCGGATCCTTCTCGCCCGACCCGATCCGCGTTGATTTTTCTCACCAAGTCCCCGAATCTGTGATTTTATCATGCATTTTCATCGCATCATAACTCTGCATCCGTAGCTCCGTTTCGTGCGTGTAGCATATCAAATTGTTCGCATCGACGAGTACATCATTTCATTCCATTGCATCATATTCATTTGAGCTCATCTTGATGCCCGAAATGCTGTTAGAAGATGGCTATGTGATGTTAGTTTCAGATTCTTATCAGAACATGCACTTTTGTCTTTTTTGCCATGATTGATGTGTGCACCCTATGAACTTGAGTCCTACATGTGTTTTGTAATATGACATGCCATCTTTAAAGGGGTGTATGCCATGTATTTTTGTGATCTAAGTGGTGACTAGCACAAGCATGCAAACTAGGCTTCATGATGTTGCTGTTTTCAGCCCTTGTTCTGCTGATATTTTTTTGCCATGTAAACTTGATACCACCGAGAGATCCATGCTTATTTTGAGATACTTCAGTAAAGATGTTTTGAACATATGGTTATTCTCTATCTATCCATGCCCTTGTATGCAATTATGGACTGCCATAGCTTGAGTCAGTCGAGCTCTACTTTTGCTATAAAATGTTTCCTGGCAGGTTGTTTACATGTTATTCAATTTTGCCAAGGTTGTTGTAGTTGATTCGTGTATGCTATGATGTTGTTCTTGCCATGTATAACTTCTATGCCATGTCTTCTTACTGTGAGTTGCCTTGCCATGCCATGTATAGCTCTGTGGTGAGTGGTTCAAGCTCACCAACATGCCTACTTATTGTTGTTCCTGCCATGTATGAATCTGTAATATAACTTGTCATGTTTACATGGGTGCCATCATATCTTCTGATCCTTTTTGGCTCATGGTCACTAAAGGACTTTTGTTCTATGCAGTTAGTAGATTCATGCCATGACTTTTTTTTCCATGATAAGTTCCTGTAACATGTTGTTTGATAGCTCAAAACATTGCAACCTGATGTTATTTCCTGATAAGTCTGAAACTGTTATTAATTGCAATCTTGTCATGTCATTTTGAGCATGTTCTAGTGATTTCTGGTGATAGCTCAGTGTTCATGTTTTGTTATGCTTTACCTGTACATCATGCCCATGCCTTTTGTTATTATGTTGAGGTCCTGTAGCATGTTGTTTTGATGCTTGCAATATGCCTAGTTGCTGTTTTGGACAGATTGTTGTCATGTCTTGTATAGTGTGTATGTGTTGAACCGTTGCTCCGTTTTGAGTGTGCTCTATATGAAAATTGCTTAATTTTGCATGTAGTTTCATATTATCATGTTGCATCCTTGTTTTGAGGTGTTTGTTAGATGTTTGAATGCATTTTGCATCAATGCCATGTTTAACTTGTTTTGCTCATATCTTCTAGGCTGTAGCTCCGAATTTAATGAACTTTATATGTAATTTGACTAGAATTTCGTGTAGATCATCTTGGTGCATCTTAAATTGCTGTTTAACAACTTGAACTTAAGGTTTAATCAGATCTGGACCAATTTCGAAATTTGCATATGAGGACTTACCGGAATTGTTCTATGTTGTTTCCGGCCTCATTTAAACTTGCCTTGATGTGTTGCTCTTGTTTGCATCATCTCTTGCCATGAGTAGCCTCTTGTAGCTTTGTCATGCATCATGCTTGTTGTGCATCATGCCTTGTTCATGTGTGGTGTGTTTACCTTGTTGTGTGCTTCTTCTCGATAGTTCCCGTTTCGTTGCGATCGTGAGGATTCGTTCATCTACGCTTGGTTCGTCTTCGTGGCTTCGTATTCTTCATGGACTCGTTCTTCTTCCTAGCGGGATTTCAGGAAAGATGACCGTCACTTTGGATCTCATTACTATCATTGCTGTGCTAGTTGCTTCGTTCTATCGCTATGCTGCGCTACCTATTACCTGTTTATCAAGCCATCCCAAATTGCCATGTCAGCCTCTAACCTTTGACACCTTTCCTATGCAAACCGTTGTTTGGCTATGTTACCGCTTTGCTCAGCCCCTCTTATAGCATTGTTAGTTGCAGGTGAAGATGAAGTTTGTTCCTTGTTGGAACATGGAGATGTTGTTCCTTGTTGGAACATGTTTACTTGTTGGGATATCACAATATATCTTATTTAATTAATGCATCTATATACTTGGTAAAGGGTGGAAGGCTCGGCCTTATGCCTGGTGTTTTGTTCCACTCTTGCCGCCCTAGTTTCCGTCATATCGGTATTATGTTCCCGGATTTTGCGTCCCTAACGCGGTCGGGTGATTTATGGGACCCCTTGACAGTTCGCTTTGAATAAGACTCCTCGGCAAGGCCCAACATTGGTTTTACCATTTGCCTCACCTATGCCCTTTTTCCCTTGGGTTTCGGAGCCCAAGGGTCATCTTTATTTTAGCCCCCCGGGCGGTGCTTCTCTAAGTGCTGGTTCGAACCGAGCCCTTCTGGGCCACCACGGGAAACTCGAGGCTTAGTTTTACTCGTAGTCTGTCTCATCCGGTGTTGCCACGAGCGAGATATGTGCAGCTCCTATCGGGATTGTCGGCGCATCAGGCGGTCTTGCTGGTCTTGTTTTATTGTTGTCGAAATGTCTTGTAGCCGGATTCGAGACTGATCGGGTCTTCCGGGAGAAGGAATATCCTTCGTTGATCGCGAGAGCTTATCATGGGCTAAGTTGGGACACCCTGCAGGTATAAACTTTCGAGAGCCGTGCCGCATGTTATGTGGCGATCTGAATTTGTTAATATCCGGTTGTAGTAAACTTGAAGCAAACTCTTCTAAAATACACCAACCGTATGCGTAACAGTGAGTGTCTCTTTTCGGGTTGATCGAGAGGAGAACACGGTTTCGGGTTATGTCGGCGTAAGTAGGAGTTCAGGATCACTTCTTGATCATTACTAGTTGACGACCGTTCCTTTGTTTCTCTTCTCGCTCTCATTTGCGTATGTTAGCCACCATATATGCTTAGTCGCTCTGCAACCTCACCACTTTATCCCTTCCTTTCCTACTTAAGCTTTGCTAGTCTTGATACCCATGGTAATGGGATTCTTTGAGTCCTCGTGGCTCACAGATTACTACACCTACAGATTGCGTGTACAGGTTGTGCGATGATCATGGCGTGAGAGCGATGTTTACTTGTGTTGGAGTTCTTCTTACGCTTCTTGATCGGGGATAGGTTCGTGTCGGCAGCCTGGGCTAGCGAGGTGGATATTGTTGGAGTTTCTGTTTATGTTTCCTCCGTAGTCGGATGTTGATCTTGTATATGATGTTGATGTATTCTTGTGGCATTTGTGCCTTATGTATGTATCCCCATCTATTCTGTAATGTTGATGTAATGATATCCACCTTGCAAAAGCGTCTTCAAGATGCGCTTCTATCCTTGGTGGGACCTTCGAGTTCCTTTTGGATAGGGTCGCATCTTGGGCGTGACAAGGCCGCAGGCAGGCAAGTCTGGGGACCCCCGTTCCCAGAACGCCGACAAATATGAGTGTTACAAAAGTTGATCTACCACGAGATCGTAATGGCTAAACCCTAGAAGTCTAGCCTATGAGTATGTGGTCATGAATCTCTGTCCTATCCAGACTATGCTCTCCGGTTTATATAGACACCGGAGAGATCTAGGGTTACATGAGGTCGGCTACATAGGAGGAAATCTTCATAATAGGTCGCCTAGCTTGCCTTCCACGCCAAGTAGAGTCCAGTCCGGACAGGGACATAGTCTTCGGTCTTCACGGCCCATCAGTCCGGCCCATGGATAACAGGCCGGACGCCCGAGGACCCCTTAGTCCAGGACTCCCTCAATGCCCAAGGCACACCAAGGTAAAATCCAAGGACAACAAAAAATCCTAAGCTTGGGGATGCCCCGGAAGGCATCCCCTCTTTTGTCTTCGTCCATCGGTAACTTTACTTGGAGCTATATTTTTATTCACCACATGATATGTGTTTTGCTTGGAGCGTCTTGTATGATTTGAGTCTTTGCTTTTTAGTTTACCACAATCATCCTTGCTATACACACCTTTTGAGAAATACACACATGAATCGGAATTCATTATAATACTCTATGTGCTTCACTTATATCTTTTGAGATAGATAATTTTGCTCTAGTGCTTCGCTTATATCTTTCTAGAGCACGGCGGTGGTTTTATTTTATAGAAATAATTGATCTCTCATGCTTCACTTATATTATTTTGAGAGTCCTTTAGAACAGGATGGTAATTTGCTTTGGTTATAAAATTAGTCCTAATATGATAGGCATCCAAGATAAAAACTTTAAAGTGCATTGAATACTAAGAGAAGTTTGATACTTGATAGTTGTTCTGAGATATAAAGGTGGTAATATTAGAGGTGTGCTGGTTGAGTAATTGTGAAATTGAGAAATACTTGTGTTGAAGTTTGCAAGTCCCTTAGCATGCACGTATGGTAAACGTTGTGTGACAAATTTGAAGCATGAGGTGTTCTTTGATTGTTTTCCTTATGAGTGGTGGTCGGGGACGAGCGATGGTCTTTTCCTACCAATATATCCCCCTAGGAGCATGTGCGTAGTGCTTGGTTTTGATGACTTGTAGATTTTTGCAATAAGTATGTGAGTTATTTATGACTAATGATGAGTCCATGGATTATACGCACTCTCAACCTTCCATCATTGCTAGCCTCTTGAAGACGTGCATTGCCCTTTCTCACCTTGAGAGTTGGTGCAAACTTCGCGGTGCATCCAAACCCCGTGATACGATCGCTCTATCACACATAAACCTCCTTATATCTTCCTCAAAACATCCGCCATACCTACCTATTATGGCATTTCCATAGCCATTCCAAGATATATTGCCATGCAACTTTCCACTGTTCTGTTTATTATGACACGCTTCATCATTGTCATATTGCCTTGCATGATCATTTAGTTGACATCGTATTTGTGGCAAAGCCACCATGCATATTATTTCATACATGTCACTCTTGATTCATTGCTCATCCCGGTACACCGCCGGAGGCATTCATATAGAGTCATATTTTGTTCTAAGTATCGAGTTGTAAGTAAATAAAAGTGTGATGATCATCATTAGAGCATCGTCCCATGTGAGGAAAGGATGATGGAGACTATGATTCCCCCACAAGTCGGGATGAGACTCCGGACGAAAGAAAAAAAAGAGGCCAAAAGAAAAAAAAAGGCCCAAATAAAAAAATGAGAGAAAAAGAGAGAAGGTACAATGTTACTATCCTTTTTCCACACTTGTGCTTCAAAGTAGCACCATGATCTTTATGATAGAGAGTCTCTTGTTTTGTCACTTTCATATACTAGTGGGAAATTTTCATTATAGAACTTGGCTTGTATATTCCAACAATGGGCTTCCTCAAATGCCCTAGGTCTTCGTGAGCAAGCAAGTTGGATGCACACCCACTTAGTTTTTTTTTGTTGAGCTTTCATACATTTATAGCTCTAAGTGCATCCGTTGCATGGCAATCCCTACTCCTTGCATTGACATCAATCGGTGGGCATCTCCATAGGCCGTTGAAGCCGCATCAATGTGAGACTTTCTCCTTTGTTGTCTTCTCACACAAGCTCAATCATTATATTCTATTCCACCCATAGTGCTATGTTCATGGCTCGCGCTCATATATTGCGTAAAAGTTGAAAGAGTCTGAAAAGGCTAAGTATGAAACAATTGCTTGGCTTGTCATCGGGGTTGTGCATGATGAGAGCATCTTGTGTGACGAAAATGGAGCATGGCCAAACTATATGATTTTGTAGGGATGAGCTTTCTTTGACTACGTTATTTTGATAAGACATAATTGCTTGGTTAGCATGCTTGAAGTATTATTATTTTTATGTCAACATTAAACTTTTATCTTGAATCTTTCGGATCTGAACATTCATGCCACAATAAAGAAAATTACATTGAGAAATATGCTAGGTAGCATTCCACATCAAAAATTCTATTTTTATCATTTACCTACTCGAGGACGAGCAGGAATTAAGCTTGGGGATGCTTGATACGTCTCCAACGTATCTATAATTTTTTTATTGTTCCATGCTATTATATATTCTGTTTTGGATGTTTAATGGGCTTTATTATACACTTTTATATTATTTTTGGGACTATCCTACTAACCCAAGGCCCAGTGCAAATTGTTGTTTTTTGCCTATTTCAGTGTTTCGCAGAAAAGGAATACCAAACGGAGTCCAAACGGAATGAAACCTTCGGGAGCGTGATTTTTGGAACAAACGTGATCCGGAGGACTTGGAGTGGACGTCAAGAAACGAACAAGGAGGCCACGAGGCAGGGGGTGCGCCTACCCCCCTGGGCGCGCCCTCCACCCTCTTGGGCCCCTCGTAGCTCCACCGACCTACTTCTTCCTCCTATATATACCTACGTACCCCGAAACCATCCAGGAGCACCACGAAATCCTATTTCCACCGCCACAACCTTCTGTACCCGTGAGATCCCATCTTGGGGCCTTTTCCGGTGCTCCGCCGGAGGGGGCATCGATCACGGAGGGCTTCTACATCAACACCATAGCCTCTCCGATGATGTGTGAGTAGTTTACCACAGACCTTCGGGTCCATAGTTATTAGCTAGATGGCTTCTTCTCTCTCTTTGGATCTCAATACAAAGTTCTCCTCGATCTTCTTAGAGATCTATCCGATGTAACTCTTTTTGCGGTGTGTTTGTCGAGATCCGATGAATTGTGGGTTTATGATCAAGATTATCTATGAACAATATTTGAATCTTCTCTGAAGTCTTTTATGTATGATTGGTTATCTTTGCAAGTCTCTTTGAATTATCAGTTTGGTTTGGCCTACTTGATTGATCTTTCTTGCAATGGGAGAAGTGCTTAGCTTTGGGTTCAATCTTGCATTGCTCGATCCCAGTGACAGTAGGGGAAACGACACGTATTGTATTGTTCCATCGAGGATAAAAAGATGGGGTTTATATCGTATTGCTTGAGTTTATCCCTCTACATCATGTCATCTCACTTAATGCATTACTATGTTCTTATGAATTAATACTCTAGATGCATGCTGAATAACGGTCGATGTGTGGAGTAATAGTAGTAGATGCAGGCAGGAGTCGGTCTACTTGTCACGGACGTGATGCCTATATACATGATCATGCCTAGATACTCTCATAATTATGCACTTTTCTATCAACTGCTCGACAGTAATTTGTTCACCCGCCGTAATACTTATGCTATCTTGAGAGAAGCCACTAGTGAAACCTATGGCCCCTGGGTCTATTTTCCATCATATTAATCTCCCGTCAACTAGCTATTTCTGTCGCCATTTATTTTGTTTTCTTTACTTTTAACCTTTATCATAAAAATACCAAAAATATTATCTTATCATCTCTATCAGATCTCACTTTTGCAAGTGGCCATGAAGGGATTGACAACCCCTTTATCGCGTTGGTTGCAAGGTTCTTATTTGTTTGTGTAGGTACGAGGGACTTGCGTGTGGCCTCCTACTGGATTGATACCTTGGTTCTCAAAAACTGAGGGAAATACTTACACTACTTTGCTGCATCACCCTTTCCTCTTCAAGGGAAACACCAACGCATGCTCAAGAGGTAGCAAGAAGGATTTCTGGCGCCGTTGCCGGGGAGGTTTACGCCAAGTCAAGTCAAGATTTGATCTTCCGCCAACGTGCGGATTTCTGGCGCCATTGCCGGGGAGATCTACGCACAAGTCAAGACATACCAAGTACCCTTCACAAACTTTTATCAAAGATCTGGCATGGTGGTGGGAGAAGGATTGGTGTGGAAAGCAAATCAAGGGTCAGATGGTTGGAGTGGAATGCCTTGATCTCAGCACAAGTGTAGGTGGTTCTCTCTTAGAAAATGGATATGGGAAGTGTAGTTTCGTCTTGGTTGCTCTCTATGAGAGTAGTGGTGTGGGTGCGGTATATATAGACATCACCAAAGATCTAGCCGTTACAATCTTTATGCATAACTCGGTGACACCGAAAGTAATTCTCGTTGAGACCGAGTTGTGCAAAAGATTCGAACGTT
This sequence comes from Aegilops longissima, assembly GCA_021605205.1. NCBI lineage: Eukaryota > Viridiplantae > Streptophyta > Magnoliopsida > Poales > Poaceae > Aegilops > Aegilops longissima. The sequence continues at coordinate 579,004,265 of CM038678.1, forward strand.
AGACGTTTAGGTGAGACCGGATGAATCCACTTAGTGAGACCAATATGTGATGACCTAAGCAGATTCCTCATCTCGGTAATTCTGATCGATTCAACTTGGTAATTCCGAAGTGAATGCAATGGGTTATGGAAACTTGGTCACTGCACTTCGGTGAGACCGAATGTCATCTCGGTAGAACCGTGTTTCTAGGATTTGGCTTATGGCTCTGTCTGGTGTATCTCTGTGGGTCCAGATAGGTGTGTTCCGGTGAGACCGAGATTGGACTTAGGGTTTTGGACAAATTGGATATTGAGAAAGTGGTTGAGGGTGTTGGAGCAATATCTTCAAGCACTTGAGCAAATGACTCATGATCAAAACCCCATCCTCTTTTAATAGTATTGGTTTTCATATGGATTCAATGTGATCTTTGATCACTAAACCAAAAATGAAGAGTCTTGAAGCTTTAGCCAATGCTTGTCCTTAGTAGCTTGAGGGGTCCACATCTCCATCCATTTACAAGCCTAGGTTGGACTGCTCCTGAAATATACTAGATGAAAATGTAAGTCTAACAACATGTATGTTGACATGAATTACCAAACAACCAAGGGAGCAGATGTGTTTCACCCGCGCACGGGTATGGCAGGGCCGATGGAGCCGTGTGGGAGCAGTTTTTGTTGGGAAAATAAGAGCGCTCGATGTGGGGGGAGGAGGAGGTAGCGATCGAATAGTTGGGAAGAGCCGAATCAGGCAGCTGCGCGGCGACCAGCCGAAATTTCGGCCGCCGCCTATCACTGCCCTATCGGTTATTACATATCAATCAAGTACAACTAATACAGCAACAAGTACAACTGTGTAGTAGTGTATAACAATCATGATTCAAGAACAATTAATGGTGCAAAGTCCTAAAGGAATCCTTATATAATTTTTTCTTTCGAAAAGGAGGACATGGACTGAATCTCCCATTTAGCCACCGTCAGTATTCACCAGAACTATAAATCTATCCTTAACTCAGACAGTCAGTCAGACAAGAGCGAGTGAAGATGCATCCATTTAATGCTCTGCTGGCCCGTTTCGGCACACAAAAAAATGCGCTGCTGGCATCAGATTAGATCAGGTCAGATGTTGTCAGCAAGTTCTCTCTGATGGAACTAGCTGGACTCTCAGCAATTTGCAGCAAATTGTTGCAAACTGCACCGAAACGTGGGGGTGGCTTGGGATTAGTAGCCTCCACTGTGCCCGATTAACAACGGCCTCACTAATCTAATCCCAACTGGCATTACATCTAATCGGCTGGCACCCATTTTCTGTGCCTCCATTGCTGCAATTTGCCCATAATCAAACACGCACGCATCCCACCCCCGTCGCCCACGTAAGATTGATGCTTGATCGTGAATGCCAAAGGGAACAGAGCACAATCATAGTACTTAAGAAACCATTTGAACAAAAACAAACGCTATTTATCACAGGCAAAATGTATATATATGTGTCTACAACCAGTACTGAGAAAAATAAGCCCATGATTAATCCATAATTGGCGGCAGATTCATCGTCTCGAATCTATTATGTGGGGAAACATTAAACATATGAAAAGACCCTGCAAGGCCTCATGACTCCGCAACAAAACTAAACCGTAATATATTGATCGAGTCTGTACTATGCACCCCCACGGCCATTGAGCTCGCTGCCTCCTAAAAATTTAAAGCCCTCCTGCGGCGAGCAGCTGCTTGAAAACGACATAGGTGGCTACCCCATCTTCTCCGTTTCCCACATATACCTGCTGCGCTTCTTGCGAGCTGCTATTATCTCCACCACCTCGTTCTGCAAAGACCAGGCCATCCAATGGCGTCACCGCCTCCGAAGGGGGAGTCGTTTGACTTCGAGGATCCACGCGCGCAGGAAGCCATGGGATCTGCCTCCGCGTCCTACAGCCCTGCCGGAGGCGTCTTCGGCGTCTCCCCGCCGGAGTCCTCGCGCCGCGACAGCCGAAAGAGAAGGTACTGAAACTCTCTATAGTTCAACTTCTCCTGTTTGCCCTTCGTAGAGTTCGTTCTGAAGCAGATCCTGAAATGCATGCCGTGTTGATTTGCACTCTTTGTCTTGCACCGCGTGAGCTTTCTCCCGTTCGTACGTGTATTGAATCTGTCAAAACGTGCATACTCATTTCTGTACTGTGCCTTCCTCGGTTGTATGCCAATATTGGTAAGATTTGGTAAATTTAAGGAGAAGAGGGAACATCGACATACATGTTCCGAAACAGGTGGCACTAGACTAATAGACTCTAGCTGGAACTGGAATTTTAAACAGGATGTACTATATTATTACAAGTTGGATTAATGGTTTACTGCGAGTTAATTAAGTGCCAAAAATAATACTGTCAATTGAGAGTGATAGCGCCGCGTATGGTAGAGCCTTGACTAGAACAACATTCAACTAGAGGGTGAATAGTTCTATTTCTGAGTCGAGCTATATTTCATGGGATCAGCTGCTGAAAGCTGAACCAGATTATTATGGTAGCCATTTCTGGAAATTCCTAGTAGTTTTATCTATTTACTTCTTTCCTTTGCTTTTGTACATCATCGTATAATATAATTACAAAATATATAAATACATGCAGTGGAATGCTGCTGTTTTCATTCTTTCTTTTTACTAGCAACTCTCCATATTCTCCAAAAATATGCACATCCTCCTTCGATGAAGCATTCACATTTAATTTGGAAACTTCGGGCCGAAGTCATATTTCCTTCCCTTCGATTTGCTTTACCTGTGCTTATATCTTTGCCTTAGTGGAGGGCTCCATTTTCTTGAGAAGCTACAACTATTACTAAACTGAAGTGCTTTATGCACGCACATTGTAAGCATGCATATGAGAGAAAACAATGACTACGGTCACAACACATGGTCTTCTTTCTGATATTGCAGCACTGTCCTGAACAGTATTTTATGACTCAAGTATATGCTTTCCTTTCCAAAAGGATGAACAGAAACGAAAAAGCCAGAAGGGTGCATTCCCTATAAAACATGTCGAGCATGGTTTACATTACTATACTAGTGGTTCTCATTTCTCATACTACTCAAGTTTCCTAACAAGTATTAGTTTCTAATTAGTTTATAAACTATATGAAGATTTCAAAGTATCATTTCCTTCATTACCCAATCAATTAGTTGGTGGGCTTAGTGTATCTTGGTGATCCATTCCTTTATTCTAAACGGTGCAGCAGGAACTTCTCCTCTAAGAACTCAATCGTCCATAATTCCTACGGTTTTCCTTTGTTCCAGAGGGAGCCTTAACTACGTAACTTCTTTGGGGAGAAAATCATGCATTTTTCATAGCCACACATAGATATAAGGCTAGGGTATGCTTGTGCCCATCCTGCAATTGAGGCTTCCTGTCTTGTTGAGCAGCCATGTAAGTCCAAAAAGTCAACAAGATATATGTGGCAATAACACACAAGAGCATAGTTGGATTTACCGCTTTTTCACTTTCGCCCCAACATATACAAAGTTTGAGAAGAAAAATACCAAGGTATCGATGCAGGCCGCACACCGCTTGTCCGTGTCGTACTACACTGTAGGATAAATATTGACCATTGATACACACATGGCATAGTTAGCTGGGTAAGCGGGCCACACTTGCATCACTATGAGCAGCCTAAGAATCAAAATGGGCCGACCCACTCTGGCAGACCCGGTCTCTGTTGGCCCCCTCTCCTTTGTCTAGGCACATGGAGCCGGCCCAATGGTCTAGTAAAGACTAGCCACATGTCCCATTTGGCCATATGGTCCGACCCATTTAAATACTTGATTTGTACTACTAAAACAAGAATCGGTTACACAACAACATCATTTCATGTAACATCATTTAGAAACCTGAATTTCCTAGCAAGTTAGGATATGTAGAGTTCATTTGTTCAATGAAAAGAAGACACATATGCAACTTTGTTCCATTTTCTACTATGAACCATTACCTCTCAAGTAGCATATTTGCAACTCTAGAACACTAGCAATATTGGTTCAATAGTTTGAATTTTGTTTCTATAAGCAAAAAGCTAACAACTTTGCAAGGCAAATGTTATTGTAACAACATATTACAAAACATGACAACCAAAAATGGGCCAAGCCTCTAGCCATGATGGACCAGTGGCGACTGACTCCCTTGCCCTGGTTTCCAAAGAAGCCGACCAAAAAGACACATTGGCCTTGGAATTTCAGGTCGGGCCAATGTCCCTTTGGGTACCTTCAGTCCATTCCCATCTTTAGAGCAGCCGCAAAGTCATAGTTAAATGGAAATCTAGGTAAAAATAGATGGTTGCCTGCCTTTTGGGTCGTCATAGGGGACTCTTGAGGCTCCCAACTTCTTCCACCACCGCCGAGCCATTGTGTCTTCACTCTGTGTGCTTGGCACCGCTAGATGAAATTAGTAGTGTATTGGATAATGATGACAAGGCCCCTTTCTAGCTCAAAAGGTTACTCGCCTTCCATTGCCCATGTCTCCTTTAGCAAAAGTAGCACTGGTGGACTAGGGTCATTCTTCGTCATGCGGCATCTCCTCCACTAAGCAAAATGGACATGGCATGGTTCCTCTTAGCTTGGAGATGGTAACTGGTTGGCCATATTCGATCGGCCGGGTGGTTTCTTTTAGGATGCTCACACGCTACTATCAGGTATGGATGAGTGTTGATTGACGGCGGATCCCGTGGACTGGATCCATTCTTCTCTTAACCGACATTCATGATGAGTGCGCGCAGAGTTTGATGGATTAGTTTGCATTGGCAGCATCTTCCACCCAAGCGCATTATCGAATTGTGTTGAAATGACAATGTCATCCTAGAGTCACCTTGGCTTGATTGGCTGATATTCGGACCTTTGTGATCATTGGAATCCTTCTTTAGATACGTACCGGGAAACTCGAGTATGATATTCGGACCTTTGTGGTCATTCATAATTATAAAGTTTGGTATGCAGTTATTGCAGGCATGTTTCGTTCTAGCATAAAGCCTTGTGTATGTGGGAGGGTATGTATTAAGTCCACGTTATTTCGTGTTTACACCACGTTATTTACTATGTGTTTCAGCACATACTAAGCTCGCTTCATGCTTTACAAATTTTGGACCATTTACAAGTCTACCATGAATCATGAGCCATGATAATCCTGACTCGCCCTCCGTTTGACATATATATTCTGAAATACATATTGCTGCAGGAAAGACAGACCTTCATGGGTCAAACATACGTTCACACCTCATTTTGACGGTCACCTGTGGAGAAAGTACGGCCAGAAAAACATCAAGGACTCTGTCTTCCCAAGGTAATTTACCAGTAGATTGATTACTATCTAACGTCTGAGAATTTCTTAGTTCTATCTCAATCTGAATGGAGGTCCGTGCATGATTTTATATTTTCTAAACTTTGAGAACAAACACTGTAAATCTTTGCACTAGATAAACAAATTACCACGACAGGTGGTGAACAGCCTTCTTCTTACAGCAAAGTATGAACATATTTGTAAAATCAACTGAGAATCAACTAATTCTCAGTCGGCCAACACGACATTGTAGACAAATGAAAAAAATATTACACGGAAAAAATTCCTTATATTTGTATGAATAATTTGGTAAAAAAACATGGGAAGTTAGTTAACTCTTTGTCGACTATGATATAGAATCTTCAGAAAAGATGTTGACTGGTGGCATTATAGACCAAAAAAGATAATTTTCAGGAAGGTCATCCTTGAACCGAAGTTATATAGGGCATCAACTAAACCAAAGAAACTATAACTTAATGAGGTTTTGTGGTTGGTGTGATGTTATATTTTCCAATCTGTAAAACTGGTGTTTCTTTGAAAGAAGTTGTGTAGATAAGCCCTTGCTTCATCTTGCTATGGTACTCCCTCCGTTCACAAATATAAGATGTTTTGAATATTTTAATATGGACCATATATGAAGTGAAATGAATGAACGGACACACTAAAACATGTTTATATCCATCCCATTCAAAAAAAATTAGAACATCTTATATTTGTGAACGGAGAGAGTACAAATTGTGTTAACTTTCACTACCATCGAGATAACACTCATGCATGTAACCGGCAATATGCAGGCTTTATTACAGATGCTCTTACCGTGAAGACAGGCAATGCCTTGCCTCAAAGCTGGTGCAACAGGAGAACCACGAGGATCCACCACTGTTCAAGGTCACCTACACGTACGAGCACACGTGCAACACCGCGCCCGTCCCAACTCCCGATGTCGTGGCTGAGCTGCCGGCGCCGGCAACTGGCGACGCGCTCTTTCTGAGGTTCGACTCCACCGGCGCAGGCCACCGAGACACGCACCGGATGGAGCAGGAACGGCATTACCAGCAGCAGCCTGCAGCACCTGGGTGGCCGTCCATGATGCTGAGCTTTAATTCCAATAGCCAGCAGCACGAACAGTGTACGTTCCCTTCCGAGCTGCCGCCAGCTGCGTCGTCGTCGTCGTTTTCGACCGAGGGACTGCCAGCGCCGTCGTCTACAACCGATGGCGGAGACGACGGGTTCTCGACGTGGGACTCGTTGAGATACGGGTTAAATGACCATGTGCACTTCGGCGACCATTCGTATCTCCCAAACAGTGGTAATGATGGTGACGATAACTACTGACCGTCTGTCTGGCCACATCCACACACGGGCAAAAAACTGTCATTGTTTGACCTGGAATTAAGAAGTTAATACACATTCTTTGTTGAGGGTATGTGCACACGTACTGATCTATAATTGTTTGTTCATTTTAGCTAAAGTTCACTAGCTTGAGTGTGTTATATATACATCAATGCATGTTTATACTTTTTGTTGTGGAGAATGCGGAGCCATGGTCAAAACCCTTTGGTGGCTGTCTCTAGAAATTTGGGGGCCCGGGACAAAAATCAACATAGGATATTTTTTTAGGACCGGTCTAGCGAGCGGCCGGCTGCTTACTACACTTTGCGAGCGGCCGGCCCAAAATTGCAAGTTTTGGTCCTCTAATAATTTATAAATAGCAATTATTTATTGTGTGTCTTTTTCTGTTAGTTAATGGATGTTTTTATTAGCATTAAATGCATATAGTAATGCGTACAGACTGATCCGTGAAACACATTTATTTTCGTCTCTTAAATCTTTAAAAAGTCATATCTTTTAAACCACACGTTGGAATTCAGATCCGTTTTCACCTTTGGGTTCATCGCGACGAGATCTTCGAAACTAGATCCCATATGGGTATGTTTCGACGAATTTTTTTTGATGCCAACTTTGGTGCTATATGGTGCAACTAAAGTACTGCATTATGCAACTAGACTACATTGCCGTGCCAACTGAGTATATGTGTGTGTAACTAGTCCTGCCAACTAAATATTAATGCGTGTGCAACTAGTGTCCTGCCAACTAAACATCAATGTGTGTGCAACTAGACTATATTACAAGCCAACTAAGCATATGTGTGTGCAACTAGTCTTCCTGCCAACTAAACATCAATGTGTGCGCAACTAGACTACGTTACAAGCCAACTAAACATCAATGTGTGTGCAACTAGACTACATTACAAGCTATGATAATTCATATGCGACTATGCGGACCAGATTATGCAACTATGTGGCCATGTATGTGCCACGTAGGACTACTATGTGTGCAACGACAACTACTGAGGATGCAGCTCCAAAAAACTGGGTTTGAAAAAAATTGCACCATGCAGTACTAAAGTTGCACAAAGCAGTACTGAAGTTGCACAATACAGCGCCAAAGTTGGCATCAAAAAAATTTCGTCGAAACATATCCATGCGGGATCTAGTTTCGAAGATCTCGTCGTGATGAATCCAACGGTGAAGACGGATCTGAATTCGACGTGTGGTTTAAAAGATCGACTTTTAAAAATTGAAGTGGCCAAAATAAATGTGCGTGAATCTGTTTCAGGACTAGTCCGTGCGCATTTAATGCTAACAAAAACATTCACTAGGTGACAAAAAAACACACATGTAATAATCAAATTTACACGCCGTTCCTACGAAAAAGTGGGCGTGCACTTTTAAGATTTCAGGATTTTTTTAACCATTTAACTGAAGAACCAATATAAGTAAAGCATACCCCCACTTATAATTATGTAACTTCAAACATGTCTTATTTGGTACAATATTTAGGAAATATACCAAATACTAATGGTAAAATAGAAAATATGGTACTAGAGCAATAAATTTATAAACTGGCCTCATTTTCTACCAAAAAATAGCACCCTTCGAGTATTTCTTGAAATGAATTCTTCGGTCACATCTTCATAATTAATCTGAATCAATTCAAACTCTCATAATAATAGCCATGTAGAGCAAAGAAAATAGAAAAAAAAAGCCTTCACCTCTTCTAGGAAATTTACTTGGGCTAACAACCCGGCTAACATTATTATGTCAACCATTGATAGGCTTTTCTGTGGCATAGAGCTAGAAAAGTTTTTCCCCCTAGCCTCTTGTACAGCCCTCCCTAGATTGGGTAGCGATCATACTCCCATTGTTTAGGAATCTGGCTTAGGGAGACAAGCTAAATCTGGTAGTATCAAGTTTGAGAAATGGTGGCTCCTTAGGAATGATTTTAAGGAAATAGTAGAGAAAATTTGGAAGGCTCCTGCTCATGGGAAGTCATCCATTGATATCTGGCAAGACAAAATTAGGAGTCCGAGGAAAATCACCAAAGGGTGGAGTTGAGATATAGAAGCTGAACTTAGGAAGTTCAAGAAAGAGTGGGTGGAGGAATTTGATAGATTAGATGTCAAGGCTGAAACCTCTGAACTCTCTGACCAAGAGCAAAGTAGATTAAAAGAGATTCAATTAGAATTACAAGCTCATTGTCTTGGCAAGGAGGTCAATGCTACGCAGAAATCCAGAGATAAGGACATCAAAGAAGGTGACAAGAATACTGCATATTTTCATGCAGTGGTAAACCAGAGAAGAAGGAAAACTATTATTCACTCTCTAGGTGGTCCTTTCACTAAGACCGTTGACATCCTTAAAGTAGCTAGTAATTTTTATAAAATCATTTTTAACAAGAGAAAAGAAAATGCTTCTCAACAAAGAGTTCTTTTCTGCTGGGGAAACAATTTCCTCTGCTAAGAATGATATACCGCAACCCCTTTTTCCGAGGAGGAAATTTAAAAAGCAGTATTTGGCTTCTATGTTGGTGGAGCCCTTGGACCTGACGGGATCACTTTCTTCTTTTACCAGCATTTCTGGGATCCAATCAAGCAAGATATCTATATACTGAATTTTGCTATGCTTTCCTTGATTCCAAAGGAGGCAAAAGCTACTACCATGAAAAAGTTCAGGCCTATAAGCTTTCTTGATAGTAGTTTGAAATTTTTGCTAAGGTTTTAATTAATATACTTATTCTGCTTATGCAAAGACTAACTGCTTGCAACCAAGCTGGTATTTTGAAGGGCGGATACACTTTTACAAAGTGTTGTCACAGCACATGAAGTCTTACACTCTGTCCATTCTAGCAAAGAGAATGGTCTAGTCCTTAAGTAAGACTATGAGAAAGCATTTGATTTTTTTTAACCTAGATTTTTTGATAGAACTGCTCAAACATAGGGGCTTTGGGAGGCAAATGGACATCTTCGATTTAGGTTGTCACCAGAGGGGGTTCTGTGGGGGTTAAGATTAATGGTTGTGGCAGTGATTCCTTCACAACTAGTATGGGATTGAGACATGGGGACCTCCATTCCCTTCTCCTTTTTAACCTTGTAGTGGATGTTCTCTCCAAAAATGCTAGTTAAGGCATCAGCTGGGGGGTTAATTAATGATTTGTGTCTTGCAGTCTATCTTGGAGGGATCATCTGCCTCTAATATGCAGATGACACAATCCTCTTTCTAGAGAAGGACCTATATAAGGCTACTAATCTTAAAACTATACTTTCTTACTTTGTACATGTCTCCAGGATGAAGATCAATTATAATAAGAGTGAATTGATCCCCATAAATATGTCTGAAGTAGAGACACAACTATTTGCTGAGGTCCTTGATTGTAAATTGGGTAATTCCCCAATTAAATACCTAGGCTATCTCCTCCACTATGATAAGTTGAGGAGGGAAGACATCCAACTCCTATTTGATAAGATTTTCAAAAGGATAGCTGAAGACATCCAACCCCTAATTGATAAGATTATCAAGACGATATATAGCTGGGTGGTGGGGCAAGCTGCTCTCTTATAAAGGCAGGTTGATCCTTATTCAAGCCTGCCTTGCTAGTATCCCGGTTTACCTATTGTCCTTCTTCAAATTCCCAAAATGGACCATAGAGCTGATTAACACTCAAAAGGCCAATTCCTTGTGGAATGACTTTGAAGATTATAGGAAAATACACCTAGCTTATTTGGGGCTTGTTTGTATGAAAAAAAGATTTTGGGGGTTTAGGTATTCCTAATCTCAGAGAGTTAAACAATTATATCCTAGGTTCCTGGATTAAGAGATATTATGATTGAGGGGGGAAAACTTTGGAAAGATATTGTGAAGTTTAAGTACAATACTGAGAAGCCAAACATCTTCAACAGCTCTATAAACAATTCCTGCATATTCTGGAAAGGAGTGATGAGTGTAGCTCAAGCTGCTAAATTTGGATATAGACGGCAAGTAGGTGATGATAATAGAATAATATTTTGGGAAGACACTAGTTTGGTTCTTCCCCTCTTGATGTCCAGTTTTGGGCACTGTATAACATATGTAACTAGATGTCTAAGCCTATTTGTGAGGTCTGGGATGGTAGTCAAGTCGAACTCACCTTTAGGCAAAATTTTACCATTGAGATGATGGAACTTTGGTACCAGTTGGTTAAAATCACACAAGCCATCATTCTCACAGATGAATCAGATGCTTTGATTTGACCGTTAGAATGTAAAGGGCGGCACTCTAGTAGTTCTCTCTATCATGTTATTAACTTTAGGGGGGTTCAACCAACTTATATTCATGTTGTATGGAAGCTTAATGTTCCACCTAAAATTCATGTTTTCATTTGGTTGATTTCTCATAACTAAATTATGACTAGAAAAAACTAAGGAAAAGGCATATTATAAAACCTTTGGATTGTGTTTTCTGCTCTGAAAATGAATCTGTTCATCATATGCTATTTGATTGTGTAGTTGCTAAACAAATATGGATCATGATCAATGAGCATTTTAACACTGGCCTAGGATCTGATTATTTTTCTGTTGCTAGGCTTTGGCTTTCCAATAAGCATAAATCTCCCCTTAATGTTCCATGTGCTTCTTTTCTGTGATGTTTATAGAAACTTAGGAATTTCGTTATCATTAATAACGTCACATGGATCTCTATTAAGTAGGTGATGGGGAGAATCCTCTAGACATAAAAAATTTGGTCAATATTATCTACGGAGTAGGGGAAGATGAGACTAGAGGCCTTCGCGACCTTCCTGGCACTATAGTTGAGGAAACCCGTGGCCATCACGAATGGCTAAGATGGGACAAGTTGAATATCTCGGAATGCATGTTCCATGGATCCCCGACTTCCACACCGAGCAAGCTGGCTGGGATGGCTCCAGTTCCCAGTCCTGCACCTGTCCCGGAGTCAATCTGGTCTCCGCAGCCTCCTTCTGCACCACCGTTGAAGACCATGAGGGAACTCTGCACCAGTGCCCTATTATCTATTTGGTTTCTATCTGCTTCATTATTTTGCACATGCGTGTGTTATTCTTGGTGAACTGATGTTTGGGTTCTTAGCTTTTGAATAGAACCTAGGGTATGAGTTGGGGTTAGTTCCCCAGGTCTATAATTTGTTTTGATTTTTTGATACATCGTTTGGATACGGACCCAAGCCCTTGACCTTTTTTGTTGTTTCTTTCATGCAATGGAACCCGGGATGGTGATCCCTTTTTATCTAAAAAAATACTTCACCTAGATGTAAGATTTGAAAAAGAAAATAACAAAAATTAGCTACTGTCCATTCTAGCAAAATAAAATAGGGCTTTGTCTACAAGGACTTAGGGCATCTCCAACACTGGCCATAAAACCTCCTGCATATGTCCGGACCGCGCGGTCTAGACGTGTTGTATCATCCAACGCGGACCTGTATCGGTCTGCCGACCGGTTCGGTCGCACTTTTTCCCGCAAAACTGAGACAAAGTTGGGGGGGGGGGCTTTGCCGGAGTCTGAACTGCAGCCATATAGGACTCCGACACCCCCAGCCCACTAAATCCCCCTCCGGTCCCATTTTCTTTCAATCCGCCCCTTCTCCCCCCTTGCTTTGCATTCGCACCCTATTCCTCTGACCATGCCGATGTACCTCTCCGGCCGTCACACAGGCATTGTTGGATCTCCGCAACCAGCATCGACATGCCCGCTCGCCTTCTACGACGGCGTCATCCAGCTAGGACCCGTCCGTAGTCAGGTACACTCCCCCCCCCCCCATCTGTTGACGTCATCCATGGCAGTCACCACATCCGGTAGGTGATCAGTCAAATGCCATTAAGCTTATTTTCGAATGCCATGTCATTTTTTAGAGTACGAAGGATGGCGGCGTACTCAACCATGGAGGATGAGTTGTTGTGCAATGCGTGGTTGGCCGTATCCGCGGATTTCGTAGGCAGGAGTAGAGGGGGGCCTTTTCCCTATTGGCAGCGCGTGCATGTTTCATTTCACATGTGAAAGCACATCGCACCGTACGACATGCACATTATCCATGATCGTAATGTGAGGTCGTTATCGAATCGATGGTAGACTATGCAGACCATCGGCACCAAAAAATTTGGCGCGATTGATATGCCCGAGACAAGATGGCCATTGCGCGCTGCAGTCGAAGAGATCGTAAGTTTTGCTTTTTCTTGCTCAGTTTGTTGATTGATTCACTCATTTCATTTACTGTTGCTCTACACATTGTGTAGCACCCACTACTGCAGGATGTTGCTAACGCGACACTACAATCAGAGACCCTTTGACGAAACTGTGTGCAATGCATTAATCGCAAACGGTGGTGAAAACCCCCGTCAAAAAAGGTGCAAAATATTTGCGATGGCGGAGCCATCTGATGTCTACTACGCAACTTTATTCTTGTAGACACGTGTTGGGCCTCCAAGTGCAGAGTTTTGTAGGACAGTAGCAATTTTCCCTCAAGTGGATGACCTAAGGTTTATCAATCCTTGAGAGGTGTAGGATGAAGATGGTCTCTCTCAAACGACCCTGCAACCAAATACAAGAAATCTCTTGTGTCCCCAACACACCCAATACAATAGAAAATTGTATAGGTGCACTAGTTCGGCGAAGAGATGGTGATAAAAGTGTAATATGGATGGTAGAAATATATTTTTATAATCTAAATAAATAAAAACAGCTAGGTAGAAAATAGTAAACAGGCACAAAAATGGTATTGCAATGCTTGAAAATGAGGCCTAGGGTCCGTACTTTCACTAGTGCAACCTCTCAACAATGCTAACATAATTGGATCATATAACCATCCCTCAAAGTGCGCTAAAGAATCACTCTAGAGTTCCTATCTAGCGGATAACATAAGAATAAATTGTTTGTAGGGTACGAAACCACCTCAAAGCTATTCTTTCCGTTCGATCTATTCAAGAGTTCGTACTAAAATAACACAAAGCTATTCTTTCCGTTCGATCTATCCTAGAGTTCGTACTAAAATAACACCAAAGCAAATTCATATTCATAATACTCAATCCAACACAAAGAACTTCAAAGAGTGCCCCAAGATTTCTACCAGAGAAATAAAGACAAGAACGTGCATCAACCCCTATGCATAGATTACCCCAATGTCACCTCGGGAATCCGCGAGTTGAGTGCCAAAACATATATCAAGTGAATCAATACGATACCCCATTGTCACCACGAGTATTCAATTGCGAGACATATATCAAGTGTTCTCAAATCCTTAAAAGTATCCAATCCGATAACAACGAAATCTCAAAGGGAAAAACTCAATTCATCACAACAAGATAGAGAGGGGAAAACACCATATGATCTGACTATATTAACAAAGCCCGCGATACATCAAGATCATGACATCTCAAGAACACGAGAGAGAGAGAGAGAGAGAGAGAGAGAGAGAGAGATTAAACACATAGCTACTGGTACAAACCCTCAGACCCGAGGGTGGACTACTCCCTCTTCACCGTGGTGGCCGCCGGGACGATGAAGATGGCCACCGGAGATGACTGCCCCCTCCAACAGGGTGCCAGAAAAGGGTCTGGATTGGTTTTTGGTGGCTACAGAGGCCTGCGGCGGCGGAACTTCTGATCTAGGTTAACCCCGAGGGTTTTCGGCATATTTGGGAATTTATAGGGTAAAGAAGGGGTGTGGGAGGCCACCAAGGTGGGCACAACCCACCTGGGCGCACCTGGGCCCCCAGGCGCGCCCTGGTGGGTTGTGCCCCCCTCGAGGCACCCCCCAGTTGCTTCTCTGGCCCATTGGTGGTCTTCTGGTCCTTAAAAAATCCACAAAAAGTTTTGCGGTGTTTGGACTCCGTTTGATATTGATTTCCTGCGATGTAAAAAACAAGCGAAAAACAGCAACTGGCACTGGGCACTGGGTCAATAAGTTAGTCCCAAAAAATGATATAAAGTTGCTATAAGATGATTGTAAAACATCCAAGAATGATAAAATAACAGCATGAATACTTCATAAATTATAGATACGTTGGAGACGTATCAGCATACTTCTGCTACTCCAAAAATTATGAAACAATTATGACCATGTGAGCAATTTGTATATTAATCTTCTGCAAAAAGAATCAACTCAAAAGCACTCTTCTGTTAAAAATGAGAATTATTTTCGTCAGCGCAAAAGTTTCTGTTTTTCAGCAAGATCAAATAAACTATCACCCAACATGATCCCAAAGGCTTTACTTGGCACTTTATTGAAACAAAGCAATAAAACATGATTACTACAGTAGCCTAATCATGTGAACACACAAAAACAGTAGGTAAAAGTGTTGGGTTGTCTCCCAACAATCGTTTTTCTTTAATGCCTTTTAGCTAGGCATGGTGATTTAAATGATGCTCACATAAAAGAAAAGAATTGAAACACAAAGAGAGCATCATGAATCATATGGCAAGAACATTTAAGTCTAATCCACTTCCTATGCATGGAGATTTTGTGAGCTAATAA
Source organism: Aegilops longissima (assembly GCA_021605205.1). NCBI lineage: Eukaryota > Viridiplantae > Streptophyta > Magnoliopsida > Poales > Poaceae > Aegilops > Aegilops longissima. The sequence continues at coordinate 579,019,363 of CM038678.1, forward strand.
TTTATGGGAACAAGAATCAACTAGCATAGGAGGGCAAAACAAGCAAAACTTCAAGATTTTCAACACATATAGAGGAAACTTGATATTATTGCAATATGTAGAAGCGTATGTTCCTCTCTGTCGGTGTCAAAACCGGCGGATCTCGGGTAGGGGATCCCGAACTGTGCGTCTAGGATCGATGGTAACAGGAGACGGGGGACACAATGTTTACCCAGGTTCGGCCCTCTCGATGGAGGTAATACCCTACTTCCTGCTTGATTGATCTTGATGATATGAGTATTACAAGAGTTGATCTACCACGAGATCGTAGAGGCTAAACCCTAGAAGCTAGCCTATGATTATGATTGTTGTTGTCTCTATCAACTAGCCCGACCTCGGTTTATATAATGCACCAGAGGCCTAGGATAACAAGAGTCCTAGCCGAATACGCCGGTGGGGAGGAGTCCTTGTCTTGATCGCCAAGTCTTGTGGAATCTTCCTTGTATGCGGCAGCTGTCCGAACCGGCCCATGAGTATACGGCCATGGGGGTCCTCGGCCCAATCTAACAGATCGGGAGATGACGTGGTAAGTACCCCCTAGTCCAGGACACCGTCAGTAGCCCCCTGAACCGGTCTTCAAGTTAGGGACGCTACTTGATTCTTCCGAACTGTTCTTCATCTTCGGTTGTCGGTCTTGAAAACTGGTTCAACAAATTATCCCATCATCTGTCTTGAGGATTTCCGAGCTAAATCTGACGAGTTTATACTTCGGGTATCCGAGGAGCCCTTTAAGTCTTCGGCCGTTATCAATGCCTTGTTTTTTTATGCCACGCCTCGGGTTTGAAGTTGTTCCCATGCGGCGGTGTCCTCTTACATCCGAGCCCCAACGCCGGACTGCATTCGAGGTATCCTTTGCAGCCAAGCACCAATGCCGGACTGTGTCCAAGCTCCAACGCTAGACTGAATCCGAGCTCCAATGCCGGACTATATTCGAGGTGTCACAGATCACCTTGGTTCAAAAAAGTCAAAGGAGTTTAGCCGAGCTTAATGCCGGAAATGCCCTCTATGGAGCTAGCCGCTGGCGCCCAAGCTTTATGTCGGACTGCTTCCGAGGTGGTGCACCACCCGACAGCGGGCTGATTTTTTGTGAATATTTTTGACTGGTGCAGTTTATTCTCTGCCGAGGTATATAGCCAGTATATGTATATCCAGTAGCCCTCAAGGTGTGTATCAGTCTAAAACCCGAGATGCACCTGAAGGAAAACATGAAACCGCTGCTCCTAGTAGCCCCTGAGACTTAGGCCGATGCGCGAAATCAGCCTGAGGATCAACTCCTAGCTCGGCAGCATACATAGGAATAAAAACGCAGTGTAATATATTAGAGATAATAGTGATCAGCGAACGGGCCCTTGAGAGAGGGTCTTGAAAAGTTGCCGTAATATATTTATCTTGACGCCGGATAGGTCCAACTGGTACCTATTGTTATCCGAAGACACGTTTGCCCATAGTTCGGCCAAGTCGAACAATTGGCAGTTGGAATTTTCTACATTGAATAGGCAATGCAGTAGCCCCCGAGACACTGGTCGGGTGGCAACACCAGATCAGGGGGTCGATGTGCCCCTTTAATATTTGTAAATAATGAGCGCAAAGCCCAGTAGCCCCCGAGCCTTAATGTGGGCACGGGTGGCCGAATTAAGGATCGATATCTAGAGTAAAATCACAGATTATGTGTAATGATTCTATGTATCCAAGTACTTTACATCATTATTTTGACTCCATTGCGACCGTTTTATCAGTTGAAAGGGGCCCATCATCGGCTTTGACCCCTTGGTAGATACTATGCAGGGTGTTTCCGCAATAACAAAACAACCCTTAGCCGACGTCTCGGTGCCCGAAGGCGGTTGTTAGCGGAAACAAGGCAATCATATATGCGGGCTTTATAACTTTTGCTTAGTCATAGGAGCTTTAAACTGGGGAAGCTAGCTATGAGCCCCCGGTTAGTGTTCGGCGACATCCGAGGTCAAGCCGTAAACACTTCGGCCAATGTTATGAATGGCCCGTCATTTAACATAGTCATCGGATCACTGACCAGTTTACACTTATTGTGACAGTCAGTTTTTGGCTTTCTCCACTAAGGTGCTTACCATACGAGTTGGAAGCACAATCGTAGTGGTTCTCCCTTTGCACACCTAGCCGAACAAAGCGGAACGTAGGAGGCAAGCACAGGAGCTGAGCAACCCAACTATTGATCGAAGACACAAGTCGAAACCGATGCATATATGGCAATATCCGAGAATGTTTTTGCCGAATCTCTAAAGGTGTCCGGCGTTGCACTACGAGACTAATGCTGGAAACACACAAATAGTTTAAAAGTGCCATAGGCTTGGAAAACCGAAAACTTCAGTAAAAACCGGACGCCCGAACTAGATCAAGTGTTCGGTGCCAAATCGAAAATTGGTCTTAGAAAAAAAAGGTGCTTCTGTCGTGCTTTATCATGACACATCTTATCTCAAGACCTCAAGCGGGTCAGCCTACGGCTTCAACCTCCTATCCCGAAGGCGGAGTACTTCTAGTTAGGCCGGCTTAGCAAACTAAACTCTAGCGGCTTTGAGAGAGAAATTAGGCTCCCCGGCTAGTGACCACACACTCGTGTCGAAAAAAGGAGCCATAGAAAAAGACTTTGCAGCGACTGAGAAGAAAAAATTAGTGTAAAATGGCTCATGCAAATTTAAGAGCCCCCAAGTGACTTGGGTAAAAAAAATATGTATAATGATTGTATGTACCAGAGTACTTATATCATATCTGTGTTCACCCGAACTTTATACGCGTCTTAACCGACCATCAGCTTCTCCCTCTTCGGTCAAGGGCCGAAAAGTGTTATGTACTCCACCTATCGAGAATATCGACGGTGTTTCCGATAACCAGGCAATCAGGCCATAAGGCTGTAACAGACAAGGCGCGCTTAGGGAACTTATGCTATATTACTGACGAAGTGTAAGAAGCATCTTCGAAGAAAATAGTACCCCCACCGATACCTTTCTTCGGTGCTCATTGTTACTATGAGACTTGTGCAATAGATTTTTATACTCATGAGTTCTGTTGTGTGTCGACCTTAATTGAAAATAATAAGAGCGCTAGCTTTCGGCTTCACCCAGTCTGAGGTCCGGCTCGGATGACCCGATCGTGACAATCACAGAGGTGCTCCCTTTACTCCCTAGCCGAACAATCGGGAACGTAGGGGTAAACATAGGAGCGAGGCAACCCAGCTTGCAAATCGCTTAAGTCAACATGGTGCATATTGTGGCGTAATACACGAACAAGGAACGAAGCCATACAAGTGTAATAATTTTCAAGAGGAAAGGCTTCATAAAGGAAGCCCCCAAGTAAACGGGGTATTTGAATTTGTGTGTCACAAACAAAGTTTTGACAAGGAGATTTTTACAAGCAACTTTTTTCCAAAAAAGTATAATGCTTGGTCGAACCGAACACAAGTTAAAAATTTAAAACTTTGAGCATGAAGGCAACTTAGCTGGTTAATGTGTTCGGTATTGATGACGCGGTCCGAGCTTGATGCGGGACAAGGTTCCATCCCCCAAGCCGGTCCCGAGGTGGCAGAGTGAAGAGCTCGGCACTCCGAAGTGGTGACATAGCACGACCAATGCAGGCCAGCAGAGTAACACTGAAGTCCCGGGCATGGGTTAATGAAGTGTTGACGAAGCCCCCCGTCCAGCCGAGGTGACATGATATGTCAGTACGCCGAGTTGACGATACTGCCCAACCCGAATCATTTTCCTGTGCACAAAAAATAGTGCAAACCGGGGATAATAGTAATAATAATAAAAAATCGTTGCATAATAAATAATTTATGCAAAGTGAGTAATAAAATAAATATGGCCTGGCGCCGAAGTCAATGTCGATGCAGGGCGTCGGCGTGAGGCGGTAAAGGCGTGGCAAAGCCTGAATTCACAGGTCGGTCCGAGTTCCGGATGCGGCGTTCGCCGGACTATGCACGGAAACTGACCGAACCACCATGCGACCTCGTTAATGCGGCCACCATTTGATTGACCTGCGTACATATGATGGACAAACCAGAGTAATAATTCCTTGGAAAAAATGAACCCAAACAAGCAAAAATACTAGGATTAATAGCACCTGGTTTATTTGTTGTAGCAATCCGAAGAAAGGTGATTCCCAAAAATGGGACTCGGTCCGCACACCCATTGCCTGATGGGCGATAAAGCGATGGCATGGCGATGCTGTCAAAGGTTGGCTCGTCGAGGCAAAGTCCTCGGTCCAGCTAACGTGACAGAGCTGGTCGGCTAGTGACATTGAAGTCTCCGGAGTAGGTTGATGAAGAGATGGCGAAGCCCCCAGTCCAGCCGAGATGTCGAAGCCTCGATGTCAGTCGATGAGTCGAAGTAGGTCGGCATGATGGACACCGGCTTGAAGGAGCAACAGTGCGGCCCTGCCGATGCAGGTCGTGACGTGGTCAATGCCGACTTGATGAAATGACTGTGCAGTGATGCCGGTGTGCCCGCTCCGTGTAATCCATGGGGCGGCGATGTTGGTGATGATTTATCCTTTGCGATACTGAACTCTTGTTCGGCTTGCCGAGATGATGATCCGAAGAAGTTGAGCTCGGCTCAATGAAGTGACAACGTGTCTAGCGCAGGTTGGCAGCCGTAGAGCAATGTTGTCGAGCTGGTTTGACACCAACGCGATGGTGAAGATCATATTGGAAAAGACTTCAAAGTTAGCGGGATGTGTTTGGGAACAAAACACAATACCCCATACAAAACTTCCTTCAAAAAGGATGTCCAAAATCCCGTTCATAAAAAAGATGAATTCGGGTCTGATTCGTTCTCACGTAGAAAACAGATCCGAAAAGTGATGCACTAATCAGAAGGTTCCCGGAGTTTGGACGGTCGGATCAAGCTGAAATTTTGAGGGATGGTAGGTGTACGAATTCCGCAGCCAATCAACGGTTGGATCTTCCAAAGGGCGTCCGAGCTAGAAGCTGGACACCATGCCCTAAACTCATCCAGATTCCCGTCCAGATTTGACAGGGCTCCGGTATATCGTGGATTGCCAGAGATTCCTCCATCGAAACTCGACGAAATTTTCCAGGGTTGTTGTAGACTCAATTCCGCACAATTCCACCGAAGCAATCGTTAAAACGACACTTGAGGAGGCGGTGGCAGCGGATACAAGTTCGCTGTCCAGAAAAACAGCACGGTCGCCCGAGGGCAATGTTGACGTTGAGCCCCTAGGCTCCCTGGATGATTCCTCCATGATCTTAATAGAGATCGGAGTTGATGTTGATGAAGGCCCTCATCCGAACATGGTGATCGGAGGTAGGGCACAGTCCTCGGTCCAGCCAAGGTGACCAGTCGAGCCGGTGACGAAGAAGCCGACGTCGCAGTTGATCTGCAGTCGAGCCATTGATCCTTTTGCCGATCACACAGCGGAACTCTCAATGAAAGCACCAATGTCGGTGTCAAAACCGGTGGATCTCGGGTAGGGGGTCCCTATCAGGACCGGTTTTTCGGGATATTAATTTCCCAGAAAATGGCCCTTGTGCTCACCAGCCCCAGGATTACTGTTAGCTGATGAGGCACCAACTTGATACATAAATTCCAAGCAAAATACAAAATATGTAGTATAAGACCATTCTGGCCTATGAGTACAACAAATGGTTTCTAGTGGTTGATGGCGGAAGTGGTTTGTGGATCATCAGCATTATGGGACTCCATTTCCCACAGGAACAGCTGACCAAGTTAACTCCTATCTTCGCGAGGCTGCTATCACCATTGCTTAGGTTCTGGGGCTGTCATCGCAACGCTCCTCTCCAAGCAAGAAATCTGGCCAAGACAATAGCCAGGGACAAGCCAGTGAGTACTTTTGAATGTACTCGCAAACATTATGAACACGGGTATAATATAACAAACAATAATCATACTCTAAAATATTCTATGCTCTAGCGTCGGTCATAAAATAATATCCATGATACATGCAAGCAGGTTATTTATATACTACATGAATATGCAATAACAGGTAGTAATAAAATGCACCGATCGGGTTATGCGAAGCGGCGCCTCGAAAGGACAATAATGTGACACATGCCTCGATCGAGGCGTCTCGGCGACACCGCATAAAGGGCTTATAGGAGAAATAAGTAACAAACATGCCACGATCGAGGCGTCATGCGACACCACATAAAGGGCTTATACGATAAATAAATAGCAAGCATGCCACAGTCGGGCGTCTGAGCGACACCACATAAAGGGCTTATATGATAAATAAATAGCAAGCATACCACAGTCGGGCGTCTGAGCGACACCACATAAAGGGCTTATACGATAAATAAATAGCAAGCATGCCACAGTCGGGCGTCTCAGCGACGCCACATAAAGGGCTTATAAAGAAAAATGATCACAGTGAATATCCAGGAGGTAGAACCGTCCCAGGGATACTCAATAATCCAGATAATATAATGGGTTATCCATAATAAAAACAAACATAATCATCACAAGTCATCAGTCATGATCCAAGTTCTGGTTTGGTAGTTTCTCCTCCGAAGACCGACACTAAGACCGACACTTGACCCAACCCAGACTGTAGTCCTTAACCATGGACACGGCTATTCGAATAGATTTAACCTCTGCAGAGGGTGTACTCTTTACCCACGAGTAACGGATTCCTTTAGTCCATTGGGACTAATTCCGTCTACGGTCTTTAATTTGAAAACACACCTGACTTGCACACACCAGCTTAACTTACCGGTGTCTGGAATCACCCACGACACCTGTCAAGCAAAACTCTAAGTGGGGAGGCTACAACCTCGCGTAGCATGGGATCAAATTTATATCGCGCGCTCTAAGGGGTGCCCCCCTCTCGGTCCCAGCCGGAAACACCCATGCCCCCGGACCAGGTGGCATGCCTACCGGCTGCAGTCGGTATCTTCCACCATGGCCTCTCTGTACGGTGTGTGCTAGAAAGGGGTTGACAACTTACTGAACCGTACCCTACTTGCTGCAGGGACAAGTGGCATTACGAAACAAGTATGGGGGTTACTGGAACAAGACTCGATCTACGGTCGACTCAGGAGGTTTAAAAATTCCCTGCATGTTATGTATAAAAAATATTTCAACCAACAGAATCACCACTCATTATACCTTACTATGCCATACGGACATAACCGTCCGAGCGAAGACCGGAGACAAGCTCACGCCTACCCAAAGCGCGAGGCTTTCCGGATTTCTTTTCGGCATGCATGCAAGGCACACGAGGACGATTACTATCACAAGTATATCCACTTCCAACAGCAAGGAAGTTTCCAATATGCATTCATGCAAATGATCGTATCACCACATAAAATAACGAGTTCTCCGTATTAAGGTGGTGTTATAATCGTGTCAACCAACATACAAAAATATTATGCCACGGTTCAGAATGCTTGCCTTCAAGGGTATGCAAGTGGGGTGTGCCTTTGAAAGTTGACTTCTTCTCCAAAAATCCTATTTTGAAAATATTCAAATTAACACATAGTTTCAAAATCGTACAAAAAAGTTGTCTGAAATTTTTTGAAATAAATCTGAAAACAAACTAGACAATATTTGAGAGAGGTAGGAAAAAGAATCAACTCATTTGGAGTTATATTTAAAAAGTTAGAGCCAGTCAAAGTTCAGTCAAGTTTCTGTTTTTAAAATAAAACAGAAAAAAGAAAAACACTCTGAAATGGGTACACGTCGAAGACGTACTCTGGGAAATACGCCTCCACTTACGCCAGCGTGGACCGGCGCTGGGTCACTGACAGTGGGTCCAGCGGGCCCACTGGTCAGGTTTGACTAGTCCCCCGCCTTCTTCCTCCTCTGTCCGAGCCGAGGCGGGGGCTCGGCGATCGACGCCCGTGACAGCTGACTCCTCGCGGGGCTCGAGGCGGGGATGGATCCGCCACTCAGGCGGTCCTCCGGTGGTCGAGGCGGTGGCGGGGACGAAGGAGTCGCCCGTGGCGAGCCTTGCAGCGGCAGCCGGGAGGTTTGGGGTTTGGGCTATGGTGCTTCGGTCGACGCCGAGAGGGTGGGCGGCTCCGCTTGCAGTTGAGGGGAGAATGATGGAAGCAGGGAGGGTTTGGGGTCCTCGGTCTTGGCGAATTTCACGGAGTGTGGCGGCGGCCGAACTGTCGGGGGCGAGGAAGGCGGCCGTCATTCGCCGATTCTTGCTCTGAGGGCTCTAGGGGTGGTATGAGGTTGCACGAGGGCCTAGGCGAGCTCGGGGCTCCCTTATATAGGCGGCCGAGGTCGGTTCCCACGGCGGTGGATAAGAACGCCGGTGAACCGCCTCTCTGTTCTTCTGAGGGGCGTGGCGGCGGCAGCGCTTGCAAGCAGCGAGGGATGAGTCCGTCTTGCTCGGAGGGCGGTGGCGCTTGGTGTGGCTCAGGCGGCGCCGTCCGTGGCAGAGCCCTGCTGCGGCCGTCGGCGGCTTGCGGTGGTGATGCTGTGGTGCGCCAGGAGGGGGGGGCGGCTCTGCGGCGAGGGAGGGGTCGGGGCGCTGGCTGCGAGTGTGGAGGGGCCAGAATGGGTGCGGGGGAGGCGGCAGCGGGACGCGGCGACCCGTGCGCACGCACGTGCAAAACGCGCGCTCTGGCCGCGCCCAGAGCGTGCACGCCAACTGTTCGGCAAAATGCCAGCGGGTGCTAGGGGATTTGGACGAGGCTGGGGACTAACAGGCCTAGGTTAGGGTAGTCTAGGGGCTTAGTGGACATGGTGGTTTGGCAAAGTAAGCAGGTCCATTGTACAAACCAGAAACTATGCCAAAACTGATCATGCCCATAAGGTGTTTGACAAAATGCCAAGGGCACTTAGGCATTTCTTGGGGTGGCCAAACTCTCCAGATCCTAGTCTCTTTAGATGAAGGTGATGGTGGCAAGGTCATATGGGCAAAACCAGAAACTTGCTAGTGCAAGTTGTGCAAATCTTCTGTTCTGGACAGAAGGTAAATGGCGTCATTGCTTGCACTAAAAATCCTCCAATGGGTCCACTCCCCCGGACTTAAGGGTTTGGTAGGGTGGTCTACAATCAAGAGAAAGAATCAAGGGAGAAAGAGCAAGCAAAAATATGGTTGCAGTACAAATCACCAAGTTGAACCAGAATGCAAATGAGGATGATTCACTCAAATTTTTCAAAGGACATAACTGGTTTTTTTGCATAAAGTTGAATAATATAATCCTATTAACATCCCATAATTTTGGTGGAAGTTTTAAAGAAATATTTAAATAGGTTGTAGTGCAAAATTGCCCACTGGACCAGATTTGAAAATTTGATGTAGAGCTCAAAATATCCAAAGAATGAAATATATTTTTGCATAAAAGTGATTTAAAAACATCACAAGACATCCCCAAATTTTGGTGGGATTTTTAAATGAATTTATCAAAGGGTTGCAGTGCAAAAGGAACCCTAAAACTTATGAAAAACCATTTTAGGGAAATAAAACTCAGGGAAAAATAATTATATAAATAATCCCACTGATAAAAGAATTTTTTTTATTTGAGAGGGTAAATAAGTCCAATAATGATTGAAAAAAATTTACTTGGGGTGAAAACTCCACAACTTAAAAGAATAGAGAGGCTCTGAGATCAAGAATAAATTCAGAAAAAAAATAAAATTTTAATTTCCTGGCAAAATTTTAATAAACAAAACATGGTTAAATTTTTGGGGTGTCACAGTCCCGAACTGTGCGTCTAGGATCGATGGTAACAGGAGACGGGGGACACAATGTTTACCCAGGTTCGGACCCTCTCGATGGAGGTAATACCCTACTTCCTGCTTGATTGATCTTGATGATAAGAGTATTACAAGAGTTGATCTACCACGAGATCGTAGAGGCTAAACCCTAGAAGCTAGCCTATGATTATGATTGTTGTTGTCTCCATCGACTAGCCCGGCCTCGGTTTATATAATGCACCAGAGGCCTAGGATAACAAGAGTCCTAGCCGAATACGCCGGTGGGGAGGAGTCCTTGTCTTGATCGCCAAGTCTTGTGGAATCTTCCTTGTATGCGGGAGCTGTCCGAACTGGCCCATGAGTATACGGCCATGGGGGTCCTCGGCCCAATCTAACAGATCGAGAGATGATGTGGTAAGTACCCCCTAGTCCAGGACACCGTCACTCTCTCATAATAATTTTCAGTGGCATCATGAATGAATTCAACAATATAGCTATGACATAAATCATTCTTTTCATGATCCACAAGCATAGAAATTTTATTACTCTCCACATAAGCAAATTTATTCTCATGAATAGTAGTGGGAGCAAACTCCACAAAATAACAATCATGTGATTGAAAATTGAAATCATGATGACAAGTTTCATGGTTATCATTATTCAATATAGCATACATGTCATCACCATAATCATCATAGATAGCAACTTTGTTTTCATAATCAATTGAAGCCTCATTCAAAATGGTCGATTCATCACTAAATAAAGTCATGACCTCTCCAAATCCACTTTCATCATTATAATCATCATAAATAGGAGGCATGCAATCATTATAAAAAAATTGCACATCAAATCTTGGGGGACTAAACACATCATCTCCATCAAACATTGCATCCCCAAGCTTATGGATTTGCATATCATTAGCATCATGTGTTGGGGAACGCAGTATTACAAAAAATTTACCTACGATCACGCAAGATCTATCTAGGAGATGTATGGCAACGAGCGGGGAGAGTGTGTCCACGTACCCTCGTAGACCGAAAGCAGAAGTGTTTAGTAACGCGGTTGATGTAGTCGAACGTCTTCGTGATCCAGCTGATCCAAGTACCGAACGTACGGCACATCCGCGATCAGCACACGTTCAGCTCGATGACGTCCCTCGAACTCTTGATCCAGTTGAGGCCAAGGGAGAGTTCCGTCAACACGACGGCGTGGCGACAGTGATGATGAATTTACCGGCGCAGGGCTTCGCCTAAGCACTACGACGATATGACCGAGGTGTGTAACTGTGGAGGGGGCACCGCACACGGTTAAGAGAAACTTGTGTGTCCTAGGGTGCCCCCTGCCCCGTATATAGAGGAGGGGAGCGGAGGCTGGCCGGCCCTACTAGGGCGCACCAGGAGAGGGGAATCCTACTAGGGCTCTAAGTCCTAGTAGGTTTCCACCTAAGGAAGAGGGGGAAGAAGGAAGGGAGAGAGGGAAGGGAAGGAAAGGGGGTGCCGCCCCCTTCCCCTAGTCCAATTCGGACCCAAAGGCAGGGGCAGCCCCTTGTGGCCCTTCCTATCTTCCCACTAAGGCCCATCAAGGCCCATTAGTTCCCCCGGGGGGTTCCGATAACCCTCCGGCACTCCGATAAATATCCGGTACCTCTCGGAACTCATCCGGTGTCCGAATAATATCGTCCAATATATCAATCTTTATGTCTCGACCATTTTGAGACTCCTCGGCATGCCTGTGATCTCATCAGGGACTCCGAACAATCTTCAGTCATCAAATCACATAACTCATAATACAAATTGTGATCGAACGTTAAGTGTGCGGACCCTACGGGTTCGCGAACAATGTAGACATGACCGAGACTCATCTCCGTTCAATAACCAATAGCGGAACCTGGATGCTCATATTGGTTCCTACATATTCTACGAAGATCTTTATCAGTCAAACTGCATAACAACATACGTTGTTCCCTTTGTCATCGGTATGTTACTTGCCCGAGATTCGATCGTCGGTATCATCATACCTAGTTCAATCTCGTTACTGGCAAGTCCCTTTACTCGTTCCGTAATGCATCATCCCGCAACTAACTCATTATTCACATTTCTTGCAAGGCTTATAGTGATGATCATTACCGAGAGGGCCTAGAGATACCTCTCTGATACATGGAGTGACAAATCCTAATCTCGATCTATGCGAACTCAACAAACACCAAAAGAGACACCTGTAGAGCATCTTTATAATCACCCAGTTACGTTGTGACGTTTGATAGCACACAAGGTGTTCCTTCAGTATTCGGGAGTTGCATAATCTCATAGTCAGAGGAACATGTATAAGTCATGAAGAAAGCAATAGCAGAAAAACTAACGGATGGGTCTTGTCCATCACATCATTCTCTAATGATGTGATCCCGTTCATCAAATGACAACACATGTCTATGGCTAGGAAACTTAACTTCTTTGATTAACGAGCTAGTCAAGTAGAGGCATACTAGGGACACTCGGTTTGTCTATGTATCCACACATGTACTAAGTTTCCGGTTAATACAATTCTAGCATGAATAATAAACATTTATCATGATATAAGGAAATATAAATAACAACTTTATTATTTCCTCTAGGGCATATTTCCTTCAGTCTCCCACTTGCACTAGAGTCAATAATCTAGATTACACGGTAATGATTCTAACACTTGGTGTTGATCATGTTTTTCTCGTGAGAGAGGCTTAGTCAACGGGTCTGCAACATTCAGATCCGTATGTATCTTGCAAATCTCTATGTCTCCCTCCTTGACTTGATCAAGGATGGAATTGAAGCGTCTCTTGATGTGCTTGGTTCTCTTGTGAAATCTGGATTCCTTTGCCAAGGCAATTGCACCAGTATTGTCACAAAAGATTTTCATTGGACCCGATGCACTAGGTATTACACCTAGACCGGATATGAACTCCTTCGTCCAGACTCCTTCATTTTCTCTTTCTGAAGCAGCTATGTACTCCGCTTCACACGTAGATCCCGCCACGACGCTCTGCTTGGAACTGCACCAACTGACAGCTCCACCATTCAATATAAATACGTATCTGGTTTGTGACTTAGATTCATCCGGATTGGTGTCAAAGCTTGCATCGACGTAACCATTTACAACGAATTCTTTGTCACCTCCATAAACGAGAAACATATCCTTAGTCCGTTTCAGGTATTTCAGGATGTTCTTGACCGTTGTCCAATGATCCACTCCTGGATTACTTTGGTACCTCCCTACTAAACTAATAGCAAGGCACACATCAGGTCTGGTACACAGCATTGCATACATGATAGAACCTATGGCTGAGGCACAGGGAATGACTTTCATTTCTCTCTATCTTCTGCAGTGGTCGAGCATGGAGTCTGACTCAACTTCACACCTTGTAACACAGGCAAGAACCCTTTCTTTGACTAATCCATTTTGAACTTCTTCAAAACTTTATCAAGGTATGTGCTTTGTGAAGGTACAATTAAGCGTCTTGATCTATCTCTATAAATCTTGATGCCCAATATATAAGCAGCTTCACTGAGGTCTTTCACTGAAAAATTCTTATTCAAGTATCCTTTTATGCTATCCAGAAATTCAGTATCATTTCTGATCAAAAATATGTCATCTACATATAAAATCAAAAATGCTACAGAGCTCCCACTCACTTTCTTGTAAATACAGGCTTCTCCAAAAGTCTGTATAAAACCATATGCTTTGATCACACTATCAAAGCGTATATTCCAACTCCGAGAGGCTTGCACCAGTCCATAAATGGATCGCTGGAGCTTGCACACTTTATTAGCACCTTTTGGATCGACAAAACCTTCCGGTTGCATCATATACAACTCTTCTTTAAGATATCCATTAAGGAATGCAGTTTTTACATCCATTTGCCAAATTTCATAATCATAAAATGCGGCAATTGCTAACATGATTCGGACAGACTTAAGCATCGCTACGGGTGAGAAGGTCTCATCGTAGTCAACTCCTTGAACTTGTCAAAAACCTTTCACAACAAGTCGAGCTTTGTATACAGTAACATTACCGTCAGCGTCAGTCTTCTTCTTGAAGATCCATTTATTCTCTATGGCTTTCCGATCATCGGGAAAGTCAACCAAAGTCCATACTTTGTTCTCATACATGGATCCCTTCTCAGATTTCATGGCTTCAAGCCATTTCGTGGAATCTGGGCTCATCATTGCTTCCTCATAGTTCGTAGGTTCGTCATGGTCAAGTAACATGACCTCCAGAACAGGATTACCGTACCACTCTGGTGCGGATCTTACTCTGGTTGACCTACGAGGTCCGGTAGTAACTTGTTCAGAAGTTTCATGATCATCATCATTAGCTTCCTCACTAATTGGTGTAGGAATCACTGGAACTGATTCCTATGATGAATTACTTTCCAATTTGGGAGAAGGTACAATTACCTCATCAAGTTCTACTTTCCTCCCACTCACTTCTTTCGAGAGAAACTCCTTCTCTAGAAAGGATCCATTCTTAGCAACAAATATCTTGCCTTTGGATCTGTGATAGAAGGTGTACCCAACAGTTTCCTTTGGGTATCCTATGAAGACACATTTCTCCGATTTGGGTTCAAGCTTATCAGGCTGAATCTTTTTCACATAAGCATCACAGCCCCAAACTTTAAGAAACTACAACTTGGGTTTCTTGCCAAACCACAGTTCATATGGTGTCGTCTCAACGGATTTAGATGGTGCCCTATTTAACGTGAATGCAGCCGTCTCTAAAGCATAACCCCAAAACGATAGCGGTAAATCAGTAAGAGACATCATAGATTGCACCATATCTAATAAAGTGCGGTTACGACATTCGGACACACCATTACGCTGTGGTGTTCCAGGTGGCGTGAGTTGCGAAACTATTCCGCATTGTTTAAAATGAAGACCAAACTCATAACTCAAATATTCACCTCCAAGATCAGATCGTAGAAACTTTATTTTCTTGTTATGATGATTTTCCACTTCACTCTGAAATTCTTTGAACTTTTCAAATGTTTTAGACTCTGTTTCATCAAGTAGATATACCCATATCTGCTCAAATCATCTGTGAAGGTCAAAAAATAATGATACCTTCCGCGAGCATCAACACTCATCAGACCGCATACATCAGTATGTATTATTTCCAATAAGTTTGTTGCTCGCTCCGTTGTTCCGGAGAACGGAGTCTTAGTCATCTTGCCCATGTGGCATGGTTCGCAAGCATCAAGTGATTCATAATCAAGTGATTCCAAAAGCCCATCATTATGGAGTTTCTTCATGCGCTTTACACCAATATGACCTAAACGGCAGTGCCACAAATAAGTTGCACTATCATTATTAAACTTGTATCTTTTGGCTTCAATACTATAAATATGTGTATCACTAGTATCGAGATTCAACAAAAATATACCACTCATCAAGGGTGCATGACCATAAAAGATATTACTCATATAAATAGAACAATCATATTCTCTGGTTTAAATGAATAACCGTCTCGCATCAAACAAGATCCAGATATAATGTTCATGCTTAACGCTGGCACCAAATAACAATTATTTAGGTCTAAAACTAATCCTGAAGGTAGATGTAGAGGTAGCGTGCCGACGGCGATCACATCGACTTTGGAACCATTTCCCACGCGCATCGTCACCTCGTCCTTAGCCAATCTTCACATAATCTGTAGCCCCCGTTTCGAGTTGCAAATATGAGCAACAGAACCAGTATCAAATACCCAGGCGCTACTACGAGCATTAGTAAGGTACACATCAATAACATGTATATCAAGTTTACCTTTCACTTTGCCATCCTTCTTATCCGCCAAATACTTGGGGCAGTTCCGCTTCCAATGACCAGTCCCTTTGCAGTAGAAGCACTCATTCTCAGGCTTAGGTCCAGACTTGGTCTTCTTCACTTGAACAGCAACTTGCTTGCCGTTCTTCTTGAAGTTCCCCTTCTTCTCTTTTCCCTTCTTCTTGAAACTAGTGGTCTTGTTAACCATCAACACTTGATGCTCCTTCTTGATTTCTACCTCCACAGCCTTTAGCATCACGAAGAGCTCGGGAATTGTCTTATCCATCCCTTGCATATTATAGTTCATCATGAAGCTTTTGTAGCTTGGTGTCAGTGATTGAAGAACTCTGTCAATGACACTATCATCAAGAAGATTAACTCCCAGTTGAGTCAAGTGGTTGTGGTACCCAGACATTCTGAGTACATGTTCACTGACAGAACTATTCTCCTCCATCTTGCAGCTATAGAACTTATTGGAGACTTCATATCTCTCAATCCGGGCATTTGCTTGAAATATTAACTTCAACTCCTGGAACATCTCATATGCTCCATGATGTTCAAAACATCGTTGAAGTCCCGATTCTAAGCTATAAAGCATGGCACACTGAACTATCGAGTAGTCATCAGCTTTGCTCTGCCAGACGTTCATAACATCTGGAGTTGCTCCTGCATCGGGTCTTGCACCTAGCGGTGCTTCCAGGACGTAATTTTTCTGTGCAGCAATGAGGATAATCATCAAGTTACGGACCCAGTCCGTGTAGTTGCTACCATCATCTTTCATCTTAGCTTTCTCTAGGAACGCATTAAAATTCAAAGGAACTGTAGCACGGGCCATTTATCTACAACAACATAGACATGCAAAATACTATCAGGTGCTAAGTTCATGATAAAATAAAGTTCAATTAATCATATTACTTAAGAACTCCCACTTAGATAGACATCCCTCTAGTCATCTAAATGATCACGTGATCCATATCAACTAAACCATGTCTGATCATCACGTGAGATGGAGTAGTTTTCAATGGTGAACATCACTATGTTGATCATATCTACTATATGATTCACACTAGACCTTTCGGTCTTAGTGTTCCGAGGCCATATCTGCATATGCTAGGCTTGTCAAGTTTAACCCGAGTATTCTGCGTGTGCAAAACTGGCTTGCACCTGTTGTATGTGAACGTAGAGCTTATCACACCCGATCATCACGTGGTGTCTCGGCACGACAAACTGTAGCAACGATGCATACTCAGGGAGAACACTTATACCTTGAAATTTAGTGAGAGATCATCTTATAATGCTACTGCCGAACTAAGCAAAATAAGATGCATAAAAGATAAACATCACATGCAATCAAAATAAGTGATATGATATGGCCATCATCATCTTGTGCCTTTGATCTCCATCTCCAAAGCACCGTCATGATCACTATCGTCGCCGGCTTGACACCTTGATCTCCATCGTAGCATCGTTGTCATCTCGCCAACTATTGCTTCTATGACTATCGCTACCGCTTAGTGATAAAGTAAAGCAATTACATGGTGATTGCATTTCATACAATAAAGCGACAACCATATGGCTCCTGCCAGTTGCCGATAACTGTTACAAAACATGATCATCTCATACAACAATTTATATATCATCACGTCTTGACCATATCACATCACAACAAGCCCTGAAAAACAAGTTAGACGTCCTGTACTTTGCTGTTGCAAGTTTTACGTGGCTGCTACGGGCTTCTAGCAAGAACCGTTCTTACCTATGCATCAAAACCACAATGATTTTTCATCAAGTGTGCTGTTTTAACCTTCAACAAGGATCGGGCGTAGTCAAACTCGATTCAACTAAAGTTGGAGAAACAGACACCCGCTAACCACCTGTGTGCGAAGCACGTCGGTAGAACCAGTCTCATGAACGCGGTCATGTAATGTCGGTCCGGGCCGCTTCATCCAACAATACTGCCGAATCAAAATAAGACGTTGCTGGTAAGCAGTATGACTATTATCGGCCACAACTCATTATGTTCTACTCGTGCATATAACATCTACGCATAGACCTGGCTCGGATGCCACTGTCGGGGAACGCAGTATTTCAAAAAAATTACCTACGATCACACAAGATCTATCTAGGAGATGCATGGCAACGAGCTGGGAGAGTGTGTCCACATACCCTCGTAGACCGAAAGCGGAAGCGTTTAGTAACGCGGTTGATGTAGTCGAACGTCTTTGCGATCCAAGTACCGAACGTACGGCACCTCCGCGATCAGCACACATTCAGCTCAATGACGTCCCTCGAATGCTTGATCCAGTTGAGGCCGAGGGAGAGTTCTGTCAGCATGACGGCGTGGCAACGGTGATGATGAAGTTACCGGCGTAGGGCTTTGCTTAAGCACTACGACGATATGACCGAGGTGTGTAACTGTGAAGGGGGGCACCACACACGGTTAAGAGAAACTTGTGTGTTCTAGGGTGCCCCCCTACCCCCGTATATAAAGGAGGGGAGGGGAGGCCGGCCGGCCCGACTAGGGCGTGCCAGGAGGGGGGAATCCGACTAGGACTCCAAGTCCTAGTAGGTTTTCACCTAAGGAAGAGGGGGAAGAAGGAAGGGAGAGAGGGAAGGGAAGGAAAGGGGGCGCCGCCCCCTTCCCCTAGTCCAATTCGGACCCAAGGGGGGCACGGCCAGCCCCTTGTGGCTCTTCCTCTCTTCCCACTAGGGCCCATCAAGGCCCATTAGTTCCCCGGGGGGTTCTGATAACCCTCCGGCACTCCAATAATTATCCGATACCTCTCGGAACTCATCCGGTGTCCGAATAATATCATCCAATATATCAATCTTTATGTCTCGACCATTTTGAGACTCCTCATCATGTCCATGATCTCATCCGGGACTCCGAACTATCTCCGGGCATCAAATCACATAACTCATAATACAAATTGTCATCGAACGTTAAGCGTGCGGACCCAACGGGTTCGAGAACAATGTAGACATGACCGAGACTCATCTCCGGTCAATAACTGATAGCGGAACCTAGATGCTCATATTGGTTCCTACATATTCTATGAAGATCTTTATCGGTCAAACTGTATAACAACATACGTTGTTACCTTTGTCATCGGTATGTTACTTGCCCGAGATTCAGTCGTCGGTATCATCATACCTAGTTCAATCTCATTACCGGCAAGTCTCTTTACTCATTCTGTAATGCATCATCCTGCAACTAACTCATTAGTCACATTGCTTGCCAGGCTTATAGTGATGATCATTACCGAGAGGGCCCAGAGATACCTCTCTGATACATGGAATGACAAATCCTAATATCGATCTATGCCAACTCAACAAACACCATCGGAGACAACTGTAGTGCATCTTTATAATCACCCTTTTATGTTGTGACATTTGATAGCACACAAGGTGTTCCTCCGGTACTCGGGAGTTGCATAATCTCATAGTCAGAGGAACATGTATAAGTCATGAAGAAAGCAATAGCAGAAAAACTAAATGATCATTATGCTAAGCTAACGGATGGATCTTGTCGATCACGTCATTCTATAAAGATGTGATCCCATTCATCAAATGACAACACATGTCTATCGCTAGGAAACTTAACCATCTTTGATTAACGAGCTAGTCAAGTAGAGGGATAGGGACACTTGATACGTCTCCAACGTATCTATAATTTTTGATTGCTCCATGCTATATTATCTACTGTTTTAGACAATACTGGGCTTTATTATACACTTTAATATTATATTTGGAACTAACCTATTAACCGGAGGCCCATCCCAGAATTGCTGTTTTTTGCCTATTTCAGAGATTCGAAGAAAAGGAATATCAAACGGAGTCGAAACGGAACGAAATCAACTGGAGAAGTTATTTTTGGAAGGAAAGCTACCGGAAAAGCTTGGAGTGCACGTCAGGAAAGAAGGGAGGTGCCCACGAGGGTGGGGGGTGCGCCCACCCCCTAGGGCGCACCCCCTGCCTCGTGGCCCCCCTTTCGGTACACCGACGTACTTCTTTCACCCATATATACCTACATACCCTAAAACTTCCAGAACAGAGAATAGATCGGGAGTTCCGCCGCCGCAAAACCTCCAGAGCAACCAAAAACCAATCGGGACCCTGTTCCGGCACCCTGTCGGAGGGGGAACCCTCACCTGTGGCCATCTTCATCATCCCGCCGCTCTCCGTGACGAGGAGGGAGTAGTTCACCCTCGGGGCTGAGGGTATGTACCAGTAGTTGTGTGTTTGATCTCTCTCTCTCTCTCGTGTTCTTGATTTGGCACGATCTTGATGTATCGCGAGCTTTGCTATTATAGTTGGATCTTATGTTTCTTCTCCCCCTCTACTCTCTTGTAATGGATTGAGTTTTCCCTTTGAGGTTATCTTATCGGATTGAGTCTTTAAAGATTTGAGAACACTTGATGTATGTATTGTCATGCGTATCTGTGGTGACAATGGGATATCACGTGATTCACTTGATGTATGTTTTGGTGATCAACTTGCGGATTCCGCCCATGAACCTATGCATAGGGGTTGGCACACGTTTTCGTCGTGATTCTCCGGTAGAAACTTTGGGGCACTCTTTGAGGTTCTATGTGTTGGTTGAATAGATGAATTTGAGATTGTGTGATGCATATCGTATAATCATACCCACGGATACTTGAGGTGACATTGGAGTATCTAGGTGACATTAGGGTTTTGGTTGATTTGTGTCTTAAGGTGTTATTCTAGTACGAACTCCGGGGCTATTTGTGACACTTATAGGAATAGCCCAACGGATTGATTGGAAAGAATAACTTTGAGGTGGTTTCGTACCCTACCATAATCTCTTCGTTTGTTCTCCACTATTAGTGACTTTGGAGTGACTCTTTGTTGCATGTTGAGGGATAGTTATATGATCCAATTATGTTATTATTGTTGAGAGAACTTGCACTAGTGAAAGTATGAACCCTAGGCCTTGTTTCCTACCATTGCAATACCGTTTACGCTCATTTTTATCCTTAGTTACCTTGCTGTTTTTATTATTTTAGATTACAATTACTCTTATCTACCGTCCATATTGCACTTGTATCACCATCTCTTCGCCGAACTAGTGCACCTATACAATTTTACCATTGTATTGGGTGTGTTGGGGACACAAGAGACTCCTTGTTATTTGGTTGCAGGGTTGTTTGAGAGAGACCATCTTCATCTTACGCCTCCTACGGATTGATAAACCTTAGGTCATCTACTTGAGGGAAATTTGCTACTGTCCTACAAACCTGTGCACTTGCAGGCCCAACAATGTCTACAAGAAGAAGGTTGTGTAGTGGACATCAAGCTCATTTCTGGCGCCATTGCCGGGGAGGTTAGTGCTTGAAGGTATATCTTTAGATCTTGCAATCGAATCTTTTTGTTTCTTGTTTTAGCACTAGTTTACTTTATAAAAGAAAATTAAAAAATGCCAAAGTGTTAGAAGAAGAATGCATTAAATTGTTTGGCACTAAATCTTTGAATGATGAGCATGATTGCAATGTTGTTAGTATGAACTCCTTGAATATCCATGTACTAATGATTGCACTAGTTATGATGAAAATGCCTCCTATAAACATGTCAATTTTTGTGGAGTGCATTGGGTTTGTAAGTACACACCAAATAGGGAAGATAGATATTTCAAGAGGCATAAGTACTTAGAAACCAAATTGTTGCAAGAAGAGCTAGATGAATGTGCTGAAAATTTATTTTTTCTTAGCCATACTTGTGAACTTTGCAATGAACGTGATCATTTTAGTACCCAATGCAAATTGTTTCATGATCGTATCGTGTCCAAAAATTGTGATGACTCGATTTCCCTTGCACATCATAATGAACTTAGTTTTCTCTTGGGTTATGAAGAAATTAAACGTATAACTAAGGATATTCCAAAATTTGCCCTTGATAAAGTTCTTCATTTTGATCTAGAGAAACTTTATATGTATTGTGAGGTGAATTGTATTGAAAATCCTTATATTGCCAATTACATAAGGAAAAGAAAACAAATAGAAGATGAAGAGAATGCTAATGAAAGGGAAGAGACTTCCCAATATCCTCCTATTATTTCTTATGATGAATCAGGTAACGAGGAGGAGCCTTCTATTCAACCAATCTCGTTAACAAGGAGCTCCAAAAAGAAGATTGAACCCACACATGATGTGGTGAAGAAGAAGAAAAGAAAAAGGAAGAGAGGTAAAAAGGTATCTATCCCAAATAAAGTTGCTCCTATTATTGTTGTGCCTCATGAAAATGAAGATGATACACTTGATGATGATCTCGTTATGCCTATTGCTTGTTGTGATGATTATGATTGGGAAGATAATGATACTTCTTATGATCTTGAAAATCTTTTTGGCACTTGCTTGGAAGAATATAATAATTGCTATACTATTGGTGCTATCCATACTACTAATGATGAGAGTGATTATGCTTATGATATGAAAAGGCCCAAGCTTGGGGAAGCTATGTTTGATGAGGATGACATATTTGAGAATATATTTGCTGAAATTAATGTTTGTCCCAAGCTTGGGGATGCTATGTTTAATAATGGTGATATTTTTAGCCTCCCATGTTTTGATATACAAAGTAGTTACGATGATAGCATGCCTTCTACTTATGATTATTATATTGATGAATGTGGGTTTGGAAGAGTGTCAACTTTAGGAAGTAGTGATCCTACTATTTTGGAGGATGTTTAATCTTATAATATTTATTAAAGTGGATTTGGAGAGGTCATGGCTTTATTTAGTGATGTATCCACTATTTCGGAAGAGGTTTCAATTGATTATGATGAGAACAAAGTTGCTACTTATGATGATTATTGTGATGAAACTTATGCTATAAAAAGTAGTGATGATTATATTTATAAAACTTATCATGATTATGATTACTCTTTTCTGAACATTACTCTTTTAATATGGAAACAATTTGTAGTATTCAAGTCTCTTATGATACTCCCACTATTCGAATGAGAAGAATTTTACTTATGTAGAGAGTAGTAAATTTTCTATGCTTGTAGATCATGAAAAGAATGCTTTAGGTGCTGGTTATATTGTTGAATTAATTCATGATTATACTGAAAATTATTATGAGGGAGGAACATATGCTTGTAGGAATTGCAATAATATCAAGTTTCCTCTCTATGTGCTTAAAGTTTTGAAGTTATGCATGTTTTACCTTCCTATGCAAGTTGATTATTGTTCCCATAAGTTGTTTGCTCACAAAATCCCTATGCATAGTAAGTGGGTTAGACTTAAATGTTCTAGTCATATTCTCCATGATGCTCTCTTTATGTTTCAATTCTTATCTTTTATGTGAGCATCATTGAAATCATCATGCCTAACTAGGGGCGTTAAACGTTAGCGCTTGTTGGGAGGCAACCCAATTTTATTTTAGTTTCTTGCTTTTTGGTTCTGTTTAGTAATAATAATCCATCTAGATTCTGTTTAGATGTGGTTTTATGTTTGAATTAGTGTTTGTGCCAAGTGGAACCTTTGGGAAGACTTGGGTGAAGTCTTTATGATCATGCTGTAAAAAACAGAAACTTTAGCGCTCACGAGATTAGCTAGAACTTTTTACTGGAGAGTTTTATTTAGTTAATTCTTTTTTAAGATGATTACTAGACAAATTCCTCAGGTCCACCAATTTATTTCAGTATTTTTGGAGTTCCATAAGTTTGCGTTAGTTACAGATTACTACAGACTGTTCTGTTTTTGACAGATTCTGTTTTCATTGTGTTGTTTGCTTATTTTGATGAATCTGTGGCTAGTAAAATTGTTTATAAACCATAGAGAAGTTGGAATACAGTAGGTTTAACACCAATATAAATAAATAATGAGTTCATTACAGTACCTTGAAGTGGTGTTTTGTTTTCTTTAAGCTACGGAGACTTACGAGTTTTCTGTTAAGTTTTGTGTTGTGAAGTTTTCATGTTTTGGGTAAAGATTCGATGGACTATGGAATAAGGAGTGGAAAGAGCCTAAGCTTGGGGATTCCCAAGGCACCCCAAGGTAATATTAAAGGATAACCAAGAGCCTAAGCTTGGGGATTCCCAAGGCACCCCAAGGTAATATTAAAGGATAACCAAGAGCCTAAGCTTGGGGATGCCCCAGAAGGCATCCCCTCTTTCGTCTTTGTTCATCGGTAACTTTACTTGGAGCTATATTTTTATTCACCACATGATATGTGTTTTGCTTGGAGCGTCATGTCATTTTATTTTGTTTTGCTTGCTTTTTGAATAAAGTATCAAGATATTAAATTCTTAAAATGGGAGAGTCTTCACATAGTTGCGTAATTATTCGACTACTCATTGATCTTCACTTATATCTTCCGGAGTAGTTTGTCGTTTGCTCTAGTGCTTCACTTATATCTTTTAGAGCACGGTGGTGGATTTGTTTTATAGAAACTGTTGATCTCTCATGCTTCACTTAGATTATTTTGAGAGTCCTAAATAGCATGGTAATTTGCTTAAATAATCCTAATATGCTAAGCATACAAGATTTGTAAGATTTCTTATGAGTGTGTTGAATACTAAGAAAAGTTTGATGCTTGATGATTGTTTTGAGATATGAAGATGGTGATATTAGAGTCATGCTAGTTGAGTAGTTGTGGATTTGAGGAATACTTGTGTTAAAGCTTGTGATTCCCGTAGCATGCACGTATGGTGAACCGTTATGTGATGAAGTCGGAGCATAATTTATTTATTGATTGTCTTCCTTATGAGTGTCGGTCGGGGACGAGCGATGGTCTTTTCCTACCAATCTATCCCCCTAGGAGCATGCGCGTAATACTTTGCTTTGATAACTTGTAGATTTTTGCAATAAGTATATGATTTCTTTATGACTAATGTTGAATCCATGGATTATACGCACCCTTCTTTCTTCCACCATTGCTAGCCTCTCTAGTATCGCGCATCTTTCGCCAGTATCATACACCCACCATATACCTTCCTCAAAACAGCCACCATACCTATCTATCATGGCATTTCCATAGCCATTCCGAGATATATTGCCATGCAACTTTCCACCATTCCGTTTATTATGACACGCTCCATCATTGTCATATTGCTTAGCATGATCATGTAGTTGACATCGTATTTGTGGCAAAGCCACCTTTCATAATTCTTTCATACATGTCACTCTTGATTCATTGCACATCCCGGTACACCGCCAGAGGCATTCATATAGAGTCATATTTTGTTCTAAGTATCGAGTTGTAATTGTTGAGTTGTAAGAAAATAAAATTGTGATGATCATCATTTTTAGAGCATTGTCCCAAGTGAGGAAAGGATGATGGAGACTATGATTCCCCCACAAGTCGGGATGAGACTCCGGACGAAAAATAAAAAAAAATAGGCCAAAAAAAAGAGAGAAAGGCCCAAATAAAAAAATAAAAATAATAAAAATAATAAAAAAATGAGAGAAAAAGAGAGAAGGGGCAATGCTACTATCCTTTTTTCCACACTTGTGCTTCAAAGTAGCACCATAATCTTCATGATAGAGAGTCTCTTGTTTTGTCACTTTCATATACTAGTGGGAATTTTTCATTATAGAACTTGGCTTGTATATTCCAACGATGGGCTTCCTCAAATGCCCTAGGTCTTCGTGAGCAAGCGAGTTGGATGCACACCCACTTAGTTTCTTTTGTTGAGCTTTCATATACTTATAGCTCTAGTGCATCCGTTGCATGGTAATCCCTACTCACTCACATTGATATCTATTGATGGGCATCTCCATAGCCCGTTGATACGCCTAGTTGATGTGAGACTATCTTCTCCCTTTTTGTCTTCTCCACAACCACCATTCTATTCCACATATAGTGCTATGTCCATGGCTCACGCTCATGTATTGCGTGAAGATTGAAAAAGTTTTGAGAATGTCATAAGTATGAAACAATTGCTTGGCTTGTCATCGGGGTTGTGCATGATTTAAATACTTTGTGTGGTGAAGATAGAGCATAGCCAGACTATATGATTTTGTAGGGATAACTTTCTTTGGCCATGCTATATTGAGAAGACATGATTGCTTAGTTAGTATGCTTGAAGTATTATTATTTTTATGTCAATATGAACTTTTGTCTTGAATCTTTCAGATCTGAATATTCATACCACAATTAAGAAGAGTTACATTGAAATTATGCCAAGTAGCATTCCACATCAAAAATTATCTTTTTTATCATCTACCTACTCGAGGACGAGCAGGAATTAAGCTTGGGGATGCTTGATACGTCTCCAACGTATCTATATTTTTGATTGCTCCATGTTATATCATCTGCTGTTTTAGACAATATTGGGCTTTATTATCCACTTTTATATTATTTTTGGAACTAACCTATTAACCGGAGGCCCAGCCCAGAATTGCTGTTTTTGCCTATTTCAGTGTTTCGAAGAAAAGGAATATCAAAGGAGTCGAAACGGAACGAAGTCAACTGGAGAAGTTATTTTTGGTAGGAAAGCTACCGGAAAAGCTTGGAGTGCACGTCAGGAAAGAAGGGAGGTGCCCACGAGGGTGGGGGCGCGCCCACCCCCCTACCCCTGCCTCGTGGCCCCCTCTTCGGTCCACGACGTACTTATTTCACCCATATATACCTACGTACCCTAAAACTTCCAGAACAGAGAATAGATCGGGAGTTCCGCCGCCGCAAAACCTCCAGATCCACCAAAAACCAATCGGGACCCTGTTCCGGCACCCTGCCGGAGGGTGGAACCCTCACCTGTGGCCATCTTCATCATCCCGGCGCTCTCCATGGCGAGGAGGGAGTAGTTCACCCTCGGGGCTGAGGGTATGTACCAGTAGCTATGTGTTTGATCTCTCTCTCTCTCTCTCTCTCTCTCTCTCGTGTTCTTGATTTGGCATGATCTTGATGTATCGCGAGCTTTGCTATTATAGTTGGATCTTATGTTTCTTCTCCCCCTCTACTCTCTTGTAATGGATTGAGTTTTCCCTTTGAGGTTATCTTATCGGATTGAGTCTTTAAAGATTTGAGAACACTTGATGTATGTCTTGCCGTGCGTATCTGTGGTGACAATGGGATATCACGTGATTCACTTGATGTATGTTTTGGTGATCAACTTGCGGGTTCCGCCCATGAACCTATGCATAGGGGTTGGCACACGTTTTCGTCGTGATTCTCCGGTAGAAACTTTGGGCACTCTTTGAGGTTCTATGTGTTGGTTGAATAGATGAATTTGAGATTGTGTGATGCATATCGTATAATCATACCCACGGATACTTGAGGTGACATTGGAGTATCTAGGTGGCATTAGGGTTTTGGTTGATTTGTGTCTTAAGGTGTTATTCTAGTACGAACTCTAGGGCTGTTTGTGACACTTACAGGAATAGCCCAACGGATTGATTGGAAAGAATAACTTTGAGGTGGTTTCGTACCCTACCATAATCTCTTCGTTTGTTCTCCACTATTAGTGAATTTGGAGTGACTCTTTGTTGCATGTTGATGGACAGTTATATAATCCAATTTTGTTATTATTGTTTAGAGAACTTGCACTAGTGAAAGTATGAACCCTAGGCCTTGTTTCCTACCATTGCAATACCGTTTACGCTCATTTTTATCCTTAGTAACCTTGCTGTTTTTATTATTTCAGATTACAAATGCTCTTATCTACCGTCCATATTGCACTTGTATCACCATCTCTTCGCCGAACTAGTGCACCTATACAATTTACCATTGTATTGGGTGTGTTGGGGACACAAGAGACTCTTTGTTATTTGGTTGCAGGGTTGTTTGAGAGAGACCATCTTCATCCTACGCCTCCTACGGATTGATAAACCTTAGGTCATCCACTTGAGGGAAATTTGCTACTGTCCTACAAACCTGTGCACTTGCAGGCCCAACAACGTCTACAAGAAGAAGGTTGTGTAGTAGACATCAACACTCTGTTTGTCTATGTATCCACACATGTACTAAGTTTCCGGTTAATACAATTCTAGCATGAATAATAAACATTTATCATGATATAAGGAAATATAAATAACAGCTTTATTATTGCCTCTAGGGCATATTTCCTTCATCATGGATATTCAAAGAATTCATACTAACAACATTGCAATCATGCTCATCATTTATACCGAACATTCTATTGAATTCTTCTTCTATCAATTGAACACAATTTTCCTTTCCATCATTTTCACGAAAGACGTTATAAAGATGAATAATATAATGCAACCTCAATTCCATTTTTGTAGTTTTCTTCTATAAATCAAACTAGTGATAAAACAAGAAACTAAAAGATTCAATTGCAAGATCTAAAGATATACCTTCAAGCACTCACATCCCCAGCAACGGCGCCAGAAAAGAGCTTGATGTCTACTACGCAACTTTATTATTATAGACACGTGTTGGGCCTCCAAGCGCAGAGTTTTGTAGGACAGTAGCAATTTTCCCTCAAGTGGATGACCTAAGGTTTATCAATTTGTGCGAGGTGTAGGATGAAGACGGTCTCTCTCAAATGACCCTGCAACCAAATACAAGAAATCTCTTGTGTCCCCAACACACCCAATACAAATGGCAAATTGTATAGGTGCACTAGTTCGGTGAAGAGATGGTGATAAAAGTGTAACATGGATGGTAGAAATATATTTTTATAATATGAATAAATAAGAACAGCAAGGTAGAAATGGGCACAAAAACGGTATTGCGATGCTTGAAAATGAGGCCTAGGGTCTGTACTTTCGATAGTGCAACCTCTCAACAATGCTAATATAATTGGATCATATAACCATCCCTCAAACTGCGATGAATAATCACTCCAGAGTTCCTATCTAGCAGAGAACATAAGAATAAATTATTTGTAGGGTACGAAACCACCTCAAAGCTATTCTTTTCGTTCGGTCTATTCAAGAGTTCGTGCTAAAATAACACAAAGCTATTCTTTCCGTTTGATCTATCCTAGAGTTCGTACTAAAATAACACCAAAGAAAATTCATATTCATAATACTCAATCCAACACAAAGAACTTCAAAGAGTGCCCCAAGATTTCTTCCAGAGAAATAAAGACAAGAATGTGCATCAACCCCTATGCATAGATTACCCCAATGTCACCTCGGGAATCCGCGAGTTGAGTGCCAAAACATATATCAAGTGAATCAACACGATACCACATTGTCACCATGAGTATTCAATTGCAAGAATATATCAAGTGTTCTCAAATCCATAAAAGTATTCAATCCGATAACAACAAAATCTCAAAGGGAAAAATTCAATTCATCACAACAAGATAGAGAGGGGAAAACACCATATGATCCGAGTATTTTAACAAAGCCAGCGATACATCAAGATCATGACATCTCAAGAACACGGGAGAGAGAGATTAAACACATAGCTACTGGTACAAACCCTCAGCCCCAAGGGTGGACTACTCCCTCCTCATTGTGGTGGCCACCGGGATGATGAAGATGGCCACTGGAGATGATTTCCCCCTGCGGTAGGGTGCCGGAACGGGGTCTAGATTGGTTTTTGGTGGCTACAGAGGCTTGCGGCGGTAGAACTTTTGATCTAGGTTAACCCCGAGGGTTTTCGGAATATTTGGGAATTTATTGGGTAAAGAGGGGGTGCGGGAGGCCACCTAGGTGGGCATAACCCACCTGGGCGCGCCTGGGCCCCCAGGCGCGCCCTGGTGGGTTGTGCCACCCTCAGGGCACCCCCAGGTGCTGCTCTGACCCATTGGTGGTCTTCTAGTCCATAAAAATCCACAAAAAGTTTCGCGGTGTTTGGACTCTGTTTGATATTGATTTCCTACGATGTAATAAAATAAGCAAAAAACAGTAACTGGCACTGGGCACTGGGTCAATAGGTTAGTCCCAAAAAATGATATAAAGTTGCTATAAAATGATTGTAAAACATCAAAGAATGATAAAATAACAACATGAATACTTCATAAATTATATATACGTTGGAGACGTATCACCATCAAACACGGTTCAGATTTTAGTTGCGTGTGCAATGCAGGGCACACGGTTAAACCATTTGAACTGTTTGTCATGAGGCATAACAACAGAAACGGGCAGCCATATCTATGTGTGTGTGATATACAGCATACAGTTTGCACTTATGAACTGTTTGCTATTAGGGAGTGGAATAGAAACAGTTAGCCAGATCAAGGTGTGTGTGATATACGGCATACGGTTCACTCGGACGAACTGTTTTCGATTAGGGAACACAACAGAAACGGTTCAACTTAACAAGATGTGTGTGATACATGGCAAACAGCCGACTCGGATGAACTATTTGCGATGAGAAGTTACAACATCGACGGTTAATACAGTTAGTTCGTGTGCGATTCTGTGTGTACTAATAACTTTGAAAAATGCAAACTAGTTGCTTGCGGTGGCCAGGAGTATCACACATGATGTGTCTGCGATTACTCATGTGCGATGATTAGTAAGTTACAGATATGTTTCCTTATGTTAACATGTGTGTGAATTTGCAATATGGACACTTTATATGCAAATGCCTTCTGGACATCGGGCACACACTTAAACTCAATGAACTATGTATGATACTAATACTTTCCATGAAGATTTAAGAACTTGGGTAACAGCATTTGAGTAACATTTATAGTGGTTACACTATTCAACCAAAGGAGGATCTTTGTAACATGGTTTTGACAACCATGTGGTCCTAGGAAAATATTTAGTAAATTCTCATGCCTTTTACAAGGAATGGGCAGATATTTCAAGGAAATGTGTTTACTGGTGTCGGATTTCGGGTTCCGGCAGACCCTTAAAGTTCGAACTCTGGGGTGCGTGCGGAGATCCAACCCTCCACCGTCTCGTACCTCGCCGAATCGCAGGGGCCTAAACTACTAGAAAGAACAGCACAAGAGACACGAGATTTATACTAGTTCGGGCCACCATTGTGGTGTAATACCCTACTCTAGTTTGTGGTGTGGTGGATTGCCTCTTGGGCTGATGAGGAACAGTACAGGGAAGAACAGCCTCGCGAGGGTCTGTTCTTGGTGGGTATGATGAACTGCTAGGTGGTGTTCTGTCGCTCTAGCTTGAGGATCGGGTCCCTATCTCTCTCTCTGGATTCCAAATTCCCACCTCTCTCTACTATGGTGGCTAGCTCTACTTATATAGACGAAGGCCCTGGGCCTCTTCCCAAATATTGAGCGGGAAGGGCGCCAACAATTGGCCATTTTGAAGGGGAACAGTGGGTACACTTATCCCGACTAAAGTTGGTCCTCGCCGCCAAAGGCTCGTGATGACGCCCGCTTGGGCTCCACGATGACTCCTTCCAGCCATTGGGGCTGGTCTTGGTCTTGTTGCACCGAAACGGATGCCTTTGCTTGATGCTCTTGCCTGCGCTTGCTCCCTTTGCACCAAAGAGGAAAGAAGGATGCTGCGCGGGCTGGCGCCCGACTGGTGCCCTTGGTCGTCATGGCTTGCGTCATGGGCACCTCGCGAGGTACCCTGCCTTGAACTCTCCGCCTCCTCATGAGCCAACCTGACGAGGTCGTGCCTGAGGAAGCTCCTGGTCATCCGCCCCGCGAGGCTTGGCCCCTCGCGAGGGTCTTGAGCTTGTGTTGATGAAGATGGGCTATCCTGGGCCTCCTTTGAGCCACGCCGCAGGCCGCAGGCAGGCAAGTCTGGGGACCCCCGTTCCCAGAACACCAACAGTAGCCCCCGGGCCCACGGCGCGCCCAAACTTGGCCGAGCAGGGAGGCGAAAGGGCAAGTGCGAAGCGTCGCGGGCCCTAACAGCCTTCGGCCTTTGGGCGACGCGTGGCGGTTGATTGGACGTGTGCGCACTGCTCCCCCACGATGCCTCGGTAACCTCCCGGATTTGACAAGTCCCTGCATGCGGAGTTGGTCATGATTACCGGTGATCGTGGAGGCCGACGGTTGGCCTTCGCCAGCAATAAGTATGGAACGGCGCGCGCCCTTCCAATCTATCCTTTCTTGTCTCTCCTTCTTCTCCATGGCTCCACCAAGGAAGTTCTCGGCCGCAGAGAAGGGGAAGGGCCGCCAGGTCGAATCTTCCTCTCCTCCGCCTAAGCGTGGTCGAGGTCGCCCTCGCAAGCACCCCGTGGCCTCCACGGCGGCCCCCCGCGGTCGTGGGGGAGGCTCTCAGCGTGGTGACGAGCGGCTGGCCATGGTCGGAGGGCGTGCCCCGGCCGCGCGTCCCCCGAGGCCGCACCTCCATGCTGCTGAAGCGCTGCCGGAGTTCATGGTGAGGGCGGAGGAGCCGTCCGGCGTCCGGCTTCAGCTCCCGTGCTTCCTCCTGGGTGAGCTCCCAGATGGCGCCTGAGTGGCCTCTCGGCTCCGTGCGGATGGCTGCTGCAGCCGGGCCGTGGGCTTCTCTGGAGGTCGCTGCTGCAGGGAACCTGTTCCTGGCCCGCGGCTGGCAGACGTTCGCTCGCGCGCGTGGTCTCCGCCGTTGGTGCTCCCTACACTTCAAGTATGATGGCGACGCCACCCTCTACGTGAGGGTGTTCGGGGAAGACGGCCGCCGCATGGGGTGCTGCCCTGAAGACGACGACCGCGGCCGAGGACTCACCCCCGGTGCTGGCGGAGAGGGCAGCTGGGCGGCTGGCGATGCCCGCGACTCCTCACGCTTCACCAGCTCTTCTTCGGGTGGCGATTCTTCCAGCAGCGGCCGCGGCCAGCCCCCACGCCGCCGTGCCTGCTTGGGGGGTGGCAGCGGGTCCGCTCGCCGCCACGCCCTGGTTAAGCGCGAGATGGAGTCCGACTGAGCTCCGGAGGCGGCTCAGGCCTTCAAGAGAGCCGCACGGGCGTGCTTCACCTGCTTCATCCTTTTCCTTCCTTTTCTCCTGCGTAAAAAGGGAACAATGTGTGGCCCCGTGGGGGCGCGTTTAGGGCAACGCCGTTAATTATTGTACTGCTTTTGTTATCCCGACATCGTTCCTTCGTCAGGCGCCCATTCGCAAGTGAACACCAGCCGTGGGCATGGGGCGACCGACCACAGCCTGTGTTCACGCCAGCTGCCCGTGAGGCATGGTCAGGAGGGGTGCTCCAGCTACGGACCAGGGCCGTGAAAACTTGAGCAATAGGGGCAGGAACGCTCGCGGGGGCTCCCGAGGCTTCCGCCTCACGAGTCCCCGCGCAAGAGAAATCAAGGCAGGAGGGCGAAAAAGATCGAAGAACCACGGACCAAAAAAGGGGCGATAGTTTCGATAAACACTCCAAATGAGAATAACCATCAAGCTGCAGAAAGCAAATGAAAAAGCGCGTCCGGCACCTAGTCTAGTCTTCGACGTCTTCTCACCAATATGAGCTAAGTGTTGCCACTGGGCGTGGGAGGGAGCCCGGGGCTGAGGCCGGCACTCCTGAGACTCGGGCGTGTACAGCCCCAACTCATTATTACGTGAGAGTGTCACGGCGGCGAGCTTCACGGGCATTCGCCTTCTTCACGAGCTCCGGACCTTTCTTCGGGAAGCAAGCTTCACGAGGCGTTGCCCTCTTCACAGTGCTCCGGCCTTTCCATAACGCTGATAGCTTCACAGCGTTCGCCTTCTTCATGTGCTCTGGGCCTTTTCCCAGAGGTGAGCTTCACAGGCATTTGCCTTCTTCATGAGCTCCGGCCTTTTCCAAAAGATGAACTTCACAGCATTCGCCTTCTTCATGTGCTCGTGGCCTTTTCCAAAACGATGAACTTCATAGGCATTCGCCGTCTTCACCGCTCGTGGCCTTTTCCAAAAGATGAACTTCACGGGCATTCGCCTTCTTCACGTGCTCGGGGCCTTTTCCAAAAGATGAACTTCACAGCATTCACCTTCTTCATAGGCTCGTGGCCTTTACCAAAAGATGAACTTCACAGGCATTCGCCTTCTTCACATGTGCTCGGGGCCTTTTAGGGGTAAAACCTCCAGAGGTCTTTGGATGTTCCACGCGCTCAGATAGGTACTCCTCTTGAGTCTCCAAGCGCACGGAGCCTGGCACGAAACATGAACAACCTTGAATGGGCCCTCCCACATGGGAGAGAGCTTATGCAGTCCCTCCATGGAGAGGACCCGTCGGAGCACGAGGTCCCCTACCTCGAGAGTTCTGGGGCGGATGTTGCGGCAGTGGTATCGCCGAAGTGCCTGCTGGTACCTCGCCGCTCGCAGCGCAGCTTCTCGACGGCGCTCCTCCCCCAGCACAAGGGCCGTCCCCCGCATGGCATCCTGCAACGTTTCATCGAACGCCAGGACCCGCGCGGATCGACGCTTGACCTCGTGAGGGAGGACCACTTCGGCTCCGTAGACCAGGAAGAAGGGGGTCTCTCCAGTTGGCTTGGTTGCGGTTGTGCGGATGGACCACAACACAGACGGAAGCTCGTCGTACCAGCCTCTGCCGCAGGCTTCCAGTTTCTTCTTGAACGTCCCCGGTCTTGAGGCCTCTCGGGACCTCTGCATTGGCCCTTCGGCCTGTCCATTGCTGCGGGGGTGCGCCACCGAAGCGTAGCATATCTGCGTCCCAAGGTTAGCGCAATACGTTTTAAAAAGGTTACTGGTGAACTGCGAACCGTTGTCGGTGATGATGCGGTTTGGTACTCCGAACCGGCTCACGATGCCCTTGATGAACTTGACCGCAGAACCAGCGGGGATGGCGCGGACGGCCTCGACCTCGGCCCACTTGGTGAATTTGTCCACGGCGACGTAGAGGTAGAGATAGCCCCCTGGTGCCCGAGGAAAGGGGCCCAGAATGTCCAGCCCCCAGACCACGAATGGCCAAGTGAGGGGGATGGTTTGCAGGCCTCCTGCGGGCTGGTGGATCTGCTTGGCATGGAATTGGCAAGCCTCGCAAGCCTTCACGAGTTCGACAGCGTCATTAAGCGCGGTGGGCCAATAGAACCCGCTGCGGAACGCCTTGCCGACAAGGGTCCGTGATGATGAATGGTGCCCACAATCTCCGCCATGTATATCTACCAGCAATTCCTTCCCCTGTTCCCTGGTGATGCAGCGCAGGGATACGTCGTTCGGTCGTTTCCGGTAGAGCTCTCCATCCATGATGATGTATGCCGTGGCTTGCCGCGCCACACGCTTTGCCTCCTCCTCCTTCTCCGGCAAAGTCCCACGCGTTAAGTAACTCTTGAGCTCCGTGATCCAGCACTCCTCTTGAGGTTCCATTGTCAGGAGCAGGCGTGCTCCTGAGGCCGGGCCACAGGCTGGGGCTCCCGAGGCTAGTGGCTGAGGGAGATCCTACCGAGGCTGTGTTGTGCTTGATAATGGCGGCAGGGCCGAGGGCTTGAAGAGTCGTTCCTCAAAGACGCACGGCTCCTGGGGTAACCTCCTCGAGGCTCGTTTGGCGATGTCGTCGGCCTCTTGATTGGTGCCGCGGGGCACGTGCTGCAGCTCCAACCCCCAGAACTGTTTCTCCATCCTGCGGACCTCCGCAAGGTAGGCCTCCATGTGTTCATCCCTTGGCTCGTACACCTTGTTGGAGAAATTGACGAGGAGCTACGAATCGCCCTTGATGGTAAGGCGCTTCACCCCCAGGGCAGCGGTAGCCTTGCACCCGCTATCAGCCCCTCGATTCTGCTATATTGTTGGAGACCTTCTCGCCATGCTGGAAACAGAGCTGCACGGCATAGTAGAGCTTGTCCTGAGCGGGAGATATGAGCACTGCTCCAGCCCCAGCGCCATGTCTTGAGAACGCTCCGTCGAAGTACATGACCCAACCTTCTGGCGCTTCGCTCCCTGGGGAGAGGGACCGATCCTCGCCGGCCCTGAGGCCCGTGCTTCATCCATTCGCCACGAAATCTGCCAGCCAAGGCCCCTTGATGACTCTGGTCGTAATGAACTCGAGCTGGAATGCTTGCAGCTCAATGTTCCACTCGGCGACCCTTCCGACTGAGTTGGGGCTCCTGAGCACCCTCTCCAGGGGGTATGCCGAGATAACCTTGATTGGATGACCCTGGAAGTAGTGCCGCAGCTTGCGCGAAGCCACCAACAGTGCGAGGAGGAGCTTCTGTGGCATGGGGTACCGTGCCCTCGCATCCCGTAACACGGTGCTGACGAAGTACACCGGGTGCTCGACGAGGTTAGGGGCGTCGGTGCTGGTGGCGTCTTCCGGAAGCTGTGGTGCCTCCCGAGGCGACGGCGCCTCCGGAAGCTGGGTGCTCGGATGGGAGGCCTCCCCCGCCCTTGGTGCGCTCTGCTGTGACAGCTGATCTTCTTCCATTGCGGTGCTGGCTTCTGCTAGTTCCTTATGATTCGGTCTTGCCTTAGCTCGGGTGGCCGCCGTGATCTTGGCCTGACGCTCCTTCCTAACTGCCACCAGAGCAGCGCTAGCGGAGTAGGGAGAAGCGGCGAGGTAGAGTACCAAGGGCTCTCGAGGGCTGGGCCACCATCACCGGAGGGCTGGTCGGGTACCTCTTGAGGTCTTGAACGCTTTGTCGGCCTCTTCACCCACTCAAGGGCCCTTTTTCTTCATCGGTGGAAGAAAGGCAGCGCCCGCTCCCCCAATCGGGAGATGAAACGGCCCAGACATTCACGCGCCCGTGAGCTTCTGCATTTCCCGAGGGTCTTTGGTGGGCTCATGTCTTCCACCGCCTTGACCTTTTCTGGGTTAGCCTCAATGCCTCGGTGGGACACGAGGAAACCCAGGAGCTTGCCTGAGGGAACTCCAAACACACACTTCTCCGGGTTGAGTCGCAGGCTCACTGCGTTGAGGCTCACGAAGGTTTCTTCCAGGTCTTGTATCAAGGTCTTGGCCTCGCGAGACTTCACCACGATGTTGTCGACGTATGCCTCCACATTCTTCCCGAGTGTGGGCCCAAGGTGATGTGCATGAGCACTGGAAGGTTGCCCCTGCGTTGTGCAACCCGAATGGCATGCGTGTATAGCAGTACACTCCACACGGGTTAGGAAGGCCGTTTTTCCACGCCTTCCACCGCCATCTTGATTTGGTGATACCCGTAAAAGGCGCCCAAGAAGCATAACAGTCACACTCGGCGGTGGAATCGACGATCCGTCGATGCGAGGGAGCGGAAACGGATCCTGCGGGCATGCTTTGTTGAGGTTGGTGAAGTCGACACATCGCTCCTTTCCTCCCTTCTTTGGCGCCACCACGGGTTGGCCAGCCAATCTGGGTATCGGACTCGCGAATAACCCCGCGGCTTCTAGCTTGCGGGTCTCTTGGACGATGAAGGCCTGCTTTTGATGGACTGCCTTCTCGCTTCGTTTCACTTTGGGACGCACGCTAGGGCACGTTAAGGTGGTGCTCGACACGCCCGTGGGATCCCCGCCATTGATCGGGCTCCTGTGCGAACACCTTCTTGTTCGCACGCAGGAACTTGACAAGGGCCTCCTCCTGCTCGCTCGAGGTTGGCGCCTATGGTGAAGGTGGCGTTTGTGGACCCGCCCTCATCGGCTGTGTATCTCGCTTGGTCTCCGCCTTGTCTTGAGTGAACAACTGCTTCTTCTTGGTCGGCGAGCCCCCTTGGGCTTGGGGCTTCAGATCGGCGGGCTGCGCCATGCCGCCGCCTTGAGGGTGAGCCTGAGCGCCGCGGCGCACCTTCAAGATCCCCGGCAGTGAGGACACCGCTGCTCCTGTGCATCTTCATGAGGTT
This sequence comes from Aegilops longissima, assembly GCA_021605205.1. Taxonomy (NCBI): domain Eukaryota; kingdom Viridiplantae; phylum Streptophyta; class Magnoliopsida; order Poales; family Poaceae; genus Aegilops; species Aegilops longissima. Next base: position 579,056,395 of record CM038678.1, read on the forward strand.
GTACCCTGTGGGTTGCGGCCATGAATTTGGCGATGCTGGATAGCCAAGGATGGCATTGTAGGGGAGGCCGATGGGGCGATGTCGGTCGACCAGTTCCGCGCGGAAGTTATCGAGGTGCCAAGGTCACCGAAGCCGGATTTGCCCCAAGGAGCTGGATGACCCCTCCCACGCCTCAAAAAGGCCGGTGGGCTGCAGCCGCTCCTGGGTATGCAGAGGAGGTTGAAGGCCTCGACCGAGAGTACGTTGAGGCCGGGCGCCGCCGCCGATGAGGGTCTGTAACGCCACTGGCAGATGGTGGGTGTGCGAGCATGGGGAGCGCACCGAGCCGGCCGAGTTGGTGGGGTGGTCTTGAGAGTTGAAGGTCAGCCGGCCAGCGACTCCGTCCGCCCGAGGGAGCCCCGCCGCGTGGAGGCGGCGCCACGACCGGCGGACGAATGTCTTGACATGGCGGCTGGAAGGCGGCGCCTGCGAGCCGCCCAGGAGGGCTGCGACGAGCGGAGGAACCGGCGCGACGGGGCGGGTGTCGAGGAAGCCGCGCGGCCCCTCCCCTGAGGTCGCCGAGGAGCGCAGGGATGATGCTTGTTGCCCGTCCCCCGCCGGGCCGGTGGCGGTGTTGACGGCAGGTGACGGGGAACGACGAGGGCGCCCGCCGACGGGAGCCGTCTGGGCGATATGGGAGGCGAGGGCGGCTCGGCGCTCGGCGCGGGCCCGACGAGCGTCAGACATGGTCACGGTGGTCGGGGAAGAACGAGGCGACAAAAGGCAGATTCCGGCGCACCCCTACCTGGCGCGCCAAATGTCGGATTTCAGGTTCCAGCAGACCCTTAAGGTTCGAACTCGGGGTGCAAGGAAATCTAACCTCCACCGCCTCGTGCACTCGCCAAATCGCAGGGACCTAAACTACTAGAAAGAACAGCACAAGAGACACGAGATTTATACTAGTTCGGGCCACCGTTGTGGTGTAATACCCTACTCTAGTTTGTGGTGTGGTGGATTGCCTCTTGGGCTGATGAGGAACAGTACAGGGAAGAACAGCCTTGCGAAGGTCTATTCTTGGTGGGTGTGATGAACTGCTAGGTGGTGTTCCGTCGCTCTAGCTTGAGGATCGGGTCCCTATCTCTCTCTCTGGATTCCAAATGCCCACCTCTCTCTACTATGGTGGCTAGCTCTACTTATATAGACGAAGGCCCTGGGCCTCTTCCCAAATATTGAGCGGGAAGGGCGCCAACAATTGGCCATTTTGAAGGGGAACAGCGGGTACACTTATCCTGACTAAAGTTGGTCCTCGCCTGCCAAAGGCTCTGGTGATGACGCCCGCTTGGGCTCCACGATGACTGCATTCCAGCCGCTGGGGCTGGTCTTGGTCTTGTTGCACCGAAACGGATGCCTTTGCTTGATGCTCTTGCCTGCGCTTGCTCCCTTTGCACCAAAGAGGAAAGGAGGACGCTGCGCGGGCTGGCGCCCGACTGGTGCCCTTGGTCGTCATGGCTTGCGTCATGGGCACCTCCCGAGGTACCCTGCCTTGAACTATCCGCCTCCTCATGAACCAACCTGACGAGGCCATGCCTGAGGAAGCTCCTGGTCGTCCGCCCCGCGAGGCTTGGCCCCTCGCGAGGGTCTTGAGCTTGTGTTGATGAAGATGGGTTGTCCTGGGCCTCCTTTGAGCCACGCCGCAGGCCGCAGGCAGGCAAGTCTGGGGACCCCCGTTCCCAGAATGCCGACAACTGGGTACTATACAAAAATGAAATACATGCTTGGAAAACATGACGCCTGGCGTGGTGCCATGGTATGGTCTCACCATGCCCTGATAAAAATTTGAGAATGTTTGTCTTATGTCGTTATGCACGCCATTCATAAATTGAACCATCACCAAGGAAATTTCATGGTTTCGAGGGGGAAATCAGCAAGATTGAAGGGGCCGGGAATCCAAATTTCCTTCCTAGCTTGTCATTCATTTTTTTCTACAATCAACATACCCCCTCAAATGCAACGTGTTCAAATTTGGCATTTTTTCGGGCTTATTTACCATATTAAGGGATTATGTGCATTTTCTAGGCATTAATCCACACAATTCAAATTCGAACAATCGATGCATGAAAAGGTGCACAAGAACTGTCTGGAAAAACCATACTCGTGGTATTTAATAAATTCTCAAGCCTTTTACAAGGAATGGGCAGAGATTTCAAGTGAATGTGTGGCGATAGTCAACCAAAAACACGTCATTACTGGGTTATCAACTATAGAAAAATGAAATACGTGCTTGGAAAACATGACGCCTGGCATGGTGCCATGGTATGGCCTTGATACGTCTCCGTCGTATCTATAATTTTTGATTGTTCCATGCCAATATTATACAACTTTCATATACTTTTGGCAACTTTTTATACTATTTTTTGGACTAACATATTGATCCAGTGCCCAGTGCTAGTTCCTGTTTGTTGCATGTTTTTTGTTTCGTAGAAAATCCATATCAAACGGAGTCCAAACGAGGTAAAAACTGACGGAGAATTTTTTTTGGAATATATGTGATTTTTGGGAAGAAGAATCAGCGCGAGACGATGCCCAAGGGGGCCATGAGGCAGGGGCGCGCCCCAGGGGGGTGGGCGCGCCCCTGACCCTCGTGGCCACCCCGTAAGGCAGTTGGTGCCCTTCTTTCGCCGCAAGAAAGCCAATATCCGAATAAAAATCGCGTCCAAATTTCAGCCCGATCGGAGTTACGGATCTCCGGGAATATAAGAAATGGTGAAAGGCCAGAATCTGGAACGCGGGAACAGAGAGAGACAGAGAGACAGATCCAATCTCGGAGGGGCTCTCGTCCCTCCCATGCCATGGAAGCCAAGGATCAGAGGGGAAACCCTTCTCCCATCTAGGGAGAAGGTCAAGGAATAAGAAGAAGGGGGGCCCTCTCCCCCTCTCTTCCGGTGGCGCCGGAACACCGTCGGGGCCATCATCATCACCGCAATCTACACCAACACCTCCATAATCTTCACCAACATCTTCATCACCTTCCCCATCTATCTACAGTGGTTCACTCTCCCGCAACCCGCTGTACCCTCTACTTGAACATGGTGTTTTATGCTTCATATTATTATCCAATGATGTGTTGCCATCCTATGATGTCTGAGTAGATTTCCGTTGTCCTATCGGTAATTGGTGAATTGCTATGATTGGTTTAATTTGGTTGTGGTTATGTTGTTGTACTTTGGTGCCCATCATGTGAGCGCGCGCGTGGATCACGCCATCGGGTTAGTTGTATGTTCATAGGACTATGTATTGGAGGCCAAGAGTGACAGAAGCTTCAACCTAGCATAGAAATTGATGCATACGGGATTGAAGGGGGACCAATATATCTTAACGCTATGGTTGGGTTTTACCTTAATGAACGTTAGTAGTTGCGGATGCTTGCTAATGGTTCCAATCATAAGTGCATAGAATTCCAAGTCAGGAATTCCAAGTCAGGGGTGACATGAGAGTTTACATTGCAATCTCGGTGGGACCGATCGCTCACTTCGGTTAGACCGAAACGTTACGAAGCGAAACAGAGAGATTGCAACCCCATCTCGGTGAGACCGAGATCCCTATCAGTAAGACCAATTTGCTTAGGGTTTGTGGCAGTGGCTATGACTTTTGGAATCAGTGGCGCCGGATAGAAAGAATCGGTGTGACCGATTTTGGCTTTAGGTTTAGGTCATTTGTGGATGTGAGAAAGTAGTTGAGGGTTTTGGAGCATATCACTAAGCACATGAAGCAAGAGGCTCATTAAGCAACACCTCATCCCTTCTTGATAGTATTGGCTTTTCCTATAGACTCAATGTGATCTTGGATCACTAAAATGTAAAATGAAGAGTCTTGAGCTTTTGAGCTTGAGCCAATCCTTTGTCCTTAGTATTTTGAGGGATCCACTTTCATCATACATGCCATGCCATTCATTGAGCTTTCCTGAAATAATAGTCTTGGAATAGCATTATCTCAATGAGCTATATGTTGTTATGAATTACCAAAACCACCTAGGGATAGTTGCACTTTCAATCTCCCCCTTTTTGGTAATTGATGACAACATATAGATCAAAGCTTCGACAAATGATAATAAAATTTAAATAACATCGTCGCTTTGAGAAGTATGTGATAAGCAAGAGCTCCCCCTAAATTTGTGCATAGTTTTAGATTTGCTTTGGACTGCAAATGCACAATGAATTAGGCTCATGGGTTACTCTTCCATGTCACATACATCTTGGTGGAGCGCTCAAAATAATAAACAATGAATACATGCACTCGTCACCAAGCATAGTGAGTGATCACATACGATAGATAGGATAATATCAAGCATGCATAAGTGTAGCTTATGATCAAACACATGATCATCAATGTCTCACAAGCATAGTATCTCAACCAAAAGCAAACAAAGATTGAAAAACCACCAAATAAAGCAAGAGAGAACAAAAGCAACACACTCTCTCTCTCTCTCGAAGCCTATGATCTATACATTTTCTCCCCTTTGGCAACAAGTTACCAAAAGTTCATAGAAAATGCATAGTGCTAGATCGACTCTCGTGCTTGATCTTCGGTGGTGGAGTCCGGATAACGCCGAGGACGAAAGCTTCAGTTTGAAGTAGATGGAGCTGGAGCTGATGTAGATGCTGGAGCTGGTGGCACTGAGGCTGTAGCTGGTGCAGATGAAGTTGCTCTTGTGTCAGGAACTGGCACAACAGATGACCTCTGGGCTCTGGGCACTCTGGCAAACACATTGGTAGTTGTCTTGCCCTTCCTCTCCTCGCATGTCATCTGTAGTTCCTCCACCGCAGATCAATCTCGCCACTTTCACATCTAAGTTATAGAACTTTTGTTCTATGATTCTCTCCAAGCTCTCCTGATTTTGAGTGAGGGTGGCCAATCCCTTCTCAATCCTCAGGGTTGATGCTATTAAGTATCCGAGCTGCTCCTGCTTGTTCTTCAAGAAATACTCAGATGCCTCCTCTTGAGTTGGCATCTTGGCAGCCTTCTCCCTCTTTGCCTTCTCCTTCTTCTCCTGAGCTTGAACTGATTGTGGATCATCTTCACTCATGACAACCTCATTGTCCTCAAAGTCTGGATAAAGTGGAAAGTGTTCCTTATCCAACTGATATTTTCCTGTGCCCATCTTTGAGTTCATCAATTCTTGAATCTGAGGTGCATATCCACAGCTCCTCTTCTGATCTGCTGCAGTCCTCTTGATTGTTCAATGATCAGGCTCATGACTTTGAACTTCTGCGGCACATCAAACACATGCAACATGTTGATGGCATGCCCTCTGATCATGTTGTGGTCACCAGACTTGGGCAACAAAGTATGCCTCAGAATCCAATTTATGGTTGGCAACCCTGACAGCAGAAAGTGAACTGATCCAAACTTGTGAGTCTCTAATGCCTTGTCTGGAATTTCTTTGTACATGTGAGCCATTGAATTGTGACCCATCTTCTTCTTTGCATAAATGTCTAGGTCATCCTCATTCTCCTTTGGGGCATTGATCAGACTTGCCCATTCTTCAATAGTGGACTGGTACCTTGTACCTTCAGACATCCAAACTATTCTTCCATCTGGGTAAAAGTGTGTTGTGGAGTAGAACTGCATGATAAGCTCATCATTCCAGTTGGTGAACTTCTGTCCAACAAAATCTGCAACTCCACAAGCAATAAAGTTGTCTTGCACTCCAGGATAGTGCTGTTCATTTTCCTTGATGAATTTCCAGTCAACCCACCTCATGTCACAGACTATGGGCTTCTTGTCCAACAGAATTGTTTCATAGAAGTCCTGTTGTTCCTTTGTGTGGAACCTGTAGTCAACAGCAGTTCTTCTTCTTGAAGCATATGGATCTTCCATTCTCCACAGTCTCAGCCCTGAATCCTTCCTGATTCTCATGTCCTCAGCCACAGGATGGGCATCATTGTGGTCTGGTATCTTGGGCTTGAGCTTCCTCAGAACTTGTCCTTCTTCATCTTCCTCATCAGCATCCTCAGGCACTGGGGCCTTGTTCTTCTCAGCAGCTGGAATACTCCTGGTATTCCTCTTTGGTGCAGACTTGGCCTTGGAGGCAGCTTTGGGTGCTTCCTTGGGCTTGGATGTGGCAGCCCCTGATCTAATAGCATCACCCATAAGCTTTGGTGCCTTTGGAGCTGGTGCAGCAAGCTCTTCCTCTTCCACCATGGAAGGTTGACCAACAACTCTGGCCATGGTCTTCTTGACCCTTTCCTTTCTTTTCTTCCCTTCTGCAGCAGCTGGTTCTTTGGGATCAGGCCTTTTAGGCAGTTGAGTTGATGCTCTGGCCTTGGCCATTGGTTGCCTTCCTGCAGGCCTTTTGGTCTTCATGCCTGGCTTTGTATTCTTTGCTGAGCCATATTCCTTCTTGAGCACCTCTTTCTTGGAAGTAGCCTCATCTTCCTCAGCTTTGTAATCTTCATCCTCTGAATCTGAAGTTCTTTTCCTCCTTTGCCTAGTTGCAGCCTTAGGCAAATTGCTAGGAGTACTTCTGCCCTTCATCTGAAGTTGAGGGACTAGTTCCTCACTCAAGTCCATCTGCTCTTCCGACTGTTCGCTGTCACTTTGATCGGACATACCGCAAAAGCTGATCGCTGACCCCGTGAAGAGTTATAGATGAGATAGAAAAGATGAGCATCACAAAATGCAGAGGTTTTGCAAAAGAATGACTCAAAATTTCAGTCTTAGTTTTCCATGAAAGCATTTGAATCCACCGATTTTCAAACTCGGTGATACCGAAGCAGTCTTGGAACCTAAATCGATGATCTCGGTTGGACCGAGTTTCAGTTCGGTGGTACCGAGACTGCTAGGGTTTCACAGAATCCTCAAATTGGTTGCACCGATTAGTAATTCTCGGTCGACCGAGAGTCACTAGTGCAATGGCATAAGCCAATCGGTGAGACCGAAGTTTTTCAACTCGGTGGGTCCGAGATCGTTTGGTGAAACCTAACCCTAAAAATTTGAATCACATCTAATCTATGAACTACTTTGGCTGGATAGAAGAGTTTCAATCGTGGCAAGAATCAATATGAAAACAATGTGCCAGGAATCAGACGTGGATAGCACAAAGATTAAGTCCATACCCTAACTTGGCGGTGGACTTGCTACGGCGGGGACGAAATCCGTTGACGACGGCGGAGACCAGCGACAGGAGGCTGCTGGCGATGAGGAGACGATCCGGAGACCACGATGGCAGAGCGAGCTGTTGCACGGGTGAAGGGTTTCAGAGAAATTTCCAAAATTTTGCCCGTGGCTATATATAGCTCGACCCTGTCGGTGTGACCGAGTGGAACAACTCGGTGGCACCGAGATGCATAACGTGTTCATTCATGACAAATCGGTGAGACCGAAAGTTCAAATCAGTTGCACCGAGATTGAAAACTCGGATCAACTTGATGATCTCGGTAGGACCGAATGGAAGGATCGGTCGGACCGAGAATCACTAAGAGGTTTTGGAAGTTTAAGTCTATGACGAATCGGGACTCGAAAGTGCTCCTCACACAGAGTGGTTCGAATCGACTTGATCAAATTTTGTGATGTAGCATGAATAGAGTTTGAGACGAGAAAAGCATAGATAGCTAAAGAAGGTTCTTAGGCATTCTTGTCCATCCACTTGGCACAAAGAAAAGAATCCAAACAAACAAAACAACAAGTGGATGTCCTTGAATGAGTAAAATATGCACCAACATGCTCACACTAAGATGGCAATTGAAATATGTGGCAAAGCATGCACAACCAATTTTAGCAACTATCAAGCAATATGCGATGACTAGGTCATCTATATATGAGTATATTGACTTAGGAGTCAAATGAGAACATTTGATCATAGGTCATACTCATCGTTTAAGCTCAAGTGGGGTTGCCACTTTTACATAATGCATTAATGTGTTCACACCATTAGAGTTGCTTTGACTCAATTCTTAGAGTTAAGCTCCCCCTAGATGTGAGATCCCCACTTAGAGGGATGAACTAACCTTGGGTTTTGTCGATGATGACTTCATGTAGGTGTTGAAGATGTAGATGCTCAATGTTGATGTAGATCATTTGGAGCAATCCTTTGGAGTGAGTTGCACTTTCAACTTGCCTGCATGGGTTAGTCCCACAAGGAACAAACAAGAATATCCATAGACATAGAGTGATTTCACACACAAGATGATGTCCATGAAAACATTAGGTTACCTTGTCCCTTGCCTTACCAACATGAGGGTTTGTGACTCCTTGAACTAGTGCAAGATGTGAAAGTTGATTGCACTTGTTCTTGCCAAAATGATATGAGTGAAGAATGTTGGCGGAGTCACCCTCAAGAACTCTCTAGTTCTTCTTCTTCGGGATCCACATCATCTTGATGGGAATCCTTGGAGTTGTAGTTGTACTTGATGAAGTAGAACTTGACGTAGTCTTGGGGACCCACTTGAACGAGGCTTTAGGTGCTTCTTCAAATGCATCAATCTCTTCTTGAAGCTTGTTCTTGCCTTTGTTCTTGTGGTCTTGTGGTGGAAGATCATCTTGAGCTTGTGTCCCCTTGAAGGAAGTAGGATCATACTTCTCTTGTTGAGGAACAAACTTTGTCTTGGGGTATTGATCTTCTTCCCACTCAACTCCATTAGCGTTGAACTTTCGTTCAAAAAACACCTTGATTCTTCCGGTGCCTTCCTTGCTTGCGTACAATTTCCTCGAATTGCTTACTCCCGGAATTAGTGGGATCAAGAGAACTACTAGAAGCAACAATATTGGATTTGACATTATTATTATTACTACTAGAGGAAGTATCTTTCTTGTACTTGTTACTAGACTTGACTTGAGGCATGTAAGTAGATAAGAGTAAACGCTTGGCAATGTAAGAAGAACTTTTCTTGGATATCATCATTGATTGCCTTTAAGAACTCATGCTCTTGCTCAAGATTGAGCTTTTCAAAGCGTAACTTCTCATGAGCCCTTAAAAGTTCTCGATGATCTTCAAGATAGTTTCATGAGCCAACTTAAGAGTGTTTAGTTCTTTAGTTAGAAGCTCAATTTTCTCCTTATCATTGTCATTCGCTTGATTAGCATGATTAATTGACGCTTCATCGTAGTATTCATCACTAGAGTTGTCAACAAGTAAATCATCATCCACAAGCAAGTCATCTTCATCACTATTAAAATCAACATACTGGATGTGTTACCTTTGGACCTTTGGCCATGAAGCATCTTCTAACACCTTCATTTGGTGAGTCAAATATGTCGAGGAGTTGGTTGGCACAAGTGCTAGACCGCAACACCTTCATCTTGAGTATATTCGAGTCGGAGTGATAGCTTCTCTCGGAGTGATTGTCGGAGTCGGAGCCGAAACCCATTCACCAACATGACCTTGATGTCTTCGCTTTGTGTAGCTCCTTGATGACTTGTCCTTTCTTTCCTAATCCTTACTTCTCCGTGAGGGTCTTTGTTCATAACGATCATCTCTACTCCTCCTCTCTCTTGGTGGTGATTCTTCTCTTTGCTCCTTCTTCTTGGAGAATCTTCTCTTCTTTTGTAGGGTGCCGTACACTCATTGGGGTAGTGCCCGGTCTCCCACAATTGTAGCAATTGCGCCTCGACTAGAAGATCTCTTGTCATTGTAAGACCTTGACTTGGAGCTTCTTTCTTTGCTTCTACTTTTGTAGAATTTGTTGAAGTTCTTCACCATTAAGCTCAACTCTTCATTGAAGGTTGGTTTCTCACTTGATGATGTGGGGCTTCACTTGAGGCTTTGTAAGCACCACTTGACTTGTTGTGAAGTTCCTCCTTATCCTTGAGTGACATCTCATGAGCAACAATCCTTCCAATGACTTCCGCTGGCTTGAGATCTTTGTAGTTTGGCATCATTTGGATCAATGTGCACACGGTATCATACTTTCCATCCAATGCTCTTAGGATTTTCTTGATGATGAATTTGTCGGTCATCTCTTCACTCCCTAAGTCGGCAATCTCATTTGTGATAAGAGCAAGCCTAGAGTACATTTCAGCGACACCTTCACCATCCTTCATTTTGAACTTGTCAAGCTGACTTTGGAGCACATCCAACTTGGATTCCTTGACGGACTCGGTACCTTCATGCATATCAATCAAAGTATCCCAAATTTCCTTTGCATTCTCAAGACGGCTGATTTTGTTGAATTCTTCGGGGCACAACCCGTTGAAGATGATGTCACATGCTTGAGCGTTGTATTGCAGCATCTTCAATTCTTCCGCATTAGCTTCACGGTTCAGTTCTCTCCCATCGAAGAATTCACCTTGCAGGCCAATACAAATAATTGCCCAAACGGCGGGGTTATGTCAAAGAATATGCATTTTCATCTTATGCTTCCAACTAGCAAAATTAGTACCATCAAAGTAAGGACCTCTACGGTGATAATTTCCCTCGCTAGACACCATACTCTCCTAGGTTGTGAAACCAAGGCTATGACCATCAAAAGCTATGGAAATCAAAGCAAATGGAGACCAACGCTCTGATACCACTTGTAGGACCTTGAAGTATGTCTAGAGGGGGGGTGATTAGACTACTTGACCAATAAAAACTTAACCTTTTCCCAATTTTAGAGTTTGGTAGATTTTAGATATTTTAGGACAAGTCAAGCAATCATCACACAATTCAAGCAAGCATGCAAAGAGTGTATAGGCAGCGGAAATTAAAGCATGCAACTTGCAAGAAAATAAGGGGAAGGGTTTGGAGGATTCAAACGCAATTGGAGACACGGATGTTTTTGGCGTGGTTCCGATAGGTGGTGCTATCGTACATCCACGTTGATGGAGACTTCAACCCACGAAGGGTAACGGCTGCACGAGTCCACGGAGGGCTCCACCCACAAAGGGTCCACGAAGAAGCAACCTTGTCTATCCCACCATGGCCGTCGCCCACGAAGGACTTGCCTCACTAGCGGTAGATCTTCACGAAGTAGGCGATCTCCTTGCCCTTACAAACTCCTTGGTTCAACTCCACAATCTTGTCGGAGGCTCCCAAGTGACACCTAGCCAATCTAAGAGACACCACTCTCCAAGAAGTAAAAAATGGTGTGTTGATGATGAACTCCTTGCTCTTGTGCTTCAAATGATAGTCTCCCCAACACTCAACTCTCTCTCATAGGATTTGGATCTGGTGGAAAGAGGGTTTGAGTGGAAAGCAACTTGGGGAAGGCTAGAGATCAAGATTCATATGGTAGGAATGGAATATCTTGGCCTCAACACATGAGTAGGTAGTTCTCTCTCAGAACTGGTAAGTTGGAAGTGTAGGTTCGTTCTGATGGCTCTCTCCACGGACGAAGAGGAGGTGGAGGGGTATATATAGCCTTCACACAAAATCTAACCGTTACACACAATTTACCAAACTCGGTGGGACCGAATCGTTAAACTCGGTCGGACCGATTTAGTAAACCTAGTGACCGTTAGTGATTTTCGGTGGGACTGACATGCATCTCGATGAGGCCGATTCGGTTAGGGTTAGGGCATAACGTAATCTCGGTGAGACCGACATACAAACTCGGTGAGACCGATTTGGTAATAAGCTTTCAGGAGTTGGTCAGGTAAACTCGGTGGGACCGATTTGCTCTTTTCGGTGAGACCGAAATGTTACAAAAAGGAAACAGAGAGTTTACATTGCAATCTCGATGGGACCGATTGTCACATCCCAGATAGACCATGCATTAGGGTGTGCATCATGTTTAAATTTCATCTGAATCTGAAATGGGGAAGGCAGGAAACCCTGAACACCCCCCCCCCCCTTAAAATAACTAGGGTTTACTAAAATTTAATTCAATGAATCCGAAATGCCCTTCAAAATGCCCATCCTCTTTGTTTGGGTTTAAGATCCATGTCAAAGAAGGTGGGACATTTTCTAGGTCACCCAAGGGTTCTAAATTTAATTCACAAATTTCTGAAATGGGCATTTTAAATTATGGAAAATATTTTAGGTGTTCAAAAATTGTTAAACTAAAATGTTTCATGTTGGGAATATTCCAACTAGTGACCAGGAGCATTTTGGTAATTTTGAAAAGGTTTTGGTATTTTAAAACCCTAAACAGAATTGCAGAAAATAGAAAAGATAAAAAATGGGAAAACCCTTCACTGTCGCCAGCCCCTGCCCACCTGCCCTGCCAAGCCCAAGCTCAAGGCCAATGAGCAGCTTGGCTAATCTGCCAGCCCAGCGTCTTGTGCGCGGCCACGGCGTAGGGCGCGCCACGCAGCTGGCCGCCCTCGCCGCCTCGCCGACCGGGGACGACCCGCGTCGCCTCAACCCCGGACACCGTGACCCCCCCGCCTCTCTCTCGCTCGCTCTCGACCTGGCCGACGCCATCGCCGACACGCCACCGTCGCCGTCGTGCTCCCCGCCGTCCACGCACCTCGCCGCCATGTCTGGCCGCTCCGCCGCACCCAGTTACCCCTAGCCAGCTAGTCCCCCTCGCTCCAAGACCCCCCGAGGCCACTACTCCGACCTCGCCCGAGTCCAAGGCCGCCGGAGATCCCCATCGTCGCCGCCGCCGCATCAGTCCGCCCCCGACCCCGACGAAGCTTCCCGCAGGTTCACCGTGAACCTAGCTACCTCTCTATCCTCTCCGTTCTCTCCTTCTTGCACCACAACGAGCACCCGACGATCGCTGAACTCATCCATGGCGCTCGTCGCCGACGAGCCTCCGGTCACCTTTTGGCTGCACCACTATGTCCATCACACTCACCACTCTCCAACGAGGCTAACCGTGCACTCCCCGTGCCTCGCCGAGGCCGCTAACCCCTAACCCGTCGGTGGCCGAGCCTCGGTCGCCGCCCGACTCGCCGCCGGCGCCCACTCCGCCACCCCTAACCCAATCGACCCCACCCCACAGACGCGGCTCACCTCTAGCTACCGTAGATGCTCTCCGCGCTCCATTTGGAGCCCGAACGTGCAAAGTCACTTGCTCACTTGCGTCTGGCTCGCGGCGGCTAGACGCCGTGAGTTGACCTCACCGTGGGCCTGCTGACCCTCCGGGTCGATGGCAGTGGACCCTCCGGCTAATCTAATTAGGATTAGTTTTAATTAAAACTAATCAGTTAAACTAACGACATGCGGGTCCCACTGGTCAGTTTGACCGGACGACCCCGTTGACCCTCGACGTCATGTTGACCTCATCTTCGACGATTAATTCAAATTCTGGAATTATTTTATATACTAAAATCCAGAATATAATTCAAATTTCAAATGCTTATAACTTTTATTCTATAACTCCAAATGCAAAGATTTATATATGAAAATTTATCAGAAAAATACACTCTATCCATTGGTACAGGTTTCATGCATGTTAAAACAAGTTAACTATGCTGAACAACCAGATTAAGATTTTACACCATTAGGACTAACTCACATGGTCTATCATTTGAACCTTTGGTTCAAATGAGATCATCCCCTGTCCCTCCAATTTGCATTAGACCAACACACATTCATCTTGCCATGTCATAGCATGCATCATAATGTTGCACATTGGTTGTATGTTTATTTTGGTGTGTTTTCATGATAGGTTCTGCCCCCGAAGATAATCTCGATAACCCATCTGAAGGGCAGTTCTCTACCCCAGTTCCATCAGGCAAGCAATTCATTGAACATTCCGATACAAACCCATGTTCTCGCTTCTGCTCTCATTTTACTGCATTAAGACAACGCGATTCAACTGTTGTGTGCTGCGGTAGTTGAACCCACTTCCTTTGCATGACTGTCATTGCCACAAGAATTAGATGAAACCCACTAGTATGTGTAGGAGTTGATTGAGCCATGTTTGTGATTCCTACCATGCTATGCTTGCTATGCTTAGAGTTGTGTCGTCCGGCTCATCGGGATGATGAACTGGAGTGAAAGGTTGTGTTGGTTCGAGAGTGTAAATGTTGAACACGATTTGGTAAAGGTATCGATGAGAGGCCATGTAGGAGTACATGGTGGGTTGTTTCATTGAAGCCGAACTTAAGAACTGAGATCTGTGTTTGTGATCCATGAACTAGCTACTACCACACATTGGGCCCGAAACCAATGGACCCTCTCGCTTCTTAACCACCCCTGCTCATAGTCCGGAGTTGCAAGTAGTTTCGTGTTTGTAGCATGTGGGGCCGACGCAACGCTGACCTTAGGGGTGGGTTGTGTTGCGGTAGGCACCGTGGGTTGATGTACCGAAAGTGCCCGCTTGGTATCTCGGGAACCCCGCACACATCGTTCGGGCTGTATGGGAAACCTCGGCGGACTCCTGCGGATGGAACCCGAATAGGCGATAACTGGACTAGGGACTTGAGTGTTTAGGTAGGTGTGGCCGACACCCACGCTGGGCTTCCGCTGAAGGTTGCCGAGTACATGTCGTAAACGACGATAAGTGGTGAGAGCGTGTGAAGAAGTATACCCCGCAGGTTAAATATGATCTATTCAATAGCCGTGTCCACGGAGAAGGACTTCGGGTTACCTATATCAGTTCATAGACAAGTAAATGGATACTACTAAAAGCCTCAAGATAAGTGTGAGTATCGTGGATGGCCCTCTCGGGATGACGAGAGAGGATCCACGGTGGAGTATTGTGATGGTGGATAGTGGACTCGTGTACGACAAAATGCTTTACAAAGTGTGTCACGAGGATAGCTTAGCCAAGAGTCAAAGCTGGCTTGCTGCATTTAACTCCACTCCCTTCCTTGAGAATGTGCATGTATGATAGGATTACGTGGTAAGACTTGCTGAGTACTTTTGTACTCATGTTTGCTTAATCAATATTTTTCAGAGGACTATACTACCCTCCGACGGATTCTATGTAGATGTTGACTTGATTTAGTAAGCTAGCCACCCTGTGGCGATCTAAGACTTGTGAAGGGCCGTTGTAGATAGAAAGGCTCCAACAAGCTTTCTTTCTTTCTAGAGTCGTACTCAGACTACTTTGCTTCCGCATGTGCTTGTATGATTGTATGACTTGAGTGTTGGGTCATGTGACCCCTACCTGTATGAATATGTTATGTATGGCTCCTGAGCCTCTTAAATAAAGTACTTGAGTTGTAGAGTTTTGTTGTGATGCCATGTTGTATTTACTCATATCGGGCATATTATGTGTATGATTGAAATGCTTGGTATGAGTGGGATCCGACAATCTAGTTATTTATCCTTGGCAGCCTCTCATATGGGGAAATGTAAGTCTTGTGCTTCGAGCGATAGTAGTCCGCTACTGCCCGGTTCACGGAGTCCTCGCTAGCCCAAAGACTACTGCTTGGACACTTGATCGGCGGCATGTGATTCATTTCGTTCCTATGTCTGTTCCTTCGGGAAATGTCACGCGGTGATACTTGAGTCCTGCCTAGCCTGCTACAGCCCGGAATACGGAGTCTGTTAGCCCAGTGCTACAGCCCAAGTTCATACGTTGATGACCGACATGCTCGAGGTGTTTCATGTATGCCTGTCCCCATAGGTTAGAGCGCTTTGGTTCACGACTAGCCATGTCGGCCCGGTTCTTTGTCATGTGGATGCTAGCGACACTATCATATACGTGAGCCAAAAGACGCAAACGGTCCCGGCCATGGTAAGGCGACACCTGTGGGAATACCGTCGTGAGGCCGCAAAGTGATATGAGGTGTTACCAGCTAGGTCGATGTGACTTGGGATCGGGGTCCCGACAGCGTTGGCATCGAGAAAGGGCTGCTCAGAGGTCCGCTAAGCCAAACTGGTCAAGTTGAGTCTAGAAATGCTTTAGTTATATGTAGGGAATTGATTGTGGAGGAACGAAGGCTCTTTTACTCCTTTACCTTATGCCCTCTCGATCCGAGTCATCCTCTTCTCATTCAACGTGGGTTTAGGACTAGGCTCTCTTCTCTCTATCGTGTTCACGTGTTACTATCCGTAGTACCTTATAGGATTGTTGGTTACATCCTCGATTCGGTGTTACTAAAATTTAGTATGCTATTACTTGAACCGAACCTTGATATGATGTTGTTGAGTGGTTTTGCAAATCTGATTTTGAATGTCTCAAATCTGATTTGAGCATTTCTGATGTTATGCTGCCCGATTTTCCTAGGAATTCTAATGCCTTTGCATTATGGCTGTGCTTTCAGATGGCCACCGCTCCCGTAACCAAGTGGTTCGCTGACTCGCTGCATTGATGTGTGCGGTCACACGGCCATGTTGGTTAGGGTGATGATTGAGGCTGGTTATCGATGGTATCCCGAGTATACCGTCGAGGAGCAGTTCAGGATTTCAATCAAAGTCAATACCTATGCACGGTCCGGATTTATCCATCCTATCCCGAGCTACCGAGCCACTTCATCGTTCTTATGGGCTCGAATCACTATTGGAATGTCGTGCAAGATGCAGCCTATTCCATGATGACTATTATTCGAGCCAGACTGCTTGGTTGAGCAACACCGATTTCCGCTATATGCCAAGATCCTTCCTGGGCGCATGGCTACCTTCGTGGTTTGTACAAGTGATGCAACCCATGAGGACTCACTCCTCCGCACCACTACTTGAGTTGTTGGAGGACAAGGACCGTGAGAACCGGGCCTTGCGTATGGAGCTGTATAATGCCCGTTCCGACCACTGGGCTACCCTGACTAGGTTTGCACCTGCCGTGCAAGCCGGATGTATGGACATGAGAGATTTGTACCCTGTGCGGGCGAGTCTGCCGGACTTCATGGAGTGGCGTGAAGTTGGAGGCATCACTCCTCCTCGTGGGCCTCTTCTGCCACCCTTTGTGGGTCCACGACCACATCCGAGTCCTTATGGTCCACAGGCCCCACAGGATTGTCTGTTCCCAGACGACCATGTTCCACTTCCAGGTCTGGGTGGTGATTTCTATGAGGACTACTATGGAGCTGCCTGAGATAGTAGTAGTATTGCTAGTATGGTACTAGTTGTGTTTCCACCGTCCTGCGTGACTCGTGGAATACGACTTGGTGTGTATCATTCCGGAAGTGTAGAAAAATAATGTATAGAAGTTGGAATGCTTCCGATGAGATGTAACGCCTTTCCTTATAGTTGTACTCCGTCAGGCTTGTACTAAACTATGAATGGTGTGTATGACCGTTGGTATATATATATGGCAGTTATATTACCATGTCATACGGATGAACATCTTTGCATTCCATACTGTCCATTACCTTCCGCACTACCTTGTTAAATTCTGCCATCCTGGTTTAAACCTTTGTTTTGTCTCCCGGGATGGTCAACACTGAATTCTCCTGCTGTTCCAGAGCAGGAGAGGCCGGTGCAGCCGAAATGTGAATCTGCCGCAACCGCCATCTTTGGCTGAGGTGATTCGAAGCGAACATAATAAGCGCGAAACTAACCGCTTATTGGAGCGCATCGAACAAAACACAGCCCGCCAGCCAAGAAACGATGGGGTTTCACTCAATGACTTCGTCAAATTATATCCTCCAAAATTCAAATGTCCGCCGAGCCACTCGACGCCGATGATTGGCTCGCGATATCCATCACAAGCTGCGTTCCGCCATCGTGTCCGAGGTGACAAAGTTACCTTTGCCGCCTACCATCCGGAAGGCCCCGATCACCGTGGGAAAACTATGAGGCTATGCGTCCGCTGGACAAGTTACAACTTGGGATGAATTCAGTGCCGCCTTCGCGAGCACCATATTCCGAAGGACTTATGGACCGCAAACGTGAGGAATTCTGCAGTTTCACCCAAGGCCGGCTGAACGTGGACGCCACTGACCGTGAATTCGGAGGTTAGCACGTTATGCTCCCCAAGAAGTGTCTACCGATGCTAAGAAGCAAGCGAGGTTCCGTAAGGGACTTAGCCTCGAGTTGCGCCGAGACCTCCGTCTCGCATGAATGCACCTCTTCTCGAAGCTAGTCAATAAGGCTATCGCGCCGAGATCAGGCAGATCGACTTCGAGGCTTCACGCAAGCACATCCGTGATTCTCGATCATCATCCGCTCTCGTTCCCGAAGCGCCGGGTTTGGGTTCCTAATACGGCTCTACCACCTGTGTACACCCCGAGGCCATCCTTCGAGGCGCCGCCCCAACCAGCCGATTTTCCACCCAAGACATATGGAGGTCCAATCGCTAATGTGGCCCCACGGCCAAATGTGATCACTTGCTTCAAATGTGGAGAGACGGGCCACTATATTCGAGAGTGTCCCCGAACAACCCCAATCAAGCTGGAAAGTCATTGGTCGCGGCAAGCCAGCAGAAAGGTTCCCTATGCCAAGCCGATTGCCACCGCCGTGGCCATGTCAACTATGTCTCTGCTGAAGAAACCTATGAGGATCCTAACGCCGCCCTCGCACGCTTCTTGTTAATTGCCATCCGCAATCGTTTTTTTGATCTTTGGAGCATCTCATTCATTTATTTCGAGAGCTATGCTCGTTTACACAACACCACATTCGTGACATGCCTACCTCCATGGAAATTAAACTCCTGGTTCTAGATGGCAAACCTCTAGAATAAGTCATGGGAATGAAATTTTGTCGATGATTAGTTTTCCTTGCATCCCTAATAGCTCTCAAGTCCTCGGACATAAACATCATCTTGGGTATGGGTGGATGTCAGCCCATTATGCCAAGATTGATTGCTCGACTAGAACCGCTCAACTTATTTCCATCCTTGGGCAAAACGGTGGATGTTTTAACCCGAGTGTCCAAGCGCCACTTTACTCCTTAAATGCCAACCCTCTTCCGGATCTCAAGATATTCCGTAGTCCGTGATTTCCGGATGTCTTTCGGAAGAACTGCCAGTGTTCCACCGACAGGATGTCGAGTTCGTGATAGATCTTATTCCCGGAACCGCCCCAATCTCTAGGAGACCTTATAAGATGGCACCCTAGAACTAGCTGAACTTAAGAAACAACTCGATGAGTCCTTGCAAAAGGGTTTCATCCGTCCTAGTTCATCTCCATGGGCTTGCCCGTCCTCTTCGTCAAGAAGAAGGATGGTACGGATCGGATGGTTGTAGATTATCGACCATCAACTTGGTCACTATCAAGAACAAGTATCCGCTCCCGGGATCAACGACCGTATGATCAGCTCGCTGGATCCTCGCCTTTCCAAGATGGATTTGAGGTTGGGCTACCATCAAATCAAAATCAGGAACGGGGACATACCCAAAACGGCTTTTGTCACTCGTTATGGCCAATACGAGTACACCGTCATGTCCTTCGGATTAACCAATGCTCCAGCCACCTTCTCTCGGTTAATGAACTCAATCTTCATGGAGTATTTGGATAAATTAAATCGTGGTATACCTCGATGATATACTCATCTACTCCAAGAATGAGGAAGAACATGCCAACATCTAAGGCTAGTATTGATGAAACTTCGAGAGCACCGCCTTTATGCCAAATTCTCTAAGTGTGAATTCTGGTTACCGTAAGTGACCTATCTAGGACATGTAATTTCTGGTAAGGGTATTGCTGTCAATCCCGAAGCGAAGTTCGAGCCGTCCTTGATTGGACTCCACCGAATCGGTAAAGCAAGTTCGAGTTTCCTCGGGTTAGCGAGCTATTGCCGCCGCAACCGTCGAGAATTCTCTAAAGTTGCTAAACCTCTAACCGAACTCCTCAAGAAAGATAAGAAGTTCGAGTGGACGCCACAAGGCGAGATCAGCTTTCAGAGGCGAAAAGACGCTCGACATCCGCTCCCGCATTTATTCCACCAGATTTTTCTAAGGACTTTATTATCTATTGCGGCGCCTCGCGACAAGGACTAGGTTGCATACTCATGCAAGATCGTCATGTGATTGCCTCACGATCTCGACGAGCTATGCCCACATGAGGATAACTATCCCACACACGATCTAGAGCTTGCAGCGATGGTTCATGCACTCAAAACCTGGCGACATTACCTTTTGGGTAATCGCTGCGAAATCTACACCGATCACCAAAGTCTGAAATATATCTTTACCCAACCGGATTTGAATCTCGTGCAAAGACGTTGGTCGAGTTGATTACAGATTTCGACTTAGGATATCCTACACCCTGTGCAAAGCTAATGTCATGGCGACGACTAAGTCGCAAATCTTATCAGAATAATTTGATGTTACAACAAGGTCAACCAATTCTCCACGAGGAATTTCGTAAGCTTAACCTTCACATTGTTCCTCGAGGATTCCTTTCCACCCGGTGGCTTAAACCTACCCTTACGGATCAGATCATCAAAGCACGTAAGGTAGATCCGGAATCTCCGTATCAAGAGAAACATCAAGAAAGGAGTCGCAGATTGTTTCTCCATTGATGAACAAGGTGTCGTGTTCTTTGGAGACCGTCTAGTGGTTCCCAAGGTGCGCAACCTCGAGGCGATTGATCCTTAAGGAAGCTCATGACTCTCCTCTCACCATTCATCCCGGTAGTACTAAAATGTATCAAGATCTACGCCAGAGGTTTTGGTGGACTAGGATGAAGAGAGAAATCGCTCAATACATTGCTAATCGCGACGCTTGTCGTCGAAAGTTAAAGCGAGCATCAACGCCTCTTGGTACCCTTCAACCTTTGGACATTCCTGAATGGAAATGGGATAAAATCGGTATGGATTTCATTACCGGGTTTCCCAGGACCAAGAGAGGGAATAACGCTATCTTCGTCATTGTTGATCGCTTTCCAAAGTAGCCCACTTCCTACCTGTTCGTGAGAGTATAACCGCTAGCCAGCTAGCTGATTTGTACATCTCCGAATAGTGTCTCTTCATGGTGTTCCATTGAAATTAACTCAGACCGTGGTAGTCTCTTCACCTCTCGATTTTGGGAAAGTTTCCAAACGCTATGGGGACTCGCTCTCCTTTAGCACCGCTTTCCATCCCCAATCAAGTGGTCAAGTAGAACGAGTCAATCAAATCCTAGAGGATATGCTTCGAGCTTCATCATCTCTTTCGCATGAATTGGGAGAAATGCCTCCCATTCGCCGAAGTTCGCTTATAACAATAGTTATCAAGCGGTCCGCAAAGCCCTTTCAAGTTCTTTATGGACGACAATGTCGAACGCCTCTTAATCGGTCGAAACCGGGAGAGACAACTCTTTGCCCGGATATGATTCGAGGAAGCCGAGGAACAGGTTCGCGTTGTTCGTGAGAATTTGAAAACAGCCCAATCTCGTCAGAAGAGCCAATATGACCGCAAGCATAAGCCTATGGCTTATGAAATTGACGAGAAGGCTTACCTCCGGGTTTCTCCTTTAAAGGGAACCCATCGATTCGTATCAAGGGCAAGTTGGCTCCTCGTTACATTGGACCCTTTCGCATTCTTGCCAAACGAGGAGAAGTTGCCTACCAATTGAACTACCTCCGCATCTTTCCAAGGTCCATGATGTCTTCCACGTTTCCCAACTCAGCGTTGCTTCTCGGATCCTATCCGTGGAGTGGACCACTAAACGCTTGATCTCCAAGATAACCTCACCTATCGAGAGTACCCGCTCAGATCCTCGATCAAACCGAGCGCACCACTCGACGCCGGAATATCAAGTTTCTAAAGGTTCAATGGTCAAACCATTCCGAGCAAGAAGCAACTTGGGAAAGGGAGGATCGCCTTCGACTTGAGTACCCCACCTTTTTCAAGAATAGATTCTAAATCTCGGGACGAGATTCTTTTGAGTGGGGTGAGTTGTCACATCCCGATAGACCATGCATTAGGGTGTGCATCATGTTTAAATTTCATCTGAATTTGAAATGGGGAAGGCAGAAACCCGTAACACCCCCTTAAAATAACTAGGGTTTACTAAAATTTAATTCAATGAACTGAAATGCCCTTCAAAATGCCCATCCTCTTTGTTTGGGTTTAAGATCCATGTCAAAGAAGGTGGGACATTTTCTAGGTCACCCAAGGGTTCTAAATTTAATTCACAAATTTCTGAAATGGGCATTTTAAATTATGGAAAATATTTTAGGTGTTCAAAAATTGTTAAACTAAAATGTTTCATGTTGGGAATATTCCAACTAGTGACCAGGAGCATTTTGGTAATTTTTGAAAAGGTTTTGGTATTTTTAAAAACCCTAAACAGAATTGCAGAAAATAGAAAAGATAAAAAAATGGGAAAACCCTTACCTGTCGCCAGCTCCGGCCCACTGCCGCCCAGCCTCAAAGAGCCGCAGCCAATGAGCTGCTTGGCTCGGCCAGACAGCAGGCTGGTGCCGGCCGGCGTCGCAGGGCGCCACGCAGCTGGCCGCCGCCCTGCTCGCCCTCGCCGCCTCGCCGACCGGGGCGACCCACGCGTCGCCTCGAACCCCGGACACCGCACTTTCCCCTGCCTCTCTCTCGCTCGCTCTCGACTGGCCGACGCCATCGCCGACACGCCACCGTCGCCGTCGTGCTCCCGCCGTCCACGCACTCGCCGCCATGTCGGCGCTCTGCCGCACCCGATTACCCCTAGCCAGCTAGTCCCCTCGCCCAAGACCCCGAGGCCACTACATCCGACCTCGCCCGAGTCCAAGGTCACGGAGATCCCCATCGTCGCCGCCGCCGATCAGTCCGCCCGACCCCGACGAAGCTTCCCGCAGGTTCACCGTGAACCTAGCTACCTCTCTATCCTCTCCGTTCTCTCCTTCTTGCACCACAGCGAGCACCCGACGATCGCTGAACCCATCGCCATGGCGCTCGTCGCCGACGAGCCTCCGTCACCTTTTGGCTGCACCACTATGTCCATCACACTCACCACTCTCCAACGAGGCTAACTGCACTCCCGTGCCTCGCCGAGGCCGCTAACCCCTAACCGTCGGTGGCGAGCCTCGTCGCCGCCCGACTGCCGCCGGGCGCCCACTCCGCCACCCCTAACCCAACTGACCCCACCAGACGCCGCGGCTCACCTCTAGCTACCCGTAGATGCTCTCCGCGTTCCATTTGGAGCCCGGAACGTGCAAAGTCACTTGCTCCGCCGCGTCTGGCCTCGCCGGCGGCTAGACGCCGGTGAGTTGACCTCACCAGGGGCCTGCTGACCCTCCGGGTCGATGGCAGTGGACCCTCCGCTAATCTAATTAGGATTAGTTTTAATTAAAACTAATTAGTTAAACTAACGACATGCGGGTCCCACTGGTCAGTTTGACCCGGACGACCCCGTTGACCCTCGACGTCATGTTGACCTCATGCCGACGATTAATTCAAATTCTGGAATTATTTTTATATACTAAAATCCGAATATAATTCAAATTTCAAATGCTTATAACTTTTATTCTATAACTCCAAATGCAAAGATTTATATATGAAAATTTATCAGAAAAATACACTCTATCCATTGGTACAGGTTTCATGCATGTTAAAACAAGTTAACTATGCTGAACAACCAGATTAAGATTTTACACCATTAGGACTAACTCACATGGTCTATCATTTGAACCTTTGGTTCAAATGAGATCATCCTATCCCTCCAATTTGCATTAGACCAACACACATTCATCTTGCCATGTCATAGCATGCATCATAATGTTGCACATTGGTTGTATGTTTATTTTGGTGTGTTTTCATGATAGGTTCTGCCTCAAGATAATCTCGATAACCCATCCAAGGGCAGTTCTCTACCCAGTTCCATCAGCAAGCAATTCATTGAACATTCCGATACAAACCCATGTTCTCGCTTCGCTCTCATTTTACTGCATTAAGACAACGCGATTCAACTGTTGTGTGCTGCGGTAGTTGAACCCACTTCCTTTGCATGACTGTCATTGCCACAAGAATTAGATGAAACCCACTAGTATGTGTAGGAGTTGATTGAGCCATGTTTGTGATTCCTACCATGCTATGCTTGCTATGCTTAGAGTTGTGTCAGTCGGCTCATCGGGATGATGAACTGGAGTGAAAGGTTGTGTTGGTTCGAGAGTGTAAATGTTGAACACGATTTGGTAAAGGTATCGATGAGAGGCCATGTAGGAGTACATGGTGGGTTGTTTCATTGAAGCCGAACTTAAGAACTGAGATCTGTGTTTGTGATCCATGAACTAGCTACTACCACACATTGGGCCCAAACCAATGGACCCTCTCGGCTTCTTAACCACCCCTGCTCATAGTCCGGAGTTGCAAGTAGTTTCGTGTTTGTAGCATGTTGGGGCCGCACGCAACGCTGACCTTAGGGGTGGGTTGTGTTGCGGTAGGCACCGTGTTCGTGTACCGAAAGTGCCCGCTTGGTATCTCGGGAACCCTGCACACATCGCTCGGGCTGTATGGGAAACCTCGGCGGACTCCTCATGGATGGAACCCGAATAGGCGATAACCTGGACTAGGGACTTGAGTGTTTAGGTAGGCTGTGGCCGACACCCACGCTGGGCTTCCGCTGAAGGTTGCGAGTACATGTCGTAAACGATTTATAAGTGGTGAGAGCGTGTGAAGAAGTATACCCTGCAGGTTAAATATGATCTATTCGAATAGCCGTGTCCACGGAGAAGGACTTCTGGGTTACCTATATCAGTTCATAGACAAGTAAATGGATACTACTAAAAGCCTCAAGATAAGTGTGAGTATCGTGGATGGCCCTCTCGGGGATGACGAGAGAGGATCCACGGTGGAGTATTGTGATGGTGGATAGTGGACTCGTGTACGACAAAATGCTTTACAAAGTGTGTCACGTAGGATAGCTTAGCCAAGAGTCAAAGCTGGCTTGCTGCATTTAACTCCACTCCCTTCCTTGAGAATGTGCATGTATGATAGGATTCTGTGGTAAGACTTGCTGAGTACTTTTGTACTCATGTTTGCTTAATCAATATTTTTCAGAGGACTATACTACCCCCTCCGACGGATTCTATGTAGATGTTGACTTCGACGAGTAAGCTAGCCACCCAGGTGGCGATCTAAGACTTGTGAAGGGCCGTTGTAGATAGAAAGGCTCCAACAAGCTTTCTTTCTTTCTAGAGTCAGACTCAGACTACTTTGCTTCCGCATGTGCTTGTATGATTGTATGACTTGAGTGTTGGGTCATGTGACCCCTACCTGTATGAATATGTTATGTATGGCTCCTCGGAGCCTCTTAAATAAAGTACTTGAGTTGTAGAGTTTTGTTGTGATGCCATGTTGTATTTACTCATATCGGGCATATTGCGTGTATGATTGAAATGCTTGGTATGAGTGGGATCCGACAATCTAGTTGTTTATCCTTGGCAGCCTCTCATATGGGGAAATGTAAGTCTTGTGCTTCGAGCGATAGTAGTCCGCTACTGCCCGGTTCACTGAGTCCTCGCTAGCCCAAAGACTACTGCTTGGACACTTGATCTGGCCGGCATGTGATTCATTTCGTTCCTATGTACGTCCTTCGGGAAATGTCACGCGGTGATACTTGGAGTCCTGCCTAGCTGCTACAGCCGGAATACCGAGTCCTGTTAGCCCAGTGCTACAGCCAGTTCATACGCTGATGACCGACATGCTCGAGGTGTTTCATGTATGCCTGTCCCCATAGGTTAGAGCCGCTTTGGGTTCACGACTAGCCATGTCGGCCCGGGTTCTTTGTCATGTGGATGCTAGCGACACTATCATATACGTGAGCCAAAAGACGCAAACGGTCCCGGGCCATGGTAAGGCGACACCCGTGGGAATACCGTGCGTGAGGCCGCAAAGTGATATGAGGTGTTACCAGCTAGGTCGATGTGACTTGGGATCGGGGTCCTGACACCGATCGCTCACTTCGGTTAGACCGAAACGTTACGAAGGGAAACAGAGAGATTGCAACCCCATCTCGGTGAGACCGAGATCCCTATCGGTAAGACCGATTTGCTTAGGGTTTGTGGCAGTGGCTATGACTTTTGGAATCGGTGGCGCCGGATAGAAAGAATCGGTGTGACCGATTTTGGCTTTAGGTTTAGGTCATTTGTGGATGTGGGAAAGTAGTTGAGGGTTTTGGAGCATATCACTAAGCACATGAAGCAAGAGGCTCATTAAGCAACACCTCATCCCTTCTTGATAGTATTGGCTTTTCCTATAGACTCAATGTGATCTTGGATCACTAAAATGTAAAATGAAGAGTCTTGAGCTTTTGAGCTTGAGCCAATCCTTTGTCCTTAGTATTTTGAGGGATCCACTTTCATCATCAATGCCATGCCATTCATTGAGCTTTCCTGAAATAATAGTCTTGGAATAGCATTAGCTCAATGAGCTATATGTTGTTATGAATTACCAAAACCACCTAGGGATAGTTGCACTTTCATAATCTCGCTAAATTTAAACTATTATTGTACTAGACTTATGTGCATGTTATGTATGGATGATTTGCATTATTTTCTACCCAAACTGTCGTGGTTTTGTCACGGCAGATGTCATCATGAAAGGACTTAGTCGCGGAGCCATCGCTACGGGTTAACTTAGAGGGGTTAAAGCGGACGCAAAGACACGAGAGTTATACTAGTTCGGCCCCTTCGATGAAGGTAAAAGCCTATGTCTAGTTTTTGATGGGATTGATGTGGTCTCGATGACTAGGGAGCAAACAGCTTCGCCTAGGCCTCGAGTTGTTGTTGTCTGTCCCTAAACCGCCGCCGGGTCGTCCCCTTATATACATGGGTTGACGCCCGGCCGGTCTACAGAGTCCCGAGGCCGACTCGAACAAGTGTTCGGCTCGGTCTCTCCTTCCCTTATCTTACAACACAAGTTACATGACTATGGCGACTTTACCATTATGGGCCCTAATCCTCCTTTGGGCTCCGGGCCTCTAAATTTCATAGTAAAGCGCCATCTTCTGAGTCTTCGTGGGCTTCAATATAGCTGAGGGTGAACCGGCCCCTCCTGGGCGGTTTACACTCAGTAGTTACATCCCCAACATTAGGCCCCAGATTGATTTGAACCTGTTCATGTCAATCTTCAACACTTTAGAAAAACTCTGTGAACATCTTCCTTCATTTCTCGTAAACCGCCATCTTGTTAAACCGCCATGACGTCATCCTCTGGACACAGCAACAGATCATCTTGACGTCATCTCTATAAAAAAACGAAATAATAAGATTCCCTTCATTTAATATTATCCCGGAAAATCGAGGCGACACCATGCGCTGCTCGCCGCTTTCAGCTCCTCGATTCTCGCTTTGTCAATTACTTCGCCTTATTATAAATAGACCGAGGGCCCTTTCTCTTCTTCCCTTCCGTATTTCTTCTTCCTCGTGACGCCCCAGCTCTGAAGCTCTGTCGTCGCCTTCGACCTTCGAACGCTGCATCAACAAAGGCCGTTGCATCAACCTGGTTGTACCAGAAATCCTCGGTGTCCCTCCACTATCATGTGCATCCGGTAAGACTCTTCCTCATACCCCTAGATCTGTATCTTAGGGCTCCTGTCCTCATCGGCGTTCATAGGTGTTCATCCCTAGTTTCTGCGTATTCGCTCTGCCATAGCTTCTTTAATTCAACTGTAGCATATATCTTGTGCGGTAGTTGCTCCGCACTCAGTTTAGCACTTAGTAGATCTTCCTTTTTGTTCAGAATCCCTTGATAGAACGCACGAACTTTTCTGCCCTTATTTAAGCCTTTATAGATCGCAGAAAATTTTTCTTACTGAATCTTTGGTAGATCCAAATTAATCCCGTCGATGTGTGAAACCTGTTTCTGTCAACACTTAGCAGATTTTTCAGCTTTGTCCCTTCTGCCTAAGGGCGGTTTAATTTTTTATAGCTAATCCGCCATACCTCATTAGTCCTCACTTAAACCGGCAACTGAAACTGAATGGCAATCTGTCGGTTTTAACACTGAATAATATGCATAAACCGTTAACTGTAAACCGGCCTTTACTTTTCCTTTCACAGTTTTTCTTCCGGAATGGCCAAACAATTCTCGCTCGCAATTGGGTTCCGTCTAAGATCACCGAGACACAAATCAATGGATATGTCACCTTGGCGCTTTAGCATCCAAAAGTGTCCTTCATTGGCGTGTTAGGATTCGAATGCCCTCCCGAACCTCAAGAGGGAGAAGTGATTGTATTTATGCAACACTTAGACCGGGATTCAGCCCGCCGGATCAAAAATTTCCGGATGTCCTCGCAAGCTTCCAACTCCATCCACAAGATATTGGTCCGAACTCTGTGTCCAATATATGCAACTTTCAAGTCTTCTGCAAAGTCTATCTTCAAGAAGAACCAACTGTGGAATTATTCCGAGATTTCTTTCATTTGAACCGCCGTCTGAGTTTTCGGACGGTCCTAACACGTAACTTGGTGGCGTTTCAATCCAAAAAGGAAAGAAGTGGACTTTCCTCACGCCAAACATCATAGCCATCCGAAAGATTGGAATCAAACCTGGTTCTATTGCCGGAATACTACTCCTAATGGAGAAAATCCCTTGCCGGGTTATCGCCCTCACCGGCTTAGCAACAATCACCCATTGCCTTCACGCTTGACTGCCGCAGAACGGAAGAACTTTGCACCCCAAATTATCAAGCTCCGGGCCCTAATGGCCAATGGCTTAACTGGTATTGACCTTGTCTGTTGTTGGGTTTCTTGGGGCATCTTGCCATTAAGCCGCCGCCCGGATTGATGCATGAATACACCGTAACGTCAAAGACCCTCAACGACATCACGAGCTATCAATAATCGAGCTTGAAGTTGCCGAGACAAGTGAAGAAAATGCTCGATGAACCGATCTGCGTGCAGCCAAACCGGTTGGCCTCGTTCTGCGTCTCCAACAAACCGCCCGCAGAAGGCTCCGCCATTGCTCTACTGACTTTGATTCCCTATTGATTGTATTAATCCCTTATTAATTCTCGGGCTAACAGCTCCTTTTGAAACAAACGAAACCGCCCGGTTCCTCGTAAATACCAAGACCACCAAGAAAGGCGGCAAGAGGAAAACCGCCGAGTCTTTCGAATCATTTGGAGGATGAAGAATCGATCTTTGAGGTAGAGCTTGACTTACTTTGCTCCTTTTGTTATTCATCTTATTGATGATTACAATTCCTGTGATGACGCCGAGGCCAGCCATGCAGATCCTGTTGAGGTAATCCTTCTTTCTTCCGATTACGATCTTGTACGGTTAAAAGAATTCGCCGACATCCGGAAAGTGAAACAATCTCACTCGTGCTCATTTGAATCCAAAACTTTCTTTGAAGACACACAAACTGAAGAACGCCGCACGACCCGGCATAGCGGTCAACAAATTACGTCGTCCGGTTTAGCCGACACACCAACCCGAAACGTCGCCCGTGAGGTGACTTGTTCTCCGAAAAGCGTTATCCTTTGAAAGGTTTCTTCCGATGTCCTCTCAATCCGTCGACCCAAATTATCGGGCTTCTTCCAACTCGTCTGGCGGTTCATCAACCACTCAGCTGCCTCCTCTCAAAGTTCTTCTGCTGGGTAAGCATATTACTCCATTTGTTTTTGCATTTGTCGGTTTATCATATTCTAACCCTTGATGTTGTAGCACCAAGGCTCGCCTAAGTAAGAAGGCGAAGACCTCGACCCTCATTGTGGATGTTGATCCGGAGAAGACTCCAGAGCATCACGGTGAAAGTCCCGAAATTGCTAAAAACAACTCTGCTGGGGTTAATCAAGATGACAATGCTAACCCGCCAGAGGTTGAACCGGATGTCCAAGTTGAGACGTCACATCCTACTCCACCGAGTCCTGCGCAGAACAACGGGATTCGATCTGATCCGCCAAGCCCGGTATGAAAGCACCAAGCCTGGAAAAATGCCAATCCGCCAGCCCGACCAAAGATGACGATGTCAGAGTGACGGGCACCGCATATATCGCCCTCGCAATCCGGTTGCTCTATCAAAACACAGCGCCAAGGAAGAGTTTACTGCCATGAGTAAAGGGAAGTAAAAAACTAATCTGTCAGCTTATGACAATCTCTCTGCCCAAGATCTTCACTCCGGCTTCCTGAACCAGCTCTACACAAGTCGTGATTTCGAAGCCGGTCTGGTAAATCTGATGAAGGAGCGCTATGAGGTAAGGAGTTATGCCTCGCTTGTACCTTCATTGCGTAGTAGCCCCCAAGGGCCGGTTCAACTTAGCTTAGTTAAACCAGGACTTAATATAAAACGCAAACTTTTCAGACTTCATTGATGTAGCCCCCAAGGGCCGGTTCAACTTAGTATAGTTAAACCGGATCAGAATTTGTATCGCCAGAAAGGTAACATGTTCGAGCAAATAGCCATTAGCCCCCAAGTGCCAAGTTGAATACCTGTATTGAGCTTGGGACTTTGTGATGAAACTACTAACGTGCTCCCTTTTTGACAGAGTGAGATACGCCAACAAACCTCACAAATCAATGACCTTCATGTCAATCTGAAATCTCAACAAGCAGAAGCCTCCAAGGCCAAGGATGAGCTGAAAACCGCCTTGACTACTATGGAGCAGCTCAAGGAGTGGTTTAAATCTGAGCAGGCCAACTGGGATACTAAGAAAGCTGAGTTGCTAAAACGGGCGGAGGATGCTGAAGCAGCTCTTAAACCGGTGACGGAAGAGCTCACCGGATTAAGGCACCAAATTAACGCCATGACCTCTGCAATATTTGGTAAGAAATGTTTCACCAAGTTTATGATTAATATTCCGTTTTGACATTTCCGCCGGTTTAACCTGAACTTTCGTAAACCGGTATAGGTAAGCGCATTGCTCATCTGGGCTCTGATATGCGGAAGAAACTCAAGGCCGCGTATACGCTAATTGAACAGCTGTACACCGGCACTCAGCGAGTTATTTGCGCCACCTCTTATGATAACACAGCTCCGTCCTTGATCAAGGATACACTGGACCGGCTATCCATGATACCGGCACAGCTAGAAGAATTGAAACGATCCGCTGCCCGGGCTGGCACCTTATTGGCTCTAACTCGTGCCAAAGCATGGATAGCTGATCTTGATCCGGCTGACATAGCCAAAGGCTTCCCCAGTGCTCAAGAAAATGGCGAAGCATTTGATAATGATGCTCTCAAACGGGTAACAAGGGAGATGCGTCCTCTGGCGAGTCAACTGGCAGCAGAGGCCAACCTGACGGTTCACCGCTCCTTCTATGATGCAAACAACTGACGGGTTGAAGTTGTTATTCGGAAGTGCGTAACCTTGTTCCACCAACCCGTAAGCACACTTATGCCCTCGACGTTGATCCGCTGAGCTTATAAGTGAAGAGGCTGTCTTCGTGCTTTAACCGGATTGATCGACCACCAATGACTTCCGCCATTGGGTGGTGAGGAGGAAGAAGTTGAACCAACGCCAGACGACCCATCTTCTTCACGCCAACCCGCAATGAAGCTTAATCCGCTGCCGGTTGATGCATCGGTTGCCCGTCATGACGCCATTCCAAATTTTGGGCCTCTGAATGCCTTGTAATAGGATAGCCATCACTTTTGTTTTTAATATGCCTTCGTTCCCTGGTGCGGACTCCTTTGATTGAATGATCGAAACCTTCAATTTAAATTGCCTGTAGTTGCAAAATCTTAAACCGCCCCAGCGGTCTGTGCCGCCAGTCGGTTTGTGACGTGCATACATATATGAAATATGGAGGTATATAATCAAAATTTTGTGATACAAAATACCTGCCGTCGCTGAGCATGCAGTTGGCTTAGCCAATCTTGAAGCGGAGGTTGTATAAACCATTACTGTCAAAGGAGAGAACAGCTCCTGTGTTTATACTGTCGATTTACCACGTACACCGTGCCGGGTTAGAATAAGCCCCCTGTTACTCCATAATAGGATGTTAACAGAAAAAACATCAAACCGGTGAAACTATCACCGGATTAAGAAAAATTGACCGAATTCCATTAACTGACAGCTTTGAAAAATGGTTTAATAATGTTGTCGGTTTAAGAAACGCAACAAAAATCAAATAACAGTTGACAAACATGGGAGCAAAGGCAATGATAAACCGTTTGCAAAAGATAACATTGTACTGAGCCGATCAGATGATGTTACCATGGTCGGACACGACCAAGCTCCCTATAAGGTGTAGCCATGGTTCGAGTCAGCCAGGTCCCCAACTGAAACCGTGGCATTATGCCAATCAAGTGGCGTGGCAATGGTTCGGTTTCGACCAAGCCCCCAAGTGACTTTATGGCCTTAGGCCGATCAAGAAGCGTGACTGGTTCAGATTTGACCATGTCCCCAAGTGATCTGGTGGCGTTCGCCTATCAAAAGGTGTTGCATTGGTTCGGATACGACCAAGCCCCCAAGTGATATCATAAAGCTTTTTAGAAAGCAAACTCAAGGGGTAAACCAGAGGCTGCTTTAAGACAGTACAACTCCATGTAACCACGCATGATGTAACAGAACAGATACCCCGCTTTAGCCGAGGCTCCGGTTTATTGCTTTATTCATAATATATACACTGTCATAATATGTACATAAGTAGAGCCTATGGCTCAGGTATAATAAGGTCAAGATGAGCTATGTTCCACGGCTGTTGGTCTCCTCTTCGATGTGCGTGAGTCTTTATGCTCTCGAACATCGATCGATAGTACGACCCACATGCAGATTCTTGCGACCACGAAAGGTCCCTCCCAAGGTGGGGATAGCTTGTGCATATCCGTCGGTCTTGAATGAGCCAAGCACCAAATCTCCTTCTTGAAAGGTTCGGTTACGACCGGCGACTATGATAACGACGAAGATCCTGCTGGTAAATCGCCGAGCGAGCAGCTGCTATGTCTCGCTCTTCATCCAGCCGATCCAAAGCGCCCCGTCGTGATGTCTCGTTATCCGCTTCAACATAGGCTGCCACACGAGGTGAGTCATGACGGACGTCATCGGGGAGAACCGCCCGCTCCATAAACCATAAAGAATGGCGTGTATCCGGTGGATCTGTTAGGTGTAGTATTTATACTCCATAACACGACGGTAGCTCTTCTACCCAACAACCCGGCGCCCTCGCAAAGGGACCATAAGCCGGGCTTGATGCCTCTCGGGATCTCTTGATTGGCTCTTTCCGCTTGACCATTGGACTGTGGGTGAGCTATCAAGAAACGCTGCCGGATGTGCTCACGTCACAGAACTCCTTCATGGCACCTTTGGACAAATTGGTACCATTATCTGTAATGATACTGTGTGGAAAACCAAACCGTAAAATCACCCTTTTGATGAACTGAACTGTCGTGGCCGCATCACACTTGCTAACAGGTTCTGCCTCTACCCACTTTGTAAATTTGTCAACCGCCACCAACAGGTGTGTCTTCTTGTCCTTGGACCTTTTGAAAGGTCCAACCATATCCAGCCCCCAAGTCGCAAACGGCCAAGTAATTGGAATCATCCTCAATTCTTGGGCCGTACGTGAGCTGCCTCGAAAACTTTTGGCAACCATCACATCGTCTGACCAGATCTTCCGCATCAAGCATGGGCAGTCAACCAATAGAAACCGTGGCGGAACGCCTTAGCCACCAAGGATTTTGAACCGGCGTGGTGACCACAATCTCCTTCATGGATCTCACGCAATATTTCACAGCCTTCCTCAGGGGACACACAGCGTTGAAACGCATACGACAATCGCAATGATGCAACTCGCCATTAACAATGGTCATAGACTTAGACCGCCAATTATCTGTCGGGCCAACGCCTCATCTTCCGTAGCTCGCCCGGTTCATATCGCCGATGAGGAAGCGCCCAATCCGGAATGACGTGCGAGCCGCCACCAATCGAGCCTCCGAATCGGGAATAGCCAAATCCGCTTCACGGGGAGTTTGACCGACGGGTTGTGCAAGACGTCAAGAAAAACATTGGCGGGACGGTTTTTGCGTTGAGAGCCCAACGGCTCAAAGCGCCCGCCGCTTCATTCTTCCGCGGTCCATGTGGTCCACTGGTAGCCCTTGAAATGACCTGCGACAACATCCACCTCACGACGATATGCAGCCATGAGAGGGTCCTTTAAATCCCAAGTGCCAGACACCTGTTGAGTCACTAGGTCCGAGTCACCGAAGCACTTAACCCAGCTTAGATTCATCTCCTTAGCCATCCGAAGACCATGGAGCAAGGCTTCATACTCAGCTGCATTGTTAGTACAAGGGAACATTAAGCGGAGGACGTAACAAAACTTGTCACCTCGTGGGGAAGTTAATACGACTCCAGCCCCGAGCCCTCCAACTACGGATCCGTCAAAATGGATGGTCCAATAGGTATGATCCGCTTTTCAGCGCTTGCAACTCCGTCCAATCATTAATGAAATCCACAAGTGCTTGAGACTTCACTGCCGTCCGAGGTACATACTTCAAACCGTGCGGCCCAAGCTCTATAACCCACTTGGCAATCCGGCCAGTCGCCTCCCGGTTCTGTATGATATCACCTAAGGGAGCTGAATCGACCACCGTGATGGGGTGCCTCGAAATCTTGCTTGACTTCCGCTTGCCATAAAAACTCCATACACCAGCTTCGCCAATGCGGATATCTTTGCTTAGACTCAATAAGCACCTCATCGATATAATAAACCGGACGTTGAACCGGATGCTCCTTCCCCGCCTCCTTCCGCTCTACCACAATGGCTACGCTTAATCGCTCTGGCGTTAGCACAACATACAGCGAAGCGGCTCCTTGTCGATGGGAGCGGCGAGCACAAAGCGGGTTGGCCAATTGCCGCTTTAAGTCCTCCAACGCTTCATCGTGGTGAACTCGGATAAACCGATCCGTCTTCTTCAAAGATCTGG
Organism: Aegilops longissima; assembly: GCA_021605205.1. NCBI lineage: Eukaryota > Viridiplantae > Streptophyta > Magnoliopsida > Poales > Poaceae > Aegilops > Aegilops longissima. Next base: position 579,090,852 of record CM038678.1, read on the forward strand.
TACAAAGGGATGGCCTTCTCTCCAAGGAGGCTGATAAACCGGCTCAGTGCGGCAATCCGGCCCGCCAAACGCTGGACATCATTAATACACTTTGGTTTAGCCAAGGAGGTGATAGCCGTAATCTTCTCCGGATTAGCTTCAATCCCCCTGTTGGACACAAGAAAACCCAATAACTTGCCTGCCGGAACACCAAAAACACATTTGGTCGGGTTGAGCATCATCTTGTAAACCCGCAGGTTGTCAAAGGTTTCTTTCAAGTCATCAATCAGTGTTTCCTTCTTCCTTGACTTAACCACAATATCATCCACATAGGCATGCACATTACGGCCGATCTGCTTATGCAAGCAATTCTGCACACAACGCTGATAAGTTGCTTGGGCGCTCTTGAGCCTAAAAGGCATAGACACATAGTAGAAGGCTCCAAAGGGAGTGATAAACAATGTCTTCTCCTAGTCCTTAACCGCCATCTTGATCTGATGATATCCAGAATACGCATCCAAAAAGCTCAATCGCTCACAACCCGCAGTGGCATCAATAATCTGGTCAATGCGGGGGAGGGCAAAAGGATCTGCTGGACAAGCCTTGTTAAGATCTGTGTAATCCACACACATGCGCCAAGTGCCATTTTTCTTAAGGACCAACACTGGATTAGCAAGCCACTCTGGATGGAAAACTTCAACGATAAAGCCCGCTGCTAAGAGCCTGGCAACCTCCTCTCCAATGGCCTTACGCCTCTCCTCGTTAAACCGGCGGAGAAACTGCTTTACCGGTTTGTACTTGGGATCAACATTAAGAGTGTGCTCAGCGAGCTCCCTCGGTACACCTGGCATGTCAGAAGGCTTCCATGCAAAAATGTCCCGATTCTCACGGATGAACTCGATGAGCGCGCTTTCCTATTTTGTATCCAAGTTGGCACTGATGTTGAACTGCTTGGACGAATTGCCAGGTACGAAGTCAACAAGCTTAGTCTCACCTGCCGATTTAAACTTCAGGGCGGATCGTGCTCAGTAGTTGGCTTCTTCAATGGAGTCATGTCCGCCGGATCAACATTGTCCTTATAATACTTCAGCTCCTCGGTGGCACAAACCGACTCACAGAAGACGATCACCTTCCTCACACTCCAAAGCGATCTTGCGGCTCCCATGAACCGTTATTGTCCCTTGTGACCCGCATCTTGAGCTGCAAATAGATATAACAAGGTCGTGCCATGAACTTGGCATAAGCCGGCCGCCCAAACAGGCGTGATAAGGACTTTGAATTTTCACCACTTCAAACGTCAATGTTTCGATCCGAGTCATGTTCATCCTCAAGGCCACCTCCGAGCTATTTTACCAACCGGATATGCTGACTTGCTGTGCACCACACCATGGAACACCTTTGTATTGGGACGGTTTGAGATGTTTATCTGTTAACCCCATACGAAGGAAGGTCTCGTAGTACGTGATGTTGATGCTGCTCCCTCCGTCCATAAGCACCTTGGTGAACTTATAGCCTCCCACCGAGGTGCCACCACTAGGCTAGCTGACCCGGATTGTCAACCCGGGAGGATGATCTCTCTACTCCACACAATGGGCTGCTCGACCAGCGAGGTAATGAGGCACGGTCGGTTCAACAACATTGACCGCCCGCTCAAGCTTCCGGTCTCGCTTGTCCAAGCTGGTGGTGAAGACGTGGTACGCCCACCATTCAACTGCTTTGGGTTGCTCGATAACCCGCTCGCTGCTGCTGCTGATTGTAACCACCACGGTTATTTCGATTGTTCGATTGTTATGTCCGCCCGGATTACCATTAAACCGTGGACCGGAATTTCCTCCACCGTAACCCGGGCCGGACCCTGAACCGCCGCCGGAACCTTGATCATACCGGAAAGCATTAGAACTTTTGAACTCCTGCATAATGTAACAATCCTTCCAGAGGTGATTTGCTGGCGCCTCCTTCGTCCCATGCTTCGGACAGGGTTGATTCAACAGATAGTTCAAGCGGTCCGGATTGGGATTAGGCGCCCACCTCAATTCGGTTGTTTACCCTTGCGCCGATGGCCCTTGTCCTGCTAGCGTTGGTGTTGGCTCTGAAGTCCATGTTGCCGTTAAACTTACGTTTACTTCCACCATTACCGCCGAGTGATGCTGCTGGCCTTTGAGTTGCTGTTCTTCTTTCCCTTCCTGTCTCATCATCATCATCGACTCGGGATCCTTGGTACTATCGAATCAGCATACTTCACTAAAACGCCCATGAGAGTGCCCATGTCATTGCAAAACCGCTTCATGCGCCCCGCTTCAACTTTAAAGCTTTAAACCGCGGTTGCCCTCTAGGGTCAAGATCGCAGAATCGGTGTTGATCCGTCCAAGAATGTAAGACATCCAAACGCGGCGTACTCCAATGGGTTGTTGACTCCCTTCACCACGACACAAGCCGCCAAGTCCACCACGGACATAGGCTGCTTACGGTATCCTTGAAATTTGAATGAACCGGGTCCGCAATCGGGCCCATGAACTGATGGAATTGGGTGGCAAGCCTTTCAACCAAGCACGGGCCGTGCCCTCGAGCATCATGGTGAAGTACTTTGCACACGCGGCTTCATCCACATCCAAAGATCTCCATGGCCATCTCATAACTCTCTATCCATGCTTCGGAGCCGATCGGCGGTGTAATTTGGCACCTTGCGCGTCCCTTGAAATCCTTGGGCAAGCGTGACATTGCGTAAAGCGGGACGAGGCAAGGCACCCCAGAGAGCTAGAGGTAACTCCAGGCTCAAAGATGGTGGGCGAACCGGCGAAGTGATAATCCCGATGTTGTGCCGCTAACTCGGCCTCCCCACGTGCCCGAGCCCGTCCACCACCTCCCGAAGCGTTGTCGAAACCACCGCCGGGTTGTTGCCACAGGCGCACCGCGCCGTGCATTACTTGATACGGCCGGTTCATCCACGCTACCGTTATAGCTCCGGCTTGGCGGGGGTAGAGTGGATCCGATCGCGGCCGCACGAATACGCTTCTGTTGGACCGAGCTGTCCTAAGGAGTTCCTTGACCCAGTAGCGTCTCTACCGCTGTGGTGAATCGCCTTCAATTGAATCGCCTCCAACCGTGCCGCAGCTGCAACAAGGTTATCCATTGGGTTGAGTAGTGACTGAGGTGTTTGCACAGCCCGAGGCGTGCGGTATGATGGCGGTAGATCTATTACGCTGGGCTGAACCGGCGCGCTGTCCGGTGCTTCCACTGGTTTACCACCGCGGATTATCGTCCTCGCTCTGGGTTGTTGAAGAGATCTCTTCCTCGGCGAAGGCAAACGGGATCAGATTTCCTCTTCATGACTTCATGCGACGCTGCTCGATCCAAAGATGAGCCTATAAGCTATGCGATCCAAAGCGGCCCGCTCGCCGCCATCTGGCGTCTGCAGCTGCCAGATCCGCTTTAGCTCGAGTGATTTGTTCCTTCACCTTTGCAATCTCCGCATTATGAATGTCCTGGTCCGCGGGTTAGCCTCGCCATGAGCAGAGCCAACGATCGAATAGTTACGATAAAACTTGAGCGGCGGGCGCAGGCCTCGCCCGCTGCCATCACCATTGTTGAACCGCGACCATTGTTGCAGCGGTCAAGAGTGAAGCATCGCTTGTGTACCGCCATGAATATTCCAACCCGGTTGGGCAGATCAAAGGGTCCGAATCATCGTCACCGTCGGAACAGCCCCAATCGGCCATCTTGGTACCGATATCTGAGACTCGGCCCGGCCGACGACTCATCATCGAGTAGATGACGGTTTCGCCACCAGATGCTGATCCGTCCTCATAATTTCCTCCGTGGATGACTCCCACGAAAGCACGCTTGACAGCCGGTTTAGCTCGGCAGGTTTCGTATGGTTGAGCCGTCTCGACGAGGTCGATGCGGATGTCCGGCTCAGCCCTGGCTCACCGATCTTGCCGATGAAAACGTGTATGTCACCAAAGGGGACCCGCACCAGACTCAATCGAGCCGGCCTCGGGCCCTGACTGCATCGTCAATGTAGAGCTTGCCGCCACGACTCTTGGTCATCCGCCCACAGCAGTAGCCTTCGAGTCCTTCGAGCTTGCCCTCCAAGATCATCAAACCATCGTGCGATAGCCCCACGGTGGGCGCCAACTGTCGTGGTTTTGTCACGGCAGATGTCCTCATGAAAGGACTTAGTCGCGGAGCCATCGCTACGGGTTAACTTAGAGGGGTTAAAGCGGACGCAAAGACACGAGAGTTATACTAGTTCGGCTCCTTCGATGAAGGTAAAAGCCTACGTCTAGTTTGTGATGGGATTGATGTGGTCTCGATGACTAGGGAGTAAACAGCTTCGCATAGGCCTCGAGTTGTTGTTGTCTGTCCCTAAACCGCCGCCGGGTCGTCCCCTTATATACATGGGTTGACGCCCGGCCGGTCTACAGAGTCCCGAGGCCGACTCGAACAAGTGTTCGGCTCGGTCTCTCCTTCCCTTATCTTACAACACAAGTTACATGACTATGGCGGTTTTACCATTTTGGGCCCTAATCCGCCTTTGGGCTCCGGGCCTCTAAATTTCATAGTAAAGCGCCATCTTCTGAGTCTTCGTGGACTTCAATATAGTTGAGGGTGAACCGGCCCCTCCTGGGCGGTTTACACTCAGTAGTTACATCCCCAACATTTTGATAAAATTCATCATGTTTACATAAAATTTCGTCAGATTAATTAAAACCCGACTTGAAATGTATACGGTTTGGTACACCATGGGATGTGGCCGGGCCACCTACGCATGGATGAACTGGCGTCTTCCCTTTGCCGTCGTGGCCCTCCTCGAGGCCTTTGTCGCCGTCGCCCAAGCGCCCAGCCGCCGTCGCACCGCTGCCCTCTCTAGCTCTAAGGCCAACTCCACCGCACGACCCCAAACAGACGTTCGTTTTATCCGGGTTTCGTCCTTTTGGGGTGGCAATGAGTATCAAAACAGACATGCGCGTCCGCTTGCTGTTGGAGTCGCCCAACGCGGCCAACCGAACCCAAAATGTCCACTGCACTTGATCGCTCGCCGCCTCGCTTTCGCTTCTTGCAGCTTCGTCGTGCCGCTCCGCGCCTGAGCGCCCATTGACTTGACGCTGCCGCTTTCGATTCGCCGCCGATTAGTTGCACTGCAGAGCTGCCGCCGCCGCCGCTTCGCCCTCGCCGCCGCGCAGCAGCAAGCACTGCCGCCGCGCTACGGCCGCCGACAACGCTTCAAGACGCTTCAAGACGCCGCTTTCAAGACGCGCCGTCGCCCGCCCCGCCTCGCTTCGCCTCCTGCGCCGCCGCGCCAGACCATCGCGCCCGCCACGCGCGCTCCGCAAGGCCCCCCGCCAGCGTCACGCTTCGCCGCGCCGCCGCCACCTTGCAAGGCGCGCGCGCGCCGACACGCGCACCACCACCACGCTTGCGCTTGCGCGCTGCCGCCGCCGCTGCAGCACCGCCGCCACGCCGGGTCAGCCATTGCCGCTCACAAGATTCGCCCACGCTGAAGCGCTCCGCCGCCTCGCCCCGCTTACGTGTCGCGTCGTCGCCCGCGCCCGCCCGGCGCTCTCTGCTGCGCCGCCCGCGCCCATGGTTGCTCCAACGCTCGCCGCGCCTCCCGCGCCAAGATTCCGCACACGCTGCGCTTGCGCGCGCCCATGCCTGGGGCTCGCCGCTCTCCAGCGCTGCGCTCCGCCCGCTTCATGCAGGCTGCAAAGACAATGGTGTGCACCGGCATGGGAGAGGAAAAGGTGGAGAGAAAGGATGGTAGGTGGGCATGGTGGGCCATGTGAGAGAGAAGAGGAGAGATGATGACAGGCGGGCCTGTGTCACATGCAAAAGGGACACGGTCAGACGAGGACGACCCAGAAAGCGTCCGCTTGTGTCCGCTTTGGACGCAAACCCAGCTCAAACTTGCATCCAGGATGGGGCGAGACGGACGTTTTTTTACGAATGGGGTCGTGTGTTAGGCTGGCTCATATGTCCGTTTAACTTCAAACGGACAAACCCGGACAAGTTTTTTTTTTAGGGCAAAGCTAGATAATTCACATGGAGTGGGATACAAATCGGATTGTAGGGGTTAACCAACCAAGTATGGCGCTCTGCATCGAGAGAGAGTGCAACCAGGGCACAAACCCGGACAAATTATAGTCGTACGGTGGAGTTGGCCTAAGAACGTGTGCGTGCGATCGGGATTTGGGTGCTAATAGATCGGGAGTTAGAATTGTGAACCGACGGGCTGCAGGTGGTGCGTACTTTTTTTAGCAGTGTGCGTATGTGTGTATTTGGATAATTGTGAACCGCAAGTGCTAGAATGGGCTGCCTGCGTGTGCATTGTGTACTGGGCCTTCCTTTTTACATATATATGTATACATACTATATACTTGCTAGACTAGGCCCCAAATTTTTGGGGTGCTCCTATTCGGCGCTTCAGGCGCCGGAACTGGCATTTCCTAAACGGCACTATAAGCGCAGAGGTTAACTAAAAAGGCGAAAACCAACTGACCCTCTTGACATTATTTGATCAGTTGCACATTCTTCCCTTATTTGTCCCTCACCTTTGTTTTTTTCCATTTGTTCTTTGTTTTTCTTTTTTTTTCATTCTTTTATCAATCTAACGAGTTTTTCTTCAAAATTGCTGAACGTTTTGTCAATTTTGTGAACCTTTTTTAAAAATCGTGAATTTTTTTCAAACTGATGTTTTTAATACGAAGAATTTTTTTCCAATAACATGAACTTTTTTAAAATTCAATGTACATTTTTTTAAATCGATGAACTTTTTTTCAAAATTGATAACTTTTTTCATATTCTTTGAACTTTTTTCAAATTCATTGAACTTTTTCAAATTCAATGAACTTTCTTTAAAATCGATTAACTTTTTCAAATTCTACGAACTTTTTAAAATTGATGAAATTTTTTTCAAATTCGGTGAACTTTTTAAAATTCAATGAACTTTCTTTCAAAATCGATGAACTTTTTCTCAAAATCGATGAACTTTTTTATTTTTCCAAATTCGATGAACTTTTCTTAAATTTGATGAACTCTTTTCAAGATTGATGATTTTTTAATATTTGATGAACTTTTTTCAAAATCTATGAACCTTTTTTCCATTTTGTGAACTTTTTTAAAATTTCTGAGCTTTTTTTTAAGATTTCCGAACTATTTTTCAAACCAGTGAACCTTTTTAAAAATCGATAGACATTTTCTCAAAATCGTGAACATTTTTACTAATCAAATGAAATTTTCTGTAATTCATTAACTTTTTCGAAAATGTTTTAAAAAAATTGAAAATGAAATCGCTACAGTAAATATTTTACATGTGTAACATGTTACGCTGATACAAATGTACGTCAAAAGTTCGCCCTGTAACTGATCACTAGCACGTTGCAGGTGAGGTGGTAAGCCCTACTCATTCGCCCTTTTATAAGCCCGAGCTGTATGGATTGAATTTTGCTGGGCCGGCCCAGTGACATCGCCTTCAGGCGCCAGTACGACGAACCGGCCCGCCGGAACTACTCCCTGGCACTCATGTTTCTCCGTTGGTAGGCCGGCCCAAGAAGAACCACAAGTGATCGACTGGTCTGGTCATTCGTGTTTGACCGATCGTGGTTGACCTGTCAACCGTTGACTTCTTTTAAAAAAAACAAAATAGATAATGTGAACTAAAAATGTTCACAGATTTTGGAAAATATCATTCATTCAAAAAAAGTTCATCAAATTTTAGAAAATCATAGAATTTAAAAAATCTTTAGATTTGAAAAAAATCATCAAATATGCAAAAAATGCTATCCATTTTGAAAAAATCATCAAATTTGAAAAATAATCTTAGAAAATAAAAAATCATCAATTTTGAAAAAAATCATCAATTTGGAAAGAAATCACAATTTTTTAAAAAGTTCATCTTTTTGAAAGAAAATCATGATTTGAAAAGAAAAAGGAAATATTAATATAAAGAAAATAAAAAAGAACCGAACAAAAACTAGTCCAGAAAAAACAAAATCAAAAAATTCTGGGGTTTTTGCGAACTGAAGAAAGAATAAGAGGTAAAAATAGACTAAGTAGTCACAAGCGTTAGAGTTGTCCTAGTGGTTACAAGGTTTCTTGTCGAAGGAAGAGGTCTCGAGTTTGAATCCACCACTCGCACTTTTTCGGAATGTAGCAGAAAAGGAAGAAAAAAGGTAAATGAGTCGACCCATGCAGCATCGATAGAAGGAGGGGGTGCGCCCGTTTGCGTCGATGCCTATAACAAGCACAACATTCGTCGTATAGGAAACGCCAAATTTTGGGGACCCTGTGCGGTCGGCCCAATCTGGCCATGCTCATTAACGGGGCAGGGCCTTCGTGCCACTTGGTTCATGCAGAATGGAAGGGGCCCAGCAGGGGGCCAAGGTCATCGTGGTGGCCGCCATGGTGGTCGTTCGGGAGGCTGGTCCAGTGCAGGCGGAACGGGCAATGGAACGAACGGGAAGGAATATGGAGTTGATTGATACGTCTCCAACGTATCTATAATTTTGTATTGTTCCATGCTATTATATTATCTGTTTTGATGTTTTATATGCATTCATATGATATTTTATATTATTTTGGGGACTAACTTATTAACCTAGGGCCCAGTGCCAGTTTCTGTCTTTTCCTTGTTTTTGAGTTTTACAGAAAAGAAATATCAAACGGAGTCCAAATAGAATAAAACTTTCGCGATGATTTTTCTTGGACCAGAAGACACCCAGCAGACTTGGAGATGAAGTGAGAGGAGTCCTGAGGAAGCAACAAGCCAGGGGCGCGCCCTAGGGGCGGCTTATGGGCCCCTCGAAGCTCCCCTAACCCTAATTCTTCCTCTGTATATTCCCAAACCACCAGAAGCGTCCACCAAAAAAATTCGTCGCCGCAAGCCTCTATTTCCGCGAGATCCCATCTTGGGGCCTTTTCCGGCATCCTGCCGGAGGGGGATTCGATCACGGAGGGCATCTACATCAACTCTATTTCCCTACCGATGAAGCGTGAGTAGTTTACCACAAACCTACGGGTCAATAGCTAGTAGCTAGATGGCTTCTTCTCTCTCTTTGATTCTTAATACCATGTTCTACTCGATGTTTCCTAGATCTTTCCTCACCACATGATATATGCTTGCCAAAGGAGAAAAATAAAAAGTAATAGAGGGTAAACTTTGACTCTTTGCATAAAAGTAAATACATAAAAGTAAAAGATAGGTCATTCGCAGAGGGAAGCAGAGGTTGACATGCGCTTATTTGTTTGTATGCCCAACCCCTTAGTGCAAAAGAACGTCATGTTGCATTGCCCCTTGTGATAGCGACCTTTATTATGCAGTCTGTCGCTTTTATTCTTCACCATCACAAGTTCGTGCAACGCTCAATTTTATTTTACACTAAATGATCTCACACATTTAGAAGCAATTTTTATTGCCTTTTTGCAGCGATAACAACTTACTTCAGGGATCTTGCTCAATCCCTAGGTAGGCATGGTGGACACTTGAAAATAAGATTTGGGTTTAAGGGTTTTTGGATGCACAAGTAGTATCTCTACTTAGTGTGGAATTTTTGGCTAGCAAAGATAGGGGGCAAGCACCACATGTTAAAATATCCATGACAACATGACTTATATGTGAATATAAACAAGCATAAACCATTAAGTTGTCTTCCTTGTCCAACGTCAACAATTTTGGCATATAATATTTTGATGAGGGATCACAATCATAAAAGATTTCTAGGATAGCATATTTATATGTGAATCTTCTCTTCCCTTATTAATTCTTTCATGAGTTGCATCATTGACTAATGCTATGTTTGTCAATCTCTAATAAAATTTTCTACTTATACTTTTCCTTATGTGGTGTCATCACCTACCATAAGATTAGTATATGATCTTTTGATTTATTTCCTTTCTTTTATTTATTTCCTTTCTCTTTTTCTTTCTAATTTCTTCTCTTTTATTTGCAACATGAAAGTAAAGAAAGAAAAACTCGAACTAAACTTTATTATATGTCTTGCACACGATTACAAGGATAAATCACTAAGCAAACTCTCAAAGAAGAAAGGATCGAACTAACTTTTATTCATCTAAAGCAAAAGATCAAACTAAAATAAGTAAAGGCAAAAAGATAGTGGGATGATATGATACCGGGGCACCTCCCCCAAGCTTGGCAGAAGCCAAGGGGAGTGCCCATACGGCCATACCCAATACTCAGTTCTCTTTTGGTGGTGAAGAAGATGATGGTGGTGATGAAGCGAGCATGTCCTTAAGGATCAAGAGATTTTCCAATCGACGGATGACGCTTCGGAGATGGATGATATGCTCTTGATGCAGAATATTCTCGCGAGTAAGATACTTATTTTACACGCGAACTGTTTCAATGACACGAAAGGCTTCAATCTCAGTAGGGGTAAGATGAGCAAGGTAGTGCTTAAGGATATCTTCTTCTTCCTCCTCGGCCAGCAGTGCTTGTTCTCCCACCGAGGGCGGATCTACGGTAGCCTCCTTGCCCTTGTCTCCCCTGAGGCCCTGACGGTGTCCGTAGGCTCCTCTCTCTTCAGCTCGATCTTCATCAACCAAGCATCTTCTTCCATGTTGTTGGAGAAGGAGGAAGACATGATGCCTAGCTTGATAGATTTGACCAAAAACAGCAAGAAAAGAGAACAGAGGATTTCTCCATGATACGGTGATTAACAGGTTCGGGAAGTATATAAAGATTTTTTATCTTGGGAAACAAGCAAGTTGTAGAAAAACGGAATCAGAGGTGTCCTGTGGGCACAACTCACTGTAGGCGCCAGTAAGCTCTGGCGCGCTACGGTGTCTTGTGCCCACCAGGGTATGCTTCCTGGAAGTTTCTTATTTTCATAATTTTCTAAATATTCCAAAACTGTCAAAAAATATTTTTGCAGATTTTTTGGAGTCTGTTTACTTACCGTATCACGTACCTCCTTATTTTCACAATTCTGGAGTATTCCAGAAGGACTCTTTTATGTTTGGATAATATTACTTTCAACATTAATGGGTGTATCTGAGATATAATATTTTATTCGTTGCCCATTGACAACCTTCGGGTTAGTACCTTCAGCATTATTTATTTTGATAGCTCCAGACCGATAAACCTCCTCGATAACGTAGGGGCCTTCCCATTTTGAGAGGAGTTTTCCTGCAAAAAAAAATTCTGAAACGAGAGTTGTACAAAAAATATATTCTCCAACTTTAAACTCGCGCTTTTGGATTCTTTTGTCAAGCCATCTTTTAACTTTTTCTTTGAATAATTTTGCATTTTCATAAGCTTGGGTTCTCCATTCATATAAAGAACTAATATCAAATAACCTCTTTTCACCAGCGAGTTTGAAATCATAATTGAGTTCTTTGATGGCCCAATATGCTTTATGTTCTAACTCAAGAGGCAAATGACAAGCTTTTCCATAAACCATTTTATAAGGAGACATACCCATAGGATTTTTATATGTTGTTCTATAAACCCAAAGTGCATTATCTAATTTCTTAGACCAATTCTTCCTGGACCTATTGACAGTCTTTTGCAAAATTAATTTTATTTCTCTATTGCTAAGTTCAACTTGACCACTAGACTGAGGATGATAAGGTGATGCAATTCTATGGTTAACATCATACTTTGCAAGCATTTTACGGAAAGCACCATGAATAAAGTGTGAACCACCATCAGTCATTAAATATCTAGGGACTCCAAACCTTGAGAAAATAACTTCCTTAAGCATTTTAATAGAGGTGTTGTGATTAGCACTACTGGTTGGAATAGCTTCTACCCAATTAGTAACATAATCAACAGCAACCAAAATATGTGTATACCCATTAGAGGAAGGAAAAGGTCCCTCGTAATCAAATCCCCAAACATCAAATGGTTCAACCACAATTGAATAGTTCATAGGAATTTCTTGACGCTTACCGATATTACCTATTCTTTGACATTCATCACAAGATAGGACGAACTTACGGGCATCCTTGAAGAGAGTAGGCCAATAAAATCCAGATTGCAATACCTTGTGAGCAGTTCTATCTCAAGCATGATGCCCTCCATAAGCTTCGGAGTGACATTTCCATAGGATTTGTCCCTGTTCATGCTCAGGTACACAATGTCTAATAATACCATCTACTCCTTTATAAAGATGTGGGTCATCCCAAAAGTAATATCGTAAATCATAGAAGAATTTTTTTCTTTTGTTGGTATGTAAAGCTAGGTGGTAAATATTTAGCAACAATGTAATTAGCATAATCAGCATACCAAGGAGTACTATGAGCAACATTTATTGCAGCTAACTGCTCATCACGAAAACTATCATCAATAGGTAGTGGGTCATCAGGCAAATTTTCAAGCCTAGATAAATTATCAGCTACGGGATTCTCAACTCCTTTTCTATCAATGATATGTAAATCAAATTCTCGTAACAAGAGAACCCATCGAATAAGTCTAGATTTAGCATCTTTCTTTTCCATAAGATATTTAATAGCAGCATGGTCGGTGTGAATAGTAACTTTTGAATCAGCAATATAAGGTCTAAATTTATCACAAGCAAATACCACTTCTAAAAATTCTTTTTCAGTAGTAGCATAGTTTCGTTGAGCACTGTCTAGAGTTTTACTATCATAATGAATAACATTCAGTTTCTTATCAACTCTTTGTCCTAGAATAGCACCAACAGCATAATCACTAGCATCACACATAATTTCAAAAGGAAAGTTCCAATCAGGTGGTTGAACAATAGGTGCAGAAATTAAGGCTTTCTTGAGTGTTTCAAAGGCTTCTAAACAATCATCATCAAAAACAAAAGGAATATCATTTTGCAAAAGATTCGTAAGAGGCCTAGAAATTTTAGAAAAGTCTTTGATAAATCTCCTATAGAAACCAGCATGACCTAAGAAACTACGAATACCTTTTATATCTTTAGGACAAGGCATTTTCTCAATTGCATCAACCTTAGCTTTGTCCACTTCAATACCTCTTTCAGAAATTTTCTGACCCAAGACAATGCCTTCATTAACCATAAAGTGGCACTTCTCCCAATTCAAGACAAGATTTGTTTGTTCACAACTCTACAAAACACGATCAAAATTGCTTAAAAAATCTTCAAAATACTTCCCATAAACAGCGAAGTCATCCATGAAAACCTCAACAATCTTTTCACAGAAGTCAGAGAATATAGCAGTCATACATCTTTGAAAGGTAGCAGGTGCATTACATAAACCGAAAGGCATACGTCTATAAGCATAGGTTCCAAAGGGACAAGTAAAAGTGGTATTTTCTTGATCAGGTTGAGAAACGGGTATTTTTGACAAACCAGAATATCCATCAAGGAAGCAAAAGTGTGTGTGCTTAGATAATCTTTCAAGCATTTGATCAATAAAAGGCAGAGGGTAATGATCTTTTCTAGTTGCTTTGTTTAATTTTCTAAAATCAATTACCATTATATAGCCTATAACAATTCTTTGTGGAATAAGTTCATTCTTATCATTAGGTACAACAGTTATACCTCCTATTTTAGGGACACAATGAACATGACTTACCCATCTACTGTCAGCTATAGGATAGATTATACCTGCTTCCAGAAGTTTCAATATCTCCGTTCTTGCCACTTCCTTCATTTTTGGATTTAACCGACGTTGGTGATCAACAACGGGTTTAGCATCAGGTTCCATATTAATTTTGTGATGACATAGAGTGGTACTAATTCCCTTTAAATCATCAAGAGTATATCCAATAGCAGCTCGGTGCTTCCTTAGAACTTTCAGTAATCTTTCTTCTTCATGCTCTGAAAGGTTAGCACTAATAATAACATGATATATCTTCTTTTCATCAAGATAAGCATATTTCAAAGTGTCTGGCAATTATTTTAATTCAAACACAGGATCACCTTTAGGTGGAGGAGGACCTCCTGGAGTTTCAATAGGCAAATTGTGTTTAAGCAGAGGACGTTGTTCAAAGAAAATCTTATCTATTTCATTTCTTTCATGCATATGAAAATCATTTTCATGGTCTAGCAAATATTGTTCTAAAGGATCAGTAGGTGGTACAGCAATAGAAGCAAGACCAATTATTTCATCTTCACTAGGCAAATCTTTTTCATGAAGCTTTCTACTAAACTTGGAAAAATCAAACTCATGAGACTCATCACCAAAACTAACACCGACAGTTTGTTTCTCACAGTCTATTCTAGCATTAACGGTGTTCAAGAAAGGTCTACCAAAGATAATGGGACAGAAGTCATCTTGTGGGGAACCAACAACAAGAAAATCAATAGGGTATTTTATTTTCCCACACAAAACTTCAACATCTCTAACAATCCCAATTGGTGATATAGTGTCTCTATTAGCAAGTTTAATAGTAACATCTATGTCTTCTATCTCTGCGGGTGCTATATCATTCATAATTTCTTGATATAAGGTGTAAGGAATAGCACTCACACTAGCACCTATGTCACATAAACCATGATAACAGTGATCTCCTATTTTAACTGAGATGACGGGCATGCCGACAACAGGTCTATGTTTATCCTTTTTATCAGGTTTGGCAATTCAAGCAGCTTCTTCACAAAAGTAAATAACATGCCCATCTACATTTTCTTCCAAGAGATCTTTAACCATAGCAATACTAGGTTCTACTTTAATTTGTTCATCAGGTTTAGGTGTTCTAATATAGCTTTTGTTGACCACAGTTGAAACTTTAGCATGTTCCTTTATCCTAACAGGGAAAGGTGGTTTCTCAATATAAGTAGAAGGAACAACTGGATCAACATTGTAAAGTATAGTTTTTTCTTTAACTGATACTGGTTCTTTAATTTCTTCTTTAATAGGTGGGTGATATTTAAACCACTTCTCTTTAGGGAGTTCAACATGAGTAGCAAATGATTCACAGAAGGAGGCTACTATCTCAGAGTCAAGTCCATATTTAGTGCTAAACTTTTGAAAAGCATCGGTATCCATAAAAGATTTAACACAGTCATACTTAAGCTTAATACCTGACTCTTTACCTTCTCGAGTTCCCAATCTTCAGAGTTGCATTTAATTCTTTCCAAAAGATCCCACCGGAATTCAATAGTCTTCTTCATAAAAGAACCAGCACAAGAAGTATCAAGCATGGTTTGATCATTACGAGAAAGCCAAGCATAAAAATTTTGGATAATAATTTCTCTTGAGAGCTCATGATTGGGGCATGAATATAACATTGACTTAAGCCTCCCCCAAGCTAGAGCGATACTTATCCTTCACGAGGCCAAAAATTATATATGTAATTCCGATCACGATGAACTAGATGAATAGGATAAATTTTTTGATGGAACTCCAATTTCAATAGATTCCAATTCCAATCCAATATCATCGCACAGCCTATACCATGCCAATGATTTTCCCATCAAAGATAAAAGGAAAACCTTTTTCATAACTTCGTCTCCGGGTAAACCTGCAAGCTTGAACAATCCACAAATTTGTTCTACATATATCAAGTGCATATCAGGATGTTCGGTTCCATCTCCTGCATAAGGATTAGCTAGCAGTTGTTCTATCATACCCGAAGGAATCTCATATTCAATATTTTCAGTAGGTGCAGTAGGTTAAGGGGTAGCTAATTGTGGTTCCGGTCGAGGTGAAGATACCCCGAATAAACCCCTCAAAGGATTGTTTTCCATAGTAACAAGTGACAATAAATTTCAGCACACTATATAAATAATTCCTTACCAAAGGTGCTTCACTCCCCGGCAACGGCGCCAGAAAATAGCCTTGATGACCCACAAGTGATCAATTGTAGCTCTTTTCGATAAGTAAGAGTGTCGAACCCAACGAGGAGTAGAAGGAAATGACAAGTGGTTTTCAGCAAGGTAATGTGTGCAAGTACTGAAATTATAAGTAACAGAGTAGTTTGACAGCAAGGTAATTTGTAACGAGCAAGTAACAATAGTAGTAAAAAAAGTGCAGCAAGGTAGCCCAATCCTTTTGAGGCACATGACAGGCCAAAACGGTCTCTTATGATAAGCAAAGCATTCTTAAGGATACACGGGGTTTTCATCTAGACACTTTCATCATGTTGGTTTAATTCGTGTTCGGTACTTTGATAATTTGATATGTGGGTGGACCGGTGCTTAGGTGATGTTCTTACTTGAACAAACCTCCTACTTATGGTTAACCCTCCCGCAAGCATTCGCACTACGAGAAAAGTATTAAGAATAAATTCTAACCATAGCATTAAACTTTTGGATCAAATCGGTCCCTTACGGAATAGCGCATAAACTGTGGTTTAAGCTTCTGTCACTCTCGCAACCCATCATCTAATTGCTACTCCACAATGCATTCCCTTAGGCCCAGATATGGTGAAGTGTCATGTAGTCGACGTTCACATGACACCACTAAGGGGATCACAACATACATACTATCAAAATATCGAACACATATCAAATTCACATGATTACTCACAACATGATTTCTCCCGTGACCTCAAGAACAAAAGTAACTACTCATAAATGATAATAATGCTCAAGATTAGAGGGGTTTTAAATAGCATATTGGATCTGAACATATAATCTTCCACCAAATAAACCATATAGTAATCAACTACAAGATGTAATCAACACTACTAGTCACCCACAAGCACCAATCTATACTTCCCGTAACAAGATTGAACACAAGAGATGAACTAGGGTTGGAGATGAGATGGTGCTGTTAAAGATGTTGATGGGGATTGCCCTCCCCAAGATGGGAGAGTTGTTGGTGATGATGATGATGACTATGGTTTCCCCCTCCGGGAGGGAAATTCCCCTGCGGAATCGCTCCGCCGAAGGGCAAAAGTGCTCCGTCCCGAAAGTCCTTCCCTTATTTTTTTTCTAGGTCAAAACGACCTATATACCAAAAGATGGGCACCGGAGGTGTGCCTGGGTGAGCACAACCCACCAGGGCGCGCCTGGGCTCCCTGGCACGCCTGGGCTCCCTGGCACGCCCAGGTGGGTTGTGCCCACTTTGTGGGCCCCTCTGGTAGTTATTTGCTCCAATATTCTTCAAATATTCCATAAAAAATCTCCGTGAAGTTTCAGCTTTTTTGGAGTTGTGCAGAATAGGTGGCCTGACGTAGCTTTTCCGGGTCCAGATTTCCAGCTGCCAGAATTCTCCCTCTTTGTGTATACCTTGCATATTATGAGAGAAAAGGCCTTAGAATTACTCCAAAAAGCATTATTATGGATAAAAACATCATAAATAACAGTAAGGAAACATGATGCAAAATGGACGTATCAAGGAGTCCCGAGGGGGCCACAAGCCAGGGGCGCGCCGTAGGGGGGCGCACCCTGAGGGCTTTTGGGCCCCTTGGAGCTCCCCTAACCCTAATTTTTCCTCTATATATTCCCAAATATTCCCAAACCACCAGAAGCGTCCACCAAAATACTTTTCCGCCGCTACAAGCCTCTGTTTCCGTGAGATCCCATCTTGGGGCCTTTTCCGACATCCTGCTGGAGGGGGATTCGATCATAGAGGGCATCTACATCAACTCTATTACCCTAGCGATGAAGCGTGGGTAGTTTACCACAAACCTACGGGTCCATAGCTAGTAGCTAGATGGCTTCTTCTCTCTCTTTGATTCTTAATACCATGTTCTCCTCGATGTTCTTGGAGATCTATCCAATGTAATCTTCTTTTGCGGTGTGTTTGTCGAGATCCGATAAATTCTGGATTTTTTATCAGTTTATCTATGAATATTATTTGAATCTTCTCTGAATTCCTATATGCATGATTTGATATCTTTGTATTTCTCTTCGAATTAGCGGTTTGGTTTGGCCAACTAGATTGTTTTTTCTCGCAATGCGAGAGGTGCTTAGTTTTTGGTTCAATCTTGCGGTGTCCTCACCTAGTGACAAAGTAGGGGTAGCGAGGCACGTATTTGTATTGTTGCCATCGATACGTCTCCAACGTATCTATAATTTTTTATTGTTCCATGCTATATTATCTGTTTTGGATGTTTTATATGCATCGATATGCTATTTTAAATTATTTTTTGGACTAACCTATTAACCTAGAGCCCAGTGCTAGTTTCTGTTTTTTCCTTGTTTTTGAGCTTTGCGGAAAAGGAATACTAAATGGAGTCCAAATGGAATAAAACTTCACGATGATTTTTCTTGGACCAGAAAACACCCAGGGGACTAGGAGTGCAAGTCAGAAGAGCCACGAGGCGGCGGCAAGGGTGGAGGGCACGTCCCCTACCTTGTGAGCCCCTCGGTGACCCCCTGGCCTAGCTCTTCCTCCTATATATGCACATATATTCCAAAACCACCAGAAGCATCCACAAAAACACTTTTTCACCGCCGCAACCTTCTGTTTCCCGTGAGATACCATCTTGGGGCCTTTTCCGGCATCCCGCAGGAGGGGGATTCGTTCAAGGAGGGCATCTACATCAACTCTATTGCCCTTTCGATGAAGCGTGAGTAGTTTACCATAGACCTACGGGTCGATAGCTAGTAGCTAGATGGCTTCTTCTCTCTCTTTGATTCTCAATACCACATTCTCCTCGATGTTCTTGGAGATCTATCCGATGTAATCTCCTTTTGCGGTGTGTTTGTCGAGATCCGATGAATTGTGGATTTATGATCAGCTTATCTATGAATATTATTTGAATCTTCTCTGAATTCTTATATGCATGATTTGATATCTTTGTATTTCTCTATGAATTATTGGTTTGGTTTGGCCAACTAGATTGGGCTTTTTGCAATGGGAGAGGTGCTTAGCTTTGGGTTCAATCTTGCATGATTCCACCCAGTGACAAAGTAGGGGTAGCGAGACACATATTGAATTGTTGCCATTGAGGACAAAAAGATGTGGTTTTCATCATATTGCTTGAGTTTATTCCTCTACATCATGTCATCTTACTTAAGGCGTTACTCCGTTCTTTATGAACTTAATACTCTAGATGCATGCTGGATAGCGGCTAATGTGTGGAGTAATAGTAGTAGATGCAGGCAGGAGTCGGTCTACTTGACACGGACGTGGGGAGAATATCTAGTGCTCCCACCATTTTGGTGCTCCCATGCTCCAAATTTTCAAAATGTGTATCAAAATGTTTCAAAAAATTCTGAAAAAATATATGGATGTTCACATCACATGAGTGTACACTCCCTAAAAATTTCGAATCAAAATTCGAAATACACATTGAGAAACAAAAAAGACAAATCCAGCATGAATGTTTTGCAGAAAAAGCCCCAAACATTCCTGAAATATTGCTTTGGTCCACATCCCCATGATGTTGCCCATTGGATCACAATCCAACGACCGAGGTTGCATCGGAGCACCTAAGCTTAGGTGCTCCGGGAGCACCTGATATTCTCCCCACGGACGTGATGCCTATATTACATAATCATTGCCTTGGATATCGTCATAACTTTGCGCTTCTCTGTCAATTGCTCGATAGTAATTTGTTCACCCGTTGTATTATTTGCCTTCATGAGAGAAGCCTATAGTGAAACATATGGCCATCGGGTCTATTTTCTATCATATTAGTTTACGGTCTACTATTTTGCAATCTGTATTTTCAGATCTATAAACCAAAAACCCAAAAATATTTTATCTTTTGTTTAGTTTTATTTACCTCTATCAGATCTCACCTTTGCAAGTGACCGGGAAGGGATTGACAACCCCTTTATAGCGTTGGGTGCAAGTGTTTGATTGTTTGTGCAGGTGCATCTATTGGGGACTTGATTTTCTCCTACTAGATTGATACCTTGGTTCTTAACTAAGGGAAATACTTATCTCTACTGTGCTACATCACCCTTTCCTCTTCAAGGGAAAACCCAACGCAAGCTCAAGAAGTAGCAACCATCAAGGGTAAAAAGATGGGGTTTTCATCATATTGCTTGAGTTTATCCCTCTACATCATGTCATCTTACTTAAGGAGTTACTCCGTTCTTATGAACTTAATACTCTAGATGCATGCTGGATAGCGGTCGATGTGTGGAATAATAGTAGTAGATGCAGGCAGGAGTCAGTCTACTTGACACAGACGTGATGCCTATATGCATAATCATTGCCTTGGATATCGTCATAACTTTGCGTTTTTCTATCAATTGCTCGACAGTAATTTGTTCACCCACCGTATTATTTTCCTTCAAGAGACAAGCCTCTAGTGAAACCTATGGGCCCCGGGTCTATTTTCCATCATATATTTTCAAATCTATAAACCAAAAAACCCAAAAATACCTTGTTGTAATTTATTTAATTTTATTTTGTTTTACGTTTTAGTAAGCTTTTATATTTATCTCTATTAGATCTCACCTTTGCAAGTGACCGTGAAGGGATTGACAACCCCTTTATCGGTTGGGTGCAAGTGTTTGATTGTTTGTGCAGGTGCATAGATTGGTGACCAGCGTGTATCTCCTACTGGATTTGATACCTTGGTTCTTAACTGAGGGAAATACTTATCTCTACTTTGTTGCATCACCCATTCCTCTTCAAGGGAAAAACAAATGCAAGCTCAAGAAGTAGCGGTGATGAACTTGAAGCACCTTCTGTTGATGTGGACATACTGGACCCAAGGAGAAAGAGAAGCATCCCAACTAAAAGTATTGTACTCGACGGTGTCGCTCTTGGTGATTTAGTAAAGAAAAATGCATGGAGCTCTATTATTGCGCCTGGTGTTTATTTAGCAATCATTCCCCTTGGCTCTTCTTGTGTTAGTCCTCCAGCCAAGAGGGGTCCAAAGCGAAAGAAATCTTCTGTTGATGGCAAGGATAGTAATTCTTGATACGTCCATTTTGCATCATGTTTTCCTACTGTTATTTATGATGTTTTTATGCATAATAATGCTTTTTGGAGTAATTGTAATGCCTTTTCTCTCATAATATGCAAGGTACACACAAAGAGGGAGAATTCCGGCAGCTAGAAATCTGGACCTGGAAAAGCTACGTCTGGCCACCTATTCTGCACAACTACAAACAAGCTGAAACTTTACGGAGATTTCTTATGGAATATATGAGGAATATTGGAGCCAATAAGTACCAGAGGGGGCCCACCAGGTGGGCACAACCCACCTGGCCGCGCTAGGGAGCCCAGGAGCGCCCTGGTGGGTTGTGCTCCCCTCGGCTCACCTCCGGTGCCCATCTTCTGGTATATAAGTCATTTTGACCTAGAAAAAATAAGGAGAGGACTTTCGGGACGGAGCACCGCCGTCTCGAGGCGGAACTTGGGCATGAGCAGTTTTGCCCTCTGGCGAAGCGATTCCGCCGGGGGAAATTCCCTCCCGGAGGGGGGAAATCATCGTCAACATCATCACCAACAAATCTCCCATCTTAGGGAGGGCAATCTCCATCAACATCTTCAACATCACCATCTCATCTCAAACACTAGTTCATCTCTTGTGTTCAATCTTTGTACCAGAACAATAAATTGGTGCTTGTGGGTGACTAGTAGTGTTGATTACATCTTGTAGTTGATTACTATATGGTTTATTTGGTGGAAGATTATATGTTCAGATCCAATATGCTACTTAATGACCCTCTAATCTTGAGCATGATTATCATTTGTGAGTAGTTACTTTTGTTCTTGAGATCACGGGAGAAATCATGTTGCAAGTAATCATGTGAACTTGATGTGTGTTCAATATTTTGATAGTATGTATGTTGTGATTCCCTTAGTGGTGTCATGTAAACGTCGACTACATGACACTTCACCATATTTGGGCCTAAGGGAATGCATTGTGAAGTAGTTATTAGATGATGGGTTGTGAGAGTGACAGAAGCTTAAACCCTAGTTTATGCGCTATTCCGTAAGGGACAAATTGGATGCAAAAGTTTAATGCTATGGTTAGAATTTATTATTAATACTTTTCTCGTAGTTGTGGATGCTTGCGAGAGTGTTAATCATAAGTAGGAGGCTTGTTCAAGTAAGAACATCACCTAAGCACCGGTCCACCCACATATCAAATTATCAAAGTAGCGAACACGAATCGAACCAACATGATGAAAGTGACTAGATGAAATTCCTGTGTACCCTCAAGAACACTTTGCTTACTATAAGAAACTGTTTTGGCATGTCCTTTGCCTCAAAAGGATTGGGCTACCTTGCTGCACTTTTGTTACTATTATCGTTACTTGCTCCTTACAAATTATCTTGCTATCAAACTACTCTATTACTTATAATTTCAGCACTTGCAGACATTACCTTGCTGAAAACCACTTGTCATTTCCTTCTACTCCTTGTTGCCAGGGAGTGAAGCGCCTTTGGTAAGTGGAATTTGGTAAGGAAACATTTATATAGTGTGCTGAAATTTACTGTCACTTGCTACTATGGAAAACAATCCTTTGAGGGGTTTGTTCGGGGTATCTTCACCTCGACTGGAACCACAATTATCTACCCCTAAACCTACTGCACCTACTGAAAATATTGAATATGAAATTCCTTCTGGTATGATAGAACAACCGCTAGCTAATCCGCTTGCAGGATATGGAACCGAACATCCTGAGATGCACTTGATATATGTGGAACAAATTTTTGGATTGTTTAAGCTTGCAGGTTTACCCGGAGATGAAGTTAAGAAGAAGGTTTTCCCTTTATCTTTGAAGGGAAAAGCATTGGCATGGTATAGGCTATGCGATGATATTGGATCTTGGAACTGGAATCGATTGAAATTGGAGTTTCACCAAAAAAAATCCCATGCATCTAGTTTATCGTGATCGGAATTACATGTATATTTTTTGGCCTCATGAAGGAGAAAGTATAGCTCTAGCTTGGGGGAGGCTTAAGTCAATGCTATATTCATGCCCCAATCATGAGATATCAAGAGAAATTATTATCCAGAATTTTTATGCTCGGCTTTCTCATAATGATCGATCCATGCTTGATACTTCTTGTGCTAGTTCTTTTATAAAGAAGACTATTGAATTCCGGTGGGATCTTTTGCAAAGAATTAAACGCAACTCTGAAGATTGGGAACTCGAGGGAGGTAAAGAGTCAGTTATTAAGCTTAAGTATGATTGTGTTAAATCTTTTATGAATACCAATGCTTTTCAAAAGTTTAGCACTAAATATGGACTTGACTCTGAGATAGTAGCCTCCTTTTGTGAATCTTTTGCTACTCATGTTGATCTCCCTAAAGAAAAGTGGTTTAAATATCACCACCTATTAAAGAAGAAATTAAAGAAACGGTACCAGCTAAAGAGGAAACCATAATTTATAATGTTGATCCAATTGTTCCTACTGCTTATATTGAGAAGCCACCTTTCCCTGTTAGGATAAAGGAACATGCTAAAGTTTCAACCGTGGTCAACAAAAGTTATATTAGAACACTTAAACTTGATGAACAAATTAAAGTAGAGCCTAGTGTTGCTATGGTTAAGGATCTCTTGGAAGAAAATATAGATGGGCATGTTATTTACTTATGTAATGAAGCTACTAGAATTGCCAAACCCGATAAAACAGATAATCATAGACTCGTTGTTGGCATGCCCATTATCTCAGTTAAAATAGGAGATCACTATTATCATGGTTTATGCGAAATAGGTGCTAGCGTGAGTGCTATTCCCTTTAACTTATATCAAGAAATTATGAATGACACAGCACCCGCTGAAATAGAAGAAATAGATGCCACTATTAAACTTGCTAATAGAGACACCATCACACCACTTGGGATTGTTAGAGATGTTGAAGTCTTGAGTGGGAAAATAAAATACCCTACTGATTTTCTTGTTCTTGGTTCCCCACAAGATGACTTTTTTCCCATTATCTTTGGTAGACCTTTCTTGAACACCGTTAATGCTAAAATAGATTGTGAGAAACAAACTGTCGGTGTTAGTTTTGGTGATGAGTCTCATGAGCTTAATTTTTCCAAGTTTAGTAGAAAGCTTCATGAAAAAGAATTACCTAGTAAGGATGAAATAATTGGTCTTGCTTCTATTGAGGTGCCTCCTACTGATCCACTAGAACAATATTTCCTAGACCATGAAAATGATTTACATATGCATGAAAGAAATGAAATAGATCAGATTTTCTTTGAATAACGTCCTCTGCTTAAACACAATTTGCCTATTGAAACTCTACGAGGTCCTCCTCCACCTAAAGTTGATCCTATGTTTGAATTAAAACAATTGCCAGACACTTTGAAATATGCTTATCTTGATAAAAAGAAGATATATCCTGTTATTATTAGTGCTAACCTTTCAGAACATGAAGAAGAAAGATTATTGAAAGTTCTAAGGAAGCACTGAGCTGCCATTGGATATACTCTTGATGATTTAGAGGGCATTAGTCCCACTCTATGTCAACACAAGATTAATATGGAACCTGATTCTAAACCCGTTGTTGATCACCAATGTCGGTTAAATCCAAAAATTAAGGGAGTGGTAAGAATGGAAATATTAAAACTACTAGAAGCAGGTATAATCTATCCTATAGCTGATAGTAGATGGGTAAGTCATGTTCATTGTGTCCCTAAGAAAGGAGGTATTACTGTTGTTCCTAATGATAAGAATGAACTTATTCCACAAAGAATTGTTACAGGTTATAGAATGGTAATTGATTTTAGAAAATTAAACAAAGCAACTAGGAAAGATCATTACCCTCTGCCTTTTACTGATCAAATGCTAGAAAGATTATCTAAGCACACACATTTTTGCTTCCTTGATGAATACTCTGGTTTTTCACAAATACCCGTTTCTCAACCTAATCAAGAAAAGACCACTTTCACTTGTCCCTTTGGAACTTATGCTTATAGACGTATGCCTTTCGGTTTATGCAATGCACCTGCTACCTTTCAAAGATGTATGACTGCTATATTCACTAACTTCTGTGAAAAGATTGTTGAGGTTTTCATGGATGAATTTTCTGTTTATGGGAAGTCTTTTGATGATTGTTTAAGCAATCTTGATCGAGTTTTGCAGAGACGCAAGCAAACAAATCTTGTCTTGAATTGGGAGAAGTGCCACTTTATGGTTAATGAAGGTATCGTTTTGAGCCATAAAATTTCTAAAAGAGGTATTGAGGTGGACAAAGCTAAGGTTGATGCAATTGAGAAAATGCCATGTCCTAAAGATATCAAAGGTATTCATAGTTTCCTAGGTCATGCTGGTTTCTATAGGAGATTTATCAAAGACTTTTCTAAAATTTATAGGCCTCTTACAAATTTATGCAAAAGGATGTTCCTTTAGTTTTTTATGATGGTTGATTAGAAGCCTTTGAAACACTCAAGAAAACCTTAATTTCTGCAATGTAGTTCAACCACCTGATTGGAACTTGCCTTTTGAAATTATGTGTGATGCTAGTGATTATGTTGTTGGTGTTATTCTAGGACAAAGAGTTGATAAGAAACTGAATGTTATTCATTATGCTAGTAAAACTCTAGACAGTGCTCAACAAAATTATGCAACTACTGAAAAAGAATTCTTAGCAGTGGTGTTTGCTTTTGATAAATTTAGATCTTACATTATTGATTCAAAAGTAATTGTTCACACTGATCATGCTGCTATAAAATATCTTATGGAAAAGAAAGATGCTAAACCTAGACTTATTCGATGGGTTCTCTTGCTACAAGAATTTGATTTACATATCACTGATAGAAAACGAGTTGAGAACCCTGTAGCTGATAACTTGTCTAGCCTTGAAAATGTGCTTGATGACCCACTACCTATTGATGATAGTTTTCCTGATGAGCAGTTAGCTGCAATAAATGTTTCTCATAACACTCCTTGGTATGCTGACTATGCTAATTATATTGTTGCTAAATATTTACCACCTAGATTTACATACCAACAAAAGAAAAAAATCTTCTATGATTTAAGACATTACTTTTGGGATGACCCACATCTTTATAAAGTAGGAGTAGATTGTATTATTAGACGTTGTGTACCTGAGCATGAACAGGGAAAAATCCTACGGAAATGTCACTCCGAAGCTTATGGAGGGCATCATGCTGGAGACAGAACTGCTTACAAGGTATTGCAATCTGGATTTTATTGGCCTACTCTCTTCAAGGATGCTCGTAAGTTCTTCTTATCTTGTGATTAATGCTAAAGAATAGGTAATATCGGTAAGCGTCAATAAATGCCTATGAATTATTCACTTGTTGTTGAACCATTTGATGTTTGGGGATTCGATTACATGGGACCTTTTCCTTCCTCCAATGGGTATACACATATTTTGGTTGTTGTTGATTATGTTACTAAATGGGTAGAAGCTATTCCAACCAGTAGTGTTGATCACAATACCTCTATTAAAATGCTTAGAAATGTTATTTCCCAAGGTTTGGAGTCCCTAGATATTTAATGACTGATGGTGGTTCACACGTTATTCATGGTGCTTTCCGTAAAATGCTTGCCAAGTATGATGTTAACCATAGAATTGCATCACCTTATCGTCGTCAGTCTAGTGGTCAAGTTGAACTTAGCAATAGAGAAATAAAATTAATTTTGCAAAAGGTTGTCAGTAGGTCCCGGAAGAATTGGTCTAAGAAATTAGATGATGCACTTTGGGATTATAGAACAGCATACAAAATCCTATGGGTATGTCTCCTTATAAAATGGTTTATGGAAAAGCTTGTCATTTACCTCTTGAGTTAGAACATAAAGCATATTTGGCAATTAAAGAACTCAACTATGATTTAAAACTTGCCGGTGAAAAGAGGTTATTTGATATTAGCTCATTAGATGAATGGAGAACCCAAGCTTATGAAAATGCCAAGTTATTTAAAGAAAAAGTTAAAAGATGGCATGATAAAAGATTCCAAAAGCGTGAGTTCAAAGTTGGAGAATGCGTTCTTTTGTACAACTCTCATTTTAGATTCTTTGCAGGAAAACTCCTCGCAAAATGGGAAGGACCCTATGTTTTTATGATGAGGAGTTTTATCAGTATGGAGCTATCAAAATAAATAATGTCAAAGGTACTAACCCAAAGGTTGTTAATGGGCAACGAATAAAACATTATATCTTAGGTACGCCCATTAATGTTGAAAGAAATATTATCCAAACTTTGACACCAGAAGAACACATAAAAGAGTCCTTCCGGAACACTCCAGAATCGTGAAAAAAGGAGGTACGTGATACGATAAGTAAACGGACTCCGAAAAATCCACAAAAATATTTTTTCTCAGTTTTGGAATATAACAAAAATAGGAAAATAAGAAACTACCAGGAAAGTGACCCTGGTGGCTTGCCAGGCGCGCCCAGGTGGGTTGTGCCCACCTCTGGTACCTTCCGGGCTCCTTTTTCTACCGTTTGCTTGTTTCCCAAGCTAAAAAATCTTTATATACCACTGAACCTATTGACCACCGTATCACAGAGAAATCTTCTGTTTTATTTTCCTTGCTGTTTTCTGTCAGATCCCATCTACCATGGTCGCTTCAAGCTCCTCCAAGGACAAGTTCTTCAAGAATGTCATCAACCCATATTTGCGGGAGGTGGTGCAGCACCCTTAGGTCATCCAGTTGCATGAGGGGGTGCTTCACATCCGCGATGTGCAAGGTCCCAAGGGGACGGTAACCGTGGAGGCCAGGCTTGAAGCTATGGAGCAGGAGGTCTTCCGGTGCAAGGGGATGGTGGAGCGTGGACCCAATGCATGCCAATCACCTCATGATGACGGACCTTACCCGTGATCTCAAGGTGGACGGCAAGTCCATGAAGGACATCGTCTTC
Source organism: Aegilops longissima (assembly GCA_021605205.1). Classification (NCBI taxonomy): domain Eukaryota; kingdom Viridiplantae; phylum Streptophyta; class Magnoliopsida; order Poales; family Poaceae; genus Aegilops; species Aegilops longissima. The sequence continues at coordinate 579,118,430 of CM038678.1, forward strand.
ACCCTCAACGAGCAAATCAACTTCCTCCAAAGCTAGATCTACGATCTCCAAAACCAAGTCTTTGAATATGAGGCGAGGTTTAAAGGTATGAGTTTGGCTGCCGGTTGCAGGACCCGTGAGACTCACTCCTCCTCTTATGATGGTGGACCTCTGCCATGGAAACCCGAGGACAAGATCTCTACTTCATCACCACCACCTTCTTCTTCATCACCAAAATAAAATTGAGTATCGGGTATGGGCACTCCCCTTGGCTTCCGCCAAGCTTGGGGGAGGTGCCCCGGTATCGTATCACCCCCACTATCTTTTGTCTTTACTTATTTTAGTTCGCTCTTTTGCTTTAGATGAATAAAAGTTTAGTTCGATCCTTTCTTTTCGAGAGCTTTCTTAGTGATCTATCCTTGTAATCGTGTGCAAGATATATAATAAAGTTTAGTTCGAGTTTTTGCTTTCTTTACTTTCATGTTGCAATAAAAAGAAAGGAAATAAGTTTAAAAAATCGTATGCTAATCTTATGGTAGGTGATGACACCACATAAGGAAAAGTATAAGTAGGAAATTTTGTTAGAGATTGACAAACATAGCATTGGTCAATGATGCAATTCATGAAAGAATTAATAAGGGAAGAGAAGATTCACATATAAATACACTATCCTGGAAATCTTTTGTGATTGTGAGCCCCCATCAAAATATTATATGCCAAAATTGTTGACGTTGGACAAGGAAGACAACGTAATGATTTATTTTTGTTCATATTCACATAGAAGTTATATTGTCATAGATCCTTTAACATGTGGTGCTTGCCCCTATCTTTGCTAGCCAAAAATTCTGCACCGAGTAGAGATACTACTTGTGCATCCAAAAACCCTTAAACCCAAATCTTATTTTCAAGAGTCCACCATACCTACCTAGGGATTGAGCAAGATCCCTCAAGTAAGTTGTCATCGGTGCAATAAGGCAATAAAAATTGCTTCTAAAAGTGTGAGATCATTTAGTGTAAGAGAAAATTGAGTGTTGTACGAACTTGTGATGGTACTAGGGCGGTAGTACCGCTTGTGCGGTACTGCGGCTCATGCTACTACCCCACTACCGCGGATCCACTGGGCCCTAAAGGACTAAGCGGTAGTACTGCTACTCAGATTTGTAGTACCGCTTATGTGGTACTACTGGCATCTTCAACTGCCTAGAGTACCGCTTAGTTTTATGCTTTTGTCACCGCTCTCCACTCCAGTGGAAGTAGAGTGGTAGTAGCTAGCGCTAGTACCACCCTGTGTGGTACTGCCACACTACCTGCCTCTACTATTGCGGTTCCACCTCTATGTGCAATACTAAGCGGAAGAACCGCTAGTGGGAGCGGTAGTACCGCTCCGGCGGCACTACGACGTACATGACTATGTCAGTTACATGTTATGGCTGGAACTACCATGTGCAGTGGTAGTACCGCTCACCCGAGCGGTAATACCGCTTGTGCAGGACTTATGGGCAAAAAAAAAGTTAGATTTTCCCCCTCACTATATAAGGAGGTCTTCTTCCCCAAGAAGACTTACCTCTTTTACTCAAAGCTCCATTGTTGCCCAAAGCTCATTTTCGCCCGATCTCTCTCCCTAGCCATCAAATCTTGTTGATTTTCTAGGGTTTGCTTGGGAAGGCCTCGATCTACACTTCCAATGAGAGAAATTTGATTCTCCCCACTAATCCCTTGCGGATCTTGTTACTCTTGGGTGTTTGGTGAAGCTTCATGGTGGTGTTGGGAGCCTCCAATTAAGTTGTGGGAAGAGCCCCAGCCTTGTTTGTAAAGGTCCCGTTGCCGCCTTCTAGGGCACTAGTAGTGGAATCACGGCTTCTTGCATTGTGCGAGGGCGTGAGGAGAATACGGTGGCCCTAGTGGCTTCTTGGGCAACATTGTGCCTCCACATCTCTCCAACGCAGACATACTTTCCCTTAAAGGGAAGGAACTTCGGTAACACATCCTCATCTCCATGGACTCCACTTGTGGTTATCACTTACCTTTACTTTGCGCAAGCTTTTATTGTGTTGTATCCTTTGCTTGCTTGTGGTGTTGTTGTTGTTAGTATCATATAGGTTGCTCACCTAGTTGCATATCTAGACAACCTATTAGTTGTTAAACCTAATTTGCTAAGAAAGGCTAAAAATTGGTAGTTACCTATCCCCCCCCCTCTAGTCAACCATATCGATCCTAAACCCTAACCCTAACGCCTAAAGAGTATGGTTGATGAGGGAGAAATGGGTGAAGAGATACCCGCGGATGTGGAATTGACTGCGGTCACCCAAGATGATTTAAATGAAGCTATTTCTTCACTTAAGACGTCTATGACGGCCAAGGTCAAGTCCATGCTTAAATAACTCCTTGAGGGGGTGAAAACTTCTACCGGCCCGTTGCAAGTGCTTAATCCAACCGCATCGGAGTCCGAGGCCAACTCCGCTAAGGAGGCAGCTAAAGTTACACGAACTTCTGCCCCTCTTGGAAGAAATGGGTCGAGCATCCATGCCTCGGTTGCCCCTCCCCGGGTCTATGGAGGATCGGTCCTTTCACCTCATTTAAACCACTTTGGTCCACCTCCTAAGCTTGTGCTAAATGATTTTCCTAATAGGTTTTTTCGTATCAAGTGCCATTTGAATCACAACTCAACACATCTCTGGAGAATCATTGAGCAAGGCTTCTACCCACATGATCCAAACAACTTCACTCCAAGAGAAGAAGTGGGCAATCAATACAACCACTCTGCCTTGTTCATTTTTCAAGCCGCAATGCCACCCAAAGAGCTTGCTCACTTGCGCCCATTCACTCTTTTAAAAGATGCATGGGAACACATAGTCTCCTTGTATAAGGGGAGATCGAGCATTCAACGCTCCAACTTTGAGATGGTCCTTGATGAGGCCGATGAGTTTGTGATGAATGATGTTGAAGATCCTCGTGAGCTTTACCGGAGATTTACTACTCTCGTGGTTTCACTCCTAGACCATGGGAGCAATTGTACATGTGATATTTGGATCAAGCGCAAGTTCCTCAAGGCCATAAAGCCTCGCAACAAGGCTATGTCCTCCATGATCCGTCAAAGACGGGACTTCCACACCTTGTCCTCAAGTGATGTGTTGGATGAGTTCATTGCTATGAATATCAACAAGACCGCCGACAATGCCCTTGCGCGATCTCAACGGTCAAAGAAGACCTACCTTGCTTTTAAGTCCAAGGCCATTCGGTTGCCCCGAAGACACCAAATATGCTTACCATGAGTACATGGCTCTTGTGTCAAGGAAATTTTGGGGCAACAAGAGAAACTCAAGGCCCAACTTCTCCAAGAACAACTCAAGTGAATACAAGGGCAAGAAACGTGTGAGGACTTGCTACAATTTTCGCAATGTGAGTCACTTTTTGGTGGATTGCCTCTACGAGAAGAAGGAAGACAATGGTGGCAAGCTAATCCGCAAAGACAAGGCCAAGTCCTTCCCCAACAAGAACAACTTCACAAATAAGGTGCCACAAAAGGGATTGGTGGAGCACAAAGAGTATGTCTCCAATGATGATGATGATGATGATGATGCAAGCCAGAAGGTGATGGCGACGTCCTCTGTGGCCACTGCCTCCTCTTCCCCAAACTCGGTGTCTCTCTTCAATGCCCCCAACGAGAACCTCATCCCCAAGTGCCTCATGGCAAAAGGCATCAACAAGGTAACTACTAACATCAGAACTTCTGTCACTACTAATCCCTCGTTGTTGGATTGTGTGGATGAAAATGAGGAGGTAAAGGTGGATGAGAATGAGTTTGACAAGTTCTTGGGTAAGATTAAAGGTGAGACCAAGAAGAACTTTGTTGCTCTCTTGGAACAACTAGGTGAGGCCAATGATATCATTGAGTCTCATGAAGAGACCATCACTAAGATGGAAGGGCATAGTCGTGACTATGCCGAGGATATAGAGAATCTTTCTATTGCTCTTGAGGAAGAATGAGGTCTCTGTTTGGCTCTTGAGGAGTCACAAAATGTTGATCTTGCTAAATTCAATAAATATCATGATCATGTGCTCTTGTTCTTGCTCGTGCGCTCAAATCCGTTAAAGTTGAACTTGGATTGGCATGCTAGACTCAAGGAGGAGTTTGAGCTAGTCGACAAGGCTCACAAGAGTTCTCATGATGCCTCAAGGAGTCTCATGATCAACTCCAAGTGAATCTAACCAAGGATATATCCACTTGTCCTCCTTTTGTATTAATTGATAATGCCCATGCTACTAACCCTTGTTGTGAGCATGTGCATCTTGTGGATGAATATGCTAAGTTGAAAGAGCAACTTGAGAAGGGCCTTGTGGCTTCAATACAAGGCGATAAGAACCTAAATGACCTTTTGAGTAATCAAATGGAGGTTGTGGCAAAGGAGGGACTTGGGTTTGTAGGCCCAAGGTAAAGAAGACGACAAAGAAGAGCAAGACCAATTAACCTCTCCCTCTCAAGGAGGTATTTGTCAAGGAGGGAGAGGGTGCTCATGAGAATAAGAAGAACAAGGTAGTGGATGGTGATGCCAAGAGGGGGTGGGCCTTATGGGCCAAGAGGGGAAATGCACCGGCCACAAGGGGCTGGTGCGCCCCCCATATGGGTCGGCCTAAGAGGAGAAGGAAAGAGGGGAAGGGAAAGGAAAGAGGGGAAGGGAAAGGAAAGAGTGGAATAGGATTCCCCCTTCCTTCTCTCTCCCCCTCTTTCCTTCCCCCTCCGACAAATATGGCAGGGGGGTGCGCGGCTTGGGAGGAGCCCAAGTAGGATTCGGTCCTACTTGGGGCGCCTCCTAGCCTCTCCCCTCCCCTCCCACGTATATATATACGTGGGGGGGCGCCTAGCACATCCCAGACAATTGTTTAGCCATGTGCGGCGCCCCCCTCCACAGTTTACACCCCTGGTCATATTTTCATAGTGCTTAGGCGAAGCCCCTACGAGGATCACTTCACCATCACCGTCACCACACCGTCGGGCTGACAAAACTCATCTACTACCTCGATGTCTTGCTGGATCAAGAAGGCTAGGGACGTCACCGAGCTAAACGTGTGCAGAACGCGGAGGTGTCGTGTGTTCAGTACTTGATCGGTTGAAGCGCGAAGAAGTTCGACTACATCAACCGCGTTGAGAAACGCTTCCACTTACGGTCTACGAGGGTACGTAGACACAATCTCCCCCTCATTGCTATGCATCTCCATGGATAGATTATTACGTGTGCGTAGATTTTTTTTGTTTTCCATGCAACGATTCCCAACAGCCTACTCCTTTGCCTTCTGGCCTCCTCCTGAAGCTTCTAGGGTCTCTTATGTCCAAAAAAAATCATCAAAAAGTTTCGTGGCATTTGGACTTAGTTTGGTACAAAATTCCTGGAAAACCAATAATTGGCAAACAACAACTGGCACTTGGCACTAAGTTAATAGGTTAGTCCAAGAAAATTATATAATATTGCATATAAAACATCCAAAATTGATACTATAATAGCATGGAACAATATAAAAGTATAGATACATTGGAGACGTATCAGTAGCATAAACATCCTCTATTATGATACCCTCGAGCGGGTGAATTTATCAGAAAAACAGCTCAAACCGTTGTCTATGGTGTTTCATGGGATAGTTCCCGGCAAGTCAGCATATCCTATTGGGAAATTTTCTTTGGAGGTCGCTTTTGGAATCGAGTTGGGACTGAATATCTCAAGTTTGAGGTGGTCAAGATTAGAAGTCCTTACCATGCCTTGTTCGGTTGGCCGGCTTACGCACGCTTCATGGACGTCCTTGCTATGTGTATCTGAAACTGAAGATGCCAGGGCCTGAGGGTACTATCATGGACAATGGTGACAGGAAAATTGCGCTTGAGTGTGAAGAAGGAGACGTTGATTATGCTGAGTCAGCCTGTGCAGCTATAGACTTGAAGTTTTACAAGGACAACGTTGACCTGGCTGACGTGACTTCCCTGAAAAAGCCGACTACCGAGTCTGACCCCCCTACTCAAGTTCAAGTTAGCTGAGGATACAAAGTAGGTCGACTTCACCCCTAGCGATTCATCTCAACCGTGGGGAAAATATGGACCCCAAATAGGAAAGCATTCTCTTCGAGTTCATCCATGAGAATCGGGACATTTTTGCATGGAAACCTTCTGAAATGCCTGGTGTACAGAGAGAAATCGTTGAGCACTGCCTAAATGTTGATCCAAAGATGAAGCCTGTCCGGCAATACCTCCGTTTTTTTAATGAGGAGAGATGCAAAGCTATTGGTGAAGAGGTGGCTCGGCTCCTAGCTGTCGGGTTCATCATTGAGGTTTTTCACCCCGAGTGGTTGGCTAACCCAGTGCTTGTTCTGGAGAAAAATGGTACTTGGCGAATGAGTTTTGATTACACTGACTTGAACAAGGCTTGTCCCGAGGATCCGCTTGCTCTTCCTCGCATACCAACAATATAGGGATTATTATTATTATTATTATTATTATTATTATTATTATATATATATATTAGATTTTATTAGATATTAGATTATAATTAGGTTAGTAAGCGCTTAGGCAAATATGTGATTAGGCTAATATGCGATTAACTTAATATGTGACTAGCCTAATTAATGATTAGGCGACTCTACCGTTGGCTGTGAGTGTTTCTGTTTCCTGGACGCTTACTCTGGATATCATTAGATTAAGATGGCAGAAAAAGACCAGGAGAAGACATCCTTTATCACACCCTTTGGAGCATTTTTTTATACATCCATGCCATTTGGACTGAAGAGTGCTGGAGCCACTTATAAGCGATGTGTGCACAATTGTTTCCACAACCAGATTGGATGCGATGTTCACGCTTACACTAATGATATCATGGTCAAGTCTCAGAAGAAAGAAACCGTGCTTTACGATCTAAAGCAGACGTTAGACAATCTTTGAGTTTACCAAATGAAGCTTAACCCGGCAAAATGTGTGTTTGGTGTTCCTGCAGGTAACCTACTGGGCTTTATGGTGTCGGAGCTGTTGGGGAACGCGGTATTTCAAAAAATTTACCTACGATCACGCAAGATCTATCTAGGAGATGCATAGCAACGAGCGGGGAGAGTGTGTCCACGTACCCTCATAGACCGAAAGCGGAAGCGTTTAGTAATGCGGTTGATGTAGTCGAACGTCTTCACGATCCAACCGATCCAAGCACCGAACGTACGGCACCTCTGTGTTCAGCACACGTTCAGCACGATGCCATCCCTCGAGCTCTTGATCCAATTGAGGACAAGGGAGAGTTTCGTCAACACGACGGCGTGGCGACGGTGATGATGAAGTTACCGGCGCAGGGCTTCGCCTAAGCACTACAACGATATGACCGAGGTGTGTAACTGTAGAGGGGGGCACCGCACACGGCTAAGAGAAGACTTGGTGTGCCTTTGGGGTGCCCCCTCCCACGTATATAAAGGGGGGTGATAACCCACAAGCATAAGGGATCGCAACAGTTTTCGAGGGTAGAGTATTCAACCCAAATTTATTGATTCGACACAAGGGGAGCCAAAGAATATTCTCAAGTATTAGCAGCTGAGTTGTCAATTGAACCACACCTGGAAGACTTAATATCTGCAGCAAAATATTTAGTAGCAAAGTAATATGGAAGTAACGGTAACGGTGGCAAAAGTAACAGTAGTAGTTTTTGTAGTGATTGTAATGGTGGCAACGAAAACGTAACTAAGCAAAGATCAATATGTGAAAAGATCGTAGGCATTGGATCACAAATGAATAATTATGTCGGATGCGATTCCTCATGCAACAGTTATAACATAGGGTGACACGGAACTAGCTCCAGTTCATCAATGTAATGTAGGCATGTGTTCCGAATATAGTCATACGTGCTTATGGAAAAGAACTTGCATGACATGTTTTGTCCTACCCTCCCGTGGTAGCGGGGTCCTATTGGAAACTAAGGGATATTAAGGCCTCCTTTTAATAGAGTATCGGACCAAAGCATTAACACTTAGTGAATACATGAACTACTCAAACTACGGTCATCACTGGGAGTGATCCCGATTATTGTCACTTCGGGGTTACCAGATCATAACACATAGTAGGTGACTATTGACTTGCAAGATAGGATCGAGAACTCACATATATTCATGAAAACATAATAGGTTCAGATCTGAAATCATGGCACTCGGGCCCTAGTGACAAGCATTAAACATAGTAAAGTCATAGCAACATCAATCTCAGAACATAATGGATACTAGGGATCAAACCCTAACAAAACTAACTCGATTACATGATAAATCTCATCCAACCCATCACCGTCCAGCAAGCCTACGATGGAATTACTCATGCACGGCGATGAGCATCATGAAATTGGTGATGGAGGAAGGTTGATGATGACGATGGCGACGGATTCCCCTCTCCTGAGCCCCGAACGGACTCCAGATCAGCCCTCCCGAGAGAGATTAGGTCTTGGTGGCGGCTCCGTATCGTAAAACGCGATGAATCCTTCTCTCAGATTTTTTTCTCCCCGAACGTGAATATATAGAGTTGGAGTTGAGGTCGGTGGAGCCTCAGGGGGCCCACAAGGCAGGGGGCGCGCCCCAGGGGGATGGGCGCGCCCTCCACCCTCGTGGACAGGGTGTGGGCCCCCTGGTGTTGATTCTTTCACCAGTATTTTTTATTAATTCCAAAAATATTCTCCGTGAAGTTTCAGGTCATTCCGAGAACTTTTATTTCTGCACAAAAATAACACCATGGCAATTCTGCTGAAAACAACGTCAGTCCGGGTTAGTTCCATTCAAATCATGCAAGTTAGAGTCCAAAACAAGGGAAAAAGTGTTTGGAAAAGTAGATACGTTGGAGACGTATCAACTCCCCCAAGCTTAAACCTTTGCTTGTCCTCAAGCAATTCAGTTGACAAACTGAAAGTGATAAAGAAAAACTTTTACAAACTCTGTTTGCTCTTATTGTTGTAAATATGTAAACCATTCAAGTTTTCAACAAAGATTATGAACTAACCATATTCACAATAACATTTAGGTCTCATATTTACTCATATCAATGGCATAATCAACTAGCGAGCAATAATAATAAATATCGGATGACAACACTTTCTCAAAACAATCATAATATGATATAACAAGATGGTATCTCGCTAGCCCTTTCTGAGACCGCAAAACATAAATGCAGAGCACCTCTGAAGATCAAGGATTGACTAGACATTGTAATTCATGGTAAAAGAGATCCAGTCACAGTCATACTCAATGTAAACTAATAGTAATGCATGCAAATGACAGCGGTGCTCTCCAGCTGGTGCTTTTTAATGAGAGGATGATGACTCGACATAAAAGTAAATAGATAGGCCCTTCGCAGAGGGAAGCAGGGATTTGCAGATGTGCCAGAGCTCAAATTTTGAAATAGAGATAAATAATATTTTGAGTGGCATACTTTCATTGTCAACATAACAACCAAGAGATCTCGATATCTTCCATGCTACACACATTATAGGCGGTTCCCAAGCAGAATGGTAAAGTTTATACTCCCCCACCACCAACAAACATCAATCCATGGCTTGCCCGAAACAACGGGTGCCTCCAACTAACAACAATCCCGGGGGAGTTTTGTTTGCAATTATTTTGATTTGAGCATGGGACTGGGCATCTTGGTTACCAGCCATTTTCTCGTGAATGAGGAGCGGAGTCCACTCCTTGTGAGAATAACCCACCTAGCATGGAAGATATAGACATCCCTAGTTGATACATGAGCTATTCGAGCATACAAAACATAATTTGATTTGAAGGTTTAGAGTTTGGCACATACAAATTTACTTGGAATGGAAGGTAATTACCGCATATAGGAGGGTATGGTGGACTCATATGGAATAACTTTGGGGTTTATGGAAGTGGATGCACAAGCAGTATTCCCGCTTAGTACAAGTGAAGGCTAGAAAGAGACTGGGAAGCGACCAACTAGAGAGCGACAACAGTCATGAACGTGCATTAAAATTAATCAACATTGAGTGCAAGCATGAGTGATATAATTCACCATGAACATAAATATCGTGGAGGCTATGTTGATTTTGTTTCAGCTACATGCGAGAACATGTGCCAAGTCAAGCCACTCGAATCGTCCAAAGGAGGATACCACCCTATCATACCACATCACAACCATTTTAATAACATGTTGGCACGCAAGGTAAACCATTATAAACTCCTAGCTAATTAAGCATGGCATGAGCAACTATAATCTCTAATTGTCATTGCAAACATGTTTCATTCATAATAGGCTGAATCAGGAACGATGAAATAATCATATTTACAAAAACAAGATAGGTCGAGTTCATGCCAGCTTCTCTTATCTCAGTCAGTCCATCATATATCGTCATTATTGCCTTTCACTCGCACGACCGAGCGGTGTGGATAATAATAATAGTGCACGTGCATTGGACTAAGCTGGAATCTGCAAGCATTTAATACAAGGGAGAAGACAAGGTAATATAGGCTCTTGGTTAAATCAACAATAATGCATATAAGAGCCACTTCAACATTTTCATCATGGTCTTCTCCTCTCGACCCCCAAAGAAAAGAAAAGAAATAAAACTATTTAAACGGGAAAGCTCCCAACAAGCAAAAGAAGAATGAGAAATCTTTTTGGGTTTTCTTTTAATTATTACTACTACAGGCATGGAAAGAAAACTAGCTAAAAGTTACAACTATTTTTTATTTTTCTTAAGGTTTTTAAAACACACAAGAAGAAGGCTAGAAAAGAAAATAAACTAGCATGGATAGTACAATGAAAAAGTATGAGCACCGACAACTAGAATGAGTGTGTGAACATGAATGTAACATCGGTGAGAAATACGTACTCCCCCAAGCTTAGGCTTTTGGCCTAAGTTGGTCTATGGCCACGGCTCAAAGCTGCCTTCTCCGGTGTACGGAGGAGTGTCCTCCGGGTTCTACTGGTTGGCGATCTCCTCTGGATCCCACTGATAAACAGACTGTCGGTAAGGGTCAAGGGGTGGCTCCGGCTCAGGCTCTGGAACTGGTGTCAGGCTCCAGTATGCATAAACGGCCTCCGGCAAGATGAGGTACGTTCCTGAAAATATGTTAAACAAAGAGGGCACTGGCAAGGTAATAATCTCATAGTGAGTTTTGCCAAAAATCAAATTGTACTTAAGCAGTTTCTTCTTATTTTTAACAATAAAGTCATGTGCTACCATACTCTTATAATCTAGAAAAACAGGCAACAACTTTTCTTCTTTCTCATAATGCCTAATAGGTATCTCAAAGTGTGCAACATGGCGTGAAGCAAAGATGCCGCCGAGATGGGGCCCTTTGTACGATTCAGACTTAATCGTTTAGCAATAATAGCGCCTAAACTGAAAGTTGTATCACGAAACAAAGCATAGCGCAAAATAACAATATCAAGAGCACTGAGATTTGTACTGTTCCCGCGACCAATTAAGCATCTACTAGCAAATATTGCAAAGTAACATAGAACAGGAAAATGTATACTAGTAATTCTAGCATCTGAAACTTTCCTCGTTTCCCCTACAACAATTTTATCAATAAATTCCTCCACATTATTACGGTGTGGTTCCTCGATCCTGCCTACAAAGGGTATCTTGCAGACCCGACAAAAATCATGGAGTGACATCTCCTTAACTTCATCATATAAATGAAACTCCACTCAAGGTGGTGATTTCTTAGCATGAAAATAAAAAATTTGCACGGAAATATTAGTGAGTAGGAGACACTGTTCGCGCGTGTCATGGAGGAAATCAGTGAGGCCTGCATTCTCAGCCAAGTAATAAAAATCATCATAAATTCCGGCGGCTCTCAAGAATTCTTCGCAAGGCCATTCGCACGGCCGAACCTCCGCCATGCGAGGAAGATTGTATTTGGGCTTTTTATTTTCCTCATTCTGTTTATCCTTCGAGCTTCGACTCGAAGAGCCTCTCAACAATCTCTTCAACATTTTCTTCCTCGAAGAACAATCCCCTAAAACAGTTTTGTGAATGAAGCTTTGAGCAAGGAGATCAAAAATGGTAGCAAGATGAGCTAGAACACGGCTTTGAGCTATGGGAGGATTTTTTCTGGAGGAAGACAAAGTGAGTGGGTGCCGGAATAAGTGGAGGGGGTCCACGTGGGGTCCACGAGGCAGGGGGCGCGTCCTAGGGGGGTGGGCGCGCCCTGGACCCTCGTGGCCAGGTGGTGGCTCCCCCTGGTGTGTTCTCAGTGCCAGATATTCTTAAGTATTCTACAAAAAATCATATATAATTTCCAGGACATTTGGAGAACTTTTATTTTTGGGGTATTTTTATTGCAAGGATAATTCAGAAAACAGACAGAAAATACTATATTTGCTTTATTTAATCTAAATAACAACAAGTAAAAAGAGGGTTCAGAGAGTTGTGCTTTCTAACTTCATCCATCTCATGCTCATCAAAAGGAATCCATTAACAAGGTTGATCAAGTCTTGTTAACAAACTCTTTCCGAATAACATGGAACCGGAGAATTTTCGAATAACACTAGGTTACCTCAACGGGGATATGCACATCCCCAACAATAAGAATATCATATTTCTTCTTGACAGTAGGAAGAGGGAATTCAAAACCTCCAATAGTAATAGTTGAAATTTTTCCAATAGAATTGATACTATGGACTTTAGGTTGTTTCCTCGGAAAGTGTACCGTATGCTCATTACCATTAACATGAAAAGTGACATTGCCTTTGTTGCAATCAATAACAGCCCCTGCAGTATTCAAAAAGGGTCTACCAAGAATAATAGACATACTATCGTCCTCGGGAATATCAAGAATAACAAAGTCCGTTAAAATAGTAATGTTTGCAACCACAACAGGCACATCCTCACAAATACTGACCGGTATAGCGGTTGATTTATCAGCCATTTGCAAAGATATTTCAGTAGGTGTCAACTTATTCAAATCAAGTCTACGATATAAAGAGAGAGGCATAACACTAACACCGGCTCCAAGATCACATAAAGCAGTTTTAACATAGTTTCTTTTAATGGAGCATGGTATAGTTGGTACTCCTGGATCTCCTAATTTCTTAGGTATTCCACCTTTAAAAGTGTAATTAGCAAGCATGGTGGAAATTTCAGCTTCCGGTATCTTTCTTTTATTTGTCACAATATCTTTCATATACTTAGCATAAGGATTCATTTTAAGCATATCATCAAACGACACGCAAAAAGATAGGTCTAATCATTTCACAAAGCGCTCAAAATCCTCATCATCCTTTTCTTGGATGGTTTGGGAGGAAAGGACATGGGTTTCTGAACCCATGGCTCTCTTTCTTTACCGTGCTTCCTAGCAACGAAGTCTCTCTTATCATAACGTTGATTCTTTGATTGTGGGTTATCAAGATCAACAACAGGTTTAATCTCTACATCATTGTTATTACTAGGTTAAGCATCAACATGAACATCATCATTAACATCATTAGGTTCATTTTCATTACCAGATTGTGTTTCATCATCAGAATAGAAATATCATTGGTATTCTCAGGTGTGTCAACAACAGGTTTACTAGAAGCATGCAAGGTCCTATCATTTTTCTTTTTCTTCTTCTTAGAAGGACTAGGTGCATCAACATTAGTTTGCTGAGAATCTTGTTCAATTCTCTTAGGGTAGCCCTCAGGATACAAAGGTTCCTGAGTCATTCTACCCCCTCTAGTCACAACTCTAACAACATTATCATTTTTCTTATTATTTAATTCATTGAGCAAATCATTTTGAGCATTAAGTACTTGTTCTACTTGAGTGGTAACCATAGAAGCATGTTTACTAATGAGTTTAAGTTCACCTTTAACTCTAGACATATAATCACTCAAGTGTTCAATCATATAAGCATTACGTTTCAAATGTCTACCAACATAAGCATTGAAGTTTTCTTGTTTAACAATAAAATTATCAAACTCATCCAAGCATTGGCTAGCAGACGTATAACGAGGAATATCACCTTCATCAAATCTATAGAGAGAATTTACCTTTACTACCTGTGTCGGGTTATCAAGACCATGTATTTCTTCAATAGGTGGTAAATTCTTAACATCTTCAGCTTTAATACCCTTTTCTTTCATAGATTTCTTTGCCTCTTGCATATCTTCAGGACTGAGAAATAGAACACCCCTTTTCTTCGGAGTTGGTTTAGGAGTTTGTTCAGGAAGTGTCCAATCATTATCATTACTCAACATATTATTCAATAGCAATTCAGCTTGATCAACAGTTCTTTCCCTGAAAACACAACCAGCACAACTATCCAGGTGGTCTGTGGAAGCATCGGTTAGTCCACTATAAAAGATATAAAGTATTTCATTTTTCTTGAGAAGATGATCAGGCAAAGCATTAAGTAATTGGAGAAGCCTCCCCCAAGCTTGTGGGAGACTCTCTTCTTCAATTTGCACAAAATTATATATTTCCCTTAAGGCAGCTTGTTTCTTATGAGCGGAGAAATATTTAGCGGAGAAGTAATAAATCATATCCTGGGGACTACGCACACAACCAGGAGTAAGAGAATTAAACCATGTCTTAGCATCACCCTTGAATGAGAACAGAAATAACTTAAGGATATAGTAGTAACAAATTTTTTCCTCATGAGTAAATAGGGTGGCTATATCATTCAATTTAGTAAGACGTGCCACAACAATTTCAGATTCATAGCCATAAAAAGGATCAGATTCAACCAAAGTAATCAACTCAGGATCGAGAGAGTTCCTTATCAGAAATACAGATAGGTGAAGTAGCAAAAGTAGGGTCATATTTCATTCTAGCATTCAAAGACTTTTCTTTCAGCTTAGCTAACAGTTTCTTAAGATCATGTCTATCTTTGCAAGCAAAAAAGTCTCTAGCAGTTTCTTCATCCATAACAAAACCCTCAGGCACATCAGGCAATTCATATCTAGGGGGAGAATCTTCATCATCACTTTCGTCAATATTATCAGTTTCAATAATTTCATTCTCTCTAACCCTAGCAAGTTGTTCATCAAGAAATTCACCCAATGGCACAGTATTATCAAGCATAGAAGTAGTTTCATCATTAGTATCATGCATAGCAGAAGTTGCATCATCAATAACATCCGACATATTCGAATCAATAGCAGGAGTAGGTTTAGGCGTCACAAGTTTACTTAAAACAGAAGGTGAATCAAGTGCAGAGCTAGATGGCAGTTCCTTACCTCCCCTCGTAGTTGAGGGATAAATCTTGGTATTTTCGTCTTTCAAGTTCCTCATAGTGATCAATAGATAAATCCCAAGTGACTCAAAGAATAGAGCTATGCTCCCCGGCAACGGCGCCAGAAAATAGTCTTGATAACCCACAAGTATAGGGGATCGCAACAGTTTTTGAGGATAGAGTATTCAGCCCAAATTTATTGATTCGACACAAGGGGAGCCAAAGAATATTCTCAAGTATTAGCAGCTGAGTTGTCAATTCAACCACACCTAGAAGACTTAATATCTGCAGCAAAATATTTAGTAGCAAAGTAGTATGGAAGTAACGGTAACGGTGGCAAAAGTAACAATAGTAGTTTTTGTAGTGCTTGTAACAGTGGCAACGGAAAAGTAACTAAGCAACGATCAATATGTGAAAAGCTCGTAGGCATTGGATCAATGATGGATAATTATGTCGGATGCGATTCCTCATGCAACAGTTATAACATAGGGTGACACAGAACTAGCTCCAGTTCATCAATGTAATGTAGGCATGTATTTCGAATATAGTCATACGTGCTTATGGAAAAGAACTTGGATGACATATTTTGTCCTACCCTCCCATGGAAGCGGGGTCCTATTGGAAACTAAGGGATATTAAGGCCTCCTTTTAATAGAGTACCGGACCAAAGCATTGACACTTAGTGAATACATGAACTCCTCAAACTACGGTCATCACCGGAAGTGGTCCCGATTATTGTCACTTCGGGGTTAACGGATCATAACACATAGTAGGTGACTATTGACTTGCAAGATAGGATCGAGAACTCATATATATTCATGAAAACATAATAGGTTTAGATCTGAAATCATGGGACTCGGGCCCTATTGACAAGCATTAAGCATAGCAAAGTCATAGCAACATCAATCTCAAAACATAATGGATACTAGGGATCAAACCCTAACAAAACTAACTTGATTACATGATAATTCTCGTCCAACCCATCACCGTCCAGCAAGCCTACGATCAAATTACTCACGCACGGCGGTGAGCATCATGAAATTGGTGATGGAGGAAGGTTGATGATGATGATGGCGACGGATTCCCCTCTCCTGAGCCCCGAACGGACTCCAGATCAGCCCTCCCGAGAGAGATTAGGACTTGGCGGCGGCTCCGTATCGTAAAACGCGATGAATCCTTCTCTCTGATTTTTTTCTCCCCGAACGTGAATATATAGAGTTGGAGTTGAGGTCGGTGGAGCCTCAGGGGGCCCAGCAGGGGGCGCGCCCCAGGGGGGTGGGCGCGCCCTCCACCCTTGTGGACAGGGTGTGGGGCCCCTGGTGTTGATTCTTTCGCCAGTATTTTTTATTAATTCCAAAAATATTCTTCGTGAAGTTTCAGGTCATTCCGAGAACTTTTATTTCTGCACAAAAATATCACCATGGCAATTCTGCTGAAAACAGCGTCAGTCCGAGTTAGTTCCATTCAAATCATGCAACTTAGAGTCCTAAACAAGGGCAAAAGTGTTTGGAAAAGTAGATACGTTGGAGACGTATTAGGGGGAGGAGAGGAGGCCGGCCATAGGAGGGTGCGCGCCATAGGGGAGTCCAACTAGGATTCCCAATCCTAGTTGGAGTCCCCTTCCTTTCCAAGAGAGGGAGAGAGAGGGAAGGAGGAAGAGGGGAGAAGGAAAGAGGGGGCGCCTCCCCCCTCCCTAGTCCAATTTGGACTGGCCATGGGGGGCGTGGTCTCCCTTATGGCCCTCCTCTCCTTTCCTCTAAGGCCCATGAACTTCCGCGGGGGCCGGTAACCCCAAGTACTCCGAAACTTATCCGAAACAACCCGAACCATTCTGGCGTCTGAATGTAACCTTTCAATATATGAATCTTTACCTCTCGACCATTTCGAGACTCCTCGTCATGTCCGTGATCTCATCCGGGACTCCGAACAAACTTCGGTCATCAAATCACATAACTCATAATACAAATCGGCATCGAATGTTAAGCGTGCGGACCCTACAGGTTCGAGAACTATGTAGACATGACCGAGACACATCTTCGGTCAATAACCAATAGCGGAACCTGGATGCTCATATCGGTTCCTACATATCCTACGAAGATATTTATCGGACAAACCGCATAACAACATACGTTGTTCCCTTTGTCATCGGTATGTTACTTGCCCGAGATTCGATCGTCGGTATCATCATACCTAGTTCAACCTCGTTACCGGCAAGTCTCTTTACTCGTTCTGTAATGCATCATCCTGCAACTAACTCATTAGTAACATTGCTTGCAAGGCTTATAGTGATGATCATTACCGAGAGGGCCCAGAGATACCTCTTCGATACTCGGAGTGGCAAGTCCTAATCTCGATCTATGCCAAACTCAACAAACACCATCAGAGACACCTATAGAGCATCTTTATAATCACCCAGTTACGTTGTGATGTTTGATAGCACACAAAGTGTTCCTCCAGTATTTGGGAGTTGCATAATCTCATAGTCAGAGGAACATGTATAAGTCATGAAGAAATCAAAAGCAAAAAAACTAAACGATCATAATGCTAAGCTAACGGATGGGTCTTGTTGGGGATATAACTATTTGTGTAAGCCGCCCAGGAGGGGCCGGGTTACGCAAGGAAGATTCACCAGAAAGAAGCCCAAGACCAAACATGAAGATGGCGGTTCAATAAAGGGCTAAGGCCCACAGGCTACTTAAGGCCTGTTGTAGTAAGCCGCCATAATGGCATGACTTGTATCATAAGGTAGATTTAACTAGTCACCGAGCCAGACATTGTTTATAAGCCGCGGGACTCAGAGGCCCTGTAGGCGTCAACCCGTGTATATAAGGGGACAACTCTTTGGCGGCTTAGGGTAAAAACAACCCATCGAGAGCGGGCGAGCATATTACGCTCCCTGGTCATCGAAACATCAAGCAATACCAACCCAACTAGACGTAGGCTTTCCTTCTCCGCAAGGGGCCGAACTAGTATAAAACCTCTCGTGTCCTTTGTCCCGATTAACCCCTTTAAGCTTCCTAGTTGCGATGGCTCCACGATTAAGTCCTTGCACGAGGACATCTGCCGTGACAATTCCACGACAGTTGGCGCCCACCGTGGGGCCAGCGCATGGTGGTTGAGTTCTTGAAGGGCGATTCAAGGGCTCAAGGGATCTGTGATGGGCGGATGACCAAGAGTCGTCGCGGCAAGATCTACATCGACAACGAAGGCTGGGGCCCCGAGGCCGACTCAATTGAGTATGGGTACCGGGTCCCCTTTGGCGGAATCCACGTCTTCATCGGCCGGATTGGTGAGCCGGGCCCTGAGCCGGACAACTGCACCGACCTCGTCGAGACGGCTCAGCGTGCGAAACCCACCCGATTTCAACCCGTCATGAAGCGTGCCTTCGTGGGTTGTGTCCACGGAGAGGAACTTCCTGAAGGATCTAAAGATGGCGGAGAGACGGCCGTCCCATCAGATGATGATTCGTCCTCCGGTTCAACAGATTCTTTGTATCAGGTCCAAGAGGGCATGCTTGGGGGCTGTTCTGACGACTCTAGCATTCCGGATTTCTATGAACCGCTGAGCTGGGCAGGAGTCTTCATGGCTGGTACTCAACCCGGTCAAAACTCGACGGCTGCAACAGCAATAACATCCGGGTCAGGAGCGGCCGGGGCAGGAGGCCTTGTGCGCCCGCCGGCTCAGGTGCTGATGGATCTTATGGACAAGTTGACGGCCCTGTTAACCACCACGGTTATTCCGGCAAATCCAGATGAACATAACGCGGAGGTGGCCAAGGTGCGTGAGGAAATAGCCCTGGCCAAGGAGGCCTTGGCGGCTGAGGACACCAGGTTAGCTACGGAGCGGGCGGCTTTGGACGCACGGGCGCAGCGACTCTAGTCAGAGGCTTTCCGGCTTAATATGAGTCTCGAACGCATCCAATGAGGTAATGAGGAGGAGACATCGAAAACCCAGTCCGTCGCCTCCGGTTTACGATCCTCGAAATCTTTTCACGACACCCGAGCTGGTCCAAGAACCCGCCGAAAGCCAATCAGTTTATGACACCCGAGTGGAGGGCGGTTCAGCCCGAGAGATGGCACCTCCTCACGGGAGTATGGCCCCGCCCCGATACATACCAATACCACCGGGCCACTTCTCCAACCCCATGGAGAACTTGATAGCAGCATAGGCGCGTCTGGCGGCTCTTCCAGTGGACGGTGATGACCCGACGACGGTGGAAACCTGGAGGGTCAGAGATCTTATTCAGACGGCCTTGGCGCAGCAGGAGACCTATTCTTACAGCAGGGACAGGATTCATTCAACTCCTCAGCCTTGGCTTGCACCTCGTCAAAACCGGAGCCCGAGTTACAGCAAGCACATGGAGTCAGAAGCTTTATCAAGCAATGCCCAGCGTCGTAACCAGCCCGGTGGCTATAACCCGGTCCAGGGCCGAATACGTCAGGAGGACGAATGGGCGGCTCAGTTAGCGGCTCAGCAGACGGCATATGAAGGTCTCCCAGAGTATTCGACGACTTCCGTTGGAGCAGGAGTGGCCACTAGAACCGGTGGTGTCCCTTGTTTGGTGCCGGCTCTGCGGGATGTACGTCTGCCCAAGGATTTTAAGGGACCTCGAAAGGTGCCGAATTATACGGCCGACTTACAGCCTGGGGCATGGATCGAAAGTTACGAGATGGCCATGGAGCTATTGGAGGTCAGTGACGCAGCAATGGCTAAGTATTTCACCATGATGTTAGATGGAACGGCCTGGTCTTGGTTGAAAAGTTTGCCTCCCGATTCCATCAGTTCATGGGCGAGCTAAAGGCCCGTTTATCGAACTTCAAGGACACTTGCAAGCGATCTATGTCAATTGTGGACTTGACCAATTGCAAGCAGGAGGAGGTGAATCCACAACTCATTGGGTGCGCCGGTCAAGGAAATAATACACTCATCGATAAGATGGATGCCGGCTCTGCGAGACTTATGCTCCATCGAATTGTCGCTTTGAGTCTGAAAGCAGAAGTGGGGCGCTTAAGCGTGATTGCAATGATATGGGTGCGCGATGGCAGCCTTGGTCAAATCACGCCGATTCGATACTACCAATGATCCCGCGTCGAGGAGGAAAAGACGGGGAAGGAAAGAAGAACGGCAATGGAAAGGGTCAGTGAGATAACCCGATAAGTCAAGGAGGCAACAAGCGTAAGGCGGAGGGTAACCCGAGTTTGTGGCCAATGCTAATGCACAAGGTAACAACCGAAGCGTAAGGGGAGACCACCCCTCGATCCGGTGGCTCGGGCCCATCTCTTGAGCAACTTCGAATGAGCCTTGCCCGAGACACGGTACTCGGGGCGTCCGCCACCCACTTATGGAAAGACGCACGATCATGAAGGCTTTCAAGAATTCCAACATGTTTGATGGCAATCATGGATCGCGGCGGCTCGGGGCGGTGGCTTTCATGGCCCGGTGGCGGTTCAAGTTCGGCTTCGGGGAGGTCAAGGTGGCTATAATCAGCAGCAGCCCGGTCAAGGGGGACAGCAGCAGCAGCAGTCAGGTTATCAGAGCCATCCAAAATAGCTGAATGGTGGGCAATACCATGTGTTTACCACTAACTTGTGCAAACGTGACCAGAAGGTTCATAAGAGGGCTGTGAATTCGGTTGAGCCGGCGGTTCCTCGTTACTTGAGGTGGTCAGAGCAGCCCATCATATGGAGCAGGGAAGATCACCCCCTCCGGGTTGATAACCCGGGTCAGTTGGCCTTGGTGGTGGCCCTCAGGTTGGTGGATATAAATTCACTAAGGTACTCATGGACGGAGGAAACAACATCAATATTCTCTATTATGAGACCTTTCGCCGCATGGGGTTGACTGATAAGGACTTGAGGACGTCCAACACTGTCTTTCATGGGGTGGTACCTGGTAAATCGGCATATCCAGTTGGTAAGATCGAGCTGGAAGTAGCCTTTGGAGATGAATATGATTCCAGGGCTGAGAAACTGACCTTTGAGGTAGTCAAAATCAGGAGCCCGTATCACGCTCTGTTTGGATGGCCGGCTTATGCCAAGTTCATGGCACGACCGTGTTATGTTTATCTGCACCTCAAGATGCCGGGTTACAAGGGCACCATCACTGTGCAAGGGAGTCGAAAGGTAGCCTTGGAATGCGAAGAAGGCGATGCGGCTTATGCTGAATTTGTTTGTGCTGAAGAGGAGCTGAAGTTTTATCAAACTAATGTTGACCCGACGGATATGACCTCTTTGAAGAAGCCAACCACGAGCAAGACTCGGCGTTGAAATTTAAGTCGACGCCGAGACAAAACTGGTCGACTTCACTCAAAGCGACTCTTCCAAGCGATTCAAACATCGGTACCAATTTGGATCCCAAATAGGAAAGCGCGCTCATCGAGTTCATCCATGAGAACCGGACATCTTTGCATGGAAACCTTCCGACATGCGGGTGTCCCGAGAGAACTCGTGAGCACACTCTTAATATTGATCCGAAGTATAAGCGGTCGGCGGTTTCTTGGCGATTCAATGAGGAAAGACGAAAAGCTATTCAGAGGAGGTCGCTTTCGGCTCTTAGCGGCGGGTTCATCGTGGAAGTCTTTCACCGGAGTGGTTGGCTAACCCGATGCTTGTGCTCAAGAAGAATGGCACTGGCGGATGTGTGTAGATTACGGACTTAAATAAAGCTTGTTCGGTTGATCCTTTGCTCTACCCGCATTGATCAAACCATTGATGCTACTGATGGGTTGCGAGCCTTTGAGTTTTTTTGGATGCTTACTCTGGTTATCATCGAGATCAAAATGGCGATTAAGGACCAGGAGAAGGCGGCTTTCATTACTCGTTTGGAGCCTTACGCTATGTATCTATGCCATCCGGGCTCAAGAGTGCCCAGCGACTTATCGGCGGTGTGTCTGAATTGTCTCCACAATCAGATTGGGCGCAATGTTCATGCTTATGTAGATGACATTGTGGTGAAGTCCGAGAGAAGAAACCTTGATATCTGATTTAAAGGAAACCTTTGATAATCTCCGGTCTATAAGATGATGCTTAACCGGACAAGTGTGTGTTTGGTGTACTGCAGCAAACTTTTGGGATTCTGGTCTCAAACAGGGGCATTGAAGCTAACCCGAGAAGATCAAAGCGATTACCTCTCTGGCTAAACCGGCGTGCATCAATGATGTTCGGCGATTGGCGGGTCGCATTGCTTTGCTTTAAGCGGTTCATAAGCGGTTAGGTGAGAAGGCTCTACCACTATGTCGATGATGAAGAAAGCAGACACTTTTGTGCAGAGGAGGTCTTGATACTACCTTTGAAGATTTAAAGAGACAATTATCCGAGCCGCCGGTTCTCGCGGCTCCCATTGATAAAGAGCCGTTGTTGTTGTATGTTGTTGCTAACTCACGAGCTGTTAGTGTTGCTATCGTGGTGGAGCGTAAGGAGGTCGGCAAGGAGCATCCGGTTCAACGGCGGTTTATTACATCGATGAGGTGCTCATAGAGTCCAAGCAAAGATATCCGCATTGGCGAAACTTGTTTATGGGGTGTTCATGGCAAGCGGAAGCTAAGCGATACTTCGTGGTCATCCTATAAGCGTGGTAAGTTCTCGCCCCTTGGGGACATCATCGAGCAGGAAGCCACAAGGCGAGTCGCCAAGTGGGCCATTGAGCTTGGGCCTCACGGTTTGAAGTATATGCCACGTACAGCTATCAAGTCTCAAGCCTTGGTGGACTTTATCAATGATTGGGCGGAGTTGCGTGCACCGAGGAGAAGCCGATAACACGTATTGGACTATTCACTTGATGGGTCCAGGCGGTTGGAAGGCTCGGGGTTGGAGTCGTTTAACTTTCCCCGAGGTGACAAATTTTGCTATGTGCTCCGGCTTATGTTTCCTGTACCAACAATGCAGCTGGATCTGAGGCTTTACTCCATGGTCTCCGGATGGCCAAAGAGATGAATTTGAGCGGGTAAGGTGCTTGGGCGATTCAGACCTCGTCGCTCAACAGTGTCGAGCACGTGGGACTCAAGGATCCCTTATGGTGGCTTATCGTCATGAAGTTGATGCGGTGGCGGGCACTTCAAAGGTTATCAAGTAGAGCACATTGATCGAAGGAAGAATGAGGCGGTCGATGCTTTGAGCCGACCGGGTCTCGGCAGAAGCCGGTGCCGCCTAACACCTTTCTTGACGTTTTGCATAACCCTTCTGTCAGAGTGCCTACAGAGGAAGAGCTAGCAGTGCCAGACCCGGAGGCACAGCTGGTGGCGGCCCCCCATGCCATCCCAGATTGGACAGTCCCATATTTGGCCTATATGACCCGGGGAGAGTTGCCTGAGGATTAGACCTTGGCAAGACAAATCATCAGGCGGTCCAAATCCATGACAATTGTTCATGGCGAATTGCATCATCGCAGCGTCACTGGGGCGTTTCAACGTTGCGTATCGCCTGCGGAGGGTCAGGAGATACTTCGTGAGATTCATGAAGGAGATTGCGGTCATCATGTCGGTTCAAAATCTCTGGTGGCCAAGGCTTTTCGTCATGGTTTCTATTGGCTGACGGCTCATGCTGATGCGGAGGATCTGGTCAGCAAATGTGACGGATGTCAAAAATTCTCACGACGAGCTCATGTGCCGGCTCAAGAATTGAGGATGATTCCAATTACTTGGCCATTTGCGGTCTGGGGGCTTGACATGGTTGGACCTTTCAAAAGGTCTAAAGATAAGAAGACACACCTGTTGGTGGCAGTGGATAAATTCACCAAGTGGGTTGAAGCAGAGCCGGTCAGTAAGTGTGATGCAGCCACGGCGGTTCAGTTCATGAAAAAGGTGATCTTTCGTTTTGGCTTTCCACACAGCATTATAACTGATAATGGTACTAATCTCTTCAAGGGTGCCATGGAAGAGTTCTGTCAACAGGAGCACATCCGGCTTGATGTTTGGTTTGTTGCTCACCCTCGATCTAATGGTCAGCGGTAAAGAGCTAATCAAGAGATCTTGAAAGGTATCAAACCCGGCTCTTAGTTCCCTACTGGCGAACTCCGGGTTGTTGGGTGGAGGAGTTACCCTCGTGCTATGGAGCATCAACACAACGCCTAACAGATCTCTGAGTTATACACCTTTCTTCATGGTGTACGGAGGAGGCGGTTACGCCAAGTGATATCCGACATGATTCACCGGGTGGCGGCTTACGTTGAGGCCGATAATGAAAAAGCTCGTCCAGATGCACTTGACTTGTTGGATGAGGAGCGAGACTTGGCAATAGCCCGCTCGGCGATTTATCAAGAAGACTGCGCCGTTATCACGACCGCCGGGTTAGAAGCGTAACTTTTCAGAAGGCGATTTAGTGCTTGGCTCATTCGGGATCAATCGATATGCACAAGTTGTCCCTCCTTGGGAAGGACCCTTTGTGATCGACAAGAATCTCAACAACGGGTCATATTACCTCATCGATGTTTGAGAGCACAAAGACTCACGTAAGTCGGAGGAAGAGACCCACGCCGTGGAACGAAGCGCATCTCGGCCCTACTATACTTAAGCCACCGGCTCTCGAGTATATTTGTTTTCTTTTTAGCAATGTATATATTATGTAAAGCAATAAATCGGGACCTCTTTTCTTTCCACCTTCAAGGTTTATGTATCTTCTTTACGGTGGTGGAAACAACCAACGAGGGCGGATCATATCTGAATCCGGCTTTCCCTTTGGTCCGCTTATGATCATATCTGAATCTAGCCATGTTCACTTGGGGCTTCTGTTCAAACATAGGTCGATTCGAACCAAAGAGAACATAGTCATCGATACCCAATTGATCGAATCTTGCCAAACCTACTTGGGGCTTTTTGATCATATTTGAATCATAGCTTAACCCCTTTGGGTCCGGCGTGGATCGTATTGAATTAGCGTCATTAAACAACTCTCATGGTCACTTGGGGCTTCTGTTCAAACATAGGTCGTATTGAACCAAAGAGAACATAGTGTCGATACCCACTTGATCGGCATCGCTAAAGCCATTGGGGGCTATATGATCGTATCCGAATCTTAGCTTAACCCTTTGAAACGGTTCTCTTGATCGTATTGAATCGAGGCCTTTGAAAATTAAGTCTATTTTACTTTGTAAGGGTAAATAATATTAAGGGCCGTAAACATTATATGTGCCAACTTTCGAAGTTAAGTTTAACTATGCGCTTTGGGATCACATAAGCCGGTAAGGTATGCTTCAAATAAGATAGCAGGTATATTATTATGGTCATGATCATAAATCGGCTGTTTTTTATGATGTTTTAGTTCATACTCCGGGTTATCACTATTCTATATGACCCCGGATGTGATAAGATGCCAAAGGAATTCTGTTTTTTGTTTTATACATAGGATAAAGCAAGAAAGTTTTGGACGTCAAGGAACAATTCACATAAGCCAGCAGTATACAACGATAGCGGCTTATGACAATATTAAGCACCACAAACATGCGCGAAGGCATGACAGAGTAAGAGGTTTTTTCTACCCTATTACAAGACTCCCCGAGTCTGAATAATGAAGCATCATTTTTTCAAAGACATAGCACCAGGCGGGTTACTCCTTTGGTGGGCTTGAAGATTCCGGGTTTGTTGGAGATATGCCCTAGAGGCAATCATGTATGATGATATTTCCTATGTGTTTATGAATAAAGATAGTCCTTGGACATTATCAATGATGTGTATCGGCAAAGCACGTGACTTGTTTGTGGGACTATGCATTGTATGATGACTGTCCTAAAAGGTCCCTAGTCGAAAGGGCTGTGTGGACACGCAGCCGACTAGACTAGCATATGACACGGTCGATGGCTCGGTCTCACTAGCCATGGAGCATTGGATGCTAACCGGATAATATGGACTTGGAAAGGTCTGGTCGGATTCGACATAGTTGGATCCGAGTCGAGATAAGGTCCGAGTCGGACAGACCCAACTATGAGACGCAGCGATATGTCATCTCTGAGTCTCTAGTACAACATAAGTTCTATGTCCTAAGACCTGAGCTGACGCATGTACTCGAGATGGTGATAGACTTGCTTTGGGCCGACCAAACGCTACTCCGTGATTGGGTAGTTACAAAGGTAGGTTTCGGTTTGTCCGGTCCCATGTTGCGAGACATGGTCGAGCAAGATGGGATTGCCCCTCCGATCGGAGAGATATACTCTGGGCCCCTCGTGTGATCTCGACCAGAATAGCATGGCCATGCGACAAGGATTATGAGATAATCCGGATAGTGGTCATATCCTTTGGAACGAAAGAGGTCGGGCTAGCACAAGGATGACAGTCTCGCCTTTGAGCCCGACAACATATATCGTGTGGCAAAAGGAATGGAAGTATGATGTACAGGTTCGCCTAACCAGCTTCATCGTCGCTTGGTGGTCGGCACGCCTTGCTAGAGGTCGCTACCAACCGTCTGGTCGGAGGTGATCCGAATCGTGACCAAGCCGACTTGAACCTAAGGGGTCGCGGCAAGGGAAGGAACCTACGAGGTCAGCTCAGGACACCGGTCGGATGTGATCCGAACTGGACTAGGAACGTGACCGAGTAGACTTTGGGCTTTAGGGTCCGTGCGAGGCCCAAGTGTTGAGCCCGCGACGGATGCCTATATAAAGTGGAGGTGCGGCACACTCGCGATGGCTTTTGCCTGTGGGGTGCGAGATCGCTTTGGCCTCGTGGAGCACTTCGCCTCGTGGAGGTTGATCGCCGCCTCGAGAGCCACCTCCACTCGCCCGACCGTCTCGTCGGACCTAGCAGTCCGCCGACGGTGTTCCTCCCGCACGCGCGGATACCGTTAGAGGCGGTGCACTTGCGCCCGCCCGCGAACTCGTCGACGGGATCGGACGACCGGCGCCGAGGAGATTGAACGAGGAGGAGACGATCCACGCGGACGCCGCTGTCCCAACTCTTCTTCGCTGCACGCTGCTGGCGTCTAGTGGTAACGAATCGTGATCCATCTCCGTAGCATGTTCCTGGATGTTCTGCGCGTAGGAATTTTTAATTTGCAGTCGACGCACCTTACCGTAGAACCCAACAGGGTTATCTTTCTCCGCCTCTTCGTCTGTTGTTTTTTCCTGGAAGGTTGACGAGGTCCATTCAATGCCGCTTAAGACTTCAAATTCAGCTTCATCATCTATTAAGCCGGTTGGGTCAACTTCAGGAGCAAAGGTATGCTTACGAGTTGGAGGAATCAGGCTGACGTCGTCATAATGAGGAGTTGGAATCCTCCGGTTCTCGTTGTCGTAACCCGATTGATACTTGGTAAGATCAATATCATTGCCAATGATGGTGGCCATATGTCACGCCCAATATGCGACCCTATCCAAAAGGAACTCGACGGTCCCACCAAGGATAGACCCGCATATTGGAAACGCTTTTGCAAGGTGGATATCATTACATCAACATTACATAATAGATGGGGATACAAACATAAGGCACAAATGCCACAAGAATACATCAACATCATAAACAAGATCAACATCCGACTACGGATGAAACATAAACGAAGCTCAAACGACATCCACCACCGCTAGCCCAGCTGCCGACACCGAACCTATCCCCGATCAAGAAGAAGCGTAAGAACTCCAACACAAGCAAACATCGCTCTCACGCCATGATCATCGCAAACCTGTACCTGAATCGGTGGTGTAGTAATCAGAGCCACGAGGACTCAGCAATCCCATTACCATGGGTATCAAGACTAGCAAAGCTTAAATGGGAAAGGAAGGGATAAAGTGGTGAGGTTGCAGCAGCGACTAAGCATATATGGTGGCTAACATACGCAAATGAGAGCGAGAAGAGAGACAAAGGAACGGTCGTCAACTAGTAATGATCAAGAAGTGATCCTGAACTCCTACTTACGCCAAACATAACCCGAAACCGTGTTCTCCTTTCGATCAACCCCAAAAGAGACACTCACGATTCGCATTACAGTTGGTGTATTTTAATTGAGATCAACTTCGGTTTTCTACAACCGGACATTAACAAATTCCCATCTCGCCACATAACCGCAGGCACGGCTCTCAAAAGTTTATACCTGCAGGGTGTCCCAACTTAGCCCATGATAAGCTCTCGCGATCAACGAAGGAATAGACCTTCTCCCGGAAGCTCGATCAGTCTGGAATCCGGCTACAAGACATTTTGAGCAATAAAACAAGACCAGCAAAGCCGCCGATCGATCGCCGACAATCCCGATAGGAGCTGCACATATCTCGTTCTCGTGGCAACACCGGATGAGACTAGCTACGAGTAAAACCAACCTCAAGTTGCCCCAAGGTGGCCCACAGTAGCTCGGTTCGGGCCAAGACTTAGAGAAGCACTGGTCCGGGGGCTAAATAAAGATGACCCTTGGGTTAATTACTCCCAAGGGAAAAATATAGGTGGTGGTGAGGCAAATAGTAAAACCAATGTTGGGCCTTCTTTGGAAAAGTCTTATTCAAAGCGAATGTCAAGGGGTCCCATAAATCACCCGACCGCGTTAGGGACGCAAAATCCGGGAACATAACACCGATATGACGGAAACTAGGCGGCAAGAGTGGAACAAAACACAGGCATAAGGCCGAGCCTTCCACCCTTTACCAAGTATATAGATGCATTAATTAAATAAGATATATTGTGATATCCCAACAAGTAAACATGTTCCAACAAGGAACAACATCTCCATGTTCCAACAAGGAACAACTTCATCTTCACCTGCAACTAACAACGCTATAAGAGGGGCTGAGCAAAGCGGTAACATAGCCAAACAACGGTTTGCTAGGAAGGGTGCAAAAAGGTTAGAGGCTGGCATGGTAATTAGGTAGGCTTGAGCAACAGGTGATAGGTATCGCAGCATAGCGGTAGAACGAAACAACTAGCATGGCAATGATAGTAATGAGATCCAGGGTAGCGGTCATCTTGCCTGAAATCCCGCAAGGAAGAAGAACGAGTCCATGAAGAAGATGAACGGATCCATGAAGAATATGAACGGAAGAAGCCGAACCAAGCGTAGACGAACGAATCCTCACGATCGCAACAAAACAGGAACTAACAAGAAGAAGCACACAACATAGTAAACACCCCACACATGAACAAGGCATGATGCACAAACAAGCATGATGCATGACAAGGGCTACATGAAGCTACTCATGGCAAGGGATGATGCAAACAAGAACAACACATCAAGGCAAGTTTAAATGAGGCCGGAAACAACATAGAACAATTCCGGTAAGTCCTCATATGCAAATTTCGAAATTGGTCCAGATCTGGATAAACCTTATGTTCAAGTTGTTAAACAGCAAGTTAAGATGCACCACGATGATCTACACGAAATTCTAGTCAAGTTACATATAAAGTTCATTTAATTCGGAGCTACGGTCTAGAAGATATGAGCAAAACAAGTTAAACATGGCATTGGTGCAAAATGCATATAAACATCAAGAAAACACCTCAAAACAAGGATCCAACATGATAATATGAAACTACATGCAAAATCAAGCAAGTTTCATATAGAGCACACTCAAAACGGAGCAACGGTTCAACACATACACTCTATACAAGTTTAAAGGACAAGCTGTCCAAAACAGCAACTAGGCATATTGCAAGCATCAAAACAACATGCTACAGGACCTCAACATGAAAACAAAAGGCATGGGCATGATGTACAGGTAAAGCATTACAAAACATGAACACTGAGCTATCTCCAGAAATCACTAGAACATGCTCAAAATGACATGGCAAGATTGCAAGTAATAACAGTTTCAGACTTAGCAGAAATTAACATTAGGTTGCAATGTTTAGAGCTGTGAAACAACATGTTACAGGAACTTATAATGGAAAACAAAGGCATGACATGAATCTACTCAAAGCATAGAACAAAAGTCCTTTAGTGACCATAAGACAAAAAGGATCAGAAAATATAGTAACACCCATGTCAATATTGAAAGTTTCGTTAACAGATTCAGCAACATGGCATGTCCAAAAACTGATAACAAGAAGGCATGTTTACAAGCTCAATGCACTCACTACAGAGCCTCATATGATAAACTAAGCATACATACATCAAGATGACATGGCATAGAAGACATACATGGCAAGAACAATAACATAGCATACATGGATCAACCACAACAAACTTGGCAAAATTGAATAACCTGTAAACAATCTGCCAGGAAACATTTGATAGCAAAAGTAGAGCTCGATTGACTCAAGCTATGGCACTCCATAATTGCAAACAAGGGCATGGATGGATAGAGAAAGACATGCTTTACAAAACATCCTTACTGAAGTATCTCAAAATATGCATGGATCTCTTGGTAGCATCAAGTTAACATGGCATCAAAATATCAGCAAAACAGGGCTGAAATCAGCAACAACAAGACACCTAGTTTGCATGCTTGTGCTAGTCACCACATAGATCACAAAAATACATAGCAAGCACCACTGGAAAGAAGACATGGCATATTGCAAAACACATGTAGAACTCAAGTTCATAGGATGCACACATCAATCATGGCAAAAAAATGACAAAAGTGCAAGTTCTGATAAAAATCAGAAACTAACATCACATAGCACTCTTCCAACAGCATTTCGGGCATCAAGATGAGCTCAAATGAAAATGATGCAATGAGATGAAATGATCTACTCTTCGAGACGAACATTTTGACATATTATACGCGCAAAACGGAGCTACATGCATGGAGATACGATGCAATGAAAATGGAACAAAATAACAAAATGCTCGGGACTTGGTGGAATTTGGGGGAGGGGAAAAGTCAACCTAGTCTACCAGATCGGATCTGGCCGGAGTTCGAGGACGGCGATCGCCGGAGCTGGAGCTCGGGAGAGGCCGGGCGGAGGAGGAGGGCCGGGAGGCGGGGCCGACCCGGCGACGAGGCGAGGCCGCCGGGAGCGGCGCCGACCTCGGGAGGAGCGGGCCTACGTGGGGCATGGGTCGCCCGGGCGGGCATGGCGACGACACGGCAGCGATCGGCGGGCGGCGGCGAAGCGCTGGCTGGCGGCGGGCGGAGCGAGGGGCTCGGCGCTGGGCGCCGAGGCCTGGGCAGGTGGGGGGGGCGCCATGCAGGGGCGGGCAGGCGGGGGCCGCCACGGCGCTGGCGGGCGGGCGGCGCGGAGGCGGCGGAGGATACATGGCGCGCCTGGATGGCTGCGGGCGGCGGTGGGATCTGTCCGTGGCGGCGGACATGTCCGTGCGTGCGGGACGATTTTAGGGTTTCATTGCGGAAATGATCCGGATTTCGGGAGGGCTAGTTTTATAGGTAGAGGGAGCTAGAAGAGTCCAAACGAGGTGCGGTTTTCGACCACACGATCGTGATCGAACGACCGAGAGCATGGAGGGGAGTTTGGTGGGTTTTGGGCCACTTAGAAAGGGGAGTTGGGCTGCAACAAAGAGGCTTTTGCGGTTACCGGTTAACTGCTGAGTACCAAACGAACTCCAAATGATCTGAAACTTGACAGCGGTTCACGGTGCTATACCAAGGCCGCTTGACAAACCTCGGGCATTCCGAGACCGTTTAATACCCACACATGAAAAGAGGTAAAAGGGGGCGCCGGGAGACATAGGAGTGCCGGATTGCAAAACGGACAACGGGGAAAATGCTCGGATGCATGAAACAAACACGTATGCAAAATGAAATGCACATGATGACATGATATGAAATGCAGATGATGACATGGCAAAGTGCAACACGCAAGCAAATGACATGGCAACGACGACGAATAACTGAAGGACACCTGGCGCATCGAATCCGGGGCGTTACACCATAGGACGTACGACTCTCACACAGGTGGTGAAGTCGGATTCACTGAATACAGAGCCATCCTCCTTCAAGCTGGGATATCCAAGAGCAACGTCTGCCAGGTCTAACTCTGGAAGCAACGCCTTGGCCCGGCTTAAGGCATCTATGGCCCCGGCTCTCACAGATGCCCGCCTTAGTTCCTGAATCCGTTGGGGTAACACGGCAAGCCGTTTGAGCACATCCTGCAGGAGATAAGGAGCATCATTTGATAAAGCCTGGCGGCCGAGCGTTGTGACCCGGAGTATAGATGTTCCACCAGAGTGTACACCGCCTTAAGCTTGATCAGCATATTCTGCTTGAGGTTTGTGCTCCTGGGGCCTGCATTTATACATATAAGGTAAGCCGGAGATAATTATTGAGATAGTCATCAAAGAAACCATGGTAATGTTCATGATTATACATAGTAACTTACCGAAGATTGCTGAGACCATTTGAGATATCTGGCGTTTTAAGCCGGACAACTCGGAAGTTGCTTCGGCAAGAGTTGCTTCTGCTGTCTCGGCCCGGGTCACAAGTGAGGCCTTTTCATCTGCCCAGGTTTTCTTCTCCGCGTAAAAATTCTTCTTCAACTTCTCTTGTTCAGAGACGCTGAATGCAAATTTGGAGTTGGCTTTTTGAATCTCAAGTTCTTGGGCTGCCAGCCGAGTCTTCAGGTCAGCAATCTCCGACTCAAATTGACTGGTGGAGGCATGCGTTGATGCCGGGTTATAATTAAGGTTATGGTAAGATATCATTAAGTCCCAAGCACTTTGCAAGCAAAGACACTTGACACTTGGGGGCTAATGTATGCTGAAGAAATTTTTTTACTTTATAATGCTAGATTATGCATATTAAAGTCTCAAGTACTTTACAAGTAAAGATACTTGACACTTGGGGGCTAATGTGTATCGCATGTTCTAAGTTATCACATTGTGACCGGGTTAAATATATTTTCTTTTAAACCGCATTTAACTAACGATGAAGTAGTATCGAGTCTACAACATATTTATTCATAAGTAGTAGACTTGGGGGCTGGTCTGATAAGTAAGATTCGGAGAATAATATGAGTTATACCTCGATTTGTGCTGTATTTGTTTCACCATGTCAATTTCAGTGTCATGGCTGTTATGCACTTGATTGAGATAGCTCGAGACTATATCACCAATGCTTAAGTGGGCATAATCAGCGATGTCTGTTTGGTCTTCGGTGGTCGACAAATTCTTCCTTGGCAAGACATCCGCAAGGATGAGGTCGCCCGGTTCAACAAAGCGGCTTTTCGTAATCTCAACCTCCGGTCATCGTCTTGGCGGGCTAGGAATTTCAGATTATCGAGCTGTTGAAAGTATCTTGGCAAAGGGGTCAAGATGGCGCTGGAATTTCATATGCGGTTCAGAGGTGGTTGATGAGTAGAAGCATCGAGGGCAATCGTTCCTTTTCCGGCTCGGCCAGACCGGATCTTCGGATGGTTTATTCTTTTTGCCCTCTTACTGGCTTCACCGCACGCTGTGGATAAAGCGAAGGTGAGTTCAAAATATGAGTAAGGCAAAGTATAAGGATAACAAAAGGTATATTACCTGGGCAGTCTTGAAGGCGGCATATTGGATTGCATAGATTCACGGAGGAAGGAGAGGTATCCCGATAATTGAGTCGATGAATTGAGAGGTTGTGAATTAACCCGCCAAAGGATAAATAGAACGTAATTGGAGATGACCTCACCGACGCTTCTCGCTTATGTCGGGTAAGCTGGAAGAGAGTTCTGCATCCTTGCTGGTCCGGGTCTGCCTACGGCTTTGAAGCTGTTGTTGCTTCAAAAGAAATTGAGGATCTTGATAAGCTAGAGGATGTGAAAATCTTACTTTCCGGGTCACCCGTCGGGTTTTGTGCTTTAGCAAAGGCTCTGAGTCGGAGGAGATTATAGTTACCTCTTCACCAAGAGCTTGGTTGTTCCCTATATCCACCTGAAAGGCGGAAACGTCAATAAAATAATAACAAAGGAGTTAAGAGAGTAAGGGATTACCTCTTCCTCATCTGAAGAAGAGTCATCCAATTCGAGCAAATCGGAGGCACTGGGTTTCTTCTTCTTTGAAGTGCCTGTCTTGGCGGCTTTCCTTTCAGTTTTCTTGGCTGCCCTGGCTTGTTTGGCAGCCTCATGGTCATATTTGACCTTCCAGAAATTATCACCGGCCTGTGGAAAAAGATAAAAAAATATAAGTGCAAAGGAGGTAAACATGTTAAGGAATATTTATTAAGATTGGTAACTTACTGCAGGGGCCGGGTTATTTTTGCAGAAGGCAAGTAAGCCGAAGGCATTGCTAATAACAGTGCCCTCCTTCAGCAGTGACTGGGTTGTAGCATCCACCACATCGTCTGGTAGGTCGTCAGGACTATGGCGCATTGGGTCGTTCCTTTCGCCTGTATAAGTACACAATAAGCCGGAGCGGCGGCTTAATGGGAGTATTTGCCAAGTGACCCAGACTCGGACCAGATCGATGCCATTTAAACCATTTCCCAAAAGAGCTTTAATCTTCTTGATGGTGGGATTAAGAGGCAGACGTTCAACGGCGGTCAGTTTATCCGCCAGCGGATGGTTGGACTCAAGGCGCAGGGCGTAAAGTCAAGCGAGGCTTCTCATCAGCGGAGAAGTGTCTCTGACAAGAGAACCATGTCTGGTTCCAATCTTTGGGGTGACTCGGCAACTCAAAGCATAAGGAAACATGCGATCTCTCCGTCATTGGATCGAGATACCGCCAAGCTCAAGACTAGGCCCGTTAGCACGCTCATTCTGCGGTTCAAGTAAAACAGTTCTCTGAACAAAAGCATACTTGGCTCCTCTCCCAGGTACACCTCGCAGAAGACTTGGAAATTGCAAAGATTTGACACGGAATTGGGTCCAATGTCTTGAGGTCTAAGATCAAAGAAATTCAAAACTTCTCTGAAGAACTTTGAGCCGGGAGGGGAAAATCCCCTACTCATGTGATCCGTGAAAACTATCACCTCCCTTCTTTGGGTTGAGGCTTTTCTTGAGATGGGTCAGAACACGATAAGACATGACCTCCTTTTTTGGCGAGATGGCCGACTTCACAAACTCAGCCAGTTTACTCTTAGTGACTATGGATGGGACCCAGTTGCAGGTTACAGGAGCTTTGGTTGCCTTAGGTGTCATGACAACAGTTGGCCTATTACAAAATAAGAAGTTCCGGTTCAAATCTTAACCTGGGAGAAAATATCCAAATTAATGAAGGTAGCGGCTTACGAAGGGCCTAATGATGTAAGGATAACTGGGCAACAATATTTAAGCCGCTACAAGCATTAAGAGCAGTTCAAAATTCTTAAAGATATGAGAAGTAGGCAAGGTTCACAGATCAGTGGTATGCATTTAAACCGGACACCTGGACAGTTATGTTTTGGGGCATTTAATAGAAGAAGTTTTCCGGGTGATAAAAACAGGTTTCATAATCTTCTGCTAAAATTTGAGATCAAAGGTCCGTTCTGATAAGAAAGTTTTCTAGACCTAAAAATTGTCGGAGATGTGTTCATAGGCTCGAATGAGGCTTTTATACAGAGAAAGGGATCTGTTTGTTATCCAAGACAAGTGCGAAAACAACTACCACGCCTATTTTATATCATTCTCAGATCGGAAGAGGTATCTAGGAGGAAAGCTAACAAGGATTTGGCTCCAATGGTGATGAACTCCGGCGAACTCGAGGAAGCTCTAATGCGGATCTAAGCAAGGAAGGGAAGGGAACTTACGGATCTGGAGGGGCTGCAGAAGTTCGCCGTCGTTTTCTGATCCGATTCAGGTTGATGCAGCTGTTGGGGAACGTAGTAATTTCAAAAATTTCCTACGCACACGCAAGATCATGGTGATGGCATAGCAACGAGAGGGGAGAGTGTTGTCTACATACCCTCGTAGACCGAAAGCGGAAGCGTTATGACAACGCGGTTGATGTAGTCGTACGTCTTCACGATCCGACCGATCCAAGTACCAAACGTACGGCACCTCCGAAGTTCAGACACGCTCAGCTCGATGACGATCCCGGACTCGATCCAAGCAAAGTGTCGGGATGAGTTCCACAAGACGACGGCGTGGTGACAATGATGATGCTCTATCAAGCAGGCTTCGCCTAAACTCGCGACGATATGACCGAGGTGGAATATGGTGGAGGGGGCACCGCACACGGCTAAGGAACAATCCGTAGATCAACTTGTGTGTCATGGGGTGCCCCCGCCTCGTGATATAAAGGAGCAAGGGGAGGAGGCCGGCCCTAGGAGGGGGCGCCAAGTGTGGAGTCCTACTAGGACTCCCTAGTCCTAGTAGGATTCCACCTCCCTTGTTGGAGTAGGAGAAGGGAAAGAGGGGAGAGGAATAAGGAAAGGGGCTGCGCCCTTGTCCAGTCGGACCAGAGTGGGGGCGCAGCCTCCTTCCTTTGGCCTCTCTCCTCTATTCCCGTATGGCCCAATAAGGCCCATATACTCCCGCGAATTCCGTAACTCTCCCGGTACTCAAAAATACCGAATCACTGGAACCTTTCGAACTCGAATATAGTCGTCCAATATATCGATCTTTACGCCTCGACCATTTCAAGACTCCTCGTCATGTCCCCGATCTCATCCGGGACTCGAACTCCTTCGGTACATCAAAACTCATAAACTCATAATATAGCCATCATCGAAACCTTAGTTGCGGACCCTACGGGTTCGAGAACTATGTAGACATGACCTAGAACTATTCTCGGTCAATAACCAATAGCAGAACCTGGATGCCCATATTGATTCCTACATATTCTACGAAGATCTTTATCGGTCAAACCGCATAACGACATACGTTGTTCCCTTTGTCATCGGTATGTTACTTGCCCGAGATTCGATCGCGGTATCCAATACCTAGTTCAATCTCATTACCGCAAGTCTCTTACTCGTTCCGTAATACATCATCTCGCAACTAACTTATTAGTTGCAATGCTTGCAAGGCTTATGTGATGTGCATTACCGAGAGGGCCCAGAGATACCTCTCCGACAATCGGAGTGACAAAACCTAATCTCGAAATACGCCAACCCAACATGTACCTTTGGAGACACCTGTAGTACTCCTTTATAATCACCCAGTTACGTTGTGACGTTTGGTAGCACCCAAAGTGTTCCTTCGTTAAACGGGAGTTGCATAATCTCATAGTTACAGGAACATGTATAAGTCATGAAGAAAGCAATAGCAATATACTAAACGATCAAGTGCTAGGCTAACGGAATGGGTCATGTCAATCACATCATTCTCCTAATGATGTGATCCCACTAATCAAATAACAACACATGTCTATGGTTAGGAAACATAACCATCTTTGATTAATGAGCTAGTCAAGTAGAGGCATACTAGTGACTATATGTTTGTCTATGTATTCACACATGTATTATGTTTCCGGTTAATACAATTCTAGCATGAATAATAAACATTTATCATGAAATAAGGAAATAAATAATAACTTTATTATTGCCTCTAGGGCATATTTCCTTCAGTCTCCCACTTGCACTAGAGTCAATAATCTAGTTCACATCATCATGTGATTCAACACTAATATTCACATCTGTATGTGATTAACACCCATAGTTCACATCGTCATGTGACCAACACCCAAAGGGTTTACTAGAGTCAATAATCTAGTTCACATCGCTATGTGATTAACACCCAAAGAGTACTAAGGTATTGTCATGTTTTGCTTGTGAGAGAAGCTTAGTCAACGGGTCTGTCACATTCAGAGCCGTATGTATTTTGCAAATATTCTATGTCTACAATGCTCTGCACGGAGCTACTCTAGCTAATTGCTCCCACTTTCAATATGTATCCAGATTGAGACTTAGAGTCATCTGGATCGGTGTAAAAGCTTGCATCGATGTAACTCTTTACGACGGGCTCTTTTATCACCTCCATAATCGAGAAATATTTCCTTAATCCTCACTAAGGATGTTCTTGACCAATGTCCAATGATCTACTCCTAGATCACTATTGTACCCCTTGCCAAATTCAGATCAAGGTATACAATAGGTCCGGTACATAGCATAGCATACTTTATAGAACCTATGATCGAGGCATAGGGAATGACTTTCATTCTCTTTTCTATTTTCTGCCGTGGTCGGGATTTGAGTCTTACTCAATTTCACACGCTTGCAACACGTGCAAGAACTTTTCTTTGACTGTTCCATTTTGAACTACTTCAAAATCTTGACAAGGTATGTACTTATTGAAAAACTTATCAAGCCGCCTTGATCTATCTCAATAGATCTTGATGCTCAATATGTAAGTAGCTTTACCGAGGTCTTTCCTTTAAAGAACTCCTTTCAAATACTCCTTTATGCTTTCCGGAAAAATTATACATCATTTCGATCAACAATATGTTACTCACATATATTTATCAAAAAGGCGGTAGTGCTCCCACTCACTTTATTGAAAATACAAGCTTCACCGCAAGTCTCAGATAAAACTATATGCTTTGATCAACTTATCAAAGCGTGTATTCCAACTCGAGATGCTTGCACCAGTCCATAGATGGATTCTGTCAAGCTTGCACATTTTGTTAGATCCTTTAGGATTGACAAAACCTTTCGTTGCATCATATACAACTCTTCTTTAATAAATCCATTAAAGAATGTAGTTTTGACATCCATTTGCCAGATTTCATAAAATGTGGCAATTGCTAACATGATTCGGACAGACTTAAGCATCGCTACAGCTTGAGAAAATCTCATTGTAGTCAACACCTTGAACTTGTCGAAAACCTTTTGTGACAAGTCGAGCTTTGTAGATAGTAACACTACTATCGTTGTCCGTCTTCCTCTTGAAGATCCATTTATTTAACATGGCTTGCTGATCATAGAGCAAGTCAATCAAAGTCCATACTTTGTTCTCATACATGGATCCTATCTCGATTTCATGGCCTCAAGCCATTTTCATGAATCTGGGCTCATCATCGCTTCCTCATAGTTCGTAGGTTCATCATGGTCTAGTAACATGACTTCCGAACATGATTACCATACCACTGCACGGATCTTACTCTGGAAGACCCACGAGGTTTGGTAGCAACTTGATCTCAAGTTTCATGATCATCATCATTAACTTCCTCACTAATTGGTGTAGGAATCATCGAACTGATTTACGTGATGAACTACTTTCCAATAAGGGAGAAGGTACAATTACCTCATCAAGTTCTACTTTCCTCCCACTCACTTCTTTCGAGAGAAACTTCTTCTCTAGAAAGGATCCATCTTAGCAACGAATAACTTGCCTTCGGATCTGTGATAGAAGGTGTACCCAATAGTTACCTTTGGGTATTCTATGAAGACGCACTTCTCCGATTTGGGTTCGAGCTTATCAGGTGAAAACTTTTTTTACATAAGCATCACAACTCCAAACATTAATAAACGACAGCTTAGGTTTACTGTTAAACCATAGTTCATACTGTGTCGTCTCAACGGATTTAGATGGTGCCCTATTAAACGTGAATGCAGCTGTCTCTAATGCATAACCCCAGAACGATAGTGGTAAACCGATAAGAGACATCATAGATCGCACCATATCCAATAAAGTGCGGTTACGACTTTTGGACACACCATTATGCTGTGGTGTTCCATATGGCGTGAGTTGCGAAACTATTTCACATTGTTTCAAATGAAGACCAAACTCGTAACTCAAATATTCATCTCCACGATCAGATTGTAGAAACTTTATTTTTCTTGTTACGATGATTTTCCACTTCACTCTGAAATTCTTTGAACTTTTCAAATATTTCAGACTTATGTTTCATCAAGTAGATATACCCTTATCTGCTCAAATCATCTGTGAAGGTGAGAAAATAACGATACCCGCCGCGAGCCTCAACATTCATTGGACCACAAACATCAGTATGTATGATTTCCAACAAATTAGTTGCTCGCTCCATAGTTCCGGAGAACGGCATTTTAGTCATCTTGCCCATGAGGCACGGTTCGCAAGTACCAATTGATTCATAATCAAGTGATTCCAAAAGCCCATCAGTATGGAGTTTCTTCATGCGCTTTACACCAATATGACTTAAAGGGAAGTGACACAAATAAGTTGCACTATCATTATTAACTTTACATCTTTTGGTTTCAATATTATGAATATGTGTATCACACGATCGAGATCCAACAAACCATTTTCATTGGGTGTATGACCATAGAAGGTTTTATTCATGTAAACAGAACAATAATTATTCTCTAACTTACATGAATAACCGTATTGCAATAAACATGATCAAATCATATTCATGCTCAACGCAAACGCCAAATAACATTTATTTAGGTTCAACACTAATCCCGAAAGTATAGGAGTGTCCGATGATGATCATATCAATTTTGGAACTACTTCCAACACTCATCGTCACTTCCCTTCAACTAGTCTCTGCTTATTCTCAGAACTCCTGCTTTGAGTTACTAATCTTAGCAACCTAACAAGCATCAAATACTCGGGGCTACTATAAACACTAGTAAGGCACACATCAATAACCTGTATATCAAATATACCCTTGTTCACTTTGCCATCCTTCTTATCCACCAAATATTTGGAGTAGTTCCACTTCCAAAGGACCATTTCCTTTGCAAGAGAAGCACTCGGGGCCAGGCTTAGGTTCAAATTTGGTCTTCTTCACGGAGTGACAACTTGTTTGCCATTCTACTTGAAGTTTCCCTTTCTTTCCTTGCCCTTTTCTTGAAACTAGTGGTCTTGTCAATCATCAACACTTGATGCTCTTTCTTGATTTCTACCTTCACGATTTCAACATCACGAAGAGCTCGGGATCGTTTTCATCATCCCTTGCATACTATAGTTCATCACGAAGTTCTAATAACTTAGTGATGGTGACTAGAGAAATTCGTCAATCACTATCTTATCTGGAAGATTAACTCCCACTTGATTCAAGCGATTGAAGTACCTGCATAATCTGAGCACATGCTCACTAGTTGAGCGATTCTCCTCCATCTTTTAGCTATAGAACTTGTTGGAGACTTCATATCTCTCAACTCGGTATTTGCTTGAAATATTAACTTCAACTCTTGGAACATCTCATATGGTCCATGACGCTCAAAACGCCTTTGAAGTCCCGATTCTAAGCCGTTAAGCATGGTGCACTAAACTATCAAGTAGTCATCATATTGAGCTAGCCAAACGCTCATAACGCCCGCATCCGCTCCTGCAATAGGTCATCACCTAGCGGTGCATCAAGGACATAATTCTTCTATGCAGCAATGAGGATAAACCTCAGATCACGGATCCAATCCGCATCATTGCTACTAACATCTTTCAATACAATTTTTCTAGGAACACATATAAAAACATAGGGAAGCAACAACGCGAGCTATTGATCTACAACATAATTTGCAAAATACTACCGGGACTAAGTTCATGATAAATTTAAGTTCAATTAATCATATTACTCGAACTCCCACTTAGACAGACATCCTCTAATCTTCTAAGTGATCACGTGATCCATATCAACTAAACCATGTCCGATCATCACGTGAGATGGAGTAGTTTCAATGGTGAACATCACTATGTTGATCATATCTACTATATGATTCACGCCGACCTTCGGTCTCCGTGTTCCGAGGCCATATCTGTATATGCTAGGCTCGTCAAGTTTAACTGAGTATTCGCGTGTGCAACTGTTTTGCACCCGTTGTATTTGAACGTAGAGCCTATCACTCCCGATCATCACGTGGTGTCTCAAAGACGAAGAACTTTCGCAACGGTGCATACTCGGGAGAACACTTCTTGATAATTTTAGTGAGAGATCATCTTAAAATGCTACCGTCAATCAAAGCAAGATAAGATGCATAAAGGATAAACATCACATGCAATCAATATAAGTGATATGATATGGCCATCATCATCTTGTGCTTGTGATCTCCATCTCAAGCACCGTCGTGATCACCATCATCACCGCGCGACACCTTGATCTCCATCGTAGCATCGTTGTCGCCTCGCCAATCTTATGCTTCTCGACTATCGCTACCGCTTAGTGATAAAGTAAAGCATTACAGTATGCTTGCATTTCATACAATAAAGCGACAACCATATGGCTCTCGCCATTGCCGATAACCGGTTACAAAACATGATCATCTCATACAATAAAATATAGCATCACGCCTTGACCATATCACATCACAACATGCCCTACAAAACAAGTTAGACGCCCTCTACTTTGTTGTTGCAAGTTTTATGTGGCTGCTACGGCTGAGCAAGAACCGTTCTTACCACGCATTAAAACCACAACGATAGTTCGTCAAGTTAGTGTTGTTTTAACCTTCGCAAGGACCGGGCGAGCCACACTCAGTTCAACTAAAGTGAGAGAGCAGACACCCGCCATCACCTTTAAGCACGATTGCTCATAACGGTGAAACCAGTCTCGCGTAAGCGTCTGGCGTAATGTCGGTCCGGCCGCTTCATCTCACAATACCGCCAACCAAAGTATGACATGTTGGTAAGCAGTATGACTTGTATCGTCCACAACTCACTTGTGTTCTACTCGTGCATATGACATCTACGCATAAAACCAGGCTCGGATGCCACTATTGGGGAACGTAGTAATTTCAAAAATTTCCTACGCACACGCAAGATCATGGTGATGGCATAGCAACGAGAGGGGAGATTGTTGTCTACATATCCTCGTAGACCGAAAGCGGAAGCGTTATGACAACGCGGTTGATGTAGTCGTACGTCTTCACGATCCGACCGATCCAAGTACCGAACGTACGGCACCTCCGAGTTCAGCACACGTTCAGCTCGATGACGATCCCGGACCGATCCAGCAAAGTGTCGGGATGAGTTCCACAAGACGACGGCGTGGTGACGATGATGATGCTCTATCGCGCGAGGCTTCGCTAAACTCCATGACGATATGACCGAGGTGGAATATGGTGGAGGGGGCACCGCACACGGCTAAGGAACAATCCGTAGATCAACTTGTGTGTCATGGGGTGCCCCCCGCCTGTGATATAAAGGAGCAAGGGGAGGAGGCCGGCCCTAGGAGGGGGCGCGCCAGTGTGGAGTCCTACTAGGACTCCCTAGTCCTAGTAGGATTCCACCTCCCTTGTTGGAGTAGGAGAAGGGAAAGAGGGGAGAGGAATAAGGAAAGGGGATCGCGCCTTGTCCAATTCGGACGGAGGGGCGGGCCTCCTTCCTTTGGCCTCTCTCCTCTATTCCCGTATGGCCCAATAAGGCCCATATACTCCCGGCGAATTCCGTAACTCTCGGTACTCGAAAAATACCCAATAACTCGGAACCTTTCGAACTCCGAATATAGTCGTCCAATATATCGATCTTTACGTCTCGACCATTTCAAGACTCCTCGTCATGTCCCCGATCTCATCGGGACTCAACTCCTTGGTACATCAAAACTCATAAACT
The DNA here is from genome assembly GCA_021605205.1 of Aegilops longissima. Lineage (NCBI taxonomy): Eukaryota > Viridiplantae > Streptophyta > Magnoliopsida > Poales > Poaceae > Aegilops > Aegilops longissima. The sequence goes on from CM038678.1 coordinate 579,161,745, forward strand.
CATAATATAGCTGTCATCGAAACCTTAAGCGTGCGGACCCTACGGGTTCGAGAACTATGTAGACATGACCTAGAACTATTCTCGGTCAATAACCAATAGCGGAACCTGGATGCCCATATTGATTCCTACATATTCTACGAAGATCTTTATCGGTCAAACCGCATAACGACATACGTTGTTCCCTTTGTCATCGGTATGTTACTTGCCCGAAATTCGATCGTCGGTATCCAATACCTAGTTCAATCTCGTTACCGGCAAGTCTCTTTACTCGTTCTGTAATACATCATCTCGCAACTAACTTATTAGTTGCAATGCTTGCAAGGCTTATGTGATGTGCATTACCGAGAGGGCCCAGAGATACCTCTCCGATAATCGGAGTGACAAAACCTAATCTCGAAATACGCCAACCCAACATGTACCTTTGGAGACACCTGTAGTACTCCTTTATAATCACCGAGTTACGTTGTGACGTTTGGTAGCACCCAAAGTGTTCCTCCGTTAAACGGGAGTTGCATAATCTCATAGTTACAGGAACATGTATAAGTCATGAAGAAAGCAATAGCAATATACTAAACGATCAAGTGCTAGGCTAACGGAATGGGTCATGTCAATCACATCATTCTCCTAATGATGTGATCCCATTAATCAAATAACAACACATGTCTATGGTTAGGAAACATAACCATCTTTGATTAATGAGCTAGTCAAGTAGAGGCATACTAGTGACTATATGTTTGTCTATGTATTCACACATGTATTATGTTTCCGGTTAATACAATTCTAGCATGAATAATAAACATTTATCATGAAATAAGGAAATAAATAATAACTTTATTATTGCCTCTAGGGCATATTTCCTTCAGCAGCGGCCTGGGACGGTGAAGACAAGAAGCTCGATGGCAGCGGCGGCGGAGCTCGAGAGGAGCTAAGAGGAAGAAGATGACTGGAAGGGTGAGAATGGGAGACCTAGGTCGCGCCTATTTATAAGGAGAGGATAACTGAGACGGCGCGGGAAACGAGGAGATAAGAGTTATTATCCAGCGGCCCCGACGCCTCGGTTTTCGGAACAGTCAATAAAGACAGAGATCCGTTGGAGGATATGGTGGAATAAAAAAGGACTTTAAGAAAATATGACGTCACGGCGGGTTAATATGCATCCAAAAAATGACGTCATGGCAGGTTAAAGAAAGTCTTTTTCGAACAGTCAGAACACTGAAGATTTATGTTTTAAAGTATTTTAAGATTGACATGAACAGGTTCAAATCAATCTGGGGCCTAATGTTGGGGATATAACTATTTGTGTAAGCCGCCCAGGAGGGGCCAGGTTACGCAAGGAAGATTCACCAGAAAGAAGCCCAAGACCAAGCATGAAGATGGCGGTTCAATAAAGGGCCTAAGGCCCACAGGCGTCTTAAGGCCCATTGTAGTAAGCCGCCATAATGGCATGACTTGTATCATAAGGTAGATTTAACTAGTCACGGAGCCGGACATTGTTTATAAGCCGGCCGGGACTCTGTAGGCCACAGGGCGTCAACCCATGTATATAAGGGGACGACCTGCTGGCGGCTTAGGGTAAGAAACAACCCATCAAGAGCCGAGCAGAGCGTATTCCGCTCCCTGGTCATCGAAACATCAAGCAATACCAACCCAACTAGACGTAGGCTTTCCTTCTCCGCAAGGGGCCAAACTAGTATAAAATCTCTCGTGTCCTTTGTCCCGATTAACCCCTTTAAGCTTCCTAGTTGCGATGGCTCCACGATTAATTCCTTGCACGAGGACATCTGCCGTGACAATTCCACGACAGGTCTTGTCCATCACATCATTCTCTAATGATGTGATCCCGTTCATCAAATGACAACACATGACTATGGTCAGGAAACTTAACCATCTTTGATTGACGAGCTAGTCAAGTAGAGGCATACTAGGGACACTCTGTTTGTCTATGTATTCACACATGTACCAAGTTTCCGGTTAATACAATTCTAGCATGAATAATAAACATTTATCATGATATAAGGACATATAAATAACAACTTTATTATTGCCTCTAGGGCATATTTCCTACAAGAGCGAGGTATTGAAGCCAACCCGGACAAAATCAAAGCCATCACAACACTCGCCAAACCGGCGAACATCAATGCCGTCCAAAAGTTGACGGGCTGTGTGGTGGCTTTTAGTCGGTTTATGAGCTGACTTGGGGTGAGGGCGATTCCTTTGTACCAGCTGCTCAAGAAAACAAACAATTTTGTTTAGGGAGATGCAACAGATAAAGCTTTTGAGCTCCTTAAGAAAAAATTGTGAGAACCACCTATCCTTGTTGCTCCTCATGACAAAGATTCGATGCTCCTGTACATTGCTGCCAATAATAAAGTGGTAAGTGTGCCAGTCGTCGTGGAACACAAGGAAGAGGGAAAGGAATATCCAGTTCAAAGCCAGTTTATTATGTAAGTGAAGTTCCGACCGAGTCAAAACATCGGTATCCACATTGGCAGAAACTGGTTTCGGTGTTTACATGGCCAGTCACAAATTGAAGCACTATTTCTAGGAGCACCCTATCATTGTGATCAGTTCAACACCTCTGGGAGATATCATCCAGAACAGGGAGGCTACATGCCGGGTTGCCAAGTGGGCTATCGAGCTTGGTCCACATCATCTGAAGTATGCGCCTCGGACATCTATCAAATCTCAGGCTTTAGTGGATTTCATCAACGACTGGCTGAGTTACAAGTCACCAAAGAGAACCCGGACAATACGTGCTGGACAATACACTTTGATGGTTCCAGACAATTGGAAGGCTCGGGGGCTGGAGTTGTCTTAACTTTGCCACGAGGTGATGAATTTTGTTATGTTTTGAGACTCATGTTTCCCTGTACTAACAATGCGGCTGAGTATGAGGCTTTGCTTCATGGGCTTCGTATGGCTAAGGAAATGAACCTCAACCGAGGCCAGGTGTCTGGGTGACTCGGATTTAGTTGCTCAACATGTCTCTAGGACTTGGGGCTCTAAAGATCATCTCATGGCGGCTTACAGACACGCTATTACAGTCATCACAGGTCATTTCAAAGGATACCAAGTTGATCACATTGACCGCCAGCTCAATGAGGCAGCAGATGCGGTGTCTTGCCTGGGATCTCAGCGCAACCTGTTCCACCAGTTTTTTCGTGGATGTTTTGCATAACCCGTCCGTCAAACTACCGACGGAGGAAGATATTGCTATTACTGACCCGGAGGCAGCTCTTGTTGCATTTGTCCCTACGACACCAGATTGGACAATACCTTACCTGGCTTATCTTACTCGTGGCGAGCTCCCTGAAGAGGAAACCATCGCCCGTCAGGTTATCAAGAGGTCTAAGTTTATGACTATAGTCAATGGCGAGTTACACAGGAGAAGTATTACATGCGTTTTTCAGCGTCGTGTTTCTCCTGCGGAAGGCCATGAGATTCTCAATGAAATTCATTCTGGCAATTGTGGTCATCATGCCGGCTCAACGTCTCTGGTCGCGAAGGCTTTTCGACATGGCTTTTACTGGCTCACAACTCATGCGGATGTAGAGGACATAGTTCGTAGATGTGATGGATGTCAGAATTTTGCACGTCAGGCTCATGTGCCGGCTCAAGAACTTCGGATGGTCCATGCATGGGGGTTGCTGGCGGAAAGGAGACCAGACCGAGACACCCCATGCTAATCCTTCGCAATCGAGACCATTAAGGTGATAGGGGGTACCAGATCTCCCTTTAGTCAGCCCGAGCGAAACAAATAGAGAAGGATCTAGATAAGGGGGAAAGAAAGGTCTTAACATCGATCAACGGTGAGCGAGAGGAACAAGAAACCCTAAGGTGTCAAAAAAGGGAGATGAAGTTTGGTGGGAGAACCCTATTTGGTTGCGACAAAGTGTCGACCCTTCATATGGAGAGGAGTGAACGAGCGACAGATGGTCAACCCATTAGCTAGCACAACGGTAGGTTTCGTGCAAGTTCTTTCTATCGGTTTTGGGGACCTTCTAGAAGGTTCTTGAATGGTGTTTTTAATGTTAGGTTTCTTTTTAACAGCTTTTCTAGTTTTTGTTGGTTTTCTATTTATCATTTTTTATTTCTATTTTTATTTTTTTCTTGAATTCTCAATTTGCAAAAAATGTTTGGAATATTTTTAAAAATTTAAATTTAAAAAATGTTTGTGTTTTTCAATTTTTTTGTTTGAAATTTTACCCATAAGTATTCAAATTTTGTTCATAAAATGGTCAAGAATTTCCTTTTTTTGTTCATGTTTTCAAAAACACTTTCCGTTTAAAAAAGTGTTTGGAATTTCAAATTTGTTCACTTTTCCCAAAAAGTGGTCAAAATCTTCAATTGTTGTTCTCAATTTCAAAATTTATTGGCTTTTTGTAATTTTTTTCATGTTTTTCAAAATAGTTTACTTTTAAAAAATGTTCAGAATTTCAAAATTTTGTTCCCAGGAGGTCCTGTTTGGTGGGAGCTGCGATGGAATTTCCTTTGCTGCGTGGGCTAACTTCTGGTTACATATGTGTTTAACGCAACCATCTGGGGAATGGGCCTAAAGAACGGCGGGTTTTGGCCCAAAGCACACTAGTGTCGCTCTGGCGTTAGTCGCGTCCAAATCCTCACGCTGCCGTCAGCCCTAGCCGTTTCCCCCCACCTCACGAGCTCTCACCACCCACGAACAAATCCCTCACAGCCGTCCGATCCTCCGCCACGTCATGGATCCGCGTGCCTGTTCTTGTACCCAACGACCAGGATCTGTGCTGGCCCATCCGCCCAAACCTAGAGGCCTCTCGGCCCTCTTGTTCTTCCCCGCCGGCTACAAATCGCCCAAAATTTCCCCTGATTTTTCCACAACCACAACACCAACTTAAACCAGAGGAGAAATTTTCTCGCGAGAGTTCGTGTGTAGTAGAGGAGTTGAGGAGATGAAGCCGGCGGTTGAAGGCGACGAGCGTGCGGCGGAGATCGCCCGCATCAAGGCTGCCGCGGCCGCCGCCAAAAAGTCGGCGGACGAGGTGGTGGATGTGGACGATGAGGGTGAGGACGACGAGGGAGATGAAGAGGAGGAGGCGGTTGACGGCGACGACGACGACGACGAGGACGAAGTCGACGACGATGGGGAAGAGGACGAGGACGAGGGGGTGGAGGGTGAGGAAAAGGGGTCGGCGGCGCAGCAGGTGGTCGACATCTCCGACGAGGACGACGACGGCGGCGATGAAGAGGAGGGCGGTGACGATGATGATGACGACGACGACGACGACGATGACGAGGAGGAGGACGACGAAGTCGACGAGGAGGAAGAGCCCGAGGTATAAATTTCTCATCAATCATCATCTTGTATTTTTTTTTGCCATCTCAAATATATGCCGTCTCAGTACTTTCCTTTACGTTTACTCTATGAACATATACTTCCGTTATGTTAGAGAAGTTCCAGATCCGTCTTCAGATCTTGTCGACACATGCTTTCCTCAAAGAAACCGGATTTCTCGTGGCTGTCGAATAATGTGTTTAGATCTGGAAAAAAGTAGGCAGGACAGTTGCATCTGGCTAGTTAGATAGATTTAGAGATTGTGATTTTTTCTTTTGCTCAACCTGCAGCTTTTTCTGCTCTGTGTTCGTTTAGATCTTGTCGAGTGTCCTCTGCTATACCGTTCAAGCTTTACCTGTCCTTCCATTGTGTGGTAGTTGACATTCAATTGGCATATCCACCGGCCGTCCGTTGTTGTGTGGTCTTCAGTGTAGCCCATCAGATCGGAACCATGTTCCTTTTCCGAGAATAGTCAAGGACAAAGCATATGTCCCCTTTGATATACTTGCTATATTTAGTTGTTAAAAGAAAAAATAATCCTTGTTTAGGGATGGTTTTCCATCTGAGCTGTTAACCTTTAAGCCACACAATAGAGATGGGGCTATGATATGCCATCTATGAATTATCTTACTGCACTAGATCTGCCTTGCGGTCTTCCAAGGTATCTTGTCTGCAGGAAATCTCACTATTTCCCACTCAGATCCAAAGCCACCTAGATATGCAACCAATTTGGTGCAGATCTGTCAGGTTCGATAGTAGTCCTAGTTTTCGTTTCTCACTCAGATCCAAATACACCTATATATGCAAAGTATTTAGTGTAGATCTGTCAGATTTGATAGTAGGCCTTCTTTGCAGCTCTGTCCATGTGTGATTGGAGATGAGGATCATCAGAGGCTGTTTCTGAGGACGTGCCTAGAGCTCGTCCTATGTTGCACATTGACTGATTTGCCTATCTGATCCAAAGCACTAGTCAAACGCTTCCATTTTCATTTCTTTATTTTGCTGAGGAGGTGATGAATATCAGAGGCTGTTTCTGAGGATGAGCCTAGAGCTCTTCCTATGTTGCAAAATAACTGATTTGCCTATCTGATCCAAAGCACTAGTCAAACACTTTCATTTTCTTTTCTTTATTTTGCTGAGGAGATGATGAATATCAGAGGCTGTTTCTGAGGATGAGCCTAGAGCTCTTCATGTGCTGCAAAATAACTGATTTACCTATCTGATCCAAAGCACTAGTCAAACGCTTTCTATTTCTTTTTTTATTTTGCCAAGGAGATGATGAATATCAGAGGCTGTTTCTGAGGTTGAGCCCAGAGCTCTACTATGTTGCAAAGTAACTGATTTACCTATCTGATCCAAAGTACTATTCAAACACTTTCATTTTCTTTTCTTTATTTTGCCGAGGAGATGATGAATATCAGAGGCTGTTTCTGAGGATGAGCCTAGAGCTCTCCATATGTTGCAAAATAACTGATTTGCCTATCTGATCCAAAGCACTACTAGGTAGAAGTTTTTTTTGGGCTACTGGTGAGAGGCTGTATGTAGGCTCTATGCTTGCTATCTTGGCTGTTGTGTCAAAATTTGTTTTACCTTTATTGGGGAAATGATGATTAATTCATCAGATATGTCCTAAACGGGCTTTTAAAAGAATGGTGACAAATTGCACGTCAGTCTGAGCCCCTATGGTTTTAACTATTTGTTAGTAGTATCCACTTTTATTTGGGAAATGATGATTATTTCATCTCAGATGTCCTTTATGGATTATTCAGAATGATGAGAAATTGCACGTCAGTCTGATCCCAAACTGTAGTTAAACTGTTATTTTATATTTATCTGTCATTAGTTGATTTATGTTGATGATTGCCTGCCGAATACTTGGTTTGCCCATCTCATCTGTGATGAACATTCCTATAATAGTCAACTTGCATCGTTGTGAGACTAATTTGGACCCTTGCACTGTTGTTTGGCAGGAGGAGCTAGGAACTGAATATCTGGTGCAGCCCCTTGGCCGTGCTGAAGACGAAGAGCATTCCAGTGACTTTGAGCCAGAAGAAAATGGTGATGGTGCTGAGGACGAGGAGATTGAGGATGACGATGCTGAGGATGGTGAGGATTCTGTCAAGCCGCAATCCTCATCGAAGAGGAAGAGGTCTGGTGGGGAGGATGAAGATGATGATGACGGTGATGATGATGGTGATGATGATGAGAAGCCTCCATCAAAGCGATAGTCAATTTGTTCGTGCTGATCTGTGATCTTTTCTGCTTGGGCCAAGAAGGAAAATAATCCTCATGGAGAGGATTGTTGGTAAATGCTGTAGCTTTAGGACATCTGTGGTAGGTGTAGCAGCTCGAACTTGAGTCTACCCATGTTAGTTGTTAGTGCATACTGCTGATGTTGATTAACAGCCTCCGGGAACTTCTGTATGAGCATTGGATGTGGGGCTTGTTATATGCTTGTGTAGCTTCTGATTAAAACCTGTGGAATGTGGATGCTCTGTTCTGAATCTTGTTTTCATGATAATCTTGAACTAGCTTGCTGTTATTTTACTGTTATCTCTGCTCTGACCTACAGTTCTCTTGGTAGTACTATTTTGGTTTGAGCGCTTAGAAAACATTTGCTGTTATTGGCACTTACACTCTTTGGATTCCCTCAACAAGCCCAGATACCATTGGTGCCAAGCCTGATAACATTAAATTTATTCTATCACAGTGCCATTGCTGGCTTAGTGTCATGGCTGTTAGCTTTGGCTTGATGATTTCACAATCCTGTTCTGCTTGCCACTACCACTAGTCACCCGTCTTTGCAGGCGTTATAAAATAGATGGATGTGAATTAGGACGCTAAATGGCCAGACAGGGGGCCGTCACTGCATGTTCATGTCAGAGCTCACGAGTGCACTGGAGGAATCCACAGAAATCCTTCACCTACAGTCGCAAAAGGAATCCTTCGTCCTTTGTTTCAATCGCGATGGTCACCCGGCCGTCTGCTAGATGCAGTCGCGGCGGCTTGGGTGTTCGAAAAAATGCGAGCATCAATCTCAAATATAGGATTTGAACTTTGATGGACTGGGAATACTAGCCAGCCTCCTAACCATTTAACCACATGTTGATTCACAGGTAGCACAATATAGTTGAAGATATAGATCTACTAGTAACATGCCCGTGCTAGGAATGAGGAAAGATAAGGAACAACACAAGAATATACTGAGACATTGATCAAATCGATGTCGTAAAGTTGATAGGTACACATAGCACAATCAACCATACGGTTCCCATCCGATAAAACGCTTCTTCAAACATTTAGAACAAATACCGAATTCTTGTCGAACCTACAAAAAAAGGAAAATCATCAAAAATAAATATTTGCAAACGATGTTGGTCAAATAGTAATCAAATAATTACAGGAGAAAATCTTAGCAAAAATTGACAAAATGTTAAACTGCAACTGGCCACAAGCATACATATTCCTTAAACTAGAATACATCAACTCACAACCAGAATGCGCTAGAAATGCTAAATTGCAAAATTTCTTCTAGTAGTTGTTTTTTTTAGAACATAGACGTCAGGGACGTCCGGCTTTAAATTAATAAAGCCCACAACTTAGGCAGAGTATCACAACCATAAGACCAACAGACGGCGCCATATGAGGCAAATAAGTTAAGAGATCGACCGCAGGACGAGCGAATAAGGTGCGGTACAAGGCGATAACAGCCCAAACAAAGAGCACGCAGGCTCGGGGGGTGCGGGGACCAAAAGGGGCTGCCCATCCCTATCGTCGACCACCGATCGGACGACGGGCTCGGGACTCGGAGTAGACGGAGCGCAGACGACAAATAGCTTAGCGGTGAAGATCGGTGTCCGTTGTCTTCCCAACGGAGCCCATTCTTTGCAAGAACACGATGCATTTGAAGATAACGTCGGTAGCGATGAGAGGGAAACACACCCTCAATAGTAAACTTGTTACGGATATTCCAAATCGCCCATAACATAGCCGCCGCACAAGTCCACATGACCCTACGAGACATGCCTTGAACCAGAGACAAGGAAGACACGAGCTCAGATCGGGAAACGTGGATCCCAATCCACTCCCGCGGCCGCACGGACCGCGCTCCAGGCAAAACGAGCCAAAGAGCACCGGAAGAAAGCGTGGTCAGCGTCTTCCGGGACCCCACACAGCGCACAGGGGCCGGAGGCGGGGCCATTGCGTTTAGCAAGGTTAACAGAGGTAGGAAGGCGATCTTGGCAAAGTTGCCAGAGGAAGACCTTGATCTTGAGGGGGATTTTAGCCTTCCAAAGCCCCGTGGCCACCGACGGGATCTGGCCGCGGGAAAGCTCTCTCAGATAGGGAGTTGACAGAGAATTTGCGAGCTCAAAGCCTCCACGAGATCGTGTCCATGAGTCCGACAAACGACGTCCGCAAGCGAGCCCGGCGATCCCAATCCGCCAACTCGTCCCGTTAGTTCGCTGAAGTTAATGCAGGGAGGGGAGGCGCTAAGAGCCGAAGCAACCCGTTGATCGGGCTCGACTGCTATGGAGTAGAGTTGGCGAAACTCCGACCATAGAGGCCGCTGGCCAATCCAAAGATCAAGCCAGAAGCGCGTGGAGCGCCCATTGTTAACCCCAAACTTCGCACCCCTGGCAAAGAAGGGTTTGAGGGATTGAATGGAGTTCCAAAAAGGTGACCCTCGAGAAGCCGCGTCAAAGAAGTTCCCATGCGGGAAATATTTCGCACGGAGGAGGTCGATCCAAAGGCCAGTCTCTCCCTGAGACATTTTCCAGATCCACTTGCACATTAGTGCGATGTTCATCAACTTGGAATTGATGATCCCAAGGCCCCCCTGGGCTTTAGGACGGCACACGGCCTGCCATTTAACCATATGGTATTTCCGTTTCGGTCCCGCTCCTTCCCAAAAGAAGCGGGACCGCGGGGTATCAAACTTAGAGTGTACCCCATCCGCCAGCAAGAACAAGCCCATGGCAAACATGGGAAGAGAAGAGAGGCTGGAGTTAGTTAGGATTAGTCTAGCCCCTGAAGACATAAAACGACCCCTCCACGGGCAAACCCTATCTGCAACCTTGGAGGAGAGAGGTTCCCAATCGGAGATAGAACACTTCTTTGCCGCAATGGGGAGACCGAGGTAGGTGAACGGGAACTGTCCAAGTTTGCAGTTAAGCAAGTTGGCGACCCGTTGACTTCCGGTCGCGTCCATCCCTATGGACACCACTTCACTTTTGTGGAAGTTTATTTTAAGTCCCGACATGAGTTCAAAACACAGCAGTATTGGCTTGACCGAAGCGACATGTGTGTATCGGGCTCAAAAGGAGAAGTGTGTCGTCGCATATTGCGGTGAGACACTCCCGGATCGATTGTCCACCACTCCCCGATGTGGCGGCCAAACGGGCTCGTCGAGCATGGCGCCTAAGGCGCCCGCCACAAAGTTAAATAACAACGGCGAGGCTGGGTCCCTTGACGCAGCCGCGCTTGTTGCGGAAGAAGTTCCTCTTCTCGTTCACCGCAATCGCCGCTTGGCCTCCCGAGACCAAGCGCATCATGCGATGAACCCAAACCGACGAGAATCCTCGATCCAGGAGGACTTGTCGGAGAAACTCCCAGTTCACACGGTCGTACGCCTTCTCAAAATCGAGTTTGAGGAGAATCGCAGGCTGTCGAGCGCGTTTTAGGGAGTGGACTATTTCTTGGAGGACCAACGGCCCCTCCAAGATGTTACGGCCACGAATGAAAGCCGACTGGTTCCTACTAATAATGCGATGAGCTATCGGAGACAAACGAGTCGAACACGCCTTAGCACAAATTTTAAACGGAACATTAATCAAAGCGATAGGGCGGAAAAGACTAATGTGATCCGCGCCCGGGACCTTGGGGATCAGAGAGAGAACCCCAAAGTTCAAAGCGAGAGATATCTACCGCATCAGCGCATAAAACCGTTGCAAACGTTGAAAATAGGACCTTTAAGCACTTGCCAAAACCGCTAAACATCGCCACCGCCAACCATCCGCCCGGGCGCAGATCGGATTTCATACCCAGCGCCGCCTTGTCAATGTCCTCGGGGAGGAAGGCCATTCCAGGCCCTCATTTTTCTCGTCCGAGACCCGCAACGCAGGGTCCCACACATCCGCCCTAAGCCGGGCCCGGATTCCTCCCGAACCCATAAGTTGGATGTAAAACTCATAAATGTGCGGACGATATCTGTTGTCGCAATAGGAGCCCCCGCCCGATTGCGATCTCGAGATGGCGCACTTACGACGTCCGCCATTAGCGTGGCGTGGAAATACTTAGTATTCGCGTCGCCTTGAGCGCCCACTTAATACCACCACCCTTGCGCCAGATCCTCCTCGGCTTTAGGGAGGGACTCGACTTGGGCTTCAAGCGCCAGAGCGCCGAGCCCGACCATGCTGGAGAAGACTCGCACGCGTCCGCGCTGCGTCCAATCGGGCGAGCTCCTCGGTCAGCGCGATCGTAACAGCTTATCCTCACGTCCCTGGTTAGCTCCCCACCCTTTGAGAGCCGCACGCAAACCCGCCCCAGCGGCAATCCAGAACTCCATCGGTCCGCGCACACGCCCGACCCGAGCGACACAATTCTCCCATTTCGAAAGGAACACGCGGTTTCAAAGAAAAAGCGCGGGCTGCGTTTTAACCTTTCCTCCCCCGAGGAAAGAATGAGGGGGACGTGGTCCGACCCAATCCTTGTTTCGGCGTGCAGAGAGCACAAGGGAAACAACACCTCCCACTCCGAGGACATGAAAACCCTGTCCAAGACCGATCGCACCGGCGTTAGCTGTTTGTTGGTCCAGTGTATCGAGCCCCACGAGCCACTTCCCTAAGGGCCATGGATGCGATTGCATTATTAAACATGGACACCCTTGTCCAGTTAATAATACCGTTATTTTTGTCCGCTCCCGAACGGATCAAGTTGAAATCCCCGCCCACGAGCAGAGGAAGGTTGCGCGCGCTCAAAGACATCACCTTGGTCTGGAGTTCTCCCAATAACTCGAGCGAAAGCGAGTGATCCGCCGGGCCATATACGACGATCACCTCCCATTCTTGGAGAGTGGCACGATGGCGCACGTGGGCCGCCAGGAAGAACCGGCCGGCGTCCCAAGTCACCACCTCCAAGCAAACTAGGTTAACGCCTAGCAGCAAGCCCCCCGAGTGCCCTACCGCAGGCACCCAATGCCAAACAAAACGCTCCAACGGGTCAACGGTTAGAAGGTCCCGATGATTGAAATCGGCCTTGATAGTCTCCTGCAAGCCGACCACGTCGATTTCTTCGTTCCTAATGAACTCTTTTAACTGGGTCCGCCTCCCAGCGTGGCCGAAGCCTCGGATGTTCCAGAAAATGAAACACATTATATGATGCGATTGCGGAGACGGATACCGCGAGTGGTAACCGCTTTGGCCACGCGCCGTGTCTTAGCAAGACGACGGTTGGAGGAGGACAGCGCAGCCCCTGCTACTATGTCCTCCTGATCGGGCCGCGCGACAGGCACCAGAGAAGCCCCTGCTTCGTCTGCTGCTAGCGCAACGCGGGACAGCGCTGCCTGAGCAAGCGCGGCCTGCGCAATTTCCTTAGCACGAATAAGAGACAGCACCTCGTGCGCTTCCCCCGCGTCGGTCATCGCCACTCCACTATCCGCTAAGATACCACCCAAGCACTCATCTGAATAATCATCAAAGATCGTAAAGCGGGGCATGGGGTTACCTTCGATTTCGAGATTCTTCTGAGCCTGCAGGAGCTGGGCCCGCTGGAGGGATGGCATGTTGCCCTTGGCACCCTTCGGACGAGAGCTCACCCTCTCCTGCGTCGCCGGGGACGCACCCACCACCTTGGACACCTCCGCACGAAGAGCATCAGAGGCAGGAGGGGAGATGACCGACGAGGTGCCCCCAGCCGGACCCCCAGGGGAGGCCAGCGCCATCACCACCGGTCGCAGCGGAGCAGGCGTGCTCGCACGGACCGATGGGGGGCTCGCCGGCGCCACCGCGGGGGGCTTGCAGCCCGCCGTCTTCTTCTGGAGCTTCGTCCCGCCATCGCCGAGGCTGGACGCCACCTTGGGAGAGCGCGCCGCGGCCCGAGGCTCGCCCACCACCGCAACCACCGGGGAGACCAGCATCGAGCGTCCCTCCGAGTCACAGGACGCCGAGACCCCCTTGTCGATGTCAAGGCCCATGGTCATGTTGGATCCATATTGGTTGAACCCCAACTCGTTGCTGCCCACCACCACTTGGCACTCCTCCTGGTCCTGTGCCGCGCCCGCCGCCGGAGGCGCAGCCTGCACGTCCGTGTCCTTGAGACCAAGCTTGTCCCAAGTCGCCGTGTCAATGGAGTCATCCCCCATGCTCATGTCGTGGTCCTTATCCTTGTCTTCCGGGCCCTTGTCAGCATTGGCTGGTGGAGGAGGAGGGGGAGTGGGAGCCGACCTGCAGAACGCCTGCCTCGGCCTCCAGCGGAAGATGAATCCTCTTTGTTGAACCAAACTTGCACGTAGCCCTTGAGCTTGGCCGGGCACGACACGCATGAGCGCATCCGCACCGGCCCAAGGCCCGACAGCGACGCCTGATCCACCTCCATTGGACGCCCGATCATCACCGTGGCGGCCATGAGGCGGTCCACGTGACGATGCTTGGGCGGCACACCCCACAGCTTGACCCAAGTGTCCGGCATGATCTCGGCTTTGGGCTCCTCCGGGCGAGATTCCTTGATGTCCGCCATGATGTCGTGGAGGGAGAAGTAGAGCTTGCCGCTGCGGGTCGCCATCCGCAGCATGGCCTTGTCGGGGAAGACGACCGAGAACTGATCGACGCCGATGGCCGACACCTGCCAATCCCACTCCCCTTCGAAGAGATGAGGGAGCTCCGCCTTCAAGATGGGGATTGACAGCTTGCCGGGCTCCGCCGAGATGATCGCCGCGTCCGTCACGAGAGGGGCACGAACCTCCTCACCCTCCGTAGTTGTTGTTGCCTCACGATCCCTTCTAGTAGTTGTTGCCTCACGAACCTGAAATAGTATTCAATATGAACACAATGGTATCATTTTTTTAGGGGAATCTAAATCTGCCAAGGGACTACACTTCGAGCGCTCCGTCTCGTCTCCAGCCATGGTATGCCAGCCCACGACATGGTGTGTTTGAGCGACTATCTGCAAAATGAGAGTCAGATAGGATTTTCTCCACCATGGAACTAAACTAATTAAGAGATACTCCCTCCGTTCGGAATTACTTGTCTCGGAAATGGATGTATCTAGAATTAAAATAGATCTAGATACATCCATTTCTGCGACAAGTAATTTCGAACAGAGGGAGTACTTCTTTTAAAACATTTCCAACAATTATGTCGGTTCATTTTGGTATATGAGTATACAATCATGAATAGTGTCTTAGAAAAGAATAGCACCATTTCCCATGGGATTTCAAGTATATATAACTTACACAATATCAAAATTTACTTGAGAGATTAAAACTGATATATGAACTCAAGGAGTTTGGGATAACACATCATCTAGGAGATGGAAGGGACGTGTTGAAGTCATAAAAAATCTATCTAGCTACAAGCAACACTGCACTCATTGGCACATATCAGACAAAATGTCAGAAGGCTATTATTAGTGCTACATATCTTTTACTCCTTCTGTCCCAAAATATAAGAATGTTTTTGACACTACACTAGTGTAAAAACACTCTTATATTATGGGACGGAGGGAGTATCATATAATATAACAGTTCCAAGTCGATCTCACACAACTACAGAGTATGTATATGCTTTTTGGAAAAGCGATTATTTCAGATCATGTTCAACACAGAATAACATATAGCGAGCTGGGAAGCTAAATTACTAGATACAAAGTGTGTGACTCGAGAACTTATCTACTTAATAATACATTTAGTCGTCCTTGATCATGATCCTCTATTTATCTGGCACCAAACCATGCCAAGTACAAAAATTTGTCACAAGCCAAAATGAAAAAACAGTCTAGATACTGAATAGCAAATCTGGTACCAGCCCGAGGATGGAGTACAGTGAATTTCACCAAGGATGAACTGCAAGCTTCCGCAAAGAATCAAGTAGGAAATCTAAATCTGCAGCTCACAAGGTACTGAGCGGATCCACAACCGATTCGTTCTAAACATTTAACAAATCACATGTTTAGGAGAGACTACAGTTTCAATCACACACAGATCTGATACACATCTCTACTAAAAAAATTGACCAATTTCTCGGGTCTGATAGGAGAAATACATAAATTACGAACGGAATGATCGTCGCTGGGAACGGACACAGTGGCTCGTGGTAATTGGCATCAGTGCCACCAGGAATGAGTAGTTCGCCACCGGCACAAATCCTCCGTGTCTACAATGCCTGGGCCAATCATGGCGTTCCTGCCGCTGGTAGGCTATATGAAAAAAGGGTCTAGGTCGAGAACCAAGGCCTGCACAACAGAGACTCAAGCAAACAACGAAAAATGGAGCAACTTACTATAGAGAACATACTTGGACATGGCAGCAAGCCAGCAACCACTGCTATCCTCTCTGTCTCCAATTGACTGCACAACCGGATCTAGAAGGAGAGCTACTCGGGCATGCTCAAAGCAAAATCTGATTTATTGAGACCCTAATTATCGAGGCGGTGTTTGGTTGAGCTGTGGATTTCAGAAAAGCTGCTGTGAGCTGTCAGAAAGCAGCCGTGAGCTGGTAACTGTGAAAAAGCTGAAAGTTGAGCAACCGTGAAACTGCGCTTTTGATAGAAATTGTCTGTAATGTCCTGAAGCTCCGGGAAAATGTTTATGTGCTACTTGATCGTAAAACAACGATCTATAAACGGATTGACAAATAAATGACCATTATAGAAAGAAACAAATACTCCACTTTTAAGTTACTCCCTCCGTTCCTAAATATAAGTCTTTTTAAAGATTCCAATAAGAGACTACATAGGGAGCAAAATGAGTGAATCTACACTCTAAACTACATCTATATACATTTGTATGTAGTTCATAGTGAAATCTCTAGAAAGACTTATATTTAGGAACCGAGGGAGTATAAGGTTAATAATCTGAACAATAGCATAATAAAGAAACTGAACATACATATACTCCCTCCGTTCCCAAATAATTGTCTTTATAGCCATCTCAAATGGACTACAACATACGGATGTATGTAGACATGTTTTAGAGTGTAGGTTCACTCATTTTGCTTCGTATGTAGTCACTTGTTGAAATCTCTAGAAAGACAATTATTTAGGAACGGAGGGAGTATGATTCAGCGTTAATGTATTCCAAATTTGCTGCAGTACTTTAGAACATCCGTACAAACTTTTCATAGAAATTTGGCCACATATTAATCATCTCAATACAACCAGACGCCATCGCATGAGAAGGCGTTCACGAGCTGCAGGTTTGCTGCGGCCGTGAAGTTGAGACGAAGATGTGAGGTGAAATTTATTGAAAGAAAGGAAATTACATTGTGCGCTCTGTTGTGCTAGTTTCCTGCGCGTCCATCGGTGGCTCCGCCGTCACCGTGAAGCTGTATCCTAGCGTGGTTGAATCGGTGTCAGATGTCAGAATTGGAGCCTGGATGGATGCGAGGGATGCGGGGCCGGGAAGGGGAGCGCCCAGAGTTGGGGCGGCGTGGCCGGAGTTTGGGCGGCAAAGAGAGTAGAGGGACCGGCG
Organism: Aegilops longissima; assembly: GCA_021605205.1. NCBI lineage: Eukaryota > Viridiplantae > Streptophyta > Magnoliopsida > Poales > Poaceae > Aegilops > Aegilops longissima. The sequence continues at coordinate 579,178,735 of CM038678.1, forward strand.
TTGCCGCGGTGGGGAGTTTGGGAGTTCTCGAAGACTCCGTTTCTATCGCGAGAGACGAAGAACTTCCAGCTCTTTTTTCATCTAAAGAACAGTTCCGGTGTGTGGGGCGTTTTTTGCAAAAGTGCAAGGGGGCACTTGGTCTCAAGATCAGCCGTACCTTCCGGATCGGATGGTGCAGATGGCACAAAGGCAGACACACCGTCGTCACCAACTCCCATTTTTATAGGAGTAGAGAGTAGAGATTAGTTTATAATTGCCAAAAAAAAAACTTACAACAAAAAAGTTATGTGGAATGGTGAGAGGAAGCCACTCAAAGAAAATTTCAAACGGCATACTGTAAAGATCCAAACATGAACACAAAATTGAAATTACAGTCAGCGAAACTAGTAACCGATCATGGGAGTGGAATCACAACATCGACGTGCATTGTTTTTGTGTAGAGCTTATCATGAATCGAAGCACAATTCTGTAGATTGAAAGGGATTGGGTGAAGGAGTAAGGAGCTTATCACAAATTGAAGCACCGAATCATGAGCCGCAGCTACATTGTTCCCTCGGTTCGTAGTGTTGCCGCACATAGTCTACATCCCCATCCCCACGCTCCGCCATCGTGCTTCTATATGCGACCAATGTGGCCCTTCAGGCTACCTCGAGTTCACTGGAAAACACCTTATTTTTCCAATACACTCTCCTCGCTAGCGTCACCGTCTCTTCACTGACTAGTTCATCTACTTGGAGAACCATGAGAAACATCATCACCTTCTACCCCACATGGCATTTTGCATCACAACTGTTTCAGAGGCCTCTTCTGCTAGTCCATCCGACATGGTGTAAAGTTCATGATGGTCCCCATCTACGTACGCTTGGTACTAACAACACTGATGCGTGCCTTTGTCCCGACATGTCCATGGGCCTAGCAAACCTGTTTGGACACACCAACTTTTATAGCTTCGACAACATCATCTTTGGCATCAACACTGTCACACACAAATTCATCCAATTGACTGTGATGTGCACCAGCCGAGAGATCATATCTCACGACACACATTCACTTGATAACATGAATACCAAACCAACATATATTACAGGTACACGACCAAAGTGTTTCAACACCGCACTTTTGAGGAGGTTCTAAGAGTGAAGAAGCACAAGGTAGCTCCCCACCACAGTCTGGATATGGAGTACATCAGCACTCGCACTGATCTTTTTCCTGATGTGTATCATGTTCTGTGAAGCATGGATTTGCTTCACTTTCTGTAGTTCAACAAGGCTTACAATGAGGTTCTTTATACTATAGTTCTATGCCACTGTGTATTTGGTAGGAGATCTAATCATGACAGGAGATTCACCAACTTCAGACCTCAGGTGCATGATGATATGCTACACTTAGTGCGTAAGAAGCCCAATCCTGGGAAGGCGTCTGCTGCTACTGAGGTGGGTGGTTCCTCATCATGAGGTGCCACCGCACAGGATCCCACTGGCTTTGCTCACACCATTGCTTCTTCACCTTCGTTCAACAAGAAGGAGAAGAACATGCTTTTCCGTGGGTTCAACAACTTGTTCAAGATGTGTCAGTCCAGTGCCAGGCCTCACATCAGGGATGTTAACTGCAGGAAGAAGAAGTGGAGAGAGCTAAAGGTAATTAAGACAGAGAACATTGGAGAGAGGCTCGACCACCTGGTCGCGAGGATGTTGACAGTATTGCCACGGACTACTCCAACCCCCGCCTTCGCTATATCCCTGAGGATGAGGATGATTATGCTGCCAGTGCCCTCCTCGAGCTTGGATCCTCATGTTAGCATCATCTTTCTCTTTTTGCTGTCTCGATGCTAATGGGGGAGGAGTGTTCTATCAGGATTCCTGTGCTTGGAGACACTGCAAGCCCTCGTGTTATCTTTGATTATTCTATGGGCTTGCAAAAGCTTTTATTTCTCGTTTCATACTTCTATACTTTGGTTGTGAGCTACTTTGTTTACTTTCGAGTAAGACTATGTGTTAATATTATATGCTTGCTGATGACCCGCAAGTGCACAAGGTTTAATTGTAGCTTTTTTGAAGTAAGAGTATTGATCCCACTGGGAGCACATGAATTAATCTTTTGTCTCTTCAAAGATTTAAAGACTATGCCTGCAAGTTGTAAGTTATCCAAAGCAGTAGTAAAGATAATGGTGTAGCGAGTGTAATAGTAAAAAGTGCGAGAAAAGTGAGAAATAAAGGTAGCACAAAAGAGCGTTGAAATCAATAATATTAAGGCGTTCCCAAGGAGTCCGTATTCCCCACTAGCGTGAATCTATAGCGGTGCCTAAACACAATGCTACATCAGATTCCTAAGCCACTTTGCATATTTCTATTTGTGGGTAGAGTCGGTATAGATACGTGCATACACTCGGTAACCCCATATCATATACGCCATCACCGTTCTTTCTCACTCCGTTTACCAAACAGTGATTAAGGGGAAAAGGGTCCCCATGGACGTAGCCTATAAGTGGTCTCTGTTTTACCCGCTGCCGCAACGGTCCGGGACAAAGAGAGATAGGGCCTATCACACCACCTACCTTTGCGACCAGCCGATCCGCCAATAGTAATAACCTTTTGTCCAAAATTGGCATACATTGTATGGTTGACTTCACCCAATATCAAGAAGGTCAACATAAACATGCAAAGAGGATATTAAATCCTAGTATCAAATGATCTATTACACGCTAGGATTCATCCCTATCCCCGAGAACTACATGAACTACTCACACATGGAGGCAACACACATCATCAAGTGGTAATGGTGAACATGGAGGGATTACACATGTAAGACTCAAGTCGACCCTCTAGGGTTCTTGATGGGTTACAATGAAGAGGAAGTGGATGATGATGATGACAACAGTGATGATGTTGAAGCGCTCCTTGTGGATGGTGATCTCCTCCCCGGGAAGCTCCCCCTCCGTATCAATCTGGAGGCTAGGGTTCCTCCTTCTGGACGAGTTTCTGCCGTCTTTGGGCATCTTATCCCCGACCTGATTTCACAGGGTGGAAATAGTTGACGAGGCGGTTCTCATGGCACGTGATACGACCGCTCATACGAGCGCTTCGGTCTTATGGTTGGCCTTCTTTTTCTCTGGAGCCGCCGCCAGCGCTTCCTATTTAATCCTTTTCATAAGCTGTGGATATCGAAAAGAAATGAGTCCATCATGAGATTTTGATATCGAAAATAACAAAAGAAGTGCGCGTACACAGTAAAATCCCGCAAGGCCTATTATAAAGGCACAAAATAACAACCAAAATTACCACACAAATTGGACTCATCAACTCCCCCAGGCTGTAAGGTTTGCTCGTCCCCGAGAAAATACAACTTGTAAGAAGAGAAGTCATCTTTTTTATAAGCCGTGGATATCGAAAATGAATGAGTCCATCATGAGATTTTAGAATTTGCATTATATGAAAGATCCCTCTTTGCATTAATTAGATGAACATGAAGGCTTCCACACCTTACTATCTATCGTTAAGAAGACATGCTTCAACTCTAAGCGATAATTTCTTCATTCTTTCAGCCGAACAAGTTACCTCGGTTTTTGTTTAGTAAAGACAATTCCCTTCTTCCCGTTTTTCTTGAAGAACCAAGCCTATCCCATGTCATTGCAATTTTCTTTTCCCTTATTTTGGGCATGAAATGGAGAGATATGATTGATTCTTTGCATTGCCAATGGGTGTTAGCATAAGTCATTCAGATTTTGTTTCTATTTTTATTTTTTACCATAAAAGCAATTTATTCTTTTACATGCTTGGATCATGAGTTTTTCGACTTCACCAAGCAACTATAAGAAAAACTGAAATAAAGGTGATTTATCCCATCAAGTTGTTAACCTCTTCTTTCCTATCGATACTAAAGATGTGGAAGACTTATAACCATCCGCTTTAAGCAGAATTATTTAGCATACAACAAGACCTATCATTCAACGAAATTTCAGACAAAACACCATAACGGCATATCCATTTAAACGTCCGTGACTTGTTGGATAAGACTCCTCCCTCTATCAATAAAAACAAGATTGTCCGCATTTATTCAAGTAAGCAAAAACTTCAACTGAAATTTAACTAGAGAGTGATAAGGGATACAAAGGTCTTCAACCCCCAAGCTTAACATGCTAAGCCGGTTGGATTCATTTATTATACTTTTTATTGATACAAGTGTTCTTATCTGGAGGCGAAGTGGTGATGCCGGTAAGGGTGTTAATCAGAAGCTTGTTGGTGACCTCCAAGTCCGTTATACAAGAACGGTACATGCGTAGCGTCTCATCTTGGTTGGCGATGATCCTCAAGCTCGTGTTCAAAGCCTCATGATTCTTAGTAGACAATGCTATTTCCATCTCCCTGATCTTCTCAGTCATAATTTTAGTTTCAATCTAGAAGTATTGACTTGTACCTCGGGTTGTGCAGATGGTGCAGGATTGGTTGTGCGCTTCTTCCTTGGGGGTCCCACCTGAATGCGTGCACTGATGGTGTGCATCTTGCGTGCCTTGGGGTCGATCTACTCGGACTCTCCTACCGGCTCATGGATAGTGCAATTGCTGAAACCACACTTACCTATGATGATTGAAGTGTCTTTAACAAAGTCGAGTCGGTTCCTAGTGGTGATGACCACGAGGGATCCAATGGGGACGGCCTCCGGCTTCTTCTCTTGTTCCTCCTCCTCTACCTCAAAGGGCTCTTCCCCTTCAGGTTCCTCCTCCTCCTCGGAGGACCCATCTTGAACATGACAGGTCCTCTCCCTCTTGCCTGTCGGAGAGTCATGGCCTTCTTGCTCTAAATCATCCTATTCTTGAGAGGAGGTTTGCCTCTCATCCACGAATGAGCCATTGCTTCCCGCACTTCAAAACTAGAAAAAGACTTTGACTAGATTGGTTTGTTAGCTTTGATGAAGCAGGCAAGGGCACTGTATCTAAGAGGTTAGGGGCGCAAGTCTTAACAAGATAAGGAAGTTAAAAAGAATCAGAAACTAACCACACATAATTGGGTGAAATTTTGTTAAGGATCGAAAAGAAATAACGACCGGTAACCTTCCATACGACCGCGGACGCTCGCACGTGGGGTCGCATGGATTCCTTTGATCGAGTTCCTTTCATATAGAACATTCGACGAAGCCCGCATGGGCGCTCGTTCACCTTCCTCCGCCCTGTGAGAGTTTTTTTTGTTTTTTTTCAAGAAGATAAATGTTAGTTCTGGGTGGTAGAGCCATCAACGACCTTCCATACAACCATAGTGCAATCGCATGGCTGGTCGTTTGGTCCATTACCCGAACCACCCAACATTATAGAGCCAATGATGGCATTTTACGCAATCACAAGTGATTGTATGGCTGAACGTATGACTCAAAAAACAAATAAATTTCTATAGAAAACAAAACGAAACTAAATACAACAATGCTACTTGTTTCGAATTTCCTCGAAGAGGAGAGGATGATGCGGTATAGTAGAGATAAATATTTCCCTCAGTTAAGAACCAAGGTTATCAATCCAGTAGAAGAACCACACAAGACCTCGTGAACAACACCTACACACAAAAGAATAAATACCTGCACCCAACGCGATCAAGGGGGTTGTCAATCCCCTCGGCGGTTAATTGCAAGGATCAAGTCTCGTAATGGTAGATAGATAAACAAAAATACAAATAAAAATAATGGTAAATAAATTTCAGCAAGGTATTTTTGGTTTTTAATATATGATAAAGATAGACCCAGGGGCCATAGTTTTCACTAGAGGCTTCTCTCTTGAACATAACATACGCTGGGTAAACAAATTACCGTTGGAAAATTGATAGAAGAACACATAGTTATGACGATATTCAAGGCAATGATCATGTATATAGGCATCATGTCCGAGACAAGTAGACCGACTCCTGCCTGCATCTACTACTATTACTCCACCCATCAACCGCTTTCCAGCATGCATCTAGAGTATTAAGTTCATAAAGAACGTAGTAATGCCTTAAGAAAGATGACATGCTGTAGATAAAGTAAACTCAAGCAATATGAATAAACCCCATCTTTTTATCCTTAATGGCAACAATACAAATATGTGTCATGTCCCTTTCTGTCACTGGGATTGAGCACCGCGAGATCGAACCCTTCACAAAGCACCTCTCCCATTGCAAGATAAATCAATCTAGTTGGCCAAACCAAATGGATAGATCGGAGAGAAATACAAAGCTATAACAATCGTGCATATAAGAATTCAGAAAAGACTCAAAAAATATTCATAAATAATCTGATCATAAACCGACAATTCATTGGATCCCAACAATCACACCGCAAAAAAGGATTAGTTGAATAGATCTCCAAGAACATCAAGGAGAATATTGTATTGAAGATCAAAGAGAGGGAAGAAGCCATCTAGCTACTAGCTATGGACCCATAGGTCTGAGGTGAACTACTCAAGCATCATCAGAAGTGCAGCAAAGGCTTGAGCCCTCCATGATCGATTCCCCCTCTGGCAGAGTACCGGATAAGGCCTCCAGATGGGATCTCGGAAGAACAGCAGCGGAAAAGTGTTTCGGGTGGCTCTTTGATGTATTGGGAATATTTGTGTATTTTTAGAGCTAGAATTAGGTCAAGAGGTGCCATGAGGGGCCCACAAGCCCGGGGCACCCCCCGAGGCGCGCCTGGTAGGCTTGTCGCTCTGTTGTGACTCTTCAGGTCTTCTCCTAAAGCTTCTAGGGTCCCTTCTGGTCTAGAAAAATTCATCAAAAAGTTTCATAGCATTTGAACTCCGTTTGGTACTGATTTTTTTGAAAAGCCAAAAACAAGCAAAAGACTGCAACTGGCACTGGGCACTAGGTTAATAGGTTAGTCCCCAAAAATGATATATAATTGCATAATAAATGCCCAAGATTCATACTATAATAGCATGGAACAATAAAAAATTATAGATACGTTGGAGACATATCAAGCAACACTTACGATTTTTAGCAGAACCTGCGCGAGTTTCCATGCCTCTTCCATCGCTTGTTTTTAAGGTAAGTCCTCGTGCCAGTTTCTTCTCTCTTCGGGGACGAAACGATGAAGATGTATTTTCAAGTTTACCTTGGTGCAATGGATTAGTATAATATCGACATCTCTTTCTTCTCTTACCCTGAGTTTGAGGAATGGTTCTTCCAATGCAATGAGCGGGAGCCCAGTATCCCCGAAGGTACAGGGTGGTTGCCCGATCCAAGGTGACCACCGTTACATATGGGATACATATTCTCATTCCTTGGTACTCCTGCTCCTCTTCTAGAAAGGAGACATTCGTTAATGCATCATTTATCTCCTTGCGATCTAATATCTCGCTATCAAACTCCTGGAAAAGAAGAGACCACCTCATTCATCGAGGCTTCATATCTTTATTATCAAGGACTTCCTTTATTGCTTGATGATCTGTGTATAATATGACTTTGGTGTCGGTGATGTAGGGCTTGAACTTTTCACAAGCAAAAATCAGTACATATAACTCTCTATAATTCTTAGCATAATTTTTTTGAGCCTCGTAAGAGTGTGACTATCGTAGTTAATAATATTAAACATGTTACCTTCTTGCTGGCCCAACACTGCACTTAATGCATGGCCATCAGTCTCACATACAACTTAAAAAGGTTGGTCCCAATTTGAAGGTATAATAACGGGGGCATTGAGTAAGGCATGTTTGAGTTTCTCGAAAGAAGCCTTGCACTCTTTGCTGAACACAAATGGAACGCTTTTCTACAAGAGGTTAGTCAAAGGTTTTGAAATAGTAGAAAAGTTTTTAATAAAGCGTTTGTAGAATCCAGCATGTCTGAGAAAAATCCTTATTCCTCTTATGTCTCGAGGTTAAGGGAGCTTTTCTATGGCGTCTATTTTTGCTTTATCCACCTCAATACCTTTTCCAGATATTTTATGTCCCAACACAATACCTTCATTAACCATAAAATGGCACTTCTCCCAGTTTAAAAATGAGATTAGTGTCCTCACACCTCCGCAAAGCTTTATCAAGATTGTAAAGGTAAGTAATCATTGAGAGCAGTCCCATAGACAGAAAAATTGTCCATGAAAACTTACATGATCTCTTTAACAAAATCAGCAAACATAGCATTCATACATCTTTGAAAGGTAGCATGTGAATTACACAAGCTAAACAACATACAACGATAAAAGCACATAACAAAGGGACAAGTAAAGGTAGTTTTCTCTTGGTCCTCAGGATGCACTGCTATATGTGAAAACCCCAAATATCCGTATAGATAGCAAAAGTGAGTATGCTTTGCCAGCCTCTCCAGCATTTGATCAATAAATGGTAGAGGATAATGATCCTTGCACGTCTCTTTATTTAGTCTCCTGAAATCAATGCACATTTTATACCCAACTATTGTTCTAATGGGGATTAGTTCATTATGCTTATTAGGTACTACAACAAACTCTCCCTTTTTGGGCACACAATGAACTGGACTCACCCACTTAGTTTCAAACATGGGGCATATATACCTGCATCAAGTAGGCAAACTATTTATTTTCTCACCACCTCTTTCATTTCAGGATTCAATTTCCTTTGGCACTCGTGCACTAGTTCAGTCCCTTCCTCCATGTATATTCTATGAGTACATATGGAAGGGATTATACCCTTTAGGCCATCCATTGAATATCCAAAGGCTTTACTATGCTTCGTCAGAGTTTTCATTAGCCTCCCTTTTTCCTCATCTGAAAGGTTAGCAATTATAATTATAGGATATGTATTCGTTTCATCTAAACACTCATACCTTAGTTCTTTTGGTAGAAGTTTTAATTTAGGAGGTGGAAGTCCCTCATCGCCTTTCTTTACTAGTACTTCATATTGTTCGTTAGCAACTGGATCTTGTATTGGCGCTTCATTCAGATGCTAATCAGTCTCCACTTTGGCTGGGTCTTCAGGGCTCTTTTCATAGTCCGTTAAACTCAACTCTAGTTCATCTTACAGAGTTCCAAAGTAAATGGTAGCCAATAGCGCATTAATTTTCTATTCATTGTTATCATGTTCTCTTGGTTGGGGGTGATTTTTAAACCTTGAAAAATGAAATTATCTTACCTCTTCCCCATACTTGAGAGAGACAACTTCCCTCGTGCAATCTATATTTGTACCTGCAATGTTAACCAAAGGTCTTCCAAATATAATAGGGCAAAAATCATCTTTAGATATTTCCATAACAACAAAGTCTACCGGATATGTAAAGGTTCCTAGAATTTCGTAAGCATCGGGGACTATGCCATAAAGTTTCCTCAAAGTTCCATCAACTAATTTATCTCCATATCTATAAACTACAATTCACAAGCATAGGTTTCATCATAAATTTTAGCATAGAGAGTATAAGGTATCACATTAATAGAGGAGCCCACATTGCAAAGCCCAAAATAAGAAGTACTACCAAAGGATCAAGATACCACTATTTTACATGTATCAACTGCTTTAATGCAGCCTTTCACAAAAGATGTTACCTCTTTATCCATTGTTTCAATTGGGTTTTTCTTAGTCTTTTTCTCCTGTGGCTTTATGTGGATATTGCAGACGTCTTTATCTTCCTCCTCTTTCTGCACCTTACTTAGGTGCTCTATTTGTGACTTTCTAACTGAAAAGGGCAATACCTATACTAGTTCATAATCATCTTCAATGGGAGTTACTGTTGCTTCTACCTTCAAGGCCTCCACAACCGCCTCTTCCTCAGGGTCCTCATCTGTGCAACACTCCCATTTTTTCTTTGGAAGTTCCATATGCTCTGCATAGCTCTTAACAAATCTGAAAACAATCTCAGGGTCAAGATAAAGTTCATCACTAACTTGGTTAACTCTCCCTGAATTACTTAAGATAAGATTTTATGTAATCAAAATCTATATCAACTTTAACCTCTTCTTCCTCAAAACTCACCAATCTTCATGATTAGCAAGTTTACCATCTAATAATTCCCAAGCTTTAGGTACCAAGCTAGTAATAAAAGAACCTATAGAAGCTAAATCTAGTTCTTCTTTGGAATCATCCTGAAGTCCTCCATAGAAGAGATTTAATACAAGCCAATCAGGGAGTTTATGATGAGGCCAATCATTTGCTAGAGTTTGGTACCTTTTATATCCGTTTACTAGACATTCCCCCCGTCTTTGCCAAATTTTAAGATCCAGTGTCTCGCCTCATAATATTTCATCTCAGGATAGTATTCTGATAAAAAGGCTACTGTCAGTTTGTCCCATGTATCAAAGGTACATGTAGTGTGAGACACTAACCTTTTGTTTGTTGCATCAGCCATAGTGTGAGGGAATAATGTAAGTTTCATATCATCCGGGTCAAAAGCATTTAATTTGAATGCCCCACATATTCCATAAAAAATTGCAAATGTTGATAATGATCCTCACCTTTAAATTGCTTACTATGCAATAATTCAAGGACACTTGGATTCACCTCATAAGCTACACCGGTCGGGTTGGGACCCAATGGTGTGAACATCTCCTGAATAGGTGGTCCACTAAGGCACATGGCTTTGAACTGGTAGTGGTGTCCAAACTCAGCCATGGTTGCTCTAGATCGGCAAACAACTCAACACACGTAATTCAAACCAAACTTAAGACAAAGATCAAAAGCGCTCAGCTCCCCGGCAACGGCACCAGAAAAAAAGTTGATGTCCTGCAAGTGCACAGGGTTTTGTTGCAACTTTTTCAAAGTAAGAGTATCGATCCCACAGGGAGCACATGAATTAAACTTTTGTTTCTTGATAGGTTTAAAGAATATGACTGCAAGTTGTAACTTATCCAAAGAAGTAGTAAAGATAATGGTGTAGCGAGTGTAATAGCAAAAAGTGTGATATGTCTCCATCGTATCTACTTTTTCTAACGCTTTTGCTCTTGTTTTGGACTCTAATTTGCATGATTTGAATGAAACTAACCCGGATTGATGCTGTTTTCAGTAGAACTACCATGGTGTTGTTTTTGTGCAGAAATAAAAGTTCTCGGAATGGAATGAAACTTTTTGGAGAATAATTATGGAATAAATAAAAAATACCGGAACCAAGACCCACTGGAGGGGGGCCCTGGCTGCCCACAAGACACCAGGGTGCGCCAATCCCCTCTGGCGTGCCCTGGTGGGTGGTGGGGCCCTTGAGGCCCCTCTAACCCTAATTCTGACGCTATAAAATCCTATTTTTTGGAGAAAAAATAGGAGAGGAAGACTTGACCAACCTTATTAATGGATTGTTTTCGAGAGACATGTGGTCGATGAATTTAGTAAGCACAACCTTCTGTCCCTACTTTTTGTTTTCTGTTATTCTTAGTTAAATAAAAAATGCCATGTTTACCCTGTTTTTTGAATTTTCTGTGCAATAAAAAAGTGGAAAAAAATAGAAGCGCTCAGAATGACCTGAAATTTTAACACGATTTTTTTGATTATTCGAGAATTTTTGGTACAAATAACGTCACGAGGGGGTGCCCCTGGTGCCCACAAGACACCAGGGTGCACCAACCACCACAGGCGCGCCCTGATGGGTGGTGGGCCCCACGTGGCCCCTCTCACTTATCCCTTTAGCCCATGTCATCTCCTACCTCCAGAAAAAAATCACTCTTGCTCTCTCTCTCTCTCTCTCTCTCTCTCTCTCTCTCTCTCTCGTGTTCTTGCTCTCAAACCCGCGGATTTCAATCTCTTTGCTCGAAGCTCCATTTCCGAAACTGTTTTGGGGGATTGCTACTTGGTATGTGACTCCTCCAATGGTCCAATTAGTTTTTGTTCTAGTGGTTTAATTTTTGAATATTTAGCTACTCTTGGTGGTGCTGTAGATGATCTTGCATGTTGAATTCTTAGAGTTCTAAGTAGTTTGAATGCTTAATATAGCCTCTATGCACCCATATGAGTAGTTGCTATCATTCTTGTGAAGTTTGGTTGACAAAAAAATTGTGGCCACAAATTTCAGAATTTTATTCATAGGAAAGGATGAGTATCTTCTGGAAGTTTTCCTCCCAAAATAATGCCAAGGGAGTCATTGGGGAATCATCGGACAATGATCTCAACACTCCGAGAATGGTAGATGTGCATTCGTGCGAATGGCCACATAATGCCTTCATGGACGAGGCCGAGTTCCATCAAGAGTTTGCCCAATTTATTGCAAATGCCGGTCTAACCGACTTCCTCGCAGATGAGTGTGACCAGCACCACATCCTCACAAAATCCTTTGTGCAAATTTTTTATTTTCTGAAATAGGCATGAACCTCCCGAGTTGCGGTTTAATTTATGTTCTGAAACCCGTCAGATACCACTAACTGAATTTTGTGAGATATGTCTGATTCCTTCTGACGTGGAACTAAGAGAGCCTAGACCGGCAGAGTTTGAGGACTTCCTCCTCACTTTGATAGTGGGGAGTAAAGAGGCATGTCGAAAGCCACCGCCACTAGTGTGCAGTTTCCTTCCATGCATTACCTTGCTTTATTCAATGCGAAGTGTTTAACTACTAGGGAGAAGGCTGATGCACTCAGTGCCCCCGACCTTGCCATTTCATGCCGCGCACTACATAATGATCACACCTTTATCCTAGGGGCTATTGTTGCATGTCATCTGCACCTAAACTGAACTAAGGGAAAAATCTACGATGGTATTTATGCCACTTGCTTAGCGAGTCACTTTAATGTTCAGATATGACAACATTGTTGGAAAACGCAGTAATTTAATTTTTTCCCTATGCACACGCAAGATCCATATAGGTGATGCATTGCAACGAGAGGGGAGAGTGTTGTCCACGTACCCTCGTAGACTGAAAGCGGAAGCGTTATGACAACATGGTTGATGCAGTCGTACGTCCTCACGATCCGACGGATCCTAGTACCGAAAGTACGACACCTCCGTGATCTGCACACATTCAGCTCGGTGACGTCCCATGAACTCTAGATCCAGCTGAGTGTCGGGGAAGAGCTTCGTCAGCATGACGGCGTGATGACGGTGATGATGTAGTTACCGACCCAGGGCTTCACCTAAGCACTACAACGATATGACCGAGGTGGAAATCTATGGAGGGGGGCACCGCACATGGCTAAACAATCAATTTGTATGTTCTATGGCGCCCCCTCACCACATATATAAAGGAGGGAGGGGGAGGCCGGCCGGCCCTCCTTGGCGCGCCCCCAAGAGGGGAATCTTTGGAGGTTTCCACCAAAAGGGAGAGAGGGGGAAGGAAGGAGAGGGAGAGGGAGAGGGGGAAAGGAAAAGGGGGCGCCACCCCCCCTTCCTTGTCCGATTCGGACTCAAGGTGGAGGGGGCGCGCGGCCAGCCCCGGCCGCCCCTCTCCATCTCTCCACTAAGGCCCATCGAGGCCCATTAGTTCCCCCGGGGGTTTCGATAACCCTCCGGCACTCCGGTTTTATCCGAAACCTCCCGGAACCCTTCCGGTGTCCGAACATAGCCGTCCAATATATCAATCTTTATGTCTCGACCATTTCGAGACTCCTCGTCATGTCCGTGATCACATCCGGGACTCCAAACTACATTCGGTACATCAAAACACATAAACTCATAATACCGATCGTCATCGAACGTTAAGCGTGCGGACCCTACGGGTTCGAGAACTATGTAGACATGACTGAGACTCGTCTCCGGTCAATAACCAATAGCGGAACCTGGATGCTCATATTGGTTCCTACATATTCTACGAAGATCTTTATCGGTCAAACTGCATAACAACATACGTTGTTCCCTTTGTCATTGGTATGTTACTTGCCCGAGATTCGATCGTCGGTATCTCAATACCTAGTTCAATCTCGTTACCGGCAAGTCTCTTTACTCATTCCGTGATGCATCATCCCGCAACTAACTCATTAGTCACATTGCTTGTAAGGCTAATAGTGATGTGCATTACCGAGAGGGCCCAGAGATACCTCTCCGATACTTGGAGTGACAAATCCTAATCTCGATCTATGCCAACTCAACAAACACCATCAGAGACACCTATAGAGCATCTTTATAATCACCAAGTTACGTTGTGATGTTTGATAGCACACTAAGTGTTCCTCCGGTATTCGGGAGTTGCATAATGTCATAGTCATAGGAACATGTATAAGTCATGAAGAAAGCAGTAGCAACAAACTAAACGATCATCGTGCTAAGCTAAGTCAATCACATCATTCTCTAATGATGTGATCCCGTTGAACTTTATAACTTTTAATAGCGATAATTTGAAGTATTGGATCCAAATGTGATGACATTTACAAATATAAGACTTATGTAAACAAAATTTTGTCATTTACCTGCTAATTATCTGCATTGATGAAATTCATGTTTGTATCATTTTTCTTTCGTTTTAATCATGCTGCATTGTCACTCCCTAGTTTGCAGTTTTAAGTTCACATCTCAAAATTTAGAGTTTCCATTATATCATTCTCATTTTGAGTCTCATTCAAGTATTGTGTTTTAGTCCAAGTTAAAAAAGAAAGTGTTTTTAGTCCCACACCACACTTAACCAATATAGGTGGGATAGTGGGATTAGAGGCCATGCATGCACTCTTATTCTGCATGCACTAACTAATCCAACTAGAGGGAGGGTACTCCACTTATTGTCAAATTCATACACGGACACAAATAAAGTATAGGAGGATTCGGCCAAGTTAAGATGTAGACCACCACCACGGGTGGGGGAGTTTACTAATAAATCAAATGAATGGGATGCAATCTTAGGGGAAGGACAGGTGTTTTTTATGTCCTCTTGAAGAAGTACCAATGGGTGACGGCCTTGTAGTAGAGAAGGCAACATTTTGAATAGTGACACAGTGATGGGGAATATTTAAGACCACTAGTGGACCCGTTGCGCCAAATGGCGCAGAGGCACGCTAAATCCATGTGGGCGATGAAAAAAATATCCATGGTTTAATCCCTTTAATAGGAAATATGGTGGTTTGTTGTCTAAAATAAGATGTATATACACATTTTAATTTGATAGCACAAAAGACTTGCTACCATGTTCACATAGACCCATTTGAAATCATGTTCGCGTTGAAAACAGTTGCATCTTTTTATTGACTTTGAGCTTGAGCAAAAAATACATAGGCTCTTGTTTAAAAATATATGTACCAAATGGAGCAGAGACCAACTAACATCATGTGTGCTTCGATTTTTTCCATTATTAGTAAGTTTAGCTGTGGCCAAGCACGTACCATAACAATTCTAACCCCTTTGTATAAAAAGACGAACAGATGCTTGTTGTTTACAAAAATATGTACATAAGTATTTGTATAAAAAACGAACAAAGACTTGTTGTTTACAAAAAGATGTACATAAATATTTGCATATGGTAGTGGCGTTCTAACTCCTTTGTATAAAAACTGAATGGAGGATTGTTGTTTACAAACAGATTATCCATTGCGCAAAATGACGTAGAGACCATATCAAACCAATAGTGTTTTGAAAATGTTTGTTTTTTATAGTAAAAATATGTTTTAGCCACCAATTAGGAAAGCAATTAAACCCCATTTAGATGAAAAAATAAGGAGAATTTGTCTTTGAAAATATATAATGGGGCATGCATAATTTGTTATCGTATTCGGGTAACACAAAGGTTTGTCTATCTTCATAAAAATAGGTTTTGGCACACACTTAGGCTAATGGCACTTGTAACAACATTTTTTTGGGTCCTTCTTCTAATGCAAATAATAGGCAGATGTCGTTCATTCTCTAAAGTGTAACAAACTTGCATCAATACCCATGTATACCGTTGTTGTTGTGCCTCCCCCGTCGCCAAAGCCATGCCAAGTCACCAAAGCTTCACAAGTCCATCGTTGTGATTCGCAAAAGAAGTCCATCGTTGTGGACTTGGGGACCACCATGAAATGCCCCCATACGGCCATCGCACTTTGTGTTCTATAAAGAGAATCATCTCGTTTCACAGTTGTAAACCCCAGTTTCAGAGTCATTATTTTTTCAAACCATGCAGTAGGATTGTATATATTACAGGGAGGAGTCTTTACACGATCAGAAAACCATGGCTCTGCAAAAACCCTAACAGATGCCCAAAAACCCAGGGGATGATCAAACAACCCTAGCTCACACCAACCCACAGCCTAGTATTGGGATCGATGACCCTCTGGAGTAGCCTGAAAGCACTGCCAAAGCCCGCTGTCTTACTCCCTCCATACGCTCACTCACTCCATATGTTCCAAGCGAGCAGAGAGATAAATCATTCATTGGTTTCTTTACCCCACCCAACATTCTTGCCCCGTTGTGTCAAATGGTATAAAGTCTCATTTAAAACCATGAGTGCTTTGAAAAGGTTGTCTTTGTTGGTAAAATTAGGTTTTAGTAACCACTTGGGATATGAAACCCTTGTAGACAATTTGGAATCGGTCACATTTGCAAACATGCAATTAAAACAACTATTGACATAGGTAAAACCATGCATTTAGGATAGTATATAACAAGATAGGAATCAAAGGTTTCATTCTTCCATCAGGATTCGGTAAACTTCATTATATAGAAACACAGGCAACACAATATTTCTTCATGAGGTGTCTTTGATTTGCTCTCCATTGGCTACTGCCACCAGGAAGTGTCTAGATGCAAGATGAAATACGCATTCACATACATTTTTCTAAAATCCCATGAAGATGCGTTGATCCACTGTTCTATGAGGACGGTGTATTCTCATATTCCAGGGAAATATGAAACTCATACAAAAATAAAACATGGGACATAAGAGGGAGAAAATATTTACGGCAAAGTATTAGACTAATCAATGCAGAAGTTTGCATATTCCATTTTTCTAGAGTGAACGTAGAGATGGCACACGGTAGCAAAGGGAACAAATTGGAAGTTTAATAGCTCAGAAGCCTTCCTCAGCACGCATTACGTATATGCAAAAAATTTACAAAAATATTGGAATCAAACAAAATGGTTCGAGTAGTCAGAACTCAAATGCTTGTCCTTTTTATGAATCATTCAGGCTTACGAAATGCCCACATAATTGCCTCGGGATGCCTCTCAATCTACGAAATGTCAAAGATTAGCCGAGTTACCAAAAGGACATATATTCATATGCATTTATTTGAATTCCCTTCAACTTTGCATCATAATAGGCACAATTCGCTCTATTATGCTTGTATTTCTTACCTCGAGAACCATGTCCTCTGGGATCAATGAGATGATGTTTTCATAGCCTCAATGAGAAGCCTGATCTGGAAGGTGTTCAATTTAAGTGTTCAGTTCAAAAGGCTGTCAATAGGATGGTCTTTCAAGATATTATCAAGCACCTGGAAATGTTTCACCCTATTACTGAAGATTGCGACCAGACATAAGAAAACAACATGAGCCAACTAAGATA
The DNA here is from genome assembly GCA_021605205.1 of Aegilops longissima. Lineage (NCBI taxonomy): Eukaryota > Viridiplantae > Streptophyta > Magnoliopsida > Poales > Poaceae > Aegilops > Aegilops longissima. Next base: position 579,196,032 of record CM038678.1, read on the forward strand.
TAAAAATGTAGCTTTTCTCAATCACCAGAAAATTATAGGATATCATGCATGCAGCAATCATGTACATTGTTGTTCATGAGTGAACTAACAACAAGCAAAAAGAACGAAAGAACAATTTTTTTGGTAAATTTGCATATTCTACATGCGTCCACCACAAACCAGAAGGAAATGCAAACGAAAAACAAAACATTTTTCAGAGTTCATGATAGAATAGATCTTTTGATAGCAAGTGATACAATGGAACTACTCTACTGATAGCAAGTAATACAGTGGTATGTGGTGTTGACAATAGAAACTACATAAAAATGCATCTGGACCATAGCGACTACTAAGAGGGGAGGCACAAGCCAAGTAATGTACTGCACAAACACATGGTTGCGATCGAAAAGGTCGACACCAATGAACATCGATGCTTCTAGTGACATCGTGAGTAGTGAGCAGAAAGATGTAAGTTGATTAGTATATACCATTTGAATGCTAAGAAACAGAAATTAAATATATAAAACCCAGGTGGCTATAAAAGGTCATGGAGATAAAGCCCAACGAGAAATTATAAACCTGGCTCAAATATAAATGGATGCCACCACAAACTCAATTTTGTAGCAGGATGCAAAACATGGCCATGAATCGTGTACGGATTATGCTAAAGAAATGTGAAAAAGTATCGTATATGTAAAAACTTCTGCTTCTTTATTTCTGAAGTTCCTAGAGCTTGGTACACAGGTTGCTCATACTCCCGATTTTTCGTCCGATGTGAAAACAATTGTCTCATACCAAGGGAAATAATGAAGTAAAGTATTCTAAGCAAGCAGGGGGCAGTACAACTAATGATCTTTCTTTAGAAGACAAAATTGGGTATGTTCTTTGTTTACTCAAAGTTTTTTTTGGCACAACACTGTCGAATTCTGATGATAACAGCCTAGTGTCATTCTAAGTTTGGTTCTGAACGATAACATCTTTTGCCCCTTTATTTTTAAATACTTTGTAAGAAATACTTGGATATATAGTCCCCCAAAAACCAGGTGAACTCAAGCAAGCATGCAGTCTGCTTCATTGTTCCAATGACACTCAACCAATACGTGATGTATTTTTGACTCGTAGCTTGAATACACAGATTAATTGGGATCTTGGTGGTGTTTGTTGTATATAAACAAACATAAATGAAGCCAACTGTCATCACTTTATGAACATCAACAACTAAAGAATAAAAATAAACAATGCATGCAACATTCAGCATCGTCCTCCCTGCTGGACTGCTAGTGAAATATTTATCCTCACCAGGTTATCTGTGATGTATTAAAGATTCAGTGTGCGGAATATATGTTTATATACACCCAGTCTAGAATCTGAGAATACAATTTGCAGCCATAAATGCAGAAGTGGAAAGAAAATATATGATTTGGTACATCCTTGACAAACTTTTCATGTGTGCCATCTTGGCCAAAAACATAGGAAATCATGCTCCTCAAAATGACAACTTTCAAAGTCTTAAAGCTCGCTAAGTTGATTAATAAGCATAGAGCCAGAGTCAAGGCACACAGAACATGAAGCATGTCATTGTTGATTCCTACACCAAAAGTATACTACTGCCATGTACTGCACCGTCTAATTACTATAAGATTAACAGAGTGAAGAAAATCATTGTAGCATGAATAACACGTGCCAGACAATACTAAGCAAGGGATAATTAAGGTCTAAATGCAGGCACATACATTTGCTTATAGAAGTGTCTCTTACAACACTATTTCACAACTTGATTACAGATTTAAGCTTCCAAGCATGCACTTAAGAACCAGACATGGCACCAATGAGCATTGATATATTAGCAAATATATTCCTTAAATTCAGAGGTGAGAAAAAGAGAACACTCATTCAGTTACCATTTCGACGATAAGGAGGCTAACTGAATAATATTTGCTCACTGTGATAAGAATGATATTAGTTAAAACATAAAGTAATGTCAGGTTACTGGATTAGTTGAAGGAACACTTTAGGCAGCAAAAAGAGCAGTAGCAGGCATGTACCTGACTCCTCTCTGTTTTTAGCTAGGCATAATTATCCCAAAGAAAGAAAGCATGAACTACTGACATATAATGTTGACAGCTAGGCCAGTGAAATATATAAAGGTGAAACCGACACAAAGGCTAAACGAATCAACCATTACTTCTGTTGTCACACAAAATTTCTGACAGAAAAGCATCTAAGCATATTGAGAAAGGAACTCGACAAATTCATCAGAAAATGCAAATGCAAATTATTAATGGTGCCATAAAAATATAATTAGTGCAAACTCAGGAGTGAGTTCACTCTTTTTTTACCAAACTATTATGTGAGTAGGTGAATGATATAATGCATAAAAAACAACAATCAATGTAAGAAAGCAAACTGATGTGCAGGGACGCTCTAACTCTTAATCATGATTGTACTTGTAGGATGAATGTGCCTTCATAAGTCAAACAAAATCAGAGTTCCGGAGGAAGCAATAGGCAAAGAGAGAGGAGACCTAATTGGCTAGTGAGGCCATGCCATGTCGCGCCTCCCCACGGTTCACCTTCCTGCTGTGTCACACCCCTTTTCATGTTCAAATAACCAAGTATATCATCATTTGTGGTCCATATACCCCTGAAAAACAAAATGAATCAGTTAATGTCATACACAAATTTAAAAAAACTGAATTTTTTACTAACAATACGCACACCAACACCAAAATCAGAAGAAAAAGAATTAAGAATATGGCAAGTGAACTTGGCACCTGATAAATTTGACAGGCTAATATATGACCACGAGGACTCAAATTTACATAGATGATCTACAACATGCAGAAAATAACACATGAATATTCAAACCTTAGTCCTATCTGAAGCCATCTTCAGTTGAACTGAGAACATGTAATATGATCCATCAGAACAAGTGCTTTAACATCCACATTCCCCTGCACCAATAAATGGCATTGAATCAGCAAAGTGTGGTGCTTAAAAGCATAACCAGAACATGTCCACATAGCAGGACAACAAGTTAAACATTTTCCAATGATTTGTAGATTTACCAGTTGATAGCCAGATCACCAGCATAGATCGTAGCCAAGATTACATGCATATGCATTATACCACACCTCCTGCATCAGATTTGATCCCTACAACGTGAAACCCCAGGCGTGTGAGCAGATCGGGTCAAGAGAAAAAGGAAAACCCCTTTGAAGCGGAAGGGATCGGGAGATAGGGCGGAGACACGGAGGTGGAGGGCGTCCCTGCAGCACCACCACAGCCATGGGGCTTCCTCGCCACCTGCTCCTCCAGTGTCGTGCATGAAGGAAAGAGAGATGGAGCAGGTGGGCTGCTCCTTCCCTGTCTCCGCCCTCCCCATCTTTCGCAGACCCCTACTTCTTGTCCCTTGGCCGGGCCTCTCTTTGGCTGCGAGGCACGGGGGAAAGAGGAGGAGGAGGAGCAAGGACACGGCGAGGGAGGCGGACCTCCTTCATCTTCCCCGTAGCTGCACCCCACCGTGACTGGAGCTGCTCTTCTCTAGCACGGATCCGCCGCAAGGCTCTCAGTGGTGGAGGGAGGCGTGATGAGCACCGCCGAGGCTTCTATGGCCGAGGCCATGGCGAAGAGCGAGGAGGAGGGAGGGGCCGTGGGGATCGAGGGGAAAGGGGCTAGGATTGTGTGGCGGCTGGAGTGGGAGAATGGGATTGGGTGCGGTGCGCGCGTGGGGATTGGGCAAAAGCCTCTTGCACGTGAGAATGACCAACCCAGCCAATAAACGTGCAGCGCGAGCCCACCCGTCATTGGACCGACAAAATGACTACAAGGTGAAAAGAGTTTGACCACGAGGTGAAGATCCGACGGCCTGGCCGCGCCAGATAGCCGATCCAATGGCCAGAAATGGACAAAATCGGGGGAGCTTTGTGGAGCCAAGTTGGCTAGCAACCTTATAGGTTAGAATTAAATAAGAACATATACCTTGTCCTCTGTGGTAAACATATTCGATTTCAAAGAGCTTCACTGAGATGCTAGTGCTATGAATAAGTACGGGAAGTGAGGGATGTCAAGGGAATGATTGGTTTTGAGTGAGGGATGTCAAGGGCTGTACCCTTTTAATAAACGTATCATTCAACTATTCTTGATTTTTGCTATTATGCACCACTTGGTATCCCAATGACCCTTTGAGATGATCTTCCATATGTACTTATTTGATATATTCTCATTGAAACAATTCCGTTCTTCATAACAAAAATAGTCACCTTGTTATGCGACAAGTTATATAAACTAAAGGGGCAATATATAAGTAATGCATTTATGCATACTTGATAGTGTTGGTAATAAGTATATTTATTGAAATTTGAATTTGTTTGCTTGATGATAGAGAATACCCTGAATATTATTTCAACCATTTTTTGGTCTAATACAAATTAGAGGGATGTCAAGGGAATGATTGGTTTTGAATGAATAGTTATTGCCAAATTTTATACTGTTATATATGTTATTATAACCTTGTTATATGTTTACTTGATAACATACAGTTCAAATTATGCAAGTCATATGCTAGTTTACTTTCTAATGTCTGCTGAGAAAATAAAAACAGACTGAAGACATAACATGTGCGGAATGAAAACTACTCGATTTGTAGCACAATATCATGCTTGGATTTTGGAAAGCCGACGTTTGTTGAGTTTCTTCACTTTTTCATGTGCATGATATAACTCCCATAATATTGTAAACCAAGAAAATAGAAGGTATATTATATTTATCTCATGAAACATGGTTGCAACCACTACTTTCCCTAATACCTAATCTTCCGGAATGCAGATCTATGTCAACAATATTCTTTAGGATATGTCTTTGTCTAGAATCTTACCTATATTAGTTGTGTGCGAGCAGCACATTATGCTGTCATTTTGCACTGATCAAAATTTCGCTGTTGTTGGTATGGCAGACACAATGGTATGGTTATTCACATCTTTGGGTACCGACCGTACAATGAAAGCCAACAATAAGTACGTACAGGGTAACACTTTTATGATTAACTTTATATTGAGGATAGTAGCTATAAATGTAAAATGTAACCAAAAATTACAATTCAAGACACAAATTCTCTATATTTCATGATTGAGACATAAACATGGTATGATTCATAATCGTAACAACAATATTAGATAATAGAAATAAACTATCGCTGTTGTACACTTCTGGATACTTTAAAACTACTCATGTTAAAATGGTACATATGGACCTGGTTTGAGAACCCACCTTTCTCATGTTTTTGGCATGACTTTTTAGGGTTTGCATACGATTGAGTACTTAGAGTTACGGCTTAAAAATTTGCCCTTTATGAAGATATTAAAATTAACTTCAGTTTATTTCTTGCACAGACTACATGCATGTCATACGCTAGCATGTACATGTCAATACAATACTAACACATAAGCTTAGTTTCATGTCTGCCATACCACAGCTTGCTATGGAGTTAGCATTCTTAACACGAACAGCTGAGAGCTTCCAATGTGAAGGGCTCGCCTGAAGGCCAGGACCTCCAAGTGATGCGAGGAAGTACAAATCAATCTGCTTGAGTGTGCCATTGGTTCAAGGGACTCTTATTAGATTAATGAAAAGATGGTAAACCTGAAAGAGGCGGATAACATATAATGTTGTTGTAGGAGGGAGGATTTCATGTGTTGTATCATGGATCTGCCACCGTCCCCGTCGCTGGAGGTGGAACTGTCGCCAAGAACACAGGAAGAGATATTTTAATTCAAAACCAATTAGTATATTTTCCCCACCAAATTATTTTTTCTGATTTACTTTAACTAATAATGAGATTAACTCCATGATATGCCACATGTGGAGAATCCAAAGATCTCTTGATATACAGGTGTTGCATCCAACAAAAGTGGAGTGTATTCGAAGTAAGATCCATATCTTTGATAGATAATGGAAATATTGCTTACTGGAAGCTGGAGACATCAAAAGGCTAGTGATTGTTGAATCTCTCCTTTCCACTCTTCAAAATTCTACCAAGAAAAACCACAACATATTTAGCCGAGTCATGTAGCTTAACTTTAATGCCATAATTTTACAATTCTTAAATTCTTGAATGAACCAAACTTATGCTCAATAAAAACGTAACGCTCCAAGACATGTCATCTTTCAATGACTACTGTACTGAACCCAGATAACGAAGTTGCTAAGATCAGATGGATAGATATAGGAAATTCAACAAACAATTGATTTCACGTGATTGTACCATTGCGTGGCGGATTCCTGCTGATTGAAGTTACCATCCCTTGCCTCCGCTAACATGGACAGGTTCACGATTTTTCTGTCGGTACCTGCTGCAATGATTGAACAACTTTCAATTTTTCTAAGCAGTTGATAAAACGTATAGAGACAATTTCTACAGATTTATAGTGGCAGCAGATCGTATCCCTCAGCAGATTTTTGTAAGTGATTTTCCAGAACCATGCCGCAACACGATGTGCTGGACCATGTCGATGTCTGTCTGTCCTCACGGCTGGTTGTATTGTCCAGTCAATGGACAACATGGTCGTAGTCGGTGTCAAGTTCTTCACGTGATGCTTGTCTCTGCGATTTGCAGTTCTGACCGGTGCAGTCAAACCTGATCGAGCGAGGGGAACTGAAAATTTACTACAGACAGAATAACGAAACTTGTGCGCTACTGGATAGGATGCATGATCGGTGGGTGGAGCTGTACCTTGAAATCCCTAGGACGTGCTATACAGACAAGGATTTTCAGTTCCCAACGCCTCCTGTGCAACCAAACATGAAGTAGGAGAACCATACATGCGCTGTTGGAATAAAGATGCAGGATCGGGAGGTTGAGTTTTTTAAGGAGATCGAGAGATTGAGTTTTTTTTAAGGAGATTGAGAAGCAGAGATAGACAGGAAAGGATATGACATGAAGCGTTTTCTTTTTTACGATGGCATAGGTGGGTTATTTCTCTCTACTTTGAAGCGAAAGATATATTACGAAAATCTAATGGTTTGCGTCACGTTAAACTAATGGGCCCATGTTTTTTTTATTTTTTGAAAGGATATATGCCCACGTTATTAAAAGTATAGAAGCCATAGATCATATATGCCCATGTTTTTTTCTTTTTTGAAAAGATATATGCCTCGTTGAAAAAAAGAGATATATGTCCAGGCTTAAAAGAGGACATGGAAGACATATGTCATATATATTATGTCCAGTTTTTTTATTTTGAGAGAAGGATGTGGGAATACGTACTTAATATGGAACACCTAGATCATATATGGCCATGTTTCTTTTCTTTCTTGAAAGGATATATTTCCATGTTAAGAGATGGCATGCAAGACGCAAATCACATATAGGCACATTTTTTTCCTTTTTTGAAAGGATATATGCCCACGTTAAAAGATGGAGGCCATACCACGTTAGATCTGTGATGCATGGTTAATACATGTAGGTGGTCCACCAGATTATGAAGATCTAACGGTTATGCTTCATTAATGAATAAAATGCCCATCGAATTAATGGTTGGATATTTCTAATTATTGTGAGATTTTCTAGCTTATTTATCTTTTTTCTTGTTATCCCATCAAGCACTTTTTATATATAAATAGATGACACTTCATGTCTATGGCTAGGAAACTTAACCATCTTTGATTCAACGAGCTACTCAAGTAGAGGCATACTAGTGACACTCTGTTTGTCTATGTATTCACACATGTACTAAGTTTCTGGTTAATACAATTCTAGCATGAATAATAAACATTTATCATGATATAAGGAAATATAAACAACTTTATTATTGCCTCTAGGGCATATTTCCTTCAGTCTCCCACTAGCACTAGAGTCAGTAATCTAGATTGCAGAGTAATGATTCTAACACTCATGGAGTCTTGGTGCTGATCATGTTTTGCTCGTGAGAGAGGCTTAGTCAACGGGTCTGCAACATTCAGGTCCGTATGTATCTTGCAAATCTCCACGTATCCCTCCTTGACTTGATCGCAGATGGAATTGAAGCGTCTCTTGATGTGCTTGGTTTTCTTGTGAAATCTGAATTCCTTTGCCAAGGCAATTGCACCAGTATTGTCATAAAAGATTTTCATTAGACCCGATGCACTAGGTATGACACCTAGATCGGATATGAACTCCTTCATCCAGACTCCCTCATTTGCTGCTTCCGAAGCAGCTATGTACTCCGCTTCACATGTAGATCCCGCCACGATGCTTTGCTTAGAACTACACCAACTTACAACTCCACGGTTCAATATAAATACGTATCCGGTTTGTGACTTAGAGTCATCCGGATCAGTGTCAAAGCTTGCATCGACGTAACCATTTACGACGAGCTCTTTGTCACCTCCATAAGCGAAACATATCCTTAGTCCTTTTAGGTATTTCAGGATGTTCTTGACATTTGTCTGATGATCCACTCATGGATTACTTTGGTACCTCCCCTGCTAAACTAATAGCAAGGCACACATCAGGTCAGTACACAGACCTTTGCATACATGATAGAACCTATGGCTGAAGCATAGGGAATGACTTTCATTTTCTTTCTATCTTCTGCAGTGGTCGGGCATTGAGTCTGACTCAACTTCACACATTGTAACACAGGCAAAAACCCTCTCTTTGCTTGATCCATTTTGAACTTTTTCAAAATTTTATCAAGATATGTGCTTTGTGAGAGTCCAATTAAGTGTCTTGATCTATCTCTGTAGATCTTGATGCCCAATATATAAGTTGCTTCACCGAGGTCTTTCATTGGAAAACTTTTATTCAAGTATCCTTTTATGCTATCCAGAAATTCTATATCACTTCCAATCAACAATATGTTATCCACATATAATATTAGAAATGCTACAGAGCTCCCACTCACTTTCTTGTAAATACAAGCTTCTCCAAACGTCTGTATAAAACCATATGCTTTGATCACACTATCAAAACATTTATTCCAACTCCGAGATGCTTGCACCAGTCCATAAATGGATCGCTGGAGCTTGCACACTTTGTTAGCATCCTTTGGATTGATAAAACCTTCGGGTTGCATCATATACAACTCTTCTTCCAGAAATCCATTCAGGAATGCAGTCTTTACATCGATTTGCCAAATTTCATAATCATAAAATGCAACAATTGCTAACATGATTCAGATGGACTTAAGCATCACTACGGGTGAGAAGGTCTCATCGTAGTCAACTCCTTGAACTTGTCAAAAACCTTTCGCAACAAGTCGAGCTTTGTAGACAGTAACATTACCGGAAGCGTCAGTCTTCTTCTTGAAGATCCATTTATTTCCTTGATGGCTTGCCGATCATCGGGCAAGTCAACCAAAGTCCACACTTTGTTCTCATACATGGATCCCATCTCAGATTTCATGGCTTCAAGACATTTCGCGAAATCTGGGCTCATCATCGCCTCCTCATAGTTCGTAGGTTCATCATGGTCAAGTAACATGACTTCCAGAACCGGATTACCGTACCACTCTGGTGCGGATCTTACTCTGGTTGACCTACGAGGTTTGGTAGTAACTTGATCTGAAGTTATATGATCATCATCATTAGCTTCCTCACTGATTGGTGTAGTAGTCACAGGAACTGATTTCTGTGATGAAATACTTTCCAATAAGGGAGCAGGTACAGTTACCTCATCAAGTTCTACTTTCCTCCCTCTCACTTCTTTCGAGAGAAACTCCTTCTCTAGAAAGGATCCATTCTTAGCAACGAATGTCTTGCCTTTGGATCTGTGATAGAAGGCGTACCCAACAGTCTCCTTTGGGTATCCTATGAAGACACATTTCTCCGATTTGGGTTCGAGCTTATCAGGTTGAAGCTTTTTCACATAAGCATCGCAGCCCCAAACTTTAAGAAACGACAACTTGGGTTTCTTGCGAAACCACAGTTCATAAGGTGTCGTCTCAACGGATTTAGATGGTGCCCTATTTAACCTGAATGCAGCTGTCTCTAAAGCATAACCCCAAAACAATAGCGGTAAATTAGTAAGAGACATCATAGATCGCACCATATCTAGTAAAGTACGATTACGACGTTCAGACACACCATCACGCTGTGGTGTTCCGGGTGGCGTGAGTTGTGAAACTATTCAACATTGTTTCAAATGAAGGCCAAACTCATAACTCAAATATTCTCCTCCACGATCAGATCGCAGAAACTTTATTTTCTTGTTACGATGATTTTCCACTTCACTCCGAAATTCTTTGAACTTTTCAAATGTTTCATACTTGTGTTTCATCAAGTAGATATACCCATATCTGCTTGAATCATCTGTGAAGGTCAGAAAATAACGATACCCGCCGCGAGCCTCAATGTTCATTGGACCACATACATTGGTATGTATGATTTCCAATAAATCTATTGCTCGCTCCATTGTTCCGGAGAACGGAGTTTTAGTCATCTTGCCCATGAGGCATGGTTCGCAAGTACCAAGTGATTCATAATCAAGTGATTCCAAAAGTCCATCAGAATGGAGTTTCTTCATGCGCTTTGCACCAATATGACCCAAACGGTAGTGCCACAAACAAGTTGCACTATCATTATGAACTCTGCATCTTTTGGCTTCAATATTATGAATATGTGTGTCACTATTATCGAGATTCAACAAAAATAGACCACTCTTCAAGGGTGCATGACCATAAAAGATATTACTCATATAAATAGAACAACCGTTATTCTCGGATTTAAATGAATAACCGCCTCGCATCAAACAAGATCCAGATATAATGTTCATGCTTAACGCTGGCACCAAATAACAATTATTTAGGTCTAAAACTAATCCTGAAGGTAGATGTAGAGGTAGCGTGCCGACGACGATCACATCGACTTTGGAACCATTTCCCACGTGCATCGTCACCTCGTCCTTAGCCAATCTTCGCTTAATCCGTAGTCCCTGTTTCGAGTTGAAAATATTAGCAATAGAACCAGTATAAAATACCCAGGCACTACTGCGAGCATTAGTAAGGTACACATGAATAACATGTATATCACATATACCTTTGTTCACCTTGTCATCCTTCTTATCCGCCAAATACTTGGGTTAGTTCCGCTTCCAGTGACCAGTCCCTTTGCAATAGAAGCACTCAGTCTCAGGCTTAGGTCCAGACTTGGGCTTCTTCACTTGAGCAGCAACTTGCTTGCCATTCTTCTTGAAGTTCCCCTTATTCCCTTTACCATTTTTCTTGAAACTTGTGGCCTTGTTGACCATCAACACTTGGTGCTCCTTCTTGATTTCTACCTCCGCAGCCTTTAGCATTGCGAAGAGCTCGGGAATTGTTTTATCCACATATTATAGTTCATCGCGAAGCTCTTGTAGCTTGGTGGCAGTGATTGAAGAACTCTGTCAATGACACTATCATCAGGAAGATTAACTCCCAGTTGAGTCAAGTGGTTGTGGTACCCAGACATTCTGAGTATATGTTCACAGACAGAACTATTCTCCTCCATTTTACAGCTATAGAACTTATTAGAGGCTTCATATCTCTCAATCAGGGCATTTGTTTGAAATATTAACTTCAACTCCTGGAACATCTCATATGCTCCATGACGTTCAAAACAACGTTGAAGTCCCGGTTCTAAGCCGTAAAGCATGGCACACTGAACCATCGAGTAGTCATCAGCTTTGCTTTGCCTGACGTTCTTAACATCATCAGCAACATCTGCAGCAGGCCTGGCACCTAGCGGTGCTTCCAGGACGTAATTCTTCTGTGCAGCAATGAGGATAATCCTCAAGTTACGGACCCAGTCCGTGTAGTTGCTACCATCATCTCTCAACTTAGCTTTCTCTAGGAACGCATTAAAATTCAAAGGAACAGTAGCATGGGCCATTGATCTACGATAACATAGACACGCAAAATACTATCAGGTACTAAGTTCATGATAAATTAAAGTTCAATTAATCATATTACTTAAGAACTCCCACTTAGATAGACATCCCTCTAATCATCTAAGTGATAACGTGATCAAAATCAACTAAACCATGTCCGATCATCACGTGAGATGGAGTAGTTTTCAATGGTGAACATCACTATGTTGATCATATCTACTATATGATTCACGCTCGACCTTTCGGTCTTAGTGTTCCGAGGCCATATCTGCATATGCTAGGCTCATCAAGTTTAACCCGAGTATTCTGCGTGTGCAAAACTAGCTTGCACCCGTTGTATGTGAACGTAGAGCTTATCACACCCGATCATCAAGTGGTGTCTCGGCACGACGAACTTTCTCAACGGTGCATACTCAGGGAGAACACTTGTACCTTGAAATTTAGTGAGAGATCATCTTATAATGCTACCGTCGTACTAAGCAAAATAAGATGCATAAAGGATAAACATCACATGCAATCAATATAAGTGATATGATATGGTCATCATCATCGTGTGCCTTTGATCTCCATCGTAGCATCGTTGTCGCCTCGCCAACTATTGCTTCTACGACTATCGCTACCGCTCAGTGATAAAGTAAAAACAATTACATGGCGATTACATTGCATACACTAAAGCGACAACCATATGGCTCCTGCTAGTTGCCGATAACTCTGTTACGAAACATGATCATCTCATATAATAGAATTTAGCATCATGTCTTGACCATATCACATCACATCATGTCCTGTAAAAACAAGTTAGACGTCCTCTAATTTGTTGTTGCAAGTTTTACGTGGCTGCTACGGGCTGAGCAAGAACCGTTCTTACCTACGCATCAAAACCACAACAATTTTTCGTCAAGTGTGCTATTTTAACCTCCAACAAGGACCGGGCGTAGTCACACTCGATTCAACTAAAGTTGGAGAAACTGACACCCGCCAGCCACCTGTGTGCAAAGCACGTCGGTAGAACCAGTCTCGCGTAAGCGTACGCGTAATGTCGGTCCGGGCCGCTTCATCCAACAATACCACCGAATCAAAGTATGCCATGCTGGTAAGCAGTATGACTATTATCGCCCACAACTCTTTGTGTTCTACTCGTGCATAAAACATCTACGCATAGACCTGGCTCGGACGCCACTGTTGGGAAACGCAGTAATTTCATAAAATTTCCTACACACACGCAAGATCCATCTAGGTGATGCATTGCAATGAGAGGGGAGAGTGTTGTCCATGTACCCTGGTAGACCGAAAGCGGAAGCGTTATGACAACGTGATTGATGTAGTTGTATGTCTTCACGATCCGACCGATCCTAGTACCGAAAGTACGACACCTCCGCGATCTGCACACGTTCAGCTCGGTGACGTCCCATGAACTCTAGATCCTGCTGAGTGTCGGGGAATAGCTTCGTCAGCACGACAGCGTGATGACGGTGATGACGAAGTTACCGACGCAAGGCTTCACCTAAGCACTACAACGATATGACCGAGGTGGAAATCTATGGAGGGGGGCACCGCACACGGCTAAAGAATCAACTTGTGTGTTCTAGGGTGCCCCCTCCCCACGTATATAAATGAGGGAGGGGAGGCCGGCCGACCCTCCTTGGCGCGCCCCCAAGAGGGGAATCCTACTAGGTTTCCACCAAAAGGGAGAGAGGGGGAAGGAAGGAGAGGGAGAGGGGGAAAGGAAAAGGGGGCGCCGCCCCCCTTCCTTGTCCTATTCGGACTCAAGGGGGAGGGGGCGCGTGGCCTACCCTGGCCGCCCCTCTCTCTCTGCACTAAGGCCCATCGAGGCCCATTAGTTCCCCCGGGGGTTATGACAACCCTCTGGCACTCCAGTTTTATCCGAAACCTCCCGGAACCCTTCCGGTGTCCGAACATAGCCGTCCAATATATCAATCTTTATGTCTCGACCATTTCGAGACTCCTCGTCATGTCCGTGATCACATCCGGGACTCCGAACTACATCCGGTACATCAAAACACATAAACTCATAATACCGATCGTCATCGAACGTTAAGCGTTCGGACCCTACGGGTTCGAAAACTATGTAGAAATGACCGAGACTCTTCTCCGATCAATAACCAATAGTGGAACCTGGATGCTCATATTGGTTCCTACATATTCTACGAAGATCTTTATCGGTCAAACTGCATAACAACATACGTTGTTCCCTTTGTCATCGGTATGTTACTTGCCCGAGATTCGATCGTCGGTATCTCAATACCTAGTTCAATCTCGTTACCCGCAAGTCTCTTTACTCGTTCCGTAATGCATCATCCCACAACTAACTCATTAGTCACATTGCTTGCAAGGCTTATAGTGATGTGCATTACCGAGAGGGCCCAGAGATACCTCTCCGATATTTGGAGTGACAAATCCTAATCTCGATCTATGCCAACTCAACAAACACCATCGGAGACACCTGTAGAGCATCTTTATAATCACCCAGTTGTGTTGTGACGTTTGATAGCACACTAAGTGTTTCTCCGGTATTCGGGAGTTGCATAATCTCATAGTCATAGGAACATGTATAAGTCATGAAGAAAGTAGTAGCAACAAACTAAACGATCATCGTGGTAAGCTAACGGATGGGTCAAGTCAATCACATCATTCTCTAATGATGTGATCTCGTTAATCAAATGACAACTCATGTCTATGGCTAGGAAACTTAACCATCTTTGATTCAACGAGCTAGTCAAGTAGAGGCATACTAGTGACACTCTGTTTGTCTATGTATTCACACATGTACTAAGTTTCCAGTTAATATAATTCTGGCATGAATAATAAACATTTATCATGATATAAGGAAATTTTAAAAATTTTATTATTGCCTCTAGGGCATATTTCCTTCAAACATGACTATCGTTTGCCCCGTGTTTATCTAGACCACCAGGTAATGGTGGATCACAAGTTTATTGATGATGCAGATTCTTTTCATAACATTTGCTATAACTTGGTTTTCAGTGTGAAAACCCGTGATATTATCCCGTTCCCTGCACCTGCTTTGTTTGATTCTATTACCAGGAATCGATACTGGGTCATGCCAGAGGAAATTATTGCCTACCGGAACAAACAGGCAGCAGCAGTGCAGGAGCCCCAAGAGTGGGATGCTCAGGTGCCGCCACCGCAACACTTCCCTATGGATCAGATAGCTACTACAGGTGGTGATTACCAAGCTAGGCAAAAACCCTAAGCTTGGGGGAGTACGTATTTCCACCGACACTATATTCATGTTCACGCAT
This sequence comes from Aegilops longissima, assembly GCA_021605205.1. NCBI lineage: Eukaryota > Viridiplantae > Streptophyta > Magnoliopsida > Poales > Poaceae > Aegilops > Aegilops longissima. Next base: position 579,211,136 of record CM038678.1, read on the forward strand.
TTCATTCCAGTTGTCGGTGTTCGCAATTTTTCATTGTATTATCCATGCTAGATTTATTTTCTTGCTTTCTTCTTTTTTGTTTGAAAAACTTTGAGAAAATCCAAAAATATTTCTCGCTTCTTTTCGGTTTTTATTCTAGTCTTATTTACTTGAAGTATTAAAAGAAAACCCAAAAAAGATTTCTCATTTCTTCTTTTGTTTGTTGGGAGCTCTCCTGTGTAAATAGTTTTTCTTGTTTTTGTTTTCCCTTCTTTTGTTTCCTTTTCCTAAAAAAACTAAAAACTCCAAAAATATTTTAGTGCATTTCTCTGAAATTCCTTTCCCTTTTCTTTTACTAGGTCGTACTAAAGAAAAGACCACGATGAAAATGTTGAGTGGCTCTCATATGCATTATTATTGATCTAATAAAGAGCCTATATTATTTTGTTTTCCCCTTTGAATAAAATGTTGTAGATTCCAGCTTAGTCCACGGCACCCTTGCACTATTATTATTTTCATATCATTTTATCATGCAAGTGAAATGCAATAATGATGATATTTGATGAAGTGACTGCGGCAGGGAAAAGCGGGTATGAACTCAACTTGTTTTTGTTTTTGTAAATATGTTTAACTCAGTATCCATGATTCAGGATATTATGATTAAACGTGTTTGCAATGACAATTAGAGATTATAGTTACTCATGCCATGCTTAAGTAGCTAGGAGTGGATAATGATTTATCTTGGATGTCAACATGCATTAAAATGATTGTGATGTAGTATGATGATATGGTATCCTCCTCTGAATGTTTCAAGTTGCTTGACTTGGCACATGTTCATGCACGTAGTTGAATCAATCAACATAGCCTCCACGTTATTTATGTTCATGGTGTTTATAGCCTACTCATGCTAGTATGCAATGTTAATTATTCATAACGCATGTTCATGACTGTTTTCGTTCTCTAGCTGGTCGCTTCTCAACCTATTTGCTAGCCTTCGCTTGTACTAAGCGAGAATACTGCTTGTGCATCAAAATCCTTAAACCAAAGTTATTTCAGATGAGTCCACTTTATCTACCTATATGCGGTATTACCCTGTCGTTCCAAGTAAATTCGCATGTGCCACCTCTAAAATTTCAAATGAACATATCTTTTGTGTGCCTGGACCGCTTATGGAGCGATAGGGGATGGTCAGTATCTTCCATGCTAAGCGGGTTATTCTCATGATGAGTGTTTATTCACTCGTCCTTGCACGAGAGGGGCTGGTAATAGGGATGCCAAGTCCCTAAATCAAAAATTGCAAATAATTAAACAAAACTCCCCCAAGACTGTTGTTGGTATGGAAGACACCTGTGGATTCGGTGAGCCATGGCTTGTGTTTGTTGGTGGAGGGGGAGTAAACTTTTACTTTACCACTTGGGAACCGCCGCTAATTTTTTTAGCATGGAAGATAATGAAAACTCTTGGTCGTAACGTTGTCAGGAAGGGTGCACCTCCCGAAATTATATTTATCTCTGATTTAAGCTTTGAGCTCTGGCACCTCTGCGAATCCCTGCTTCCCTCTGCGAAGGGACTATCTATTTACTTTTATGTTGAGTCATCACCTTCTCAAACAAGCACCATACTTGAGAGCACTATTGTCATCCTCATGCATTACGTATAGCTAATGTTGAATGCATCATGACTGGATCTCCTCTACCATGAATTACAATGTTTAGTCGTTGCTTGAACTTTGGAGGTGCTCTGCATTTATGTTTTGTGGTCTCAGAAAGGGCTAGCGAGATACCATTATTGTCATATTATATCATGATTGTTTTGAAAAAGTGTTCGCATTTGAATATCTTATTATTGCTCGCTAGCTGATTATGCCATTGATATGAGTTAATATAATTTCTAAGAGTTATTGCTTGCATGGTTAGTCATGATCTTTGCTGAAAACCTCAGTGCTCTTTAAGCATACATATGTAAACAAGAACAAAAGAGTTCATAAAAGTTTTTCTTTATCACTTTTAGTTTGTCAACTGAATTGCTTGAGGACAAGCAATGGGTTAAACTTGGGGGAGTTGATACGTCTCCATCGTACCTACTTTTCCTAACACTTCTGCTCTTGTTTTGGACTCTAATTTGCATTATTTTAATGAAACTAACCCGGACTGGCGCTGTTTTCAGCAGAACTACCATAGTGTTGTTTTTGTGCAGAAATAGAAGTTCTCGGATCAGAACGATATTTTTTGGAGAATTATTTTGCAATAAATAAAAAATACTAGAACCAAGACCCACTTGAGGGGGGGGGGGGCTGGCTATCCACAAGACACCAGGGCGCGCCACCCCCTCTGGCGTGCCCTTGTGCATGGTGCGGCCCTCGAGGCTCCGCTGACCCTAATCCCGACTCTATAAAATCCTATTTTTGGAGGAAAAATAGGAGAGGAAGTTTCATAGTGTTTTACAATATGGAGCCGCCGTCACCTCCTGTTCTTCATCGGGAGGCCAAATCTGGAGCCCGTTCGGGGCTCCGGAGAGGGGAATCTTCGCTCTTCGTCATCACCAACCCTCCTTCATCACCAATTCCATGATGCTCCCGATCGGGAGTGAGTAATTCCTTCGTAGGTTTGCTGGTCGGTGAGGAGTTGGATGAGATTCATCATGTAATCGAGTTAGTTTTGTTAGGTCTTGATCCCTAGTATCCACTATGTTCTGAGATTCATGTTGACATGATTTTGCCATGCTTAATGCTTGTCACTATGGCCCGATTGTCATGATTTCAGATATGAACCGTTTATGTTTTCACCATTATATCTATGTTCTTGATCCAATCTTGCAAGTCATATGCACCTATTACGCGTTATGATCCGTAAACCCCAAAGTAACAATAGTTGGGATACTTTCCGGTGATGACCGTAGTTTGAGGAGTTCATGTATTCACTATGTGTTAATGCTTTGTTTCAGTTCTCTATTAAAAGGAGGCCTTAATATCCCTTAGTTTCCATATGGACCCTGGTGCCACGGGAGGGTAGGACAGAAGATGTCATGGAAGTTCTTTTCCATAAGCACGTATGACTGCATTCTTGAAAAAGAATACAATAGATTAGAAATCAATTCGAAATTTACAATTTTGTAATGGGACCTTCCCCTTATGCTATTTGCAACTTTAGAACATATACTAACTCATATCTCTTCCTCAACGATTTCAATTGTGATTACGATTCATTTTATAACCTTATTAGTTCGTGAACTTGGAGGATTACGTGATTCGTCAGAAAAAGGAATGACTATTTACGGAATACATGCCTACATTATATTGATGAAGTGGATCTAGTTCTGTGTTGCCCTAGGTTATGACTGTTATATGATGATTATCATCCAACGAATTCACAGATCGAATACATACGAGTTTTCCACATATTGTTCTTGCTAAGTTACTATTGCTATTGCTACTATTACAACTGTTACTACTGTTACCGTTACCACTCCTATCGTTACTACTACTATCAAACTATCATATTACTATGCTACTGATCACCTTGTTGCAGATATTTAATCTCCTCGTGTGGTTGAATTGACAACTCAACTGCTAATACTTACAAATATTCTTTGGCTCCCCTTGTGTCGAATCTATAAATTTGGGTTGAATACTCTACCCTCGAAAACTGTTGCGATCCCCTATACTTGTGGGTTATCAAAGTGCGAGAGAACACTGAAATCAATAAGATTAAGGTGTTCCTAGGTAATTCGGATTCCCCACTAGCGTGCATCTATAGCGATGCTTAAACACAATGCTACGTAGGATTCCAAAGACACTTTGCATATTTTGTTTGTGGGCAGAGCAGGTACAGATACATGCATACACTTGGCAGCCTCGTATCACATACGCCACCACCGTTCTTCCCCACTCCTTTTACCAAATGATGACTAAGGGGGAAAAGTCCCCATGGACGGCAACCTATAAGGTGGTCTCTGTGTTACCCCCCAATGCAATGGTCCGGGATGAAGAGAGACAGGGCCTGTCACGCCACCTACCTTTGCAACCAGCCGTTTCGTCAACAGTAATAACCTTCTGTCCAAAACTGGCATACATTGGATGGTCAATTTCACCAAACATCAGGAAGATTATTAACATAAACATGCAAAGAGGATATTAAATCCTAGTATCAAATGATCTAGTACATGATAGGGTTCATCCCTGTCCCCAAGAACTAGAGGAATTACTCACACATGGAGGCAACAAACATCATACAAGTGGTAATGGTGAACATGGAGGGATTACACATGTAACACTCAAGTCGATCCACTCGGTTTCTTGATGGGTTACAACAAAGAGTATGTGGATGATGATGATGAAAGCGGTGATGATGTTGAAGCCCTCCTTGTGGATGGTGGTAAAGATGGCGATCTCCTCCTAGGGAAGCCCCTGTTGGGTAATGTAATAATAATTCAAAAAATTTCCTACGTGTTACCAAGATCAATCTAGGAGATGCTAGCAACGAGAGAGAGGGAGTGAATCTTCATACCCTTGAAGATCGCTAAGCGGAAGCGTTACAAGGAACATGGTTGATGGAGTCGTACTCGCGGCAATTCAAATCGCGGAAGATCCGATCTAGCGCCAAACGGACGGCGCCTCCGCATTCAACACACGTACAGCCCGGGGACGTCTCCTCCTTCTTGATCCAGCAAGGGGAGAGGAGAAGTTGAGGGAGAACTCTGGCAGCACAACAGCATGGTGGTGGAGCTTGTGGTTTTTTGGCAGAGCTTCGCCAACCTCAACGGAGGAGGAGGAGGTGTAGGAGGGGGGAGGGCTGCGCCAGGGGCTGAGGTGCGGCTGCCCTCCCGCCCCCTCTATTTATAGGTTGAAGGGGAGGGGGGCGGCCCCCTATATGCATCTAGGGGGGGGGCAAGGGGGGTGCTTGCCCCCCAAGATCGGGGCACCAACCCACTAGGGGGCTGGTTCCCACCCATATTCAGGCCACCCGGTCTCCCGGGGTAGGTGGCCCCACCCGATGGACCCCCGGAAACCTTTCGGTGGTCCCGGTACAATACCGATAACCCCCGAAACTTTTCTGGCGATTGAAACTGGACTTTCCATATATAAATCTTCACCTCCATACCATTCCGGAACTCCTCGTGACGTCCAGGGTCTCATCCGGGACTCCGAACAACTTTCGGTAACCACATACAATTCCCATTACAACTCTAGCGTCACCGAACCTTAAGTGTGTAGACCCTACGGGTTCGGCAACCATGCAGACATGAGCAAGACACCTCTCCGGCCAATAACCAATAGCGGGATCTGGATACCCATATCGGCTCCCACATGTTCCACGATGATCTCATCGGATGAACCACGATGTCGGGGATTCAATCAACCCCGTATACAATTCCCTTTGTCCATCGGTATGTTACTTGCCCGAGATTCGATCGCCGGTATCCCCATACCTTGTTCAATCTTGTTACTGGCAAGTCTCTTTACTCGTTCCGTAACACATGATCCCGTGGATAAATCCTTAGTCACATTGAGCTCATTATGATGATGCATTACTGAGTGGGCCCAGAGATACCTCTCCGTCATACGGAGTGACAAATCCCAGTCTTGATTTGTGCCAACCCAACAGACACTTTCAGAGATACCTGTAGTGCACCTTTATGGTCACCCAGTTACATTGTGACGTTTGATACACCCAAAGCATTCCTATGGCATTCGTGAGTTGCACAATCTCATGGCCTAAGGAAATGATACTTGACATTAGAAAAGCTCCAGCAAACAAACTACACGATCTTGTGCTATGCTTAGGATTGGGTCTTGTCCATCACATCATTCTCCTAATGATGTGATCCCGTTATCAACGACATCCAATGTCCATGGTCAGGAAACCACAACCATCTATTGATCAACGAGCTAGTCAACTAGAGGCTCACTAGGGACATGTTGTGGTCTATGTATTCACACATGTATTACGGTTTCCGGTTAATACAATTATAGCATGAACAATAGACAATTATCATGAACAAGGAAATACAATAATAACCATTTTTATTATTGCCTCTAGGGCATATTTCCAACAACCCCCACTCTGAATCAATCTGGAGGCTAGGGTTCCTCCTTCTGGACAAGTTTGTGGCGTCTCTGGGCATCTGATCCCCGATCAGATTCCACAGAGTGAAAATAGTTGACAAGGTGGTTCTCCTAGCATGTCATACGACTACTCATACGAGCGTTTGCGGTCGTATGGTTGGCCATCTTTTGCTCTGGAGCCACCGCCAACGCTTCCTTTTTAATCCCTTTGCTTTATTATTTTATGGTAGGAGATTATCACTGTAACATCCCAAATTTTTAATTTGGAATGTTATACATAAGTCATCCATGCATATCATATTTTACTGCATCTTCGTTCCGCAATCCTCGAAATCCTAAGCAACTCAAGGACCCTCGGAGAGAGTTGGGGATTTTCCGGTTTTCATATTTGATTTTTATCAAATAGCGAAAACGAGGATTTTTGATTTTAATTATTTTTTCTCTCCGGAAAAATATTTCATATTAAAAATAAATGAGAGGAGATAATATGACTTCTCCAAAACAATTGAAATATTGGAGGAAAAATGTTAAAATTATTTGTTGGATTTTATTTGATTTTTATTTGGATTTTATTTGCATTAGAGAAATTGCACGTTTTCAAAAAATTGCATTTTAGGGCCAAGAAAATATTCAACTCGTTCTAAATATTTTATTTAGGCGGTGAAAATTTGTTTTGGCATTTTTAGATTTTATTTTATAGGATTTATTTTCTCGTCGGTGGAATTATTAAAAAAAGTTCCCAGCGGACTCGGCCTAAGGCCCGGTGGCGAGGCGGTAGCCGCCGCCGCCGCCTCCAGCGCGTCGCCGCCCGCCGCCGCTCGGACGAGTCGAGCAGAATCCGCCTCCGCGCGCCTTGCCCCTCCTCCAAGTTGCCCCCTCTCTTAAATACCCGCCGCCACCACCACCACCACCACCGCCGCCGCCCGAACCCGACCGGAGCCGCCGCCCGAGCCGCGCCTCCGCCGCCGCCGCCGCCTCCGTCGCCGCCGCCGCCTCCCGTCACCGCCGCCGCCGCCCGCCACCCACGCCGCCCCGCCATCAGCGAGAACCCGCCGAGCCCGCCGCCCGGTTTTCTGAGAAAAACCGTTCGTTTTTTTAGAAAACTCTAGTTTTCATTTTTTTTAAATAGATTGATTTTTCTCCGGTTTATTTATTTAGCGAGCGTTCGCTCGTTCGTTCGTTTTAACGAATGCATTCTTCGTTTAGATCCAGATAACGAACATTCGTTCGTTAGTCTGTTCGTCAGTTTTCTTTTTCTTGGATTTATTCCGTGATTTTTCTGATCGCGATTTCTGATCCGATCTTAGTTTCTGTTTATCTTTTCGCTCGTTAGTCGGAATCAGGCGATTCAAGCGCCCAGATCTTCGTCTCGAGACCCTCTTTCCGCTTAAACAACCTAAACAATATTTTGATACTGAAAAATTTGACCCTAGTTCAGATTAGTAAACGGATCTTGTTTCTTTCGCCGTTTGAGTTTCGTTGCTCCGTTTGGTTTGATTCTTTTTGCGAACCGGAGTTCTTAAGTTGAACTTTCTGGTCAGCCTCTTTTAGTTGAAGTTTTGCTTGTGCATCTTTGCTTGTTGCTTATGTATGTTATTGTTTGCTTGCGATAGAATTCCCGGAGTGCGAAGCATGTTACTACGAGTCTCTAGGATTCGCGGATCGTCAGCAAGGCAAGTAACACTTTGATCATACTCTTTTCATACCTAGTTTTTATTCATTAGCTCAATCTTCAAACATTGCATGGTTAGGATGTCATTAACTTGTGGGTTGGGAAGTAGTAGTTGAGGTAGAACCTATTGCCCTGTTACTATCAAACCCTTGGGAGTTACTTCTACGTGTTGCTTATAATGCTATGCTATGCTCGTAGACGTGGTTTGGGTTTGAGTGAATCCATGACAGATGTGAGATTGTTAATTAATGGTTTAATTTAAGGTGGCAACTTTAATACACATCTGGGTGGATTGAGGCACCTGGGGAACCCAGTGTTGTCTATTTATTTTGGAAATCCGGGTACCCGTGTGATCTTCCTATGGACCGCCACCAGGGCTCAAAGGGAACTGAGATTATTCATGCTAGAAACTTCCGTGTGCAGCCACAAGCTACTATGGGCTCTAGCATAGTTGAGTAGGCTACGTGAAGCTCTTGAAGAGGTAGATCAGCGGTAGTGGGTTTTGTAGGTTTGGTATGGTCTACCGGAGTAGAGAGTTAATGTTTACGAAAGACTATGTCTCGGTCATCCGTTTCTCAAACACCATGTAGTAGTCGAGAAATCAACGGAGGCGTCGAGTCTTGTGGGGAAAAGTGCGCAAACCTCTGCAGAGTGTACAATCTAATCATGGTTAGCCGTGTCCCCGGTTATGGACAATTTTGAGTATCTAGTACTTGAGTTATCACATGTATCTCATATACTCTTAAATAATATTGTTGGGTTGTAAAATACTTTAATTGGGATTGAGTTGGGGTTATACCTTCTCAATGTTTCAACTACCATGATAGTTAAATAATAATATATTCCTTTGTTGTAGGGAAAAATTGGCTTTTTGCAAAACTATAACCATAGAGCTTTCCACCAGCCAAATATGCATGTAGTGATAGCATTATTCTGTTCTTGCTCTATTGTGTTATATTGCCAGCATATTCCATGTCTTGACCGTTTCGGGCTGCAAGCGTACTATGTTGCAGACTTTTGAACGAGGAGTAAGGTTAGTTAGGTGGTTGCCGTGCAGCTCAGCTATGCCGTTGGAGTTGATGGACTCACTTTATCTTCCAAGCCTTCGCTGTTATCGCATTAGATGGCCTTAAGCCATATTATTGTAATAAGTTCTCTTTTGAGACATTCGATGTAATAAGTGTGTGATTGCTACTCTATTATAAATCCTTGAGTTGTGTGTGTCAAGCATTCTTGATCCGAGGATGACCTTTGGAACACGAGACTTGACCATCGAGGTCGAATTCGCTACAAGATGGTATCGAGCACACGCTGAGTGTAGGACACGACCACTAAGATAAACCATAGGTCACTCTTCTCTCTGATTTCGACTCCTCTCCATTTTCCACTCTTTAGGATGATGGAGATGAAGAACAAGTTTGCACAACCGGATGAAGACACACCTTTTGGACGCCACTTGAAGGAAGTCACTAGATACTTGAACATTGGAATACCAAGCTTCACCGGGACGTACAACGCCACCTTACCAGAAGAGAAGCGCTGGATGATTCAAGTACAAGTTCCAGGAAGGACGTTCTCGCCAACTTCTAAACCCATAGAATTTTCTTTCGAAGCACCCACTTGGAGTCTAGGAAAGAGCATGGCAGCCCACATTACCATGGGACGGATTGGAGAAGTCTACAATAGGGAGCTTAAGGGCACCATCTATCAAATATGTGGGCGCCGAGACGAGCAATGGGAAGTAATCAGCACCAAGAAGGATAGATCCATTACAGCTTTCATCCAGGAGCTAAACCAGCACATTCGACGTCAGGAGAACCAGATGTGCGTAGACATGATGGAGTTTAAGAAGGCGAAGACCAGGATCATCGAGCTGGAGGAAGAACTCAAGTTTACACGCGACGGATATGAGGAGGAAATCAAGACACTACTGGAGAAGAACGACGACCTAGTTAAGAAGATCGGAGTATTCATGGGAGGACCAACACTGGAAGAAGAAGACAATGACCCCATTTGCCCGGACAACTACATCATCATCAACGACACCGATTCTGATCCAAGTGATGATGACTATGAAGACGAAGCTGGAGCAGACATCATGGAGTCTTCCACCGATCAAAATTTCTAGACGACCACCATATATTAGTAGTATTTCCCCCATGTATCTAATAGTAGTTGAGCACTTTTGCGATAGTCCTAGACCGTTTGTATGCCCTTGCTTGATTGATTGAGTGAAATGATTGTGTTTACCTCATATGCATATGGGTAGTGTTTTCTCATTAGACCTTTTTCTATTCTAATCTCTTCCATCTAAACCCATCAGATGCCTCCGAGACGTGACACCGGTTTTGCTTTTCCACCGGAGCTCACCCAGTTGATCCAGCAGCAGAATACTTTGATGCAATTGCTAGTTCAGAACCAGGGCAACAACAACAACAATAACCCGCTGCCAGTGGACAATTTAGCCCGTTTCCTGAGGTTACAGCAGCCGGTGTTTTCCAGTAGCACCAAGCCAATAGTTGCGATGATTGACTACGCCCGTATTGGAAGGAGTTAACCACGCGGGATGCACAGATCTTGAGAAGGTGCGCTTTTCCGCACATCAATTGGATGGACCAGCAGCCGCATGGTGGGAGAATTACGGTACTTTTCCTCAGCCAATGTCACTTGGGACCAGTTTGATAAGCCATACGGCCCATGTCTCAAGCTGGAGCCATGCAGATGAAGAAGTCGCGAGTTTCGCAACTTACGCCAGGGGAACCGTACTGTAGCTCAGTACATGGATGATTTTAGCAAGTTATCACGCTATGCCCCCGATGATGTGGCCACATATGCATGACGGGGAGAAGTTTATGGAAGGGTTGAATGATGAGATGAGCATGCAGTTGATGGTGGCAACTTTCAACAACTACCAGGAGTTGGTAGACAAGGCCCTTATGATTGAAGGAAAGCAGCAGCAAATTGAGAGCCGTAAGAGGAAGTATGGACAAGGGAAGTATAATTCAGGAGCTCAACAGAGGCCCCGCTTAACCCCGAACTCAGGAGGACTTGTTCATAATCATGGAGGTCACAACCACACTGGAGGAGGATCGCATAACCACAATGGTGCTAAGAATGGAAATGGGAACGGAGTTAATAACAATCAGAACTGCTCCAACCCAGCTACACCCGCCAAAAGGGACTCAAGTTACTTGCTTTAAGTGCGGGAAGACAGGGCACTATGCCAATGATTGCCTTGAAGGAAGGAATGGAAACTGAAATGGGAGCGCTGGGAAGAAGCCCAATCCATTCAACAAAGGACAAGCGAACCACGTTAACGTGGAGGAAGTTGAAGAGCAGCCGGATGCGGTGATAGGTAAGTTTTTGGTTAAGTCATTTACCGCTCTTGTTCTTTTCGATACTGGTGCATCGCATTCATACATATCAAGGGGATTTGTGGATAAGTTTAAGCTACCAACCCAAACCCTTAGGACCCTCTTTTAGTGAGATCGCTTTGGAGGCGAGTACATGGCTAGCCGATGGTGCAACAGATACCCTAACCATTGTCACACATGTTTTCCGTCGACCTAATTATCTTGGAGTCGCAAGGGTTGGATGTGATATTAGGTATGGACTGGATGTCAAAGTATGGAGGAAGCATTGACTGCGCTAGCAAATCAATTTATCTTACCACCCCGGAGGGAAAAAGTATTAAGTATGTATCTAGGCATGTGCCTAGGAGGAGCCAAGTGAATGCCCTCACGGGAGTTGTTCAGGAGGAAGTGCCTGTAGTAAAGGATTACCCGGATGTTTTCCCAGAAGAGTTACCAGGCATGCCACCGGATAGAGACATTGAGTTCCTGATAGAGCTATTGCCAGGTACAGGGCCAATATCCAAGAGATCCTATCGGATGCCCGCAAATGATCTAGAGGAAATTAAAAAACAGAGCAAGGAGTTATTGGAGAAAGGATACATTCGAAGGAGTTCATCGCCTTGGGGAGCTCCAGTGCTTTTGGTGGAGAAGAAGGATAAATCCCTAAGGATGGTTGTTGATTATCGAGCCTTGAATGAAGTAACGATTAAGAATAAGTACCGCTGCCAATGATCAATGATCTGTTTGATCACTGCAAGGAGCTAAGGTGTTTTGAAGATCGATCTCGATCGGGTACCATCGATTGAAGATTCGAGAGAAGGATATACCAAAGACAGCGTTCACCACGCGGTATGGATTATCTTGAGTATCTGATCATGTCGTTTGGATGACTAACGCCCTGCCTATTTCATGAGTACGATGAACAAGTTGTTCATGGAGTATTTGGACAAGTTTGTTGTGGTGTTTATTGATGATATTATGGTATACTCGAAGAAGAAGAGGAGCACAAGGAGCATTTGCGTTTAGTTCTCGAGAAACTTCGGGGAACACCGGTTATCGCCAAATTCAGCAAGTGCGAGTTTTGGTTGAAGGAAGTTGGATTTCTTGGACATGTTATATCGGGAGAAGGTATAGCGATAGATCGATGAGTTCGATCGATCCTTTGAATGGTTGGCATCCACTTGATTGGCGAGATCTGCGATTTCCTTGGACTCGCGAGGATATTATCGGAGATTCATTGAGAATTTTTCCAAGATTGCTAAGCCAATGACTGAATTGCTGAAGAAGGATACTAAGTTTAAATGGACAAAGGATTGCGAGGCAAGTTTTCAGGAGTTGAAGAAACGTTTGACTAAAGCCCCAGTGCTAACATTGCCAGATATACATAAGGAGTTTCAAGTGTATTGTGATGCCTCACGCTTGGGACTTGGATGTGTGCTTATGTAGGACGGAAAGGTTGGTTCGTATGCCTCACGACAACTGAAGCCCCATGAGTTGAACCATGCCACGCATGATTTGGAGCTAGCAGCGGTAGTGCATGCATTGAAGATTTGGAGACATTATCTTATTGGAAACCGTTGTGATGTGTACACGGATCATAAGAGTTTGAAGTACATTTTCACACAGAAGGAGTTGAACCTTAGACAGAGGAGATGGTTGGCACTTATAAAGGATTACGATATGAAGCTACACTATCATCCAGGAAAGGCCAATGTCGTAGCAGACGCTTTGAGTCGGAAGAGTTATGCTAATATCCTTGAAAGTAAGGGATTGCCGAAGGAGTTAGCTAAAGATATCATGGAACTTCGGTTGGAGTTTGTTCCAAGAGGTTTCATTGCAACAACGGAAGTTCAGTCTACATTGTTGGACAAGATTAGAGAAGCTCAGAAGGTGTAACATCCCAAATTTTCAATTTGGAATGTTATACATAGGGCATCATTGCATATCATATTTTTTGTTGCATTTTGCTTGATCCTAGAAATTTTACACAACTCAAGGACCCACGGAGAGAGTTGGGGGTTTCGTTATTTTCATATTTGAGTTTTCTCAAATTTTGAAAATAGGATCATTTGATTTTAATTATTTTATCTTCAATTATTTCTACTATCAAAATATTAGAGAGGGAATAAAATGACTTTCCCAAAATAAAGAAATAATGAAGATTTAATAATAAAATCAAATAAGATTTTTATTTTGGAGTTTTTCGCCTTTTTATTTGAATTTAGGAAAAATGCGCGTTTTTCAAAATTGCATTTAGGCCCCAGATAAATGTTCATTTAGTCCGACTTGATTTTAGAAGCCGGGGAAAATTTATTTCGGGATTTTTGGAGTCCGTTTAGTATTTCTTTTTATTTTTTTTCTGCGCGTAATTATTTAAAAAAAAGCGAACCGCCTTTGGGCTGTGCCCGAGCGGGACTCCGCTCGGGGGGCACTATATAAGCGCCACCCCGGCGCCCCTGTGCCCAACCGCCACCCGCCCTTGACCCGCCCTTGCCGCTTGAATCATTGCAAGCCGCCGCCGCCACGCCCGAACCTAACCTAACCCTCGCCCGACCTCGCCGCCGCCGCCGCCGCCGCCGCCGCCGTCGCCGAACCTCGCCGCCGCCGCCTCGTTCGCGTCGCGTTTTTTTAAAGCAGGTTTTTTTTTCGGTTTTTTTAGTTTCGGTTTTTTTCCGGTTTAGGTTAAATAGCGAACGTTCATTCGTTTTTAACGAACGTGTTCGTCAGATTAGTTTAGTTAACGAACGTTCGTTCGTTAACCCGTTCGTCGTTTTTCTTTTTCTCGGATTTAATTCGTGATTTTTCTGATCGCGATTTCTGATCGCGATTTCTGATCCGATTTTCGTTTTAGTATAACTTTTCGCTCGTTTATCGGAATCAGGCGATTCAAGCGCCTGGAGTTTCGTCTCGAAACCCTCTTTCCGAATAACCTACTTAAACAAGTTTTTGCTACTGTAAAATTTGACTTAGATCCAGATTAGTAAAACAAAGCAGTTTTCTTCCGCCGTTTGACTTTCGTTGCTTCGTTTGATTTGATTCTTTTTGCAAACCGGAGTTCTTAAGTTGAACTATCTGGTTAGATCTATTTGAGTTTTACCTATGCATTAGATGAGTACTTATTGTATGCTTGTTTGTTTGTCTGCGATAGAATACCCGGAGTGCGCCGCCTGTTACTTCGAGTCTCTAGGTTTTGCGGATCGTCAGCAAGGCAAGTAACACTTTGATCATACCTTTTCTACTACCCAGTTTTTATGCATTATCTCTATCCTCAAACACTTGCATGATTAGGATGTAATTAAATTGTGGGTTTTGGGAAGTAGTTGAGGTAGTACCTATTACCTGTTTTATTATCAAACCCTTGGGAGTTACTTCTACGTTTGCTTATTATGCTTTGCTATGCTAGTAGACGTGGATTGGGTGAGTGTATCCATGACAGATGTGAGATTGTTATTTAATGGTTTATTTAAGGTGGCAACTTAAACACACATCTGGGTGGATTGAGGCACCTTGTTTCTATCAGGACTTGCCTATATTTCTTCGGACCGCCACCCAGGCTCAAAGGGATCATGAGATTTTTCAAACTAGAAACTTCCGTGTGCAGCCACAAGCCATTATGGGCTCTGGCGTAGTTGATTAAGTTATGCGAACTCTTACAGGTAGACTAGCAGATGTAGGGGTTGTAGGTTGGTACGGTCTACCCACATGTAAGGTGCTAGCGCTTCTGAAAGACTATGTCTCGGTCATCCGTTTCTCAAACACCATGTAGTGCGAGAAATCAAACGGAGGAGATCGAGTCTTGTGGGGAAAAGTGCGCAAACCAATTAATATTGTTGGGTTCTTAACTGAGTACTTTTAATTGGGATTGAGAATGATGTCAACCATTCTCAATGTTTAACTACCACCATGATAGTTAAATAAATTTATTCCTTTGTAGTAGGGAAAAATTGGCTTTATGCAAAACTGTAACCATCGAGCTTTCCACCAGCCATATATGCATGTAGTATAGGCTTATTATTCCATTATTCTCTATGTGTTACATTGCCAGCATATTCCATGTCTTGACCCGTTTTCAGGCTGCAACGTTTCATGTTGCGAGACTTTTCGAACGACAGTAAGGTGCTTAGGTCGTGGTTCTATACTCGATGATGCCGTTGGAGTTGATGGACTCGCTTTTCTTCCAAGCCTTCATTGTTATCGTATTAGATGGCCTTAAGCCATATTTGTTTTATTAAGTTCTCTCTTGAGACATTCGATTGTAATAAGTGTGTGATTGCTACTCTGTTATAAATCCTTGAGTCTTGTGTGGTGTCGGCATTCTTGATCCGAGGATGACATTGAGCACGAGATCGGTATTTGAGGTCTGGTCGCTACAAAGATGGTATCGAGCACACTGTTGGCGTAATACCACGACCATTAAGCTAAAGCCCTAGATCACTACTCTCTCTTCTCATTTCTAACTCCTCATCTTTTCTATTCTTTTAGGATGTGAGCGAGGATCAAGTACACTCACCGGATGAAGATACACCCTTGGACGACACGAAGGAAGTCACTAAGTACTGAACATAGGAATACCAAGCTTCATCGGGACCTACAATTCCACTTTACCCAAGAGAAAAGCGTTGGAAGATTCAAGCTCAAGTTCCGGAAGGACGTTTGCGCCAATCACGAGCCAATAGAGTGTGTTTTTAATGCACCAACTTGGAGTCTGGGAAAGAGCATGGCAGATCACATAACCATGGGACGCATTGGAGAAGTTTACAAAGAAGACCTCAAGGATACTATCTACCATATTTGTGGGCGCCGAGATGAACAATAGGAGATAGTTGGCACTAAGAAGGATCGATCCATTGCAGTTTTCATCCAGAGTTAAATCAGCACATTCGGCGCGGGAGAACCGGAAAGGCAGACATGATGGAGTTGAAGACAACAAAAGCCAAGATTATCGAACTAGAAGGAGGCGAAGGCCACTCGCAAGGACTACATGGAGGAGATTGTAGCTCTAGTGGGACAAAACGGCGATCTTAAGGAGAAGATTGAAGAACTCATGGGAAATTCAGCACCGGAGGAGAAGATGAAGATTGCACTGTCCAGAGAACTACATCATCATCGGCGACACCAATTCCGATCCTAGTGATGATGATTACGAAGATGAAGCTGGAGCAGATATCATGGAGTCTTCATCGGAGCAGTTTTTCTAGTTGACCACCATAACAGTAGTAGATTTCCCCCATTTTATATTAGTTTTAGTTTCAGCACTTTGTAACGATAGATAGACCGTTGTATGCCCTTGTTTGAATTGATTGGAGTGATATTGTGTGATTTGACTCATGTGCATATGGGTAGTGTTTTCTCTTTAGACCTCATTCTATTTTTAACTCTCGTCTTTTCTTAAACCCCTCAGATGCCTCCGAGACGTGACCCGGTTTGTTTTCCGCGAGAGATCACTCAGTTGATTCAGCGAGTAGAATGCCTTGATTCAAACCTTGGTACAGAACCAAGGCAACAACAACAACAACAACAACAACCCCCGCCACCACCACACATTGACCATTTGACCCGTTTCTTAAGGCTGAATCCGCGGTGTTTTCGAGTAGCACCGAGCGATTATTGCAGATGATTGGCTCCGTAAGATAGGGAGGAGTTGACCACTACAGGATGTCTGAGATGGAGAAAGGGTGAAATTTGCCGCACATCAGCTTGAAGGACCCGCAGCTGACATGGTGGGAGAATTTTACAGACCACTTACCACAGACTTTGTCACATGGGATCGGTTTCAACAAGCTTTTCGTCTGCCCATGTTTCAGCAGGAGCTATGGCCATGAAGAAGCGTGAGTTTCGCAACTTGCGCCAAGGAGGGACAGACGGTTGGCGATCGTGGATGATTTGATAAGTTAGCACGTTATGCCCCGGATAGCGTTACTACGGATGCGACTAAGCGGAGAAGTTTCTAGAAGGACTGAATGATGAGCTGAGCATGCAGTTGATGGTAGCCACCTTCAATAACTACCAGGAGTTACTAGACCGTGCTCTCATGATTGAAGGGAAGCAACAGCAGATTGAAAATCGCAAGAGAAAGTATGGACAGGGGAAGAATAACTCTGGAGCTCAGCAGAAACTTCGCTTTACCCCGAAGCCAGGAGGACAATTTCAGCATACCCACGGAGGAGGTAGCTCGCACAACCATAATGGCACCAAGAATGGGAATGGGAATGGAGGAAGTAATGGACAAAACCGCACCAACCCGTCAACACCATCCAAGGTAGACCTGAGCCACATCACTTGCTTTAAGTGTCGCAAGACTGGGCATTATGCAAATGATTGTCCAGAAGGCCAAAATGGTAATGGTAATGGAAGCTCAGGAAAGAAGCCGAACCCTTTCAACAGAGGACAAGTGAACCACGTTACCGTGGAGGAGGTTGAAGCTCAGCGAGATCACGATAATAGGTAAGTTTTGGTTAAGTCATTTACTGCAATTGTTCTTTTTGATACTGGTGCATCACATTCATACATATCAAGGGGATTCGTGGATAAGTATAACCTACCAACCCAAGCCCTTAGGTCACCCATGCTAGTAACCTCACCCGGAGCAGAATACATGGCTAGTATATGGTGTGATCGACTGCTATTAAGGATTCGACACTATGTATTTCCCTCGGACCTAATAGTTCTGGAATCGCAAGGTTTGGATGTGATATTAGGCATGGATTGGTTATCGAAGTATGGAGGGAACATAGATTGCGTCAGTAAGTCAATTTTGCTTACCACCCCAGAAGGAAGGAGAATCAAGTTTGTATCACGGCATGAGCCGAGGAGAGCACATGTAAATTCCTTAACATGAGTTGTGCAGGAGGAAGTACTAGTGGTAAGGATTTTCTGGACGTGTTTCGGAAGAGTTGCGAGCATGCCGCAGACGAGACATTGAATTTCTGATTGAACTCTTGCGGACCTTTGGGCGATATCTAAGAGACCGTATAGGATGCCAGCCCAAGATTTGGAGGAAATTAAGAAGCAGATTAAGGAGTTACTGGATAAAGGTTTTATTCGCCCAAGTTCTTCGCCTTGGGGGTCACCAGTACTTCTAGTGGAGAATAAGGATGGATCATTAAGAATGGTTGTTGATTATCGAGGATTGAATGAAGTGACTATTAAAAACAAGTACCCACTACCGATGATCAACGATTTGTTTGACCAATTGCAAGGAGCTAAGGTGTTTTCCAAGATCGATTTGTGATCGGTACCATCGATTGAAGATTCGAGGCGGGATATACCTAAGGCGGCTTTTACCACAGTGCGGGCTGTATGAGTATACCGTTATGTCATTTGGTCCGACTAACGCACCTGCATATTTTATGAACATGATGAACAAAGTGTTTATGGAGTTTTTGTATAAGTTAAATCGTGGTGTTCATTGATGATATTTTGGTTTACTCGAAGAATGAAGAGGAACATAAGGAACACTTGCGTTTGGTACTCGAGAAGCTCAGAGAACATCAGTTATATGCCAAGTTCAGCAAGTGTGAGTTTTGGTTGAAGGAAGTTGGATTTCTCGGACATGTTATATTCGGAGAAGGTATAGCGAGAGACCCCACTAAAGTTGTCCTTTGTGACAAGCGGGAAGCGCCAACAACAGTTGGAGAGATCCGGAGTTTCCTTGGACTCGCAGGATACTACGGAGATTCATTGAAAATTTCTCGAGGATTGCGAAGCCTATGACAGAATTGTTGAAGAAGGATACCAAGTTCATTTGGGTGAGGAGTGTGAAGCTAGTTTTCAAGAGTTGAAGAAACGTTTGGTTACCTCACCAGTATTAATTCTGCCAGATCAGACCAAGGATTATGAGGTGTATTGCGACGCTTCACGAAGAGGACTTGGAGCGGTGCTTATGTAGGAGGGAAGAGTTGTTTCGTATGCTTCACGACAGCTTAAGCCTCATGAGCTAAACTATGCCACGCATGATTTGGAGTTAGCAGCCGTTGTGCATGCGTTGAAAACATGGAGACATTTCCTCATTAGAAACCACTGCGAGGTGCATACGGATCACAAGAGTTTGAAGTACATCTTCACGCAGAAGGAGTTAAATCTCAGGCAGAGGAGATGGTTGGAGCTCATCAAAGATTACGATATGAGATTACATTATCACCCCGGAAAGGCTAACGTTGTAGCAGACGCGTTGAGCCGTAAGAGTCACGTCAACACACTAATGACGGGAGAAGTACCAAAGGAGTTAGCCGAGGATCTTCGAGAGCTATGTTTGGAAATAGTTCCGAGAGGCTAAGTAGCATCATTGGAGATTCAGTCAACTTTGATGGACAAGATCAGGGAAGCTTAGAAGAATGACAAAGAGATTGCCTCTATAAAGGAGAAAATGAGCGAAGGAAAGGCTAAGGGATTTCGTGAGGATGAGCACGAACCCTATGGTTTGAAGACCGTGTTTATGTGCCCAATGACCCGGAGATCAGGAAGTTGATTCTACAAGAGGCACATGAGTCACCATATTCGATTCACCCAGGAAATACCAAGATGTATTTGGATTTGAAGAATACTTTCTGGTGGACCGGAATGAAGAAGGACATTGCAGAATACGTAGCAGTTTGTGATGTATGTCAGAGGGTGAAGGCAGAACATCAGAAGCCAGCAGGATTGTTACAGCCATTGCCTATACCCGAATGGAAGTGGGGTAAACTAGGTATGGATTTCATCACGGATTGCCGGGACTCGTTCGAGCTATGACTCGATTTGGGTTGTAGTCGATCGTTTGTGAAGGTAGCTCATTTCATTCGATAAAGACTACCTACAGAAGTGCCAAATTGGCTAAGATATACATGACCAGGATTGTATGCTTGCATGGAGTTCCGAGGAGTATCGTGTCGAGATAGAGGAACCCAATTCACCTCAAAGTTCGGAAGCGGTTGCGAAACTTTGGGAACCAGGTGGAGTTTAGCACAGTTTTTCATCCACGAGACGGATGGACAAACCGAGAGAGTCAACCAGATTTTGGAGGATATGCTTAGAGCTTGTGCTTTGGATTATGGATCAAGTTGGGATGACAATTTGCCATATCGGAGTTTTCTTACAACAACAGTTATCAATCTAGTTTGAAGATGGCACCTTTCGAAGCCTTGTACGGAAGGAGGTGCAGGACCCCGTTGTTGTGGGATGAAGTTGGGGACCGCCGATTGTTTGGACGGATTTGATTAAGGAGTGCGAATGGAAAGTAAAGTTAATTCGGGATAGGCTCAAGGTAGCCCGATCCACGACGAGAAGAGCCATGCGGATTCAAAAGCAAGGAGGCAGAATCTGAAGTCGGAAGCGAGTTTATCTTGAGTATCGCCGCTTCGTGGAGTTAAGCGTTTTGGAGTTAAGGAAAGTTAGCACCCGATTTGTAGGACCATATCGTGTTTGGGACGCATGGGAGAAGTTGCGTACAAGTTGGAATTACAGAAGGATTGTCGGGAGTTCATGATGTGTTTCATGTTTCTCGATTGAAGAAGTGTCACGCAGAGATGGCTGATATACCCTTCGAGAGATCTGATACCCTGGAAGAGATTGATTGAATGATGATTTGACCTCGAGGAGAAACCGGTCAAGATTCGGAGTATGCCGGCCGAGTCACCCCATGACAAGGTCATTAAGTTTTGCAAAGTTCGATTGGAGCCACCACACTGCGAGGATGAAGCCACACGGGAGCGAGAGGAAGATTTGCTTAGGACCACCTCACCTATTTTCTAGCCAACCCGAATCTCGAGGGCGAGATTCAACAAGAGGGTAGGTTTGTAACATCCCAAATTTTCAATTTGGAATGTTATACAAAGAGCATCATTGCATATCATATTTTTTGTTGCATTTTGCTTGATCCTAGAAATTTTACACAACTCAAGGACCCACGGAGAGAGTTGGGGGTTTCGTTATTTTCATATTTGAGTTTTCTCAAATTTTGGAAATAGGATCATTTGATTTTAATTATTTTATCTTCAATTATTTCTACTATCAAAATATGAGAGAGGGAATAAAATGACTTTCCCAAAATAAAGAAATAATGAAGATTTAATAATAAAATCAAATAACATTTTTATTTGAATTTAGGAAAAATGCGCGTTTTTCAAAATTGCATTTAGGCCCCAAATAAATGTTCATTTAGTCCGTCTTGATTTTAGAAGCCGGGGAAAATTTATTTCGGGATTTTTGGAGTCTGTTTAGTATTTCTTTTTATTTTTTTCTGCGCGTAATTATTTAAAAAAAAGCGAACCGCCTTTGGGCCGTGCCCGAGCGGGACTCCGCTCGGGGGGCACTATATAAGCGCCACCCCGCCGCCGCCTCCGTCGCGCTGCCGCCGCCACCCCGCCGCCCGCCGTCGCCCGAGCCAGTGAGGTAGCCGCCCGCCCGGTTTTGTGAGAAAACCGTTCGTTTTTGAAAACCCTAGTTTTCATTTTTTTAAAATAGATCGGTTTTTCTCCGGTTTATTTATTTAGCGAGCGTTCGCTCGTTCGTTCGTTTAGATCCAGATAACGAACGTTCGTTCGTTAGTCTGTTCGTCAGTTTTCTCTTTCTCGGATTTATTCTGTGATTTTTCTGATCGTGATTTCTGATCCGATCTTAGTTTCTGTTTATCTTTTCGCTCGTTAGTCGAAATCAGTCAATTCAAGCGCCCAGATCTTCGTCTCGAGACCCTCTTTCCGCTTAAAAAACTTAAACAAGATTTTGATACTGAAAAATTTGACCCTAGTTCAGATTAGTAAATGGATCTTGTTTCTTTCGCCGTTTGAGTTTCGTTGCTCCGTTTGGTTTGATTCTTTTTGCGAACCGGAGTTCTTAAGTTGAACTTTCTGGTCAGCCACTTTTAGTTGAAGTTTTGCTTGTGCATCTTTGCTTGTTGCTTATGTATGTTATTGTTTGCTTGCGATAGAATTCCCGGAGTGCGAAGCATGTTACTACGAGTCTCTAGGATTCGCGGATCGTCAGCAAGGCAAGTAACACTTTGATCATACTCTTTTCATACCCAGTTTTTATGCATTAGCTCAATCTTCAAACATTGCATGGTTAGGATGTCATTAACTTGTGGGTTGGGAAGTAGTAGTTGAGGTAGAACCTATTGCCCTGTTACTATCAAACCCTTTGGAGTTACTTCTACGTGTTGCTTATAATGCTATGCTATGCTCGTAGACGTGGTTTGGGTTTGAGTGAATCCATGACAGATGTGAGATTGTTAATTAATGGTTTAATTTAAGGTGGCAACTTTAATACACATCCGGGTGGATTGAGGCACACAGGGAACCCAGTGTTATCATTTTATTTTGGAAATCACAGGGTGCCGTGTGATCTTCCTATGGACCGCCACCAGGCTCAAAGGAACCGAGATTATTCATGCTAGAAACTTCCGTGTGCAGCCACAAGCTACTATGGGCTCTAACATAGTTGAGTAGGCTACGTGAAGCTCTTGAAGAGGTAGATCAGCGGTAGTGGGTTTTGTAGGTTTGGTATGGTCTACCGGAGTAGAGAGTTAATGTTTACGAAAGACTATGTCTCGGTCATCCGTTTCTCAAACACCATGTAGTGTGAGAAATCAGCGGAGGCGATCGAGTCTTGTGGGAAAAGTCATAAACCTCTGCGAGTGTACAATCTAATCATGGTTAGCCGTGTCCCTGGTTATGGACAATTTTGAGTATCTAGTACTTGAGTTATCACATGTATCTCATCACTCTTAAATAATATTGTTGGGTTGTAAACTACTTTAATTGGGATTGAGTTGGGGTTATACCTTCTCAATGTTTCAACTACCATGATAGTTAAATAATAATATATTCCTTTGTTGTAGGGAAAAATTGGCTTTTCGCAAAACTATAACCATAGAGCTTTCCACCAGCCAAATATGCATGTAGTGATGGCATTATTCTGTTCTTGCTCTATTGTGTTATATTGCCAGCATATTCCATGTCTGACCCGTTTCGGGCTGCAGCGTATTATGTTGCGAGACTTTTGAACGAGGAGTAAGGTTAGTTAGAGTCGCGTTGCCGTGCAGCTCAGCTATGCCGTTGGAGTTGATGGACTCACTTTATCTTCCAAGCCTTCATTTGTTATCGCAATAGATGGCCTTAAGCCATATTATTGTAATAAGTTCTCTTTGAGACATTCGATGTAATAAGTGTGTGATTGCTACTCTGTTATAAATCCTTGAGTATTGTGTGTGTCAGCATTACCGATCCAGGGATGACACTAGAACACAGAGACTTGACCATCTGAGGTCGGGTCGCTACAATCACATTAAATAACATGATTCCACCATAATTTCTTGGGATTCCTTCCGTAAACATTAATTTGCTCAAAAAATGTTTCCTGGGGAAAAATAACAAAAGAAGTGCGTGTACACGGTAAAATTCTGCAAGGCCTATTATAAAGGCACAAAATAACAACCAAAATTATCACGCAAATTGGACTCATCACTTGCCTTGTTATATTATTGTGTTTATCATTGCTTTACCATAGTCTCACACATATATCTTGCTCTCATAACACCTATAGTTTGGGATTCATGGCGCCGTTGTTTTATATTCTTTGTTATCAGAAACTAGTTTGTGCAACCTGCTCATTTCATTATTATTCATCTTGTTGCACTTGGCTATGAATCTAAGGGACGCCTTCTTGTTTGTGTGATATGGACGCCTTCCTAGACTAATAGTGTTGCATGGCAATATAATTTACAATCCATTGTATGTTTTTCCATGTGCAAATTGTATTGTTATCAATTAACCAAAAAGGGGGAGTTTGAAAGTGCAATTGTCACTCAATTATTTTTTGGGTGTTGATCACAATACTATTTGTAAGAACTAATGTCGGTTGGTAAGTTTATATCAGGACATTGGTCTCTCTCCTTGGTCTACGGACATCGGTGACTCCATCTATTCAAAAAGGGCCAAAGACGATGTTCTTCGGTGGCTCCGAAAGTTTTTTGGTTAATTTTTTGAGTCATAGGAGCATCCGTACTATTAAGAGGTGTCGTGGAATTAACACGTCAGATGTCCTTAATGCCAGGACTTGGTCGCGAGGCCAACGCATCTATGTGGTAGCTTGAGAGGGGTTGAGCAGAATCGAGAGACGCAACAAGACAGGGATTTAGACAGCTTGGCCCCGGAAACATCATCCGGTAAAACCCTACATGCTGTTTGAGGCTAGGTCTCATTATCATCACGAGGGAGTCGCCGTAAACCGGCTCTCCTCTTTGTGTCTAGCCCTAAGATTGTTTCTTCTTGCTTCTAGCTTCCCCCTCTTTGGGGAGTCCTACCTCTCCTTATATATGCTGAAGAGGCGGGTTACATGTAGAGTCCAACTCGGACTTTAACTTAAACTATTCTAACTTATCGCCATGGGCTTCTTAACATCTTGGGCTTCATAACGTCTTGGGCTTCATAACCTCGACAACCCGATTATCACTGTTTGCGGTTTAACATTATGCGCGGTTTAACATTGTCTGCCGGTTTAACATTATCTGCGGTTTAACATTATGCGCCGGTTTAACATTGTCTCGCGGTTTAACATTGTCTCGCCGGTTTACCGCTTGACCAGTTTACCGTCTGTCTGAGCCATCTGTCTTGTTGTCCGCGGTTTAACATCCGCGGTTTATCAAGTCCGGCGGTTTACGACTCGGCGGGTCATTCATGGGTATATCCCGACATTAGCCCCAGTTTAATTTGGATTTATCCATGTTAAACTGATCCCGATCATCCTTAAGTCCTTGTCACTTCCTTCTTCTAGAAAATCCGGTTTAATAGGCCAGCTTCATAATCAATTTCTTGACATTGGTTTGTCACAGAGAAATATTGTGAAGAATAACTTTCTTGACTCAGCTCCCAATGCTTAACAAAAATATTGGTCTTTGAAATACTCATCGATCTTGACGGTTGTAGAACTTTGCGGTTTACAAATATTGATGGCACCGGATCATAACTGTTTGTTAACATCAGCTTTTGAAAATATACCTCTTATATGCCTATCACTTGTAGCCCTCAACTCTTAAGAAGGTAGCGTAGTACCAGCTTAAGATTTGTTTCAATATGAATGTCACAAGCTTGAAGAAATCCAGGTTGTTCATCTCAATCACTAGTCGAATTGAGTATTCCACATATGTAGCCCCCAAGTGCGGGTTGTCATGCTTGCGCAACACAGGACTTATAATTCTGATGCTCATAAAACTTCAACGATTGTAGCCCCCAAGGGCGGGTCATTATGCACATAATGAGCAGGGACTTTATATATACTTCATTGAGAATAACATTATATTATGTAACTCCCATCATGGGGCTTGAACCCATGTTCACAAGGTTGAAAGCTTTGTGCTTTACCAAGCTGAGCGATGGACCCTTCAATATAATGGATAAAAAGCTTTGTACCTTGAATAGTTGGCGGGAGCAATTGGTAGCCCCCAAGGGCGGCTCATTATGATGTGATGAGTCGGGTCTTCAATAAAATGAGCAAACAATGACTTTGCATTAGCCCCCAAGTGTCATGGTGCATGCTTGCGGCGACATGAGACTTGCATATTTGATGTAATCTCAACTTGAATAATGTAGCCCCCAAGTGCCGGGTCGTAAGCTGCAGCGACTCGGGACTATTCCTTCAATTGTAGAATAAATCATATCCATTGACAATATGATAGCCATTGCTACTAACGCGACTTTGAAAATCTTAATCATAATACTAGTTATTGATAACCAAAATAAAAATCCAGCCATGTTGGCTATTTGAATAATATATCCAATGATTTATAAGCGCATGATTCCAATGGCGCAATCCAAATATATCTTGGCGACTTATAGCGAAAGCCAGGCGGGTCAATAAACACGGATTATAAGTGATTATGTCTTGACAACTTGTAGTTGAAAGTCGAGCGGGTTAAAGAACACGGGTTAATTTGATGATATTAGTCATGCGGGTCGAGACGCTGGCTCAACATAAAATTTATCAAAGAGAACAAAATCTTGACAAAGGCAAATAAAACCGTGTAGTCGAGGCTTTTCAAGGGCTGCCAGGCCCAAATTCGAGGCTTTTCATGGGCTGCCAGGCCGCTGAGTTAAACCATTTGACAAAGCCTTTTAAGATGGGCCTCCAACTAACCAATCGTCGTTTTAACTTTGACAAGTTCAGGGTCTCAGTGAGAGTAACTGTCAAACGTTCGGCGGGTCATGCCAGGATTACCTGGATAGGAGTGGCTTACTTGATGAAGGCAGGTTAACCCGGAGTTTTAGGTGAATACACCAGGCTTCCAAGCCGTGGGTCGATACCCGGTTACAAGGGTCCTTTCAAACTCTTTGGTATTTGACACAAAGAGCCCCCAAGTAACTTTGTGAGCTGTGCTCAATGGGTGCCTATGTTTGAGTTGTGCTTAGCAACAAGACTCTCTTTGGCCCCTTGGGTGTGAAGCTCCCAAGCTTTGTTCAGCGTGATAGCGGATTAATGGACTCCGCTTTGCAAGCGAAGCCCCATGTGATATATTTCGAGCTGTGCTGCGCCAGTGCCTATGTTTTGAGTTGTCTTTGTGCAACAAACTCTCTTTGGCCCCGATGATAATATTGTCTTGATAGCCGTAGCAAGAGGGTAGTAACGCCATGTTCTCTTTGGTGAATACACCTATGTTTGAATAGGAAGCCCCCAAGTGATCATATGAAGATGATAAGCCAATAAGGTATGATACCCATGTTTGAACCGCGCATCATGGCAGCAGGTCCTCTTTGGCACCCTTTAACTTTTTTTGCAAGAGATAAATCCTTCTTGACCGGGATTTTGAACCGGATTTGAGAGCTTCAAAGCTTTGTATGAGATATCCTCCCTTAAGCGGATTTTAAACGGAATCCCTCTTTTAAGCGGAAATTTTTCGACGGCCTTTTAAATTGCACCAATATGGCGGTTTAGGGTCTGCATTAGACAACTTTGCAGGCCAAAGTAATTGCTCTTTTAAAGAAGGCAATATACAATATAAAATATATTGGATGGATTTCACGATATATCATGCCGGGCTAGTGGTTATCCACCATGAGTTGATGATCACCATGGTGAAGCCGTTCAACAACAAGCGGTGAGGACAACAGCATGATGATGCTTAACGCATACTTCATTGGCACAACATGGCACCATCTTTATAATAAATCACGGTCCTGCACAAAATATATGAGACCAAAGTAATTGCTTTTGACAAAAATTATATGTGCCAAAAATATACTTAAATGGATATCACCGGCTTTTTTTGTCGGATGAGCATATGTTGGTGCCATATAATACCGAACAGTATATGAGCGTTGAATTCGCTGATGTGATATAACATAACATCCACGTGACCCTCTGGTTTTTTTTCAACACGCAAGACAATCCCTCAATCAGTCTCCTCTTATCCAACACTCCACACTTCCTGTTTCCTTGGTGGCATCGGCGCAGGAGGTCAAGGCGGGATGACTCGTGCCAAGGCGGAGGAGGCGGGTTGCGAGGCGGTTGCAGGGGAAACGGAGCGGCAAGGGCGCCTCGTGGCAGAACCGCCGGTGTGGTGGAGGAGATAAGGTGGCACACAGCCACGGAGGCCGTAGGAGCGACAGGGCGGAGGAGACGGCCAAGGAAGGGTCCGGGTGCGCGGTGGTGGAGGCGTAGCCGTGGCGCGGGGGAGCTGCTGTGGACGTGAAGGAGCTGCTGTGGACGCGAAGGACAGCAGCGGTGCTCGGGTCGAGCGTAGCAGCGACAGAGGAAACGCAGGGGCGCGGCCTTGGGCACCAGACGAGGCGCGTACAGCTCTCAGCGGAAGAGAAACCGACCCGGCGACGGCGGTTTGCCAATCAAGTCTGCAACGACGACGGTTTGGCAGCTCGGCGGCAACAATTTGCCAATCGAGTCTGCAACGACGGCGTTTAGCAGCTCAGCGGATTGAATTAGCGCGACAATTTTGAGGATATCGCGCGAGGCGCGGCGACTCACAGCGCAGGGAAGCGCAGCTCCGGGTTAGTGATGGCGAGTTAGGCGCCGGACAGGCAGGCCGCACACAGCCGGCGCAAGGCCGGGTCGCAGCGTGGTCGGCGAGGTGGTCGCGGGCACTCGAGGTCGATGGCGGCAACAACTGTTGCTCGGCGGGTCAAACGTGGGCGTCTTGAGCGGTGTTGCGGCGAGGTGGCGGTTTGCGGAGGTCAATCGCATCCATCGAGGACGCAGAGGCGGCTGGCTCACCAAACGGCGAAGCGTAAGGGAGGCAACCCGGCGTTTGACCGGTTTAGGACCGAACTTGACCGGAGTTTGATACGGAGAAGCGGTGGAAGGGCGCGGCGAGGTGGTTAGCGCCCGCGATTAATACACTGGCGGTTGGGCGGGCGAAGCGCCTCGATCTCGGCGGATTGATGAGCGAGGCCATCGGCTCCTGGCGTTGACTTGGTGATACTTGGCGGCGACTTGAGGCGAAACCGAAAGAGATTGGCTGAAACAGGCCGGCTGGTCTTTGGCGGGCAAGGGCGCTGCCATGACCAAAGCAGCAGCTCGTTTAAGGGTCGTCGCGATGGTTCGGAGGAAAATCTTGGTGAACGGTGAAAATACTGGTGGCACTTGGAATACTAGTGCTTCCTCCGGTCCCCGGTTGCTCTTTGCATGCACAGGCGCCTGTCTTGTCCATCTCTCGGAAGTGTATGCGCGCAGAAAAAGGAACGATGGGCGGCAGCGGAGGGCGGTGGCAATGAATGGAACAACAGCGCCGGAGCCAGACAGCTCAGCGAGTAATGAGGCGGAGGCAGCCCGACGGAGGCGGTGGAAGCTGGTTCGGCTTGAGGCGGACGCTGTAGCAGCGATTTGAGTCCGAGACGGCTAGCGCGGCCGTGGCGTGACCCGAGCAACAGAGGCGGAGGCGGATCCGCAGAGCTAAGCTGGGGACACGGAGCCGGCCAAACCAGCGACCAGTGCAGGCTCGCGGCTGTGGAGATGAGACACGCAGCCGGGCGGCTTAGGAGCTGGGCCGTCTCGAAAGTGAGGCCGCGAACAGCTTCGGAGGTGCGATCGCGACGGTGAGGCGGCGGCAGCGACTCTGAAGGGGGGCCGGGTTGGATCGCGGCAGCGACGGCTAGGGGACGCGCTCCGGCGACCATGGCGGCAGCAACTCTCCGGAATATCTCGAGAACCGGATGGCGGATTGAGGCAGCGCCCGATGATGGAGGTGGCTCTGCTGGTGCGGCCATGGCAACGAGCCCAGCGATAACTCGGCGGTTCACAAGGAGGCCGATATTACGGACGAAGTGCTCGAGGACAAGGTGGAGCGGCGACTTATCAGGGAGACGCTTCGGATCGGCGAGACGAGCAAAGCGCCAACGACTTGAGGTTGCGCGAGAGGTAATCCGTCGGTAGCCGGAGGTGCGACTCCGATGAGGCGGTTTAGATCGGCGCAGAAGAGACGACCAGCGCGGCTCACTATCGCGAGGCGAACAAGACCGGTTCACGGGCTCGGGAGCCGACCGCGATGGAAGCGGAAGGGTGGCGAAGTGCCCGGTGAGGAGGCGGCACGGCAGCGAGGGGCATAGCGGTTTGAGCGAGCAAAGCACTGCAGCAGTTTGGAGGGCGGCCACTCAGCTGAGGTAGAGCAAGGCCGCGGCGGCGGTTCATCGCAGCGAATCCGGGTTGTGGATGCAGACCAAGAGCAGCAGTGACTCTGACGGAAGGCCGGAGTCCAGTCCAGCCGCGGGCCGTGGCCATCTTTTTCGGGTCACAGACACGGAAACCGTCAGGGCGGCCCAAAGCAGAGGGACACGGCGGGTCAACCCAGCCGGTTTTGACTCCTCTCTAGGACGTAGTTGGTTTCGACGAGATGCAGCCTTGGATGTACAATTCTGACGTAGCTATATAGTAGATGTCCTTGGCTTGATTGAAACGTGAAAAGGCGTAACACCTGATGAAACACTTCAGGGCGCAATCCATCGCGAACAATAGTCATCTGATGTTTAGCTGCAACCGAAACTATTGATCACGGCGGTTTGTGGCTTCTTTCTTTGGCGGCTTATGGTAGTGTCCAAACGCAACCCTAATTTCTTGAACTTTAATCTCACAGATCCTTAAATCTGGATCCATAAAACTTAAAACTGATACAAATCCTTTCAAACCGGCTCTTTCATCCGGAAAATTGCAAGCTTCCTCGATCCCTGTGAGAGATCCCTTCAAGAACTCAACACCAGCGTGCGCCGCCCCACGGTGGGCGCCAACTGTCGTGGAATTAACACATCAGATGTCCTTAATGCCAGGACTTGGTCGCGAGGCCAACGCATCTATGTGGTAGCTTGAGAGGGTTGAGCGGAATCGAGAGCGCAACAAGACAGGATTTAGACAGCTTGGGCCCGGAAACATCATCCGGTAAAACCCTACATGCTGTTTGAGGCTAGGTCTCATTATCATCACGAGGAGTCGCCAGTAAACCGGCTCTCCTCTTTGTGTCTAGCCCTAAGATTGTTTCTTCTTGCTTCTAGCTTCCCCTCTTTGGGGAGTCCTACCTCTCTTTATATATCTTTGAAGAGCGGGTTACATGTAGAGTCCAACTCGGACTTTAACTTAAACTATTCTAACTTATCGCCATGGGCTTCTTAACATCTTGGGCTTCATAACGTCTTGGGCTTCATAACCTCGACAACCCGATTATCACTGTTTGCGGTTTAACATTGTCTGCCGGTTTAACATTGTCTGCCGGTTTAACATTGTCTGCCGGTTTAACATTGTCTGCCGGTTTAACATTGTCTGCCGGTTTAACATTGTCTGCCGGTTTACCGCCAGCCGGTTTACCGTCTGTCTGAGCCATCTGTCTTGACTGTCCGCCGGTTTAACATCCGCCGGTTTATCAAGTCCCGGCCGGTTTACGACTCCGGCCGGGTCATTCCGCGGGGTATATCCCCAACGAGAGGGGTTGCGGAGATTAGGAAGTTGGGGAACTCAATCAAATTCCATACTTTATCTTCCCCAAATATTTCATAATCTTGGAAGGGTTTCTCAAAGAAACATAGTGCTCCACCCAGAGGTCCGAGTGCCCAAAGTCCTCGTGGTCTCGGTGCTTGAAGGCGCTAGACAAAAATAGGGTGAGCCATTGGGACTATTTGGGTAGCATCATGCCTCCACACCCCTCCAATGGAGATGTACCTCCTCCAAAGGAGGGAACTTCAGAAAGTCATCCTCGTCTCCACTTGCGGTTAATTACTACTTACCTTTACTTTGTGCAAGATTACTATCTTGTGTTTATTCTTGCTTGCACTTGTTGTTGTTGTGCATGTAATATAGGTGATAACCCACAAGTATAGGGGATCACAACGTTTTCGAGGGTAGAGTATTCAACCCAAATTTATTGATTCGACACAACCGGAGCCAAAGAATAATTGCAAGTATTAGCAGTTGAGTTGTCAATTCAAGCACATCTGGAGAACTAAATATCTGCGCCAAAGTGATCACTAGAACAGTAGTATGATAGTTTGATAGCAGTTGTAACAATAGTAATAGTAACATTAGCAGTAGCAATAGCAGTTTTATAGTGATTGTAACAACAGCAACAACGAAAGTAACTTAGCAAAGATAAATATGCGAAAGTCGTACGCATTGGATCAAGAACAACTGTCAACTTGGGGTATGCGGATCATAACACGTAATAGGTGCATACAACTTGTAAGATAGGATCAAGAACTCAAATATATTCATGAAAACATAGAGGGTTCAGATCTGAAATCATGGCACTCGGGCCCTAGTGATAATTATTAAGCATAGCAAAGTCATAGCAACATCAATTTCCTAACATAGTGGATACTAGGGATCAAGCCCTAACAATACTAACTCGAATAGATGATAAATCTCATCCAATCCATAATCATCCAGCAAGCCTACGAAGGAATTACTCACTCCCAATGGTGGAGCATCATGACATTGGTGATGGAGGATGGTTGATGATGACGACGTCGTTGAATCCCCTCTCTGGAGCCCCGAACGGACTCCAGATCAGCCCTCCTAATGAAGAACAAGAGGTGGCGGCGGCTCTGTATCATAAAATGTGATGATTCCTTCTCTCTGTTTTTTCTGGATGAATAGGTACTTATGGAGTTGGAGTTAGGGTTGCGGGAGCTGCCAGGAGCCCACAAGCCTGCCAGGCGCGCGTTGGGGGGAGGGGGGGGGGCGTGGCGCGCCCCCTGGTGACCCCCTCTGTCATTTCTCCTCGCCAGTATTTTTTAGATATTCTGAAATAATACTCCGTAAAGTTTCGGCTCAATTTGAGAACTTCTATTTCTGCACAAAAACAACACATGGCAATTCTGCTGAAAGCAACGTCAGTACAGGTTAGTTCCATTCAAATCATGCGAATTAGAGTCCAAAACAAGAGCAAATGTGTTTGGAAATGTAGATATGACAGAGACGTATCAACTGCCCCAAGCTTAACTCATTGCTTGTCCTCAAGCAATCCAATTGACAAACTGAAAGTGATAAAGGAAAACTTTTACAAACTCTTTTTGTTCTTGTTGTTGTGAATATGCTTAACTAATGTTAAATTTTTCAGCAAGGATTATGAACTAACCATGTCCTTGATAACATTGAGGTCTCACATTTACTCATACCAACGACATAGCCAACTCGTGAGCACTAATAAAGTATCTCAGATGCCAACAATTTGTCAAAACAATCATGATATAATATGATAACATGGTATCTCGCTAGCCCTTTCCGAGACCGCAAAACATAAATGCAGAGCACCTCTGAAGTTATAACAATGACTAAACATTGTAATTCACGGTAAAAGAGATCCAGTCATGCCACACTCAACATTAACTATACTCAATGCATAAGAATGACAATAGTGTTCTCCAACTGGTGCTTAAATGAGAGGGTGATGACTCAATAATAAAAGTAAAATAACATAAAAGTAAATGGATAGGCCCTTCATAGAGGGACACAGGGATTTGCAGAGGTGCTAGATCTCAAAGCTTAAAACAGAGATACACATATTTTTGGGAGGTATGTCTTTCCTGTCAACGTCACGGCCGAGAGTTTACAATATCTTCCATGCTAAACACATTAGTGGCGGTTCCCAAGCGGAAAGGTAAAGTTTACTCCCCCTCAGCCGACAAGCACAAGCAATGGCTAGCCGAATCCTCGGGTGCCCTCCATATGAACAACTTTCCGGGGGAGTTTGTTTCATTATTTTGCGATTGATCATGGGACTGGGAATCCCGAATACCAGCCCCTCTCATGTAAGTACAAGTGAACAAACACTTATTGTGAGAATAATCTGCTTAGCATGGAAGATACTGACTGACCCCTGTCGCTCCATGAGTGGTACAGGAACACAAAACGTATGCTTATTTGAATGTTTAGAGGTGGCACATGCAAATTTACTTGGAACGGCAGTGTAATACCGCATATAGGTAGATATAGTGGACTCATCTGGAACAACTTTGGGTTTAAGGATTTGGATGCACAAGCAGTATTCCCACTTAGTACAGGCGAAGGCTAGCATATAGATTGAGAAGCGACCAACCAGAGAGCGAAAACGGTCATAAACATGCATTGTGAATAATTAACAATGAATACGGGCATGAGTAGGATATCAAATACCATGAACATAAATATCGTGGAGGCTATGTTGGTTTTGAATCAACTACATGCGTGAACCTGTGCCAAGTCAAGCCACTCGAATCATTCAGAGGGAGATACCATACTATCATACTACATCATAACCATTTTAATGCATGTTGACACTGAAGATAAATTGTTATCCACGCCTAGATATTTAAGCATGACATGAGCAACTATAATCTCTATTGTCATCATAAACATGTTTACTCATAATAAGCTAAATCAAGAACGACGAGCTAAACATATTTACAAAAAACAAAAACAAGGGGAGTTCATACCAGCTTTTCTTTGCCACAATCACTTCATCAAATATTGTCATTATTGCCTTTCACTTGCATGACCGAATGATATGAAAATAATAATAGTGCAAGTGTGCCATGGACTAAGCTGGAATCTACAAACATTTTATTCAAAGGAGAAGACAAGGTAATATGGGCTCTTTGTTAGATCAACAATAATGCATATGAGAGCCATTCAACAATTTCATCGTGGTGTTCTTCTTACAAAAACTCAAAGAAAAGAAAAGAATTTCAGAGAAACACACTGAAATATTTTTGGATTTTTTGGTTTTCTGAAGAAAGGAAAGAAAGAACAAAAATCGAGAAAAATTATTTACACGGGAAAGCTCCCAACAAGTAAAGGAAGAACAATAAATATTTCCAGGTTTTCTTTTTAATACTACATACTATTAAACAAGAGAGAAAAATGGAAAATAAGCGACAACATTTTTGGATTTTTAAAGTTTTTCAAACACACAAGAAGAAAGCGGAAATAAAACTAACATGGATATACAATGGAAAAGGATAAACACCGGAAACTGAAATGAATGTGTAATACGTGAATGTAATGTCGATGAGAGATACGCACTCCCCAAAGCTTAGGCTTTTAACCTAAGTTGGTCTATGGCCACTGGTATCCTGGATAATACCCATAGTCGTAGTTCGGGTTGTACTGAAGTGCAACTGCCACAACTTGACGTGCTGCCTCATTAAGATGGGCAGTCTCCACCGGCCTCTCATACTCCTCAGCCTCATCCTCAAGTACGTAATGTCTATATTTTTCCTGAAAGTTAAAGAAGGACGGAGCAGGCAAAGTAATATGGAAAACACGACGTCGGTTAAAGACTAGCCTGTAGCGGAGCGGAGGGTCGTTACTCTCAAGGAAACTGGTGGCGTTCCATATCATCATAATCAAGAAAACTAGTTGGCAACATGATATCATTTTCACTAATGGGTACGCCAAGATGAGCAGCTAAATGAGTGGCATAGATTCCACCAAAGAAATCACCCACTAAGGTATTATTATGTAAACGACGTGCAATAATGGCTCCAATGTTAAATTGTCAATCTCTCAACACCGCATTCTTAAGAATGCTCAAATCAGGGGCACAAAGATGACTAGATCTTGTTTACCATTAATGCATCTTCCTATGAACAGAGCAAAATAATGTATAGCAGGAAAATGGATGCTCCCTATAATAGCTTGTGTCATGCCTCTAGTTTCACCCCTAGCGATATTCAGCGAGAATTCATTACAATCAGATTTAAGAGGCTCAGTACATATCCCCCAAAAGGGAATTTTACAAGCTCCACAAAATTCTTCAATGTCAATGCGAAAAGGATTTTCATATAAGTTGAAGATAACAACATGTGGATTCTGATGGGACACTACTCAAATTTCCGCACAAGAAACCAATGAAATTATAGTATTGCGGGCACTTATCTGACGTGAAGTCCGTCAGCCCGACATTGTGCATGTACATGTCAAACTTCTCAATACCAGCTCGAGTCATGAACGAATCTAACGACCATTCACACGGATGCACGAGAGCTGCCCGTGGCAGTTCAAGGTCTGGCTCACATATAGCGAACCTTGGAGAGCTCTTGCGCGAGGAACCATCTTGGAACATTTACCTAGGCATATTCTTATTCTGAAAAGTTTCTAAAATGTTTAGCGACTAAAAATAAAAGTGGACCAAACTCAACGAAATTGATAGCAACTACTCCCATAAGTGTCTAGAGGCTATATAATGCATTGAAACTACTTTGGACCATCTAAATTCAACATGCAAGCTCAAGAACATGTTCACCACAACAATAAAAACTGAAATATATAAAGCACTAGAACAAAAACTAATTGGATCATTGGCCGAGTCACATACCGAAGAATAATCTCCCAAAATAGTTTCAGAAACGAAGTTCCGAGCAAGGAGATCGAAAATTGCAGTCGAAGGAACAAGAACACAGGTTTGAACAAGCTAGTGATTTTTTCTCAAGGAAGAAGAAGGGAATGGGCGACATGGATAAATGAGTGGGTCCTCGTGGGACCCACAAGCTCAGTAGGCGCGCCGTGGTGGGTGGCGCGCCCTGTGATCTTTTGGCTCACAGGTGCACCCCCTTGGGGTGTGTTCAGTGCCAAAAATTCTTAAATATTATACAAAAAATCATACTAAACTTTAGGGGCATTCTGAGAACTTTTATTTTCGGGACATTTTTTTATTGCACGGAAAATTTAGAAAACAGGATAATCATGTCATTTCTACTTGTCTAGTAATTCGGTGAATTTGCGGCCACTAATGCCATTCAGAGACTCTTGGTCATTCTGGCTTTCGCACTATATGATCCCTGCACATCTGCCCACAACAAAACGGATTTTTTTTATTTTCACTTGCGGTGTTCTCTCCATTTCTTGTTATATGCTGCTATAGGGCTATAGGAATACATATTCAAACTTGATTGTATGATAAAACTCATTATTGATTCAATTCTTCTACTCGCAGCATCTGTTCTATTAACTTCACATAACAGAGAGTAAACAGTGAGTGCAGTAGGTTGTGCTTACTAAATTCATCAAC
Source organism: Aegilops longissima (assembly GCA_021605205.1). Taxonomy (NCBI): domain Eukaryota; kingdom Viridiplantae; phylum Streptophyta; class Magnoliopsida; order Poales; family Poaceae; genus Aegilops; species Aegilops longissima. The sequence goes on from CM038678.1 coordinate 579,247,651, forward strand.
CACATGTCCCTAAAAAAGAATCCATTAATAAGGTTGATCAAGTCTTATTAACAAACCATTTTTGAATGACATGAAACCGAAGAATCTTCGTATAACACTAGGTTAACTCAACAGGGATATGCATCTCCCCAATAATAAGAGTTTCATATTTCTTTCTGACTGAAGGAAGAGGGAATTGAAAACCTCCAATAATAATAGTCGGAACTTTTTCAATAATATTGATACCATTCACTTGGAACTGTTTCTTCAGAAAGTGTACCGTATGCTCATTACCAGAAAAGTGACCTTGCTTTTGTTGCAATCAATAACATCTCCTGCACTATTCAAAAAGGGTCTACCAAGGATAATCAACATGTTGTCGTCCTCGGGCATATCAAGTATGACAAAGTCTGTAAGGATAGTAACATTTGCAACTACAACAGGCGCATCCTCACAAATTCCAATAGGTATAGCAGTAGATTTATCAGCCATTTGCAAAGATATTTTAGTAGGTGTGAGCTTATTCAAATCAAGTCTTCTATATAAAGAAAAAGGTATAACACTAACACCAACTCCTAAATCACATAAAGCAGTTTTGACATAATTTCGTTTAATGGAGCATTGTATAGTTGGTATTCCTGGATCTCTAGTTTCTTAGGTACTCCGTCCTTAAAAGAATAATTTGCAAGCATGGTGGAAATTTCAGCTTCAGGTATCTTTCTTTTATTACTGAAAATATCCTTCATGTATTTAGCATATGGAGGCATTTCAATATATCAGTCGAACGAGTACACAAAAAAACAAGTCTAAGCATTTCAACAAAGCGTTCAAATTGTTCCTCATCCTTGTTCCTAGGTGGTTTAGTTGGGAATGGCATGGGTTTATGAAACCATGGCTCTCTTTCCTGTACATTTTTTCTAGCAAGGAAATCACTTTTATCATATCTTTTGTTCTTAGGAGGTGGCTTATCAAGATCAATATAAGGTTCTATATCTACATCATTATCTGGTTATACATCTACATGAGCATCATTATCATTATCACTAGGTGTATGTTCATCACCAGATTTTTTCTTAGCATCAGAAATAGAAACATGATTACTGTTCTCAAAAGGTTTTTCTACCTCAGATTCACTAGAAGCATGCAAATTCCTCTCATTTTCCTTTCCTTTTTCTTCTTAGATGGATTAGGTGTAACAACATTAATTCTCTGAGAATCTTGCTCAATTCTTTTAGGATGACCTTTAGGATAAAGTGGCTCCTGACCCATTTTACCTCCTCTAGTCATAACTCTAACAACATGATCATTCTATTATTATTTATCTCATTAAGAAAATCATTTTGTTACTTAGCAACTTATTCTAACTGAGTTTGAACCATGGAAGAAAGTTTACCTAGACCTTTAACATCATTAGCAATTCTAAAATCAAGTCACTCAAATGATAAATCATGAAAGCATTGCGTTTCAGTTGTTTCTTAACATACACATTGAAAAGTTGTTGCTTAACAATGTAATTATCAAATTGATCCAAGCATTGACTAGCAGATTTATTATAAGGAATATCACCTTCATCAAATCTAATAAGTCAATTTACCTCTACTACCTATGTCGGGGTGTCGAGACCATGTATCTCTTCAATATGTGGTAAATTCTTAACATTTTCAGCTTTATTACCTTTTACTTTCATAGATTTCTTTGCCTCTTGCATATCTTCAGGATTGAGGAATAGAATACCTCTCTTCTTTGGTGTTGGTTTAGGTAGTGGTTTAGGAAGGGTCCAATCATTATCATTTCTCAATACATTATTCAATAGTTCTTCAGCCTGTTCAATAGTTCTTTCCCTGAAAACACAACTAGCACAACTATCTAGGTATTCCCTAGAAGCATCAGTTAGTCCATTATAAAAGATATCAATCATTTCATTTTCCTTAAGAGGATGACCAGTAAAGCATTAAGTAATTGGAGAAGCCTCTCCCAAGCTTGAGGGAGATTCTCTTCTTCAATTTGCACAAAGTTAAATGTTTTCTGTAAGGCAGCTTGTTTCTTATGAGTAGGAAAATATTTTTCAGAGAAGTAATATATCATATCCCGGGGACTACACACACAACCAGGAGCAAGAGTATAAAACCATATCTTAGCATCACCCAGGGAAACAACTTAAGAATATAGTAGTAGCGGATCTTTTCCTCATGAGCAAATAGGGTGGCTATATCATTTAATTTAGTAAGGTGTGACACAACAATTTTAGTTTCATAACCATGAAAAGGATTAGATTCAACCAAAGTAATTAACTCAGTATCGACAGAGAATTCATAATCCTTATCAGTGACAAACATAGGAGAATTAGCAAACTTGGGATCATATTTCATTCTTGCATTCAAAGATTTTTCTTTCAACTTACATAGTAGTTTCTTAACATCATCTCTATCAATACAAGCAAGAAATTCCCTAGCTATCTCTCCATCCATAACATAATCCCCGGGGTATCTTAGGCAATTCAATTCTAGGAGAGCTAGGTCTAATAGGTGTATCTTAATTTTCAGTAGTTTCAACAATTTCATCAATTTCAGCATTCTTAATTTCTTTAGCTCTAGCAAGTTGTTCATCAAGAAATTCACCTAGTGGCATAGTTTCACTAAGTATAGTACTAGCATCATCAATAGCATCTTTCATAGCAAAAATAGTATCATCAATTACTTGCAACATATCAAAATTAATAGCAGGTGGTGGTGTGGCAAGCCTACTCAAAACAGAAGGTGAATCAAGTGCATAGTGTGATGGCAGTTCCTTACCTTCCCTCATCTTAGAGGGAACGATCTTGCTATAATTTTATGTCGAATCTATAAATTTGGGTTGAATACTCTACCCTCAAAAACTGTTGCGTTCCCCTATACTTGTGGGTTATCAAGACCTTTTTCTGGCGCTGTTGCCATGGAGCATTGCTATATTTGTTGAGTCACTTGGGATTATTATCAATTTATCACTATGAAGAATCTGAAGGATGCTAAGACTAAGATTTTTCCCTCTAAGACGAGGGGAGGTAAGGAACTGCCATCCAGCTCCGCTTTAGATTCACCTTCTGTTATAAGTAAACTTGCAGCACCACCACAGGCTATTAATCCTAATATGTCGCAAGTTATTGATGATGCTACTTCTACTATGAATGATACTTATGATGATGCTAGTACCTTGCTTGATGATAATGTGCCACTAGGTGAATTTCTTGTTGAACAAATTGCTAGTAAGACAACATGATATTGTTGAAACTGATGATGAGCATGAAACTGAAAATCTTGAAACACCTACTAGAACTATCCCTCCTAGATATGAATTGCCAAAGGTACCGGAAGGTTATGTTATGGGTGAGGAGGCAACTAGAGATATTCTTGCTGGTAAGGATAGAGATATCTAGAGAAATTATTATGCAAGTATAAAGAAAAATCTCTGAATGCTAGAATGAAATGTGATCCTAAGTTTGCTACTTCACCTATCTTTATTGATGACAAGGATTATGAATTGTCTGTAGACCTAGAGTTAATTACTTTGGTTGAATCTGATCCTTTCCATGGTTATGAAACTGAAACTGTTGTGGCACATCTTACTAAGTTGAATGACATAGCCACCCTTTTTTCTCATGATGAGAAAATTCGCTATTACTATATTCTCAAATTATTTCCGTTCTCATTAAAGGGTGATGCTAAATCTTGGTACAATACTCTTGCTCCTAGTTGTGTGCGTAGTCCCCAGGATATGATTTATTACTTCTCTGAAAAATATTTTCCTGCTCATAAGAAACAAGCCGCCTTACAGGAAATATTTTACTTTGTGCAAATTGAAGAAGAGAGTCTCCCACAAGCTTGGGGGAGGCTTCTCCAATCACTTAATGCTTTGCCTGATCATCCTCTTAAGAAAAATGAAATACTTGATATCTTCTATAATGGACTAATCGATGCTTCTAGGGATTTCCTACATAGTTGGGCTGGTTGTGTTTTCAGGGAATGAACTATTGGGCAAGCTGAAGAATTATTGAATAACATATTGAGAAATTATGATGATTGGACTCTTTCCGAACCACCGTCTAAACCCACTCCAAAGAAGAGGGGTATTTTATATCTCAGTCCTGAAGATATGCAAGAGACAAAGAAATCTATGAAGGAAAAAGGTATTAAAGCTGAGGATGTCAAAAATTTACCTCCTATTGAAGAAATACATGGGCTTCATACACCACCACTGCCTAAGTGGTAGAGGTAAATTCTCTAATGAAATTCAATGATAATGATAATCCTCACAATATGCACCCTAAGCCAATGCCTTTATGAGTTTGAGAATTACATTAGAAAACAAGATCACTTCAATGCAAATGTTATGAAACAGTTGAAGTACAATTTTGATATGATTGCTCGCTTGAGTGACTTGTTATTTAGAATCTCAAATGATGTTAGAGGTGTGGGGAAGCATGCTTCTATGGTTCAAACTCCGTTAGAACAAGTTGCTAAATCTCAAAAAGAGTTGCTTGATGAAATGAATAATAATATCAATGATCATGCTGTTAGAGTAATGACTAGAGGAGGTAGGATGACTTAGGAACCACTTTATCCTGAGGGACACCCAAAAAGAATTGACCCTCAAAGACTCACAACTGATGCACGTAGTCCTTCTAAAAAGAAAAAGAAGAAGAAAAATGATAGGACTTTGCATGCCTCTAGTGAACCTGAAGTAGTAAAACCTCCTGATAATGAAGTTTCTATCCCTAATGCTGAAACTCAATCTGGTAGTGAACACTCACCTTCTGATAATGAAAAAGATAATTATGAGGTTCATGAAGACACTCAAACAAATAATAAAGAACCAGACAATGATGTTGAGATAGAACCAGTAGTTGATCTTGATAACCCACAACCTAAGAATAAAAGATATGATAAAAGAGACTTTGTTGCTAGAAAACATGGTAAGGAAAGAGAACCATGGGTTCAAAAACCTATGCCCTTCCCACCTAAGTCAACTAAAAAGAAAGATGATTAAGAATTTGAATGCTTTGCTGAAATGTTGAGGCCAGTCTTTTTGCGTACTCGCTTGACTGATATCTTGAAAATGCCTCCTTATGCAAAGTACATGAAAGACATCATCACCAATAAGATAAAAATACCGGAAGCTAAAATCTCCACCATGCTTGGTAATTACACTTTTAAAGATGGAGTACCTAAAAAACTTGGAGATCCGGGAATACCAACTATACCTTGCTCCATCAAAAGAAATTATGTGAAAACTGCTTTGTGTGATTTGGGAGCTGGTGTTAGTGTTATGCCTTTCTCTTTATATAAAAGACCTGATTTGGATAAACTCACACCTACTGAAATATCTTTGCAAATGGCTGACAAATCAACTGCCATACCTATCGGTATCTGTGAGGATGTGCCCATTGTTGTTGCTAATGTTACTATTTTGACTGACTTTGTTATACTTGAGATGCCCGAGGACGACACATGTCGATTATCCTTGGTAGACCCTTCTTGAATACTGCAGGGGCTGTTATTGATTGCAACAAAAGCAAGGCCACTTTTCATATCAATGGTAATGAGCGTACAGTGCACTTTCCGAAGAAACAATCCCAAGTGAATGGTATTAATGTTATTGAAAAAACTTTGACAATCACTATTGGAAGTTTCCAACTACCTCTACCTATTGTCAAAAAGAAATATGAAATGCTTATTGTTGGGGAAATTCATATCCCCGTTGAGGTAACTTTGTGATTTATGAAAGTTCTTCGGTTTCATGCTAATCGAAACTGGTTGTTAATAAGACTTGATACCTTATTAAAGGATCATTTTTGAGAGGTATGAAGTTGATGAATTTAGTGAGCACTAGCTTTTGTCCTTATCCTTTGTTTTCTGTTTTTATTAGTTAAATAAAATAAAATGCCATGTTTTGTATGTTTTCTGAATTTCCCTTGGAATAAAAAATAACCCAAAAATAAAAGTTCTCAGAATGCTCTGATATTTTAATACGATTTTTTTCTGAATATTTAAGAATTTCTGGTGCAAAGAACATCAGAGGAAGGTGCACCAGGTGGGCACAACCCACCTGGGTGCGCCAGGACCCCCAGGCGCACCCTGGTGGGTTGTGATCCCCACGTGGGCCCCCTCAGTTATCTCTTCATTCCACATCAGCACCTACCTCTAGAAAAAAATCACCATTTCTCTCTCTCTCTCTCTCCCTCTCCTCTCTCTCTCTCTCTCTCTCTCTCTCTCTCTCTCGTGTTCTTGCTCTCAAACCCACGGATTTCGATCTCTTTGCTCGAAGCTCCGTTTCTGAAACTGTTTTGAGGGATTGTTGCTTGGTATGTGAGTCCTACGTTTGTCCAATTAGTTTTGCTTTAGTGGTTTATATATTGAATAATGAGCTACTCTTGGTGCTGCTGTAGATGAGCTTGCATGTGAATTCTTAGAGTTTTAACTAGTTTGAATGCTTGCTATGGCTTCTATGCATCCTTATGAGTAGTTGCTACCAATCTTGTAAAGTTTTGTTGAGAAAATTTTGTGGACTAAAAATTTCAGAATTTTGTTCATAGGAAAAACATGAGTATCTTTAGGAAGTTTGCTTCCAAGAAGAACTCCGAGGGAGTGATTAGGGAGTCATCTGACAATGATCTCCATACCCGGATAATGGCGGAGATACAGCCGTGCGAATGGCCGCATAACCCGTTCATGGAAGGGGCTGGAATCCTTCAAGAGTTTGCACAATATGCTGCTAATGCCGGCCTCACCGACTTCATCACAGCTGAATGTTAATAGTATCATGTCCTCACAAACTCCTTTGTGCAAAGTTTTAATTTTCTTCCTAGGAATGATCCCCCTGGAGTGAAGTTTAATTTATATGTTGAACCCCATCAGATACCACTTACTGAATTTTGTGACGTATGCTTGATCCCTTCCGATGGGAGTTTGGCAGAGCCTAGGCCTGCAGACTTCGAAGGCTTTTATTGAACTCTGTCTGTAGGGGACGAGAGAGGGGTGTGAAGTGTCACTGCTACTAGCTTGCATTTTCCCGCCGTGCATTATTTTGCTCTATTCATTGCAAAGTGCCTGCTTGCTAGAGATAAGGTGGGTGCACTCAGTGCCCCAGACCTTGTTGTTCTACGCCGTACACTCCAAGGCGACACCACTTATAGCTTGGGAGCTAATGTGGCACGCCGCCTCCACATTAGTAAATCCAAGGGCAAAATACGTGGTGGTATTTACTCTACTCGCTTGGCTACTCGCTTTAACATTCAGATACACCAGCATGATTATCCGTTGCCCAAGGTTCACCTAGATCGTGCAACCATGTAACACCACCAGTTTATTGCAGTCGATTACCCTAACATTCCTATTCCTTATAACCTGGTTTTCAGTGTGAAAACTCGCGATATTATTCCATTGCCTGCACCTGCTTTGTTTGATCCTATTGTCGGTGTCAAAACCGGCGGATCTCTGGTAGGGGGTCCCGAACTGTGCGTCTAAGGTTGATGGTAACAGGAGACAGGGGACACGATGTTTACCCAGGTTCGGGCCCTCTCTATGGAGGTAATACCCTACTTCCTGTTTGATTGATCTTGATGAATATGAGTATTACAAGAGTTGATCTACCACGAGATCGTAATGGCTAAAACCCTAAAAGTCTGGCGTGTATGATTATGATTATTCTTCCTATGGACTAGACCCTCCAGTTTATATAGACATCGGAGGGGACTAGGGTTGTACAAAGTCGATTAAAGAGAAAGGAATCTTCATATCAGGACGCCAAGCTTTGGAGAGTCCTATCCGGACACGGGAGTGAGTCTTCGGTCTTGCATCTTCACAGCCCATCAGTCCAGCCCACGTACTATACTCCGGACGCCCGAGGACCCCTTAATCCATGACTCCCTCAGTAGCCCCTGAACCAGGCTTCAATGACGACGTGTCCGGCGCACAGATTATCTTTGGCATTGCGAGGCGGGTTCCTTCTCCAAATACCCCAACACAGTCTTCGGACACAATGACTGTGTCCGGCTCTACAAAACAAGCACCATGAATTACCGCAGAGGGTATAATATTTCAGGAGTCCAATCCATTGACAACTTTTTGTAACGTGATATCACGTCATCACCTAGTTATTATTTCGAACCGTTTTTCGGCCTGCCGCTTCGAGATGCGGTCTCACTGGCACGTCTTGTCAAAGCAGAGATCGTGTCCCCTTATTGCGGGATTCACATCAATACGGGCGTGGGTAATCCAACTGTGCCGTTTGCACGACCCTTGGGAACAAGCGAGTTTTAAGGCGAGTGGGGAGGCGCTTGATATTCACTGCCTTTATAAGGAGATAAGTGATTCCTCTCTTTCACCCACGCCTTCTCTCTCTCTTTTGGCCCTTCCATTCTCGAGCTCCAGCGCTCAAGTCCTCATCTTCTCCGCCTTGAGAAAACACTCGACCATGTCTGGATCTGGAGCGCAAGGCAAGTGGATGGCCATCCCCATCAAGGAGAAGGACATCACCAATCTTTGGGAGGCCGGGTACCTGGCGAAAGAAATCGCCCATAGGCTTCCGGCCGAGGGGCAAATCGTCCCCACACCGAAACCCAATGAAAGGGTGGTGTTCATCCCCCACTTCGTCCGCGGGCTAGGATTTCCTCTCCACCCTTTCGTCTGCGGACTCATGTTCTATTACGGGCTAGATTTCCATGATCTAGCCCCGAACTCCTTCCTCAACATCTCGGCATTCATTGTCGTGTGCGAGGCCTTCCTCTGCATTCCACCCCACTTCAGACTGTGGCTTAAGATCTTCAATGTGAAGCCAAAGGTGGTGGATGGCCAGCACGCGGAGTGCGGAGGTGCCATGGTGAGCAAGATGCCCAATGTCACATGGCCCAAAGGTACTTTTGTGGAGACCGTCAAAGAGTGGCAGAAACTGTGGTTCTATATCACAGAGCCCCGCGACGCCACCTGGGTCGCGGCTCTCGAATTCATGTCCGGAGCTCCAAATTGGTCTTCGACGGACGAGCTGATAGCGCTGCAAACGCCCATCCAAAGCATGGTGGACAAAAACATCAAGCTCGTCAACGTGATCCAGGTGATGCTAGTTCGCCGGAGCCTTCAGTGCCAGAGCCGGGCCTTCCCTTTATGGGAATTCGATCCGGAGAAGCACCAGACCTTGGAAAGGCTCTTCGGAACCACACATGCGGATATCTGGAAGTTGCTCTTCAAGGGCAATGAGACGCCACCGGAGACAACCAAGGACCGCGGGCACGCCCTGGCCCATCCCGCCAGTGCGGTAAGTATTTCACGTTTCAGGCCGCATACTTGACTTGCTTAGTCGTGGAGGATATCTAAACCTCACCATTTATTCTTCCAGGGCTGGACAAAGAAGGCGGAGCGGATTCGGTGTCTGGCTCCACTGCCCGAGGAACCAGCAATTCCGCTTCTGACGAAGATGCTGGTTCCGGCGCCCTACCAGGCACCGGAGAAGAAGGCCAAGGGGGTACGGAGTGGCCCCCACCGCAAAGGAGCTTCGGACATGACGTCCGAAGACAACGAGACTCACTCCTCCGCCGCCGAAGATGACGAGGAGGAGGAGGAGGAAATTAGCTCTCACCCTGAGGGGGAAGGAAGAAGAGGGTGGCCTCCACAAATCTTGAGGCGTAGGCGTCCAAGAGGGGGAAGAGCACCCTCGCGGATAACTCCGCGTGGGACGTTGAGAGCAGCCCAGAGCCGCGCCCCCGAAACAAGCCCCTGGCCGCATCGTGAGTATTAAGAAACCCTGATGCGTCCATATATGCGACCTCTCTACTTCATAGTTCTAACATGTTGAATTATGCAATTGCAGTCCAGCCCACGACAGCTCCCTGCGGTCCTCATCGGGGGATTCGCTAGATTCAAAGGCGATGGCCAGCGAGTCACCACCGACGGCTCACTCTCCCCAGGCCAAGGGCGACGCCGAGGTGCTGTCCCGAAGGACGTTCCCCAGCTAGGGAGAGGTTCAGGAGGCTGTCAGGGTGGCGCCATAGGATGACTCCTCGGCCGCCGGACACATGGGGGAGAAAGCCCCCATGGAGACTGGCGATGGGGGCCATATCCAATTCAGCCCCCAGCCGGATACCATCCCGGAGACCTACATGGCTCCGGAGTCAAGCGAGCCACCTCCTCTGAAGGGAGGAGGTGTGCCTATAAAGCCGGTAACTTCTGTCCATCCAGAGGCACCGGATAATCTACTGGAAGCGCTACGAGGTGCTTCCACTGTGGAGGAACACCATATCCTTATGGGTATGGTGGTTGAGAGGGTTTAGTCCGTCAAGAGCGGACTGACCGAAGCCTGCACCAGCCTGCTAACAGGCTTTGAGGTAAGCGACGCAAAAGAGAAATCCATAGTATAGACAGTAGCCCCTGAGACACTGTCTGGTGTTCGGAAAGAAAAGCCGGACAGAGGATCAAGTAATTTTCGTAGGAAACTAACTTAATATGTCTTATGTGAATAAGCAGGCGTCGTTGCTGGCCGCAACCTCTCATGCTGCTGAGGTCTCCGGACTAAAGCAGAGTCTGGAGCGGGCCGAGGAAGAGATCGGCCAAGCAAGGAAACAACTAGAGGAGAAGCAATGTATGTAATGACTTGCTGTATGTTTAGAAAGAATAAACGATGTTTAATGACCATAGTGCTATGATATTTGTAGGAGCGGCTATTGAGGTTGAAACCCTCCAGAAAGCACTGGCCGAGGCCGAGGAGAGGGCGGCGAAGGAACAAGCCGCCCGGAAAAAGCATGAGGCCAGGGTTGGGGAGGTCCAGCAGGAGCTCCAGGACACCTTGGAGAAATACGAGTCCTTGGAGCGCCAGCATGCGGACCAAGAGTCCGAACTCGCGAAGGCCCGCCAAAGAGCACAAGAGGCCCGGGCCGAAGCCCAAGGCGCCCTCCAGGAAATCCAAGAGGCCAAGAAGATCGCGGCGGGTAAGGCTTTTATTATGCAAAACAAGTATGTGAAGGAGAGGTATCTCTTACTCACCCGGATTTGGAGTTCTCCAGGGGCGTTTGCGGATCTGCCGCGCAGCATTTCTGACGCTGCTGAATTCTTTCGAGCCGAAGAGGGGAGCTCAATGGTGAAGTGATACGTCTCCATCATATCTACTTTTACAAACACTTTTGCCCTTGTTTTGGACTCTAACTTGTATGATTTGAATGGAACTAACCCGGACTGACGCTGTTTTCAGCAGAATTGCCATGATGTTGTTTTATGTGCAGAAAACAAAAGTTCTCGGAATGACCTGAAACTCCACGTGATGTCTTATAAAAAATAATAAAAAATCCTCGCCAAAGATGAAGACCAGGGGGCCCACACCCTGTCCACGAGGGTGGGGGCGCCCCCCCCCCTCTAGGGCGTGCCCCCTACCTCGTGGGCCCCCTGGACACCCTCCGACGCCAACTCCAACTCCATATATTGGCTTTCGGGGAGAAAAAAAATCAGAGAGAAGAAATCATCGCGTTTTACGATATGGAGCCACCGCCAAGCCCTAAAACCTCTCGGGAGGGCTGATCTGGAGTCCGTTCGGGGCTACGAAGAGGGGGATTCGTTGCCGTCGTCATCATCAACCATCCTCCATCACCAATTTCATGATGCTCATCGCCGTGCGTGAGTAATTCCATCGTAGGCTTGCTGGACGGTGATGGGTTGGATGAGATTTATCATGTAATCGAGTTAGTTTTGTTAGGGTACGATCCCTAGTATCCACTATGTTCTGAGATTGATGTTGCTATGACTTTGCTATGCTTAATGCTTGTCACTAGGGCCCGAGTGCCATGATTTCAGATCTGAACCTATTATGTTTTCATGAATATATGTGAGTTCTTGATCCTATCTTACAAGTCTATAGTCACCTATTATGTGTTATGATCCGACAACACTGAAGTGACAATAATCGGGATACTTCTCGGTGATGACCATAGTTTGAGGAGTTCATGTATTCACTATGTGCTAATGCTTTGTTCCGGTTTTCTATTAAAAGGAGGCCTTAATATCCCTTAGTTTCCAATAGGACCCCGCTGCCACGTGAGGGTAGGACAAAAGATGTCATGCAAGTTCTTTTCCATAAGCATGTATGACTATAATCGGAATACATGCCTACATTACATTGATGAATTTGAGCTAGTTCTGTGTCACCCTATGTTATGACTGTTACATGACGAACCGCATCCGGCATAATTATCCATCACTGATCCGGTGCCTACGAGCTTTCCATATACTGGTTCTCGTTTATTTACTTTTCTGTTGCTACTGTTACAATCACTACAAAATACCAAAAACATTACTTTTGCTGTCTTTACTTTTGTTACCGTTACCACCACTATCATATTACTTTGCTACTAAACACTTTGCTGCAGATACTAAGTTTCCAGGTGTGGTTGAATTGACAACTCAGCTGCTAATACTTGAGAATATTCTTTGGCTCCCCTTGTGTCGAATCAATAAATTTGGGTTGAATACTCTACCCTCGAAAGCTGTTGCAATCCCCTATACTTGTGGGCTATCAAGACAAATTTCTGGCACCGTTGCCGGGGAGCATAGCTCTATTCTTTGAGTCACTTGGGATTTATAGCTGCTGGACACTATGAAGAACTTGAAAGACGCTAAGACAAAAATTTATCCCTCAACTACGTGGGGAGGTAAGGAACTGCCATCTAGCTCTGCACTTGATTCACCTTCTTTTATGAGTAAGCTAGCGACACCTAAACCTGCTTCTGCTATTCGTTCCGATATGTCGCATGTTATTGATGATGCCACTTCTGCTATGCATGATACTTATGATGAAACTACTTCTATGCTTGATACTACTGTGCCCCTTGGTGAATTTCTAGATGAACAAATAGCTAGGGCTGGAGAGAAAGAAAATATTGAATCTGAATACGATGATGAAAGCGATGATGAAAATATGCCTGTTATTCCTGAGGGTTATGTTTTTGATATGGAATCTTCTGCCGCTATTTTAGCTTGCAAAGATAGATATGAGCTCAAGAGGTTATTAGTTAAATGGAACAAAGAATCACTTAGGGATAAAATGAAACCCGACCCTGCTTTTGCAACTTCACCTATCTGTGTTCCTGATAAGGATTATGAATTTTCTGTTGATCCAGATATTATTACTTTGGTTGAATCTGATCCTTTTATGGCTATGAATCAAACTGTTGTGGCACATCTTACTAAGTTAAATGATATAGCCGCCTGTTTACTAATGATGAGAGATCGAGCTACTTTTATATACTCAAAATATTTCCGTTCTCATTAAAGGGTGATGCTAAGATATGGTTTAATTCTCTTGATCCTGGTTGTGTGCGTAGTCCCGTGATATGATTTATTACTTCTCGCTAAATATTTCCTGCTCATAAGAAACAAGCTGCTTTGAGGAAATATACAACTTCATGCAAATTAAAGAAGAGAGTCTCCCACAAGCTTGGGGAGGCTTCTCAAGTTACTTAATGCTTTGCTGATCATCCTCTTAAGAAACCTGAAATACTTGATATCTTTTATAATGGACTAACCGATGCTTCCAGAGATTACCTGGATAGTTGTGCTGGTTCTCTTTTCAGGGAAAGAATACTAGATGAAGCTGAAATTCTATTGAATAATATGTTGACAAATGAAAATAATTGGGCACCTCCTGAGCTAGCTTCGCTCCAATTCTGAGCCTATCCTAAACCAACTCCGAAGAAGAGAGGTGTTCTATTTCTCATCCTCAAGATATGCAAGAGGCAAAGAAATCTATGAAAGAAAAAGGTATTAAAGCTGAAGATGTTAATAATTTACCTCCTATTGAAGAAATACATGGTCTTAATCTACACTTTGTTGAAGAAACTTATGATATTGATCCATTACTTATTGAAGAACCTCCGATCCCGATAACCCGACACGGGTAGTAAAGGTAAATTCTCTCTACATATATGATAAAGCTGAAGTCCCTCCTACTAAAATTGCTAGTCGATGCTTGGATGAGTTTGATAACTTTATGTTTAAGCAAGATGACTTTAATGCTTATTTTGTAGACAATTAAAACAAGATGCTTATATGATTAAACGCTTGGGTGATTATATGGCTAATATTAGAGGTGAACTTAAACTTGTTAGCAAACATGCTTCTATGGTTACCACTCAAGTAGAACAAGTACTTAAAGCTCGAAAGAAGTGCTTGATGAAATGAATAGTAAGAAAAATGATTATGATGTTAGAGTGGCTACTAGAACTGGGAGAATGACTCAGAACCTTTGTATCCCAAGGCCACCCTAAGAGAGTTGAACAAGATTCTCGGAGAAATAATATTGATGTACCTAGTTCTTCTAAAAGGAAGAAAAGAAAATGATAGGACTTTGCATACTTCTAGTGAACCTATTGCTGAACCACCGAGAATCCAAATGATATCTCTATGTCCGATCTTTGAAACACAATCGGTAATGAACATGAACCTAGTGAAAATGTTAATGATGATGTTCATGATGATGCTCAACCTAGTAATGATAATGATGTAGAAGTTGAACCTGTTGTTGATCTTGATAACCCACAATCAAAGAATCAACGTTATGATAAAAGAGACTTCATTGCTAGGAAACATGGTAAAGAAAGGAAACCATGGGTTCAGAAACCCATGCCTTTTCCTCCCAAACCATCCAAGAAAAAGGATGATGAGGATTTTGAGCGCTTTGCTTAAATGATTAGACCCATCTTTTTGCGTATGCGATTGACTGATATGCTCAAAATGAATCCTTATGCTAAATATATGAAAGATATTGTTACAAATAAAAGAAAGATACTGGAAGCTGAAATTTCCACCATGCTTGCTAATTATACTTTTAAGGGTGGAATACCAAAGAAACTTGGAGATCCAGGAGTACCTACTATACCATGCTCCATTAAGAGAAATTATGTTAAAACTGCTTTATGTGATCTTGGAGCCGGTGTTAGTGTTATGCCTCTCTCTTTATATCGTAGACTTGACTTGAATAAGTTGACACCTACTGAAATATCTTTGCAAATGGCTGATAAATCAACTGCTATACTGCCGGTATTTGTGAGGATGTGCTGTTGTGGTTGCAAACATTACTATTTTAACGGACTTTGTTATTCTTGATATTCCCGAGGATGATAGTATGTCTATTATTCTTGGAAGACCTTTCCTTAATACTGCAGGGGCTGTTATTGATTGCAACAAAGGCAATGTCACTTTTCATGTTAATGGTATGAGCACACGGTACACTTTCCGAGGAAACAACCTCAAGTTCATAGTATCAACTCTATTGGAAAAATTCCATCGATTATATTTGGAGGTTTTGAATTTCCTCTCCCTACTATCAAGAAGAAATATGATATACTTATTATTGGGGATGTCCATATCCCCGTTGAGATAACATAGTGTTATTCGAAATTTTTCCGGTTCCATGTTAGTCGGAATGAGTTTGTTAACAAGACCTGATCAACCTTGTTAGTGGATTCCTTTTGATGAGCATGAGATGGATGAAACTAGAAGCACAACCTTCTGTACCCTCTTTATATTTTCTGTTATTTAGTAGAAATAAAGTAAAATAGTATTTTTCTCTGTCTCCCAACTTAACCGTGCAATATAAAAATACCCCGAAAATAAAAGTCCTGAGAATGCCATGCCAATTTAATATGATTTTTTCGGGAATATTTGATGATTTTTAGTGCAAAAATCACTGAGGGGGAGCTGCCACTGCCACGAGGGTGGAGGGCGCCCAACCCCCCAGGTGCGCCCCTTCCTCGTGGGCCCATGGTGGCCCTCCTCCACTTATCCCTGCACCCATCTTCTTCCTCTGCCTCACACAAACCCGAAAAACCAACTCAAGCACGAGTTCCAACCACTTTTGTTGTGATTTTCGATCTCCTTGCTCAAAGCACCTCTCGCAAAACTGCTTGGGGAGATTGTTCCTTGGTATGTGACTCCTCCATTGGTCCAATTAGTTTTTGTTCTAGTGCTTTATTCTTTGCAAATTTGTGCTGCATAGGTGACCATGTTCTTGAGCTTGCATGTCAAATTTATATGGTTCCAAGTAGTTCTAATGCTTGATATAGGCTCTAGGCACTTGTAGGAGTAGTTGCTATCAATTTTATTGAAGTTGGTTCACTTTTGTTTGAAGTTACTAAAATTTCAGAAATTTTTCAGAGGAAACAATATGTTTAGGAAGATGTTCCAAGGTGGTTATTCAAGGAAGCAAGGTCCCAGGCTTGCAATGCGTGATGCTGACGAGGAACCACCAAGAGACGCTCTTGTGAGGCCCTGTGAATGGCCTTTGGAAAATTTTATGGATTAAGCGGGAATCAAAGAAGAATTCAAAGCATATTTGCGCAATGCCGGTCTTGAGGATTTTGAGGCTGACAAATTCCCCCAATATCATGATCTCACAAGCTCATTTGTGAGGAGACAAAAGGAAGATATGTTATCACCAGAGAGGAGGCAGATGAGTACGAGAGAAGAGCGGAGGCGGCTCGACGCCACGCTGCAGCTCAGGAGGCGATAGCCGCTGCATCGCAGTATGACCCCAGCTACACCTACGGGTATCCGCCAGGCTATCCCTGGCAATAGACCAACTTAGGCCAAAAGCCTAAGCTTGGGGGAGTACGCATTTCTCACCGATATTACATTTATGTTCACACACACTCATTGCAAGATGTCGGTGCTCATACTCTTTCACTGTAATATCCATGCTAGTTTATTTTCTTTTTCCTTCTTTCTTCTTGTGTGTTTAATAAACCTTAAGAAAAAAATAGTAGTAGTTTATTTCTTTGCTGTAGTAATTAAAAAAGAAAACCCAAAATTATTTCCCGTTCTTCTTTTGCTTGTTGGGAGCTTTCCCGTGTAAATAGTTTTTATTTCTTTTCTTTTCTTTGGGGGTCAGTAGGAGAAGACCATGATTAAATTGTTGAAGTGGCTCTTATATGCATCATTGTTGATTTAACCAAGAGCCCATATTGCCTTGTCTTCTCCTGTTTATTGAATGCTTGCAGATTCCAGCTTAATCCAATGCACGTGCACTCTTATTATTATTCACATTGTTCGGTCGTGCAAGTGAAAGGCAATTATGATGATATATGATGGACTGACTAAGATGAGAAAAGCTGGTATGAACTCGACCTCTTTTGTTTTTGTAAATATGATGAGTTCATCGTTCGTGATTCAGCTTATTATGAATAAACATGTTTGCAATGACAATTAGAGATCATAGTTGCTCGTGCCATGCTTGATTAGCTATGAGTTATAATGGTTTACCGTGCGTGCCAACATGCTATTAAAATGGTTGTGATATGGTATGATGGGGCGGTATCCTCCTTTGAATGATTTAAGTGACTTGGCTTGGCACATGTTCACGCATGTAGTTGAAACAAATCAACATAGCCTTCACGATATTTATGTTCATGGTGGATTATATCCTACTCATGCTTGTATTCAATGTTTATTAATTTTAATGCATGTTCATGGCTGTTGTCGCTCTCTAGTTGGTCGCTTCCCAGTCTTTTGCTAGCCTTCACTTGTACTAAGCGGGAATACTGCTTGTGCATCCAATTCCTTAAACCCCAAAGTATTCCATATGAGTCCACCATACCTTCCTATATGCGGTATCTACCTGCCGTTCCAAGTAAATTTTTATGTGCCAAACTCTAAACCTTCAAATAAACATTCTGTTTTGCATGCTCGAATAGCTCATATATCAACTAGGGCTGCCCTTATCTTCCGTGTTAGGCGGGTTATTCTCAAGAGGAGTGGACTCCGCTCCTCCCTCACGAGAAAATGGCTGGTCACCGGGATGCCCAGTCCCATGCTTTATGCAAACTAAATCAAAATAATTGCAAACAAAACTCCCCCTGGGACCCGTTGAATGTTGGAGGCACTCGTTGTTTCGAGCAAGCCATGGATTGATGCTTGTGGAGGAGGGGGAGTATAAACTTTACCATTCTGTTTGGGAACCGCCTATAATTTGTTTAGCATGGAAGATATCGTCATCTCTTAGTTGTTATGTTGACAATGAAAGTATGCCGCTCAAAATATAATTTATCTCTATTTCAAAACCGAGCTCTAGCACCTCTACAAATCCCTGCTTCCCTCTGTGAAGGGCCTATCTATTTACTTTTTTTTGAGTCATCACCTTCTTATTAAAGCACTAGCTGGAGAGCACAGCTGTCATTTGCATCATTACTGTTAATTTATATCGGGTATGACTATGATTGGATCTCTTTTACCATGAATTACAATGTCTAGTCAGTCCTTAATCTTTGAAGGTGCTCTGCATTTATGTTTTGCGGTCTCAGAAAGGGCTAGAGAGATACCATCTTGTTATATAATATTATGATTATTTTAAGAAAGTGTTGTCATCCGAGATTTATTATTATGGCTTGCTAGCTGATTATGTTATTGATATGAGTAAACATGAGACCTAGGAGTTATTGCAAATGTGGTTAGTTATGATCTTTGCTGAAAACCTGAATGCTGGCTTCACATAGGTACAACAACAAGAGCAAACAGAGTTTGTAAAAGTTTTTCTTTTTCTTTTTCAGTTTGTCAACTGAATTGCTTGAGGACAAGCAAGGGTTTAAGCTTGGGGGAGTTGATATGTCTCCGTCGTATCTACTTTTCCAAACACTTTTGCCCTTGTTTTGGACTCTAACTTGTATGATTTGAATGAAACTAACCCGGACTGACACTGTTTTCAGCAGAATTGCCATGATGTTGTTTTATGTGCAGAAAACAGAAGTTCTCGGAATGACCTGAAACTCCATGGGATGTCTTATAAAAAATAATAAAAAATCCTCGCCAAAGATGAAGACCAGGGGGCCCACACCCTGTCCACGAGGGTGGGGGGCGCGACCCCCCCTCTAGGGCGCGCCCCCTACCTCGTGGGCCCCCTGGACACCCTCCGACGCCAACTCCAACTCTATATATTGGCTTTCGGGGAGAAAAAAATCAGAGACAAGAAATCATCACGTTTTACGATATGGAGCCGCCGCCAAGCCCTAAAACCTCTTGGGAGGGCTGATCTGGAGTCCGTTCAGGGCTCCGGAGAGGGGGATTCGTTGCCGTCGTCATCATCAACCATCCTCCATCACCAATTTCATGATGCTCACCGCCGTGCGTGAGTAATTCCATCGTAGGCTTGCTGGACGGTGATGGGTTGGATGATATTTATCATGTAATCGAGTTAGTTTTGTTAGGGTTTGATCCCTAATATGCACTATGTTCTGAGATTGATGTTGCTATGACTTTTCTATGCTTAATGCTTGTCACTAGGGCCTGAGTGCCATGATTTCAGATCTGAACCTATTATGTTTTCATGAATATATGTGAGTTCTTGATCCTATCTTGCAAATCTATAGTCACCTATTATGTTATGATCCGACAACCCCGAAGTGACAATAATCGGGATACTTCTCGGTGATGACCATAGTTTGAGGAGTTCATGTATTCACTATGTGCTAATGCTTTGTTCCAGTTCTCTATTAAAAGGAGGCCTTAATATCCCTTAGTTTCCAATAGGACCCCGCTACCACGGGAGGGTAGGACAAAAGATGCCATGCAAGTTCTTTTCCATAAGCACGTATGACTATATTCGGAATACATGCCTACATTACATTGATGAATTGGAGCTAGTTCTGTGTTACCCTATGTTATGACTGTTACATGACGAACCGCATCCGGCATAATTATCCATCACTGATCCGGTGCCTACGAGCTTTCCATATACTGGTTCTCGTTTATTTACTTTTCCGTTGCTACTATTACAATCACTACAAAATACCAAAAACGTTACTTTTGCTGTCTTTACTTTTGTTACCGTTACCACCACTATCATATTACTTTGCTACTAAACACTTTGCTGCAGATACTAAGTTTCCAGGTGTGGTTGAATTGACAACTCAACTGCTAATACTTGAGAATATTCTTTGGCTCCCCTTGTGTCGAATCAATAAATTTGGGTTGAATACTCTACCCTCGAAAGCTGTTGCGATCCCCTATACTTGTGGGTTATCATGAAGCTGTTCTAGTTGCAATACCTTGCGCCAGAACATCCGGTGCCCTTTAGCGATCAGCTAAAACAGCTGGTCGAGCTGCATAGGGTGGCCGAACTGGCCATGAAGGACTTAATAATCCGGCTGTGGCCTGCCGAAGCCATACCCAGTAGCTACTTTGGTCTCGTGAAGCGGCTAGTCAATGCCTACCCTCGGCTTGACGCCATCAAGCGGTCGGTCTGCATTGAAGGTGCGCAGATGGCCTTCGCCCATGTCAAGATGCAGTGGGCGAAGATGAACGCCGTCACGGTCGCGACCGAGGGACCGCCCGCGGGCAAGGAGCACCGCACGCCCGAGCGATATTTTAGCGATGTCCTGGAGGGATCCCGCATTGTGGCGGAGCAATGTACGAATGATGTAATCTTTGAATGAATACATTCATATTGTCTCGCCCTGTATTATGAAACAAGTTTGGCTATGTAATATAATGTTTGTTTAATATTTTACCTCCTGTGCGCCCGTGTTTACGAAATTTTGAGAGTTGGCCAGTCGTTGGCTTCAGCCCTCACGTAGGTAGTACGGGGGTGTTCGGGATGTAATCTAAACACTCTTGATCCAATTGTTTGGTCCTTGAAGGAGGTGTTTAGCGCAACGAACCAGGCAATCAGACTATGTGGCTTTATCACCCTCACTTAGCCATAGGAGTTTGACAATGAAAATTTAGGCACAACCCCTAGTATCCGAACTAGGGTACTGTAAACACCTGATCGGGTAAGAGCCGATCCATCACATAATGCGAAAAAATCGCTAAAGATTTGAAACCTCCCAAGAGCTGACCGGCTCTCGCCGCATCATGACAGTCTATTTTCGGCTTTCTCTACTGAGGTGCTCATCCGGATAAACCAGGACACAATCGCAGTAGTTCTCCCTTTACTACCCTAGCCGATATAGCGGAACCTAAGGTAGTAAGCACAGGAGCCGGGCAACCCAACTATTGACCAAAGACATGATTCAGAGCCAATGCATATAATGCTAAATTCGGGGTGCCGAACTATATTATAAAAATGTTCGGACTTTGTTGCCGTATTATGGGTCGCAATGAAGCCCTTGGCAGAGTAATGCGTACCAAAGTGTACGGGTGCCACTTAAGAAGATTACCCAAAAAAAGGAAAAAGGGTGTAGTAGGCTAGTGCCGCAGAAGTTGGGCCGCAAACTGTTTCCATTGTAGTTTGATTGATATGTCAAAGCGTATTTGTACAAGTGGTGCAATAAGAAACAGGGCTATTTAACATGCCATGACCAAGAGAGAGCTACGTGTGGGTCCTGAAAACAGGCATAAAGATTGTTTAAAGAGACCACCTGGAAACTCCCTTATACGTCAATGCTTCTTGCCGTCTTGGTGTATCCATCCCTTGATAGGTTCGACAATCAGGCCACCAGGAAAGGCCTGGAAAAAGGAAACCTGAAAAAGATGAAAAAGAAAAAGTGAAAGTATGTGGGTCCAGGGAAGGTTGAGCCGTGTTATGGACCACAATCTGGTTATGCCTCTGTCTATGCCCATGGTATTTTAAGTGCGTAGTTATGTATGCGCAGTACGAACGCCGCCGTTTGGTCGGGACTGGGACGGAGGCCGAATTGCTAGTCGAGCTCTTGGCAAGCTGGATTGTCCTTCTGCAGAGTAGTCCGGACTCGTTTGACAGTGTCCGGGAGCTTGGCCACCGAATTAAGGTTCTGTTTGAAAAGGCCGCTCTGTACTTCTGCCGCTAGGGCCGCGGTGTGCTCCTCGGTACGGAGGGAGCGCTCCGTATTTCCATTAATTGTTATGACACTGCGTGGTCCGGGCATCTTGAGCTTCAGATAAGCATAGTGTGGCACCGCATTGAATCGAGCAGATGTGGTTCGTCCGAGCAGTGCGTGATAGCCACTGCGGAAGGGGACGATAGCCATGATCAACTCTTCGCTTCGGAAGTTTTTCGGGGATCCGAAGACCACCTCCAGTGTGATTGAGCCCGTACAGCGGGCCTCTACACCTGGTATGACTCCCTTAAAGGTGGTTTTTGTGGGCTTGATCCTGGAGGGATCGATACCCATTTTGCACACTGTATCCTGATAGAGCAAGTTCAGGCTGCTACCACCGTCCATGAGGACTCGCGTAAGGTGGAATCCATCAATGATTGGGTCCAGGACCAGTGCGGCTGAACCACCATGACGGATACTGGTCGGATGGTCCCTGTGATCAAAAGTGATCGGACAGGACGACCAAGGGTTGAACTTTGGGGCGACTGGCTCCATCGTGTAGACGTCCCTAAGTGCGCGCTTGCGCTCCCTCTTGGGGATATGGGTAGCGTATATCATGTTCACCGTTTTAACTTGGGGGCAAACTTCTTCTGCCCCCCTGTGTTCGGTGGCCAGGGCTCCTCGTCATCGTCCTCGCTTTGCGACCCCTTCCACTTGTTCTCGGCGTTTAACTTGCTGATACGTCCATTTTGCATCATGCTTTTATATCGATATTTATTGCATTATGGGTTGTTATTACACACTATGTCACAATACTTATGCCTATTCTATCTTATTTTACAAGGTTTACATAAAGAGGGAGAATGCCGCAATCTGGAATTACAATGGAGAAGGAGCAAATATTAGAGACCTATTCTGCACAACTCCAAAAGTCCTGAAACTCCACAGAAGTTATTTTTGGAAATAATAGAAAATACCGAGCGAAGAAAATATCAGAGGGGGCCCACACCCTGGCCACGAGGGTGGGGGGCGCGCCCTACCCCCTGGGTGCGCCCCCCTGCCTCATGGGCCCCCTAGTGGCCCTCCAGTGCCCATCCTCTGCTATATGAAGTCCTTCGTTCGAGAAAAAATCATAAGCAAGCTTACGGGACGAAACTCCGCTGCCACGAGGCGGAACCTTGGCGGAACCAATCTAGGGCTCCGGCAGAGCTGTTCTGTCGGGGAAACTTCCCTCCGGGAGGGGGAAATCATCGCCATCGTCATCACCAACGCTCCTCTTATTGGGAGGGGGCCAATCTTCATCAACATCTTCACCAGCACCATCTCCTCTCAAACCCTAGTTCATCTCTTGTATCCAATCTTTGTCCAAAAGCCTCAGATTCGTACCTGTAGGTTGCTAGTAGTGTTGATTACTCCTTGTAGTTGATGCTAGTTGGTTTATTTGGTGAAAGATCATATGTTCAGATCATATTTTGATGAGATGTATGTTGTCTCTCCTCTAGTGGTGTTATGTGAATGTCGACTACATGACACTTCACCATTGTTTGGGCCTAGAGGAAGGCATTGGGAAGAAATAAGTAGATGATGGGTTGCTACAGTGACATAATCTTAAACCCTAGTTTATGCGTTGCTTCGTAAGGGGCTGATTTGGATCCATATGTTTCATGCTATGGTTAGGTTTAACTTAATACTTCTTTTGTAGTTGCGGATGCTTGCAATAGGAGTTAATCATAAGTGGGATGCTTGTCCAACTAAGGACAGCACCCAAGCACCGGTCCACCCACATATCAAATTATTAAAGTACCGAACGCGAATCATATGAGTAAGATGAAAACTAGCTTGACGATAATTCCCATGTGTCCTCGGGAGCGTTTTCCTTCATATAAGAAATTGTCCAGGCTTGTCCTTTGCTACAAAAAGGAGTGGGCCATCTTGCTGCATGCTACCTCTTGAGCACTGCGTTGGATTTCCCCGAAGTGGAGAGGATGATGCAGCAAAGTAGCGTAAGTATTTCCCTCAGTTTTTTAGAACCAAGGTATCAATCCAGTAGGAGGCCATGCACAAGTCCCTCGTACCTGCACAAAACGATAGCTCCTCGCAACCAACGCGATTAGGGGTTGTCAATCCCTTCACGGTCACTTACGAGAGTGAGATCTGATAGAGATGATAAATAATATTTTTGGTATTTTTGGTATAGAGATGAAAAGTGAAAAGTAGAAGGCAAAGTAAAAACAAAGCAAGTATTAAAGAAATGGAGATTGATATGATGAGAATAGACCCGGGGGCCATAGGTTTCACTAGTGGCTTCTCTCAAGAGCATAAGTATTCTACGGTGGGTGAACAAATTACTTTTGAGCAATTGACAAAATTGAGCATAATTGTGAGTATATCTAGGTATGATCATGTATATAGGCATCACGTCCGAGACAAGTAGACCAAAACGATTCTGCATCTACTACTATTACTCCACTCATCGACCGCTATCCAAAGATGCATCTAGAGTATTAAGTTAAAAACAGAGTAACGCATGTAAGCAAGATGACATGATGTAGAGGAATAAATTCATGCAATATGATAAATAACCCATCTTGTTATCCTCGATGGCAACAATACAATACGTGCCTTGCAACCCTTTTCATCCTTCGGGTAAGGACACGCAAGATTGAACCCAAAGCTAAACACTTCTCGCATTGTAAGAACTACCAATCTAGTTGGCCAAACCAAACGGATAATTCGAAGAGACTTGCAAAGATAACCAATCATACATAAAAGAATTCAGAGAAGTTTCAAATATTATTCATAGATAAGCTGGATCATAAACCCACAATTCATCGTTCTCAACAAACACACCGCAAAAAGAAGATTACATTGAATAGATCTCCACGAGAGAGGGGGAGAACATTGTATTGAGATCCAAAAAGAGAGAAGAATCCATCTAGCTACTAGCTATGGACCCGAAGGTCTGAAGTAAACTACTCACACTTCATAGGAGGGGCTATGGTGTTGATGTATAAGCCCTCCGTGGTGGATGCCCCCTCCGGCGGAGCTCCGGAACAGGCCCCAAGATGGGATCTCGTGGATACAGGAAGTTGCGGCGGTGGAATTAGGTTTTTGGCTCCTGTTATGATCGTTTGGGGGGTATGTTGTGACGCCCCCAATTCAATCGTACACTAATCATACACGCAAACGTGTACGATCTAGATCAGGGACTCACGGGAAGATATCACAACACAACTCTAAAAATAAAATAAGTCATACAAGCATCATAATACAAGCCAGGGCCCTCGAGGGCTCGAATACAAGTGCTCGATCATAGACGAGTCAGCGGAAGCAACAATATCTGAGTACAGACATAAGTTAAACAAGTTTGCCTTAAGAAGGCTAGCACAAACTGGGATCAGATCGAAGAGGCGCGGGCCTCCTACAGGATCCTCCTAAACTACTCCTGGTCGTCGTCAGCGGGCTGCACGTAGTAGTAGGCGCCTCCAGTGTAGTAGTCGTCATCGACGGTGGCGTCTGGCTCCTGGGCTCCATCATCTGGTTGCAGCAATCGTGTAGAGATAGGGGGAAATGGGGGGAACAAGGCAACCGTGAGTACTCATCCAAAGTACTCGCAAGCAAGGAGCTACACTACATATGCATGGATATATGTGTAAAGGGCCATATCAGTGGACTGAACTGGAGAATGCCAGAATAAGAGGGGGATAGCTAGTCTTATCGAAGACTACGCTTCTGGTTACCTTCGTCTTGCAACAGGTAGAAGAGGGTAGGTTGAAGTCCTCCAAGTAACATCACATAGCAATAATCCTACCCGACGATCCCCTCCTCGTATCCCTGAGAGAGAGCGACCACCGGTTGTATCTGGCACTTGGAAGGGTGTGTTTTATTAAGTATCCGGTTCTAGTTGTCATAAGGTCAAGGTACAACTCCAAGTCGTCCTGTTACCGAAGATCACGGCTATTCGAATAGATTAACTTCCCTGCAGGGGTGCACCAACTTACCCAACACGTTTGATCCCATTTGGCCGGACACACTTTCCTGGGTCATGCCCGGCCGCGGAAGATCAACACGTCGCAGCCCCACCTAGGCACAACAGAGAGGCCAGCACGCCGGTCTAAACCTAAGCGCACAGGGGTCTGGGCCCATCGCCCATAGCACACCTGCACGTTGCGAGGGCGGCCGGAAGCAGACCTAGCCTAGCAGGCGTTCCAGTCCAATCCGGCGCGCGCCGCTCCGTCGCTGACGTCTGAAGTGCTTCGGCTGATACCACGACGCCGAGTGCCCATATCTTTCCCATGTAGTTGGTTAGTGCGTATAGGCCCGTAGCCAACTCAGATCAAATACCAAGATCTCGTTAAGCGTGTTAAGTATCCGCGAACGCCGAACAGGGCCAGGCCCACCTCTCTCCTAGGCGGTCTCAACCTGCCCTGTCGCTCCGCCACAAAGATCCATCCAGAGGGCCGTCGGGACAAAGGTCCTTTCAGCCCCCAATCCGTGAATCACTCGCGGGTGCTCCACAAGCCGACCCGACTTTAGTCACCACAAGTATCATGTATAAGTATAAGTATATACCCGTGATCACCTCCCGAGTGATCACGGCCCGATAGTATAGCACAGCAGACGGACAAGAATGTAGGGCCACAGATGGAAATACTAGCATCCTATACTAAGCAGTAGGATAGCAGATAAAGGTAACAACAGTAGTAGCAAGGACAGGCTATGCAGCAGTATAGGATTAACTGAAAGCAGTAACATGCTACACTACTCTAATGCAAGCACTATAGAGAAGAGTAGGCGATATCTGGTGATCAAAGGGGGAGCTTGCCTGGTTGCTCTGGCAAGAGAGAGGGGTCGTCAACTCCGTAGTCGAACTGGGCAGCAGCAGTGTCGGTCTCGTAGTCTACCGGAGAGAAGAGGGGGAAGAAACAATGAATACCATGTAAACAGATGCATATCGATGCATGACAAGACAAGTAACGATGCTAGGCGTGACCTAATGTGGTATGAGGTGATGCCGGTTAAGGGGGGAAACATCCGGGAAAATATCCCCGGTGTTTCGCATTTTCGGGCAGAGGAGCCAGAGGGGGAAAGTTGCGAGTTGGATAGGTTACCGGTGTGTGGCGGATGAACGGACTGCGTATCCGGATTCGTCTCGTCGTTCTGAGCAACTTTCATGTACAAAGTTTTTTCCATCCGAGCTACGGTTTATTTTCTATTAATTTTAAAAGATTTAAATCATTTTTAGGATTTATTTAATTATTTTCATTCGAAAATTAAAGGTTAAATGCTATGGATACACATAAGTGTACCCAGAGGTGTACACATGGGGCTGATGGTGGGGATGGGGGTGACTCATCACCCGATCGGCAGATCAAAGTTTGACTGCTGACTGGTCACCCCGACAGATGGGGTCCGTTGATCGGGTCAATTGCACGATCAAGCGATCAATAGTCCTGTTGACTTAGTCAACTTAAGTGTGGGCCCCATGTCATTGATTGTTAACTAACTAACTAAGTTAATTAGGTTAACTAGTGTTTAGGTTAAACTAAACAGAATTAATTAAGTTAATTAATTACTAAATTAATTAATTAATAATTATTTTTATTATATATTTATTTTTAATATTTTTTTAATTTCTTTTTATCTTTCTTTTTTTTAACGTTCCAGGGGGGTGGTGGGCCCCAATGTCATTGGCCGAGAGGGCCATACCGGTCTTGGCGGCAGTTATCGGTGCGACCGATCGGCGACGCCAAGGGCACGTGAGCATGAGCGCTGGTGGCGAGGAGCCAGCGTCACGCGACGCGAGAAGTCGTCAGGCGGCGCACGGGCGCCGGTGGTGGCGGACGGCGAGGCCGTTAGCCACGACAAAGCGGTCAGAAGCGGGCGAAGGGCGCGAGGTCCTCGAGCGGCGCCGTGAAGCAAGAACCGGAGCGGGAGCTAGACAGGCGCCGTGGATGGGGTGGAGGGCGCGACGGGCATGGCGCGTCAGCCGGGCGAGCGGGCGAGCACGGAGTCGGACGGCGGGCGTGTCGCATGGCAAACAGTGCCGGTCAAGAAGGAAGAGGAGGAGGACGGCGGCTCACGGGCCCCGCAGATGTGCATACGCGGGCTCGGGGAGGGGGACGAGGACGGGCGAGGTCGAGGCGGCGGTGCTCCGGTGAGGTGGCGATGGCGTAGGGCGACGGGACACCGGCGAGGTTGTCCGACGAGGGAGGGCACTCCAGGCGGCGGCAGTTGATGAAGGGGCGCGGAGGAGTCCGGGAGGAGGGGGCGCCGGCGGGTGGCGGTGACGGGGCACGGGGATCGGGAGCAGGGAGCTCCTCTCCCTGGCACGATGGCGCGATGTGTGTGTGTGCGCGCACGCGCCTGCGAGGTGGAGGGGATCGAGGGGCGAGATGAGGTTCGAGGGAGTGGGGGGGGGGGGGGCGACGGGATCGGGGTCGAGCCCGATCCAGATCGTGGGAGGCGGGGAGTGGGGGAGTGAGGTGGGTTGTTAGGGTTTCCCTGGTGGGGATATGGAGGAGGGGTGGGGTGCTGGTGGGCGGCTTTGGCGGCCCAATGGCTCTTGGGCCGTGGGCCATGTGAGGGGTTCTTCTTCTTCTTTTTTTGTTTTGTTTTCTTGTTTTCTGTTTTCCTTTTTTTATATTTTCTTGTCTCTTTTTATTTGTAGTTTCTTATATTTTCAGTTTTATAAAATTACCACTAGTGCCTAATTTGTATTTACCAATAAACTACTACGAGATTAATTCTTAACCCATAATAAAATAGTGTTAGCATTTTATAAATTCAATAGGCATTTGTTTAATTGTTTTCACTATTGTTTTAATTGTTTTAGGGCCTTTAAACATTTTATCAAAGTTTGGTTTCTCCACCATAATTACCTATGTATTATTTGGTTCACTCCGAACATTTAAATTTTAATATTTGAAAACTTTTATTGTTTGCTCGATTTTGAATTTGAAATTCGAACTAAGTTCCGAACTAACGCGAGTTTATCCACAGTAACCGAGGTGACGTGGCATCATTAGCGGGGATTACTGTAGCTTATTTACCCGGGCGTCACATACGTAGGTATATATAGGAGGAAGGAGTACGTCGGTGGAGCAACAGGGGGCCCACGAGGCAGGGGGCGCGCCCAAGGGGGTGGGCCCCACCCTCGTGACCTCCTCTATTTCTTCTTGGAGTAGGATCCAAGTCTCATGGATCACGTTCGGTGAGAAAATCACGTTTCCGAAGGTTTCATTCCGTTTGGACTCCGTTTGATATTCCGTTTCTTCGAAACATTGAAATAGGTAAAAAATAGCAATTCTGGGCTGGGCCTCCGGTTAATAGGTTAGTCCCAAAAATAATATAAAAGTGGAAAATAAAGCCCAATATAGTCCAAAACAGTAGATAAAGTAGCATGGAGCAATCAAAAATTATAGATACGTTGGAGACGTATCAGGCATCCCCAAGCTTAATTCCTGCTCGTCCTCGAGTATGTAAATGATAAAAAGAGAATTTTTGATGCGGAGTGATACTTTGGCATAATTTCAATGTAAATCTTCTTAATCATGGTATGAATATTCAGATCCGAAAGATTCAAGACAAAAGTTCATATTGACATAAAAATAATAATACTTCAAGCATACTAACTAAGCAATTATGTCTTCTCAAAATAACATGGCCAAAGAAAGTTATCCCTACAAAATCATATAGTCTGGCTATGCTCCATCTTCCCCACATAAAATATTTAAATCATGCACAACCCCGATGACAAGCCAAGCAATTGTTTCATACTTTAACATTTTCAAAAAAATTTCAATCTTCACGCAATACATGAGCGTGAGCCATGGATATAGCACTATATGTGGAATAGAATGGTGGTTGTGGAGAAGACAAAAAGGGAGAAGATAGACTCACATCAACTAGGCGTATCAACGGGCTATGGAGATGCCCATCAATAGATATCAATGTGAGTGAGTAGGAATTGCCATGCAACGGATGCACTAGAGCTATAAGTATATGAAAGCTCAACAAAAGAAACTAAGTGGGTGTGCATCCAACTCGCTTGCTCACGAAGACCTAGGGCATTTGAGGAAGCCCATCATTGGAATATACAAGCCAAGTTCTATAATGAAAAATTCCCACTAGTATATGAAAGTGACAAAATGAGAGACTCTCTATCATGAAGATCTTGGTGCTACTTTTAAGCACAAGTGTGGTAAAAGGATAGCAACATTGTCCCTTCTCTCTTATTCTCTCATTTTTTTTCTTTGGGCCTTTTCTCTTTTTTTTATGGCCTCTTTTTTTCATTTTTCTTTTTTTTATTTTTCGTCCGGAGTCTCATCCCGACTTGTGGGGGAATCATAGTCTCCATCATCCTTTCCTCACTTGGGACAATGCTCTAATGAATGATGATCATCACACTTTTATTTTTCTTACAACTCAACAATTACAACTCGATTCTTAGAACAAAGTGTGACTCTATATGAATGCCTCCGGCGATGTACCGGGATATGCAATGAAACATGAGTGACATGTATGAAAGAATTATGAATGGTGGCTTTGCCACAAATACGATGTCAACTACATGATCATGCTAGCAATATGACAATGATGGAGCGTGTCATAATAAATGGAACGGTGGAAAGTTGCATGGCAATATATCTCGGAATGGCTATGGAAATGCCATGATAGGTAGGTATGGTGGCTGTTTTGAGGAAGATATATGGTGGGTGTATGATACCGCGAAAAGTCTGCGGTATTAGAGAGGCTAGCAATGGTGGAAGGATGGGAAAAAGTGCGTATAATCCATGGACTCAACATTAGTCATAAAGAACTCATATACTTATTGCAAAAATCTAGAAGTTATCAAAGCAAAGTATTACGCGCATGCTCCTAGGGGGATTGATTGGTAGTAAAAGACCATCGCTCGTCCCCGACCGCCGCTCATAAGGAAGGCAATCAATAAATAAATCATGCTCCGAGTTCATCACATAACGGTTCACCATACGTGCATGCTACGAGAATCACAAACTTCAACACAAGTATTCTTTAAATTCAAAACTACTCAACTAGAATGACTCTAATATCACCATCTTCATATCTCAAAACAATTATCAAGCATCAAACTTTTCTTAGTATTCAACGCACTCAAAAGAAAGTTTCACATATCTTGAATACCAAGTATATTAACATTAAGCAAATTACCATGCTATTAACGACTCTCAAAATAGTCTAAGTGAAGCATGAGAGATCAATAGTTTCTTTAAAACAAATCCACCACCGATCTCTAAAAGATCTAAGTGAAGCACTAGAGCAAAAATTATCACGCTCAAAAGATATAAGTGAAGCACTATGAGCAAAACTATCAAGCTCAAAAGATATAAGTGAAGCACATAGAGTATTCTATCAAATTTCAATTTATGTATGGCTCTCTCAAAAGTTGTGTACAGAAAGGATGATTGTGGTAGACTAACAAGCAAAGACTCAAATAATACAAGACGCTCCAAGCAAAACACATATCATGTGGTGAAAAAAAATATAGCTCCAAGTAAATTACCGATGGAAGTAGACGAAAGAGGGGATGCCTTCCGGGGCATCCCCAAGCTTTGACTTTTTGGTGTCCTTGGATTATCTTGTGGGTGCCATGGGCATCCCCAAGCTTAGGCTCTTGCCACTCCTTGTTCCATAATCCATCAAAAGAATTTACCCAAAACTTGAAAACTTCACAACACAAAACTCAATAGAAATCTCGTGAGCTCCGTTAGAGAAAGAAAACAAAAGACTACTTTAAGGTACTGTAATGAACTCATTATTTATTTATATTGGTTTTAAACCTACTGTATTCCAACTTCTCTATGGATTATAAACTATTTTACTAGCCATAGATTCATCAAAATAAGCAAACAACACACGAAAAACAGAATCTGTCAAAAACAGAACAGTCTGTAGTAATATGTAACTAACGCGAACTTCTGGAACTCCACAAAATCTACCAAAATTAGAAGACCTACAAAATTTGTTTATTGATCAGAAGCAATTGGAATAAGTATTTTATCACGTTCTGGTGATTTTTAATAATTCGGGCACTGAGCGCAAAGTTTCTGGAAATTACAGCAAGATCAAATAACTATCATTCAAGAAGATCCAATAGGTCTAGCTTGGCACAAACACTAATTAAAACATAAAACCACATATAAACAGAGGCTAGATGGATTATTTTTTCCTAAACAGAAGCAAAAACAATAAAAATAAATTTGGGTTGCCTCCCAACAAGCGCTATCGTTTAACGCCCCTAGCTAGGCATAAAAGCAAGGATAGATCTAGGTATTGCCATCTTTGGTAGGCAATCCATAAGTGGCTCTCATAATAGATTCATATGGTAATTTTATTTTCTTTCTAGGAAAGTGTTCCATGCCTTTCTTTAATGGAAATTGGAATCTAATATTTCCTTCCTTCATATCAATAATTGCACCAATCGTTCTAAGGAAAGGTCTACCAAGAATAATAGGACATGAAGGATTGCAATCTATATCAAGAACGATAAAATCTACGGGCACATAATTCCTATTTGCAACAATAAGAACATCATTAATTCTTCCCATAGGCTTTTTAATAGTGGAATCCGCAAGATGCAAGTTTAGAGAGCAATCATCAAAGTCACGGAAATCTAGCAAATCACACAAAGTTTTGGGAATAGTGGAGACACTAGCACCCAAATCACACAAGGCATGAAACTCATAATCTTAATTTTAATTTTAATAGTAGGTTCCCACTCATCATAGAGCTTTCTAGGGATAGAAATTTTCAACTCAAGTTTTTCTTCATAAGATTGCATCAAGGCATCAACAATGTGTTCGGTAAAGGCCTTATTTTGACTATAAGCATGAGGAGAATTTAACACGGATTGCAACCAGGAAATACAATCAATTAAAGAGCAATTTTCATAATTAGATTCCTTGAGATCCAATATAGTGGGTTTAGCAACATCTAGGTTTTTATTTCTTTCAATCCCACATTTATCAATTTCATCATCAAGATCTAAAAACTCCGAATTCTTAGAACGCCTTCTAGGTAAAGGAAGATCATATTCAGTTTCATCAAGATTCATATTGCAAAACAAAGATTTAATGGGGGACACATCAATAACTTTTAGATCTTCATCTTGATTTTCATAGGAATTCTGTTTAGCGGCCATCTTATTGACTAAGGTAGCTTGCATATCCGAAATTTCAGCGGTCAACTTTTCAAGACGAGCAATTTGGGATCTTATACCATCAAATTATTTAGACATATCATCGAGCTCTCTATTCATATAACTCATAAACCTTTTTGTTCCTTAAGCTCGTTTCTAAAGAAATTATTATGCTCAAATTGCAAAACCATAAACTTCCTGACGTTGTTTTCGATCTCCTCTAACCTTTTAAGGTGAATATCACCAAATTTAGGTAGAGCCATCGCGACAAACAAGCAATCCAACACACGAGCAAACAAGCGGACGAGGAAAAGGCAACGGGAAAAGAGGAGGAGATTGGGAAAGAGAGGGCGAATAAAACGGCAAGGGTGAAGTGGGGGAGAGGAAAATGAGAGGCAAATGACAAATAATGTAATGCGAGAGATAGGGATTGTGATGGGTACTTGGTATGGTTGACTTGCTCTTGCGTGAGCCTCCCCGGCAACAGCGCCAGAAATTCTTCTTGCTACCTCTTGAGCACTACGTTGGATTTCCCCGAAGAGGAGAGGATGATGCAGCAAAGTAGCGTAAGTATTTCCCTCAGTTTTTGAGAACCAAGGTATCAATCCAGTAGGAGGCCATGCACAAGTCCCTCGTACCTGCACAAAATGATAGCTCCTCGCAACCAACGCGATTAGGGGTTGTCAATCCCTTCAGGTCAATTATGAGAGTGAGATCTGATAGAGATGATAAATAATATTTTCGGTATTTTTGGTATAGAGATTCAAAGTGAAAAGTAAAAGGCAAAGTAAAAACAAAGCAAGTATTAAAGTAATGGAGATTCATATGATGAGAATAGACCCGGGGGCCATAGGTTTCACTAGTTGCTTCTCTCAAGAGCATAAGTATTCTACGGTGGGTGAACAAATTACTGTTGAGAAATTGACAGAATTGAGCATAGTTATGAGTATATCTAGGTATGATCATGTATATAGGCATCACGTCCGAGACAAGTAGACCGAAACGATTCTGCATCTACTACTATTACTCCACTCATCGACCGCTATCCAGCATGCATCTAGAGTATTAAGTTAAAAATAGAGTAACGCCTTAAGCAAGATGACATGATGTAGAGGAATAAATTCATGCAATATGATAAATACCCCATCTTGTTATCCTCGATGGCAACAATACAATACGTGCCTTGCAACCCTTTACATCCTTCGGGTAAGGACACGCAAGATTGAACCCAAAGCTAAACACTTCTCCCATTGCAAGAACTACCAATCTAGTTGGCCAAACCAAAGGGATAATTCGAAGAGACTTGCAAAGATAACCAATCATACATAAAAGAATTCAGAGAAGATTCAAATATTATTCATAGATAAGCTGGATCATAAACCCACAATTCATCGGTCTCAACAAACACACCGTAAAAACAAGATTACATCGAATAGATCTCCACGAAAGAGGGGGAGAACATTGTATTGAGATCCAAAAAGAGAGAAGAAGCCATCTAGCTACTAGCTATGGACCCGAAGGTCTGAACTAAACTATTCACACTTCATAGGAGGGGCTACGGTGTTGATGTAGAAGGCCTCCGTGGTGGATGCCCCCTCCGGCGGAGCTCCGGAACTGGCCCCAAGAAGGGATCTCGTGGATACAGGAAGTTGCGGCGGTGGAATTAGGTTTTTGGCTCCTGTTCTGATCGTTTGGGGGTACGTAGGTATATATAGGAGGAAGGAGTACGTCAGTGGAGCAACAGGGGGCCCACGAGGCAGGGCGGCGCCCTAGGGGAGGGTGCCCCCACCTCGTGACCGCCTCTGTTACTTCTTGGAGTAGGGTCCAAGTCTCTGGATCACGTTCGGTGAGAAAATCATGTTTCGAAGGTTTCATTCCGTTTGGACTCCGTTTGATATTCCATTTCTTGAAACATGAAATAGGCAAAAACAAAAATTAATTTGGGCCTCCGGTTAATAGGTTAGTCCCAAAAATTATATAAAAGTGGAAAATAAAGCCCAATATAGTCCAAAATAGTAGATAAAGTAGCATGGATCAATCAAAACTTATAGATATGTTGGAGACGTATCACTACACTTTATTTACACTTGTTATTCATTACCCCTTACAAATTACCTTAATACAAAACTATCTGTTACCGATAATTTCAGTGCTTGCAGAGAATACCTTGCTGAAAACCGCTTATCATTTCCTTCTGCTCCTCGTTGGGTTCGACACTCTTACTTACCGAAAGGACTACGATAGATCCCCTATACTTGTGGGTCATCAAGACTCTTTTCTGGCGCCGTTGCCAGGGAGTGAAGCGCCTTTGGTAGGTGGAATTTGGTAAGGAAAATTTTATATAGTGTGCTAAAATTTACTGTCACTTGTTACTATGGAAAGTAATCCTTTGCGGGGCTTGTTCGGGGTATCTTCACCCCGATCGGTAGAGCAAATAGTTGCTCCTCAACCAACTGAACCTATTGAAAATTTTTAC
Organism: Aegilops longissima; assembly: GCA_021605205.1. Classification (NCBI taxonomy): domain Eukaryota; kingdom Viridiplantae; phylum Streptophyta; class Magnoliopsida; order Poales; family Poaceae; genus Aegilops; species Aegilops longissima. The sequence continues at coordinate 579,283,021 of CM038678.1, forward strand.
TTTGAAATTCCTTCGGGTATGATAGAGAAACTGCTGGCTAATCCGTTTGCAGGAGATGGAACATTGCATCCCGATTTACACTTAATCTATGTGGATGAAGTTTGTGGATTATTTAAGCTTGCAGGTATGCCTGATGATGTTATCAAGAAGAAGGTCTTCCCTTTATCTTTGAAGGGAGATGCATTTACATGGTATAGGCAATGTGATGATATGGGATCATGGGACTACAAGCGATTGAAATTGGAATTTCATCAGAAGTTTTATCCTATGCATCTTGTTCATCGCGATCGTAATTATATATATAATTTTTGGCCTTGCGAAGGAGAAAGCATCGCTCAATCTTGGGGGAGGCTTATGTCAATGTTATATTCATGCCCCAATCATGAGCTCTCAGGAGAAATGATTATTCAAAAATTTTATGCCCGACTTTCTGACAACAATCGCTCCATGCTTGATACTTCTTGTATTGGTTCTTTTATGATGAAGACTTTTGAATTCAAATGGGATTTATTGGAAAGAATTAAATGCAACTCTGAAGATTGGGATCTCGACAAAGGTAAGGAGTCAGGTATAAAACCTAAGTTTGATTGTGTTAAATCTTTTATGGATACCGATGTTTTCCGTAAATTTAGCACTAAATATGGACTTGACTCTGAGATAGTAGCTTCTTTTTGTGAATCTTTTGCTGCTCATGTTGATCTCCCTAAGGAGAAGTGGTTTAAATATCATCCTCCCATAGAAATAAAAGTAGTTGAACCTATTAAAGTTGAAGAAAAGACTATCACTTATGATGATCCTATTGTTCCTACTGCTTATGTTGAGAAACCACCTTTTCCTGTTAGGATAAAGGATCATGCTAAAGCTTCAACTGTGGTTCGTAAAAGTAATATTAGAACTTATACACCTCCTGAGCAAGTTAAAGTTGAACCTAATATTGCTATTGTTAAAGATCTCTTGGCTGATAATATTGATGGGCATGTTATTTATTTCTGTGAGGAAACTGCTAGAATTGCTAAACCTGGTGCTAAAGATAAACATAGACCTATGGTAGGCATGCCTGTTATTTCTGTTAAAATAGGAGATCATTGTTATCATGGCTTGTGTGATATGGGTGCTAGTGCTAGTGCAATACCTATTTCCTTATACAAAGAAATTATGCATGGTATTGCACCAACTGAGATAGAAGACATCGATGTTATCATTAAGCTTGCTAATAGAGATACTATTTCACCAATTGGGATTGTTAGAGATGTTGAGGTCTTGTGTGGGAAAGCTAAATGTCCTGCTGATTTTCTTGTTTTTGGTTCCCCTCAAGATAGCTTTTGTCCCATTATATTTGGTAGACCCTTCTTGAACACTGTTAATGCTAAGATAGGCTGGGAAAAGGATGTTGTTACTATTGGTTTGGATGATATGTCTCATGAGTTTAATTTTTCTAAATTTTGTAGACAACCCCGTGATGAGGAATTGCCTAGTAAGGATGAAATTATTGGTCTTGCTTCTATTGCCGTGCCTCCTAATGATCCTTTAGAACAATGTTTGCTAGACCATGAGAATGATATGTTTATGAATGAAAGAAGGGAAATAGATGAAGTATTCTTTAAACAGGGACCTATTCTGAAACACAATTTGCCTGTTGAAATCCTAGGGGATCCTCCTCCACCCAAGGGTGATCCCGTGTTTGAGCTTAAACCATTGCTTGATACTCTTAAATATGGTTATCTTGATGAAAGGAAGATATATCCTGTTATTATTAGTGCTAACCTTTCAGAGAAGGAGGAAGAAAAATTATTGAAAACTCTGAAGAAGCACCGCGCTACTATTGGATATACTCTTGATGATCTTAAGGGCATTAGTCCCACTCTTTGTCAACACAAAATAAATTTGGAGAAACACACCAAACTAGTTATTGATCACCAACGACGGCTGAATCCTAAGATGAAAGAAGCAGTAAGAAAGGAAATATTAAAGATCCTTGAGGCAGGTATAATTTATCCCGTTGCTGATAGTCAGTGGGTAAGTCCTATACATTGTGTCCCTAAGAAGGGAGGTATTACTGTCGTTCCTAATGGTATAGATGAATTGATTCCGCAAAGAATTATTACAGGTTATATGATGGTAATTGATTTCCACAAATTAAATAAGGCTACTAAAAAGATCATTACTCCTTGCCATTCATTGATCAAATGCTAGAAAGATTATCCAAACACACACATTTTTGCTTTCTAGATGGTTACTCTGGTTTTTCTCAAATACCTGTGTCAGCTGATGATCAAGCAAAGACCACTTTTACTTGCCCTTTTGGTACTTTTGCTTATAGACGTATGCCTTTTGGTTTATGTAATGCACCTGCTACCTTTCAAAGATGCATGATGGCTATATTTTCTGCCTTTTTTGAAAAGATTTGTGAGGTTTTCATGGATGATTTCTCCGTTTATGGATCCTCTTTTGATGATTGCTTGAGCAACCTTGATCGAGTTTTGCAGAGATGTGAAGAAACTAACCTTGTCTTGAATTGGGAGAAGTGCTACTTTATGGTTAATGAAGGCATTGTCTTGGGCCATAAAATTTCTGAAAGAGGTATTGAAGTGGATAAAGCTAAAGTTGATGCTATTGAAAAGATGCCATGTCCCAAGGACATCAAAGGTATAAGAAGTTTCCTTGGTCATGCCGGTCTTTATAGGAGGTTCATTAAGGACTTCTCAAAAATTTCTCGGCCTCTGACTAATCTATTACAAAAATATATACCATTTGTCTTTGATGATGATTGTGTAGAAGCATTTGAAATACTTAAGAAAGCATTAATCTCTGCACCTATTGTTCACCCACCTGATTGGAATTTACCCTTTGAAATTATGTGTGATGCTAGCGATTATGCTGTAGGTGTTGTTCTAGGGCAAATGGTTAATATGAAATTAAATGTTATTCAATATGCTAGTAAAACTCTAGACAATGCCCAGAGAAATTATGCTACCGCTGAAAAAGAATTTTTAGCAGTTGTTTTTGCTTGTGATAAGTTCAGACCTTATATTGTTGATTCTAAAGTGACTATTCACACTGATCATGCTGCTATTAAATATCTTATGGAAAAGAAAGATGCTAAACCTAGACTTATTAGATGGGTTCTCTTGCTACAAGAATTTGATTTGCATATTATTGATAGAAAGGGAGCTGAGAACCCCGTTGCAGACAAATTGTCTAGGTTAGAAAATGTTCTTGATGACCCACTACCTATTGATGATAGCTTTCCTGATGAGCAATTAAATGTCATAAATACTTCTCGTAGTACTCCATGGTATGCTGATTATGCTAATTACATCGTTGCTAAATTTATACCACTTAGTTTCACATAACAACAAAAGAAAAAGTTTTTCTATGATTTGAGACATTACTTTTGGGATGACCCACATCTTTATAAAGAAGGAGTAGATGGTATTATTAGACGTTGTGTACCTGAGCATGAACAGGAACATATCCTACGCAAGTGTCACTCCGAAGCTTATGGAGGACACTACGCTGGAGATAGAACTGCACATAAGGTATTGCAATCCGGTTTTTATTGGCCTACTCTCTTCAAGGATGCTCATAAGTTTGTCTTATCATGTGATGAATGTCAAAGGATTGGTAATATTAGTAGACGTCAAGAAATGCCTATGAATTACTCACTTGTTATTGAACCATTTGATGTTTGGGGCTTTGATTATATGGGACCGTTCCCTTCCTCTAATGGGTATACACATATTTTAGTTGCTGTTGATTACGTTACTAAGTGGGTAGAAGCTATTCCAACTAGTAGTGCTGATCATAACACTTCTATTAAGATGCTTAAAGAAATTATTTTTCCGAGGTTTGGAGTCCCTAGATATTTAAAGAAATGCTTGCTAAATATGATGTTAATCATAGAATTGCATCTCCTTATCACCCACAGTCTAGTGGTCAAGTAGAATTGAGTAACAGAGAGCTCAAAAAGACTGTTAATAGATCTAGAAAGAATTGGTCCAAGAAACTTGATGATGCATTATGGGCCTATAAAACTGCATATAAAAATCCTATGGGTATGTCTCCGTATAAAATGGTTTATGGAAAAGCTTGTCACTTACCTCTCGAACTAGAACATAAGGCATATTGGGCCATTAAAGAGCTCAATTATAATTTCAAACTTGCCGGTGAGAAGAGGTTATTTGACATTAGCTCACTTGATGAATGGAGAACCTAAGCCTATGAGAATGCCAAATTGTTTAAAGAAAAGGTTAAAAGATGGCATGACAAAAGGATACAAAAGCGTGAGTTTAATGTAGGTGATTATGTGTTGCTATACAACTCACGTTTAAGATTTTTTGCAGGAAAGCTTCTCTCTAAATGGGAAGGTCCTTGCGTTATCGAGGAGGTCTATCGTTCCGGTGCCATAAAAATCAACAACTTTGAAGGCACAAATCCGAAGGTGGTGAACGGTCAAAGAATCAAACATTATATCTCAGGTAATCCCATAAATGTTGAAACCAATATTATCGAAACCGTAACCCTGGAGGAATATATAAGGGACACTTTCCAGAACGTTTCGGACTCCGGAAAGGAATAGGTATGTGGCACGGTAAGTAAACCGACTCCAAAACAGTTCTCAATTTTTCTCCGTTTTGGAATATTTAAGAAAATAGGAAAATAAGAAGCAATCCGGGAAGGACACGAGGCTTCCACGAGGGTGGGAGGCGCACCCTACTCCCCTGGGCACGCCCCCTACCTCGTGGGCACCTCGTGTGCTCTCCGGAATCCGTTTTCTTGCACTATACTTCTTTCGGTCGGTAAAAATTCATTATATAATCTGCCGAAGGTTTTGACCACCGCATCATGCAATTATCCTCTGTTTTCGTTTCGAGCTGTTCTTCTGACAGATCTAGATCACCATGACGTCACCAAGCACCACGAAGGACAAGTTCTTCGAGAAGGTCATCAACCCCTACCTCGCGGAGGTGCTACAACACCCTCAAACCATTGAGATGCGTGATGGGTTGCTGCAATCCGCGATGTTGAGGGACCAAGGAGGACCGGAAGCGTGGGGACAAGGCTCGAAGCAATGGAACAAAAAGTTTTCAAGTGCCAGGGGATGGTAGAACGTGGACTCAACGCCAACCACATGATGATCGCAGAGTTCACCAACAACCACAAGCTGGATGCCAAGAACATTGGGGAGACCATCTTCAAGCTTCACGAGAAGATCGAGCATCTCCAAGCCCAAATCTATGACCTGCAAAACCAAAACTGTGAGTATGAATATAGATTCAAGAGGATGAGTTTGGCTGCAGATTTGAGGATCCCGGAGACTCGATCATCCTTCTATGATGGTGAGCCTATGCCTTGGAAGATGGACGACAAGCCCACATCATCAACAACTCCACCATCTTCTTCACCAACAAAAGAGATATAATCACATGGGTATGGGCACTCCCCTTGGCAACTGTCAAGCTTGGGGGAGGTGCCCCGGTATCGTATCACCATCACACTCCTATCTTTCCGTTTTTCTTAGTTCGATCCTTTTGGTAATATCTTGATCTAGTAGAATAAAATTTTAGTATGATTTATTTTTGAGTTTTGCTTTATAATCCCTCTATGTAATCGAGTCCGTGAGCTATATATAATAAAGATTAGTATTGAGTCAAGGGCTTGATTATTTTGCCATGATCTTGAGGGAATAAAAGAAAATGAAAGAATAAAAAGAAATAAAGAGATCATATTGATCTTATGGAGAGTAATGACTTCACATATAAAGAGTATGATGATTAAAAGTTGTTGAGAGTTGACAAACATAGTTTTGGTCATCGTTGCAATTAATAGGAAGTAATAAAGAAAGAGAGGCTTCACATATAAATATACTATCTTGGACATCTTTTATGATTGTGAGCACTCATTAAATATGACATGCTAAAGAGTTGATGTTGGACAAGGAAGACAACGTAATGGGTTATGTTTTCTTATATCTGAAATAAAGTATATTTTCATGGATCATCCAACATGTTGAGCTGCCTTTCTCCCTCATGCTAGCCAAATTCTTTGCACCAAGTAGATATACTACTTGTGCTTCCAAATACCCTTAAACCCAGTTTTGCCATGAGAGTCCACCATATCTACCTATGGATTGAGTAAGATCCTTCAAGTAAGTTGTCATAGGTGCAAGCAATAAAAAATGCTCTCTAAATATGTATGATTTATTAGTGTGAAGAAAATAAGCTTTATACGATCTTGTGATGTGGAAGAAATAAAAGCCACGGACTGCATAATAAAGGTCCATATCACAAGTGGCAATATAAAGTGACGTTCTTTTGCATTAAGATTTCGTGCATCCAACCATGAAAGCGCATGACAACCTCTGCTTCCCTCTGCGAAGGGCCTATCTTTTACTTTTATCTCTTACCCTTATGCAAGAGACATGGTGATCTTCACCTTTCCTTCTTACATTTTATCCTTTGGAAAGCACCTTGTGTTGGAAAGATCCTGATACATATACCCAATTGGATGTAAGTTAGCATGAACTAATATTGTTGACATTACCCTTGAGGTAAAAGGTTGGGAGGCAAAACTGTAAGCCCCTATCTTTCTCTGTGTCCGATTAAAACTCCGTAACCACAAGTATTGCATGAGTGTTAGCAATTGTGAAAGACTAAATGATAGTTGAGTATGTGGACTTGCTGAAAAGCTCTTACATAGACTCTTTCCGATGTTTTGATAAATTGCAATTGCTTCAATGACTGAGATTATAGTTTGCTGGTTCTCAATGAAGTTTCTGATTCATACTTTACATTGTGAATAGATTATTACTTGAGCATAAGAAATCATATGACAATATATATATGTTGCTGTTATAAGAATGATCATGATGCCCTCATGTCCGTATTTTATTTTATCGACACCTCTATCTCTAAACATGTGGACTTATTTATCGTTATTGGCTGCCGCTTGAGGACAAGCGAGGTCTAAGCTTGGGGGAGTTGATACGTCCATTTTGCATCATGCTTTTATATCGATATTTATTGCATTATGGGCTGTTATTACACACTATGTCACAATACTTATGCCTATTCTCTCTTATTTTACAAGGTTTACATAAAGAGGGAGAATGCCGGTAGCTGGAATTCTGGGTTGGAGAAGGAGCAAATATTAGAGACCTATTCTGCACAACTCAAAAGTCTGAAACTCCACGGAAGTTATTTTTGGAAATAATAAAAATCGAGCGAAGAAAATACCAGAGGGGGCCCACACCCTGGCCACGAGGGTGGGGGGCGCGCCCCTGCCTCGTGGGCCCCCTGGTGGCCCTCCGGTGCCCATCTTCTGCTATATGAAGTCTTTCATCTGAGAAAAAAAATCATAAGCAAGCTTACGGAATGAAACTCCGCCGCCACGAGGCGGAACCTTGGCGGAACCAATCTAGGGCTCCGGCAGAGCTATTCTGCGGGGGAAATCATCGCCATCGTCATCACCAACGCTCCTCTCATCGGGAGGGGGCCAATCTTCATCAACATCTTCACCATCACCATCTCCTCTCAAACCCTAGTTCATCTCTTGTATCCAATCTTTGTCCCAAAGCCTCAGATTGGTACCTGTAGGTTGCTAGTAGTGTTGATTACTCCTTGTAGTTGATGCTAGTTGGTTTATTTGGTGGAAGATCATATGTTCAGATCCTATATGCACATTAATACCCCTCTCATTATGAACATGAATATGATTTGTGAGTAGTTACGTTTGTTCCTGAGGACATGGGAGAAGTCTTGCTATTAGTAGTCATGTGAATTTGGTATTCGTTCGATATTTTGATGAGATGTATGTTGTCTCTCCTCTAGTGGTGTTATGTGAACGTCGACTACATGACACTTCACCATTGTTTGGGCCTAGAGGAAGGCATTGGGAAGTAATAAGTAGATGATGGGTTGCTAGAGTGACAGAAGCTTAAACCCTAGTTTATGCATTGCTTCGTAAGGGGCTGATTTGGATCCATATGTTTCATGCTATGGTTAGGTTTACCTTAATACTTCTTTTGTAGTTGCGGATGCTTGCAATAGGAGTTAATCATAAGTGGGATGCTTGTCCAAGTAAGGACAGCACCGAAGCACCGGTCCACCCACATATCAAATTATCAAAGTACCGAACGCGAATCATATGAGCGTGATGAAAACTAGCTTGACGATAATCCCCATGTGTCCTCGGGAGCGTTTTCCTTCATATAAGAAATTGTCTAGGCTTGTACTTTGCTACAAAAAGGATTGTGCCATCTTGCTGCACATTACTTACACTTGTTATTCATTACCCGTTACAAATTACCTTATCACAAAACTATCTGTTACCGATAATTTCAGTGCTTGCAGAGAATACCTTGCTGAAAACCTCTTATCATTTCCTTCTGCTCCTCGTTGGGTTCGACACTCTTACTTATCGAAAGGACTACGATATATCCCTTATACTTGTGGGTCATCACTTGCCGGCCTGTTTGAAAACCCAATAGTCTCTGTTGGTATGATTGGCTGGTTTATCAGGAGTGCCGTGGATTTGGCATGGACGATCGAGTATGCGGTCCAGGCTGGACGAGCCCGGATTGTTTCTTTTATATGGCTTCTTCCGCTGACCGGACTTAGAGCCACTGAATCCGGTGTTGACCGCCGTATCATCGGTGTTGTCACTGTTGTTTCGACGCTTGTGTCTGTTGCGTCGGGGCTTGTCGTTGCTATTTCTAGCTTTAGAGGTGCCGGTGTCGCTTGCATTGTTATTGCTGCATGCCGGAAAACTATCCTCGCCTGCGCAAAAACGGGTTATGAGTGCCGTGAGGGCCGCCATGGACTTCGACTTTTCTTGGCCAAGATGACGGGCGAGCCATTCGTCGCAGATGCTATGCTTAAAGGCCGCTAGGGCTTCGGCATCCGGGCAGTCGACGATCTGGTTCTTTTTAGTTAAGAACCTAGTCCCGAATTTCCTGGCTGACTCTCCGGGCTGTTGAACTATGTGACTTAAGTCGTCGTCATCCGGAGGTTGTTCATCAGGGCTGTACCTTGGAAGTTGTTGAGGAAGGCGTCTTCCAAGTCCTTCTAGCTGCCAATTGAATTTTCGGGCAGACTGTTCAACCAGTACCGAGCTGGTCCCTTGAGTTTTAGCGGGAGGTATTTCATGGCATGAAGATCATCACCACGGGCCATATGGATATGGAGAAGAAAATCCTCAATCCATACCGCGGGGTCCGTTGTCCCGTCATATGATTCGATGTTCACGGGTTTAAACCCTTCCGGGAATTCATGGTCCATTACTTCATCAGTGAAGCAAAGGGGGTGTGCGGCGCCTCTATATCGGGCCACGTCGCGACGTAGCTCGGATGGAGTCCGTCTATGGTTCTCAGCCTGGGCGTGAGTATGATTGTTACGTCCGGCTAGATAGCCATTGTCGCGTGTTGGGGCGCATCCCCGTGATCCATAGATCGATTTGTTCTGACCTGCTCTACTGTCCAAGCCCTACCGCAGGTCGTAAGTATGTCCCCAAGCTGTTTTATCTCTGCCTTTACAGTGATGTGGGGCGGAATGGTGTTCGGCTTGAGTTGCCGCTTTGTCCTGACCACGTGGTGGTCGGTCAGCCGCATTGCGCGTGATGGTACGGGCTCCAGCGCCTCATCATCGAACTGAGGTAGCAATTTACGCTTCGGGTAACTTTTGGCTGGGCGCTTGAGGCCGTATTCCTCGGCTGCCAGGACATCGGTCCATCTATCATTGAGCAGATCTTGATCAGCTTGAAGCTGCTGCTGCTTCTTTTTCAGGCTCCTTGCAGTGGCTATTAGCCGGCACTTAAAGCGCACCTGCTCGAGAGGTTCCTCAGGCACGATAAAATCCTCGTTGCCGAGGCTCACCTCCTCCTTAGAGAGCGGAAGATAATTGCTGTCGTATGAGTCTTTGTGTATGGCTTGTTCATCAGGGCTAACTTGCCCATCTTCTCGATCATCCTATTCGTCAGTTTGTTCGTTGGGGTCTTCTCTATCTTCGGCATCGTCCGGAGTGTTATCGTCTCCTGTGTCGGTGTTGTTGTCTTTGTTGCGGCGTGATTTAGAGCGGCACCGCTGATGCCGTCGCTTTGGTTGTATCTTAGGAGGTTCATCCTCAACTGGATCTTCCTTGTCATCACCGTTATTCTCTTTTGGTGCATCCACCATGTATACGTCGTATGAGGAGGTGGCCATCCATCGTTCGGTGAACAACAGGTTTTCGGCCTCCTCTTCTCCGACATCGTCGTCCATACCGTCTATATCTTCGGAGCTGTAATCGAGCATGTCGGTTAAGTCCTCGACAGTGGCTATGAAGTGGGCGGTGGGTGGGAAACGAAATTCTCTATCATCAGCCTCCAGTTCGAACCGGATATAATTCGGCTATGAGTCCCCTGCTAAGGAGAGTGTTTTTAATGAGTTTAGCACGTTGCCTAAAAGCGAGTGCCAGAAGATGTCCGTGGAGCTGAATTCGACGATCGACGCTCGATCAAGCTCGTCATGCACGGACACACATGCTTTGGATCCTGTAGCCGGAAACGTGTTCGAGGTTCTGGTAACACAGAACCCACTTGAGGTTGGGTCTGTGTGCGGCTCCAACGCCGCTGAGTCTGCGGCCTCTGTGGCGGGGTTGAGCCTCTTGTCCTCGGATGGCGTGATCTGCTTCGGATCTGGGGCCAGAGTAGTTGTAGGAGCTATCTCCTGGGTATGGTCCGATGACAGATTTAAGACATGTTCATCGCGGTGACAGGGAGCGACTGCCGCAGTCTCAAATCTGTCGAAGATCAAGTCTCCGCGGATGTCCGTGACGTAGTTCAAGCTTCCAAATCTGACTTGATGGCTAGGGGCGTAGCTGTTGATCTGCTCTAGATGGCCAAGCGAGTTTGCCCGTAGTGCGAAGCCACCGAATACGAAGATCTGTCCAGGGAGGAAGACTTGTCCCTGAACAGCAATTGTTGTAGATGATTGATGGGGCCATCGAACCACTTGATGACGACATAGTGGAACTCTCAATGAAAGCACCAATGTCGGTGTCAAAACCTGCAGATCTCGGGTAGGGGGTCCCGAACTGTGCGTCTAAGGTCGATGGTAACAGGAGACAGGGGACATGATGTTTACACAGGTTCGGGCCCTCTCTATGGAGGTAATACCCTACTTCCTGCTTGATTGATCTTGATGAATATGAGTATTACAAGAGTTGATCTACCACCAGATTGTAATGGCTAAAATCCTAAAAGTCTGGCCTGTATGATTATGATTATTCTTCCTATGGACTAAACCCTCTGGTTTATATAGACCCCGGAGGGGACTAGGGTTGTACAAAGTCGGTTACAGAGAAAGGAATCTTCATATCAGGACGACAAGCTTGCCTCCCATGCCAAGGAGAGTCCTATCCGGACACGGGAGAGAGTCTTCGGTCTTGTATCTTCACAGCCCATCAGTCCTGCCCACGTACTATAGTACGGACGCCCGAGGACCCCTTAATCTAGGACTCCTTCACCTATTGCCAGGGGTGGGTCCAGGATTATGCCTGCAGACATCGTCGCCTACCGGAACAACCTAGCTGTAGCACAGGTGGAGCCTCAGCAGTGGGATCCACATGCACCAGCTCCACAACATTTCGACGTAGGATCCCATGGTTTCTTCGACTACTGATTACCAAGTTAGGCCAAAAGCCTAAGCTTGGTGGAGTACGTATTTCCGCCGACATTACATTCATGTTCACACATTTTATTTGTCAGTGTCCACACTTTTTCATTGTATTATCCATGCATAATTTATGTTCTCACTTTCTTCTTGTGTGTTTGAAAAACTTTGAGAAAATACAAAAATATATTTCCTGCTTCTTTTTGATTTTTCCTTCTAGAGTAGTTAGCTGTAGCACTAAAAAGAAAACCCAAAAATATTTCCTTGTTCTTCTTTTACTTGTTGGGAGCTTTCCCGTGTAAATAGTTTTTCTAGTTTTTGCTTTTCCCCCTTTATTTGCTTCTTTCGGATAAAACCAAAAAACTCCAAAAATATTTCAATGTGTTTCTCCGAATTTCTTTTCTTTTATTGAGTCGTACCGAGGAGAAGACCATGATGAAAATGTTGAGTGGCTCTCATATGCATTATTTTTGATCTAACAGAGAGCCGATTTTATCTTGTCTTCTCCTGTTGAATAAAATGCTTGCAAATTCCAGCTTAGTCCACGACACTCTTGCACTATTATTATTTTCATATCGTTCGGTCGTGCAAGTGAAAGGCAATAATGACGACGTTTGATGAACTGGCCATGGTAGAGAGAAACGTGTATGAACTCGACTTGTTCTGTTTTTGTAAATATGTTTCACCTAGTATCCATGATTCAGCTCATTATGATTAAACATGTTTGCAATGACAATTAGATATTATAGTTTCTCATGCCATGCATAAGTAGCTAGGAGTGGATAATGATTTATCTTGGATGTCAACATTGCATTAAAATGATTGTGATGTAGTATGATGATATGGTATCCTCCTCTGAATGTTCGAGTGGCTTGACTTGGCACATGTTCATGCATGTAGTTGAATCAAAACCAACATAGCCTCTATGATATTTATGTTCATGGTGTTCATATCCTACTCATGCTAGTGTCCAATGTTACCTATGCATAATGAATGTTCATGACCGTTGTTGCTCTCTAGCTGGTCGCTTCTCAACCTATTTGCTAGCCTTCATCTGTACTAAGTGGGAATTCTGCTTGTGCATCAAAAACCTTGAAACCCAAGTTATTCCAGATGAGTCCACCATACCTACCTATATGCGGTATTACCCTGCCATCCTAAGTAAATTTGCATGTGCCATCTCTAAAAACTTCAAATAAATATCCTTTTTGTGTGCCTGGATTGTTCATCGAGCGACAGGAGGTAGTCAGTATCTTCCATGCTAAGCGGGTTACTCTCAGGTTTAGTGTTTATTTGTAGCGACCCGACCCGAATGGATCAAGTCTCTGTGCTTAGTGTCATCCCTGGATCGGTATGCTGACACACACAGTACTCGAAGGATTTATAACAGAGGTAAATCACATGTATAAAGTAGCGTAAATACTATTACCTCAATCCCAAAAGATAGCGGAAGCAACAAGGTTGTGGATTCCCATCAACACCAACGGCAAAGTTGAGTATAGGAAATCGTAACCCTAACGTATCACTTACTGTAAATGCGAAAAGTCGCAACATGAAAAGTTGCAGCCAACGGGTCACATATGGAATATCTGGCAATGTAACACATAGAGAGTAATGAAAGAATAAGCTATACTACATGCATATATGGCTGGAGGAAAGCTCTATGGTTCTGATTTTTGTGAAAAGCCAATTTTTCCCTACATCAAAGGAATAAATTTTACTTTAACTATCATGGTGGTTGAAACATCATTGAGAAGGTATAACCCCAACTCAATCCCAATTAAGATAATTAACATCCCAGCAATATTAATTTAGGGTGATGAGATACATGTGAATACTCAAGTACTAGATACTCAGAATTGTCCATAACCGGGGACACGGCTAACCATGATTAGATTGTACACTCTGCAGAGGTTTGCACACTTTTCCCCACAAGACTCGATCGCCTCCGTTGATTTCTCGCACTGCATGGTGTTTGAGAAATGGATGACCGAGACACAGTCTTTCAGAAACATTAACTCACTACTCCGGATAGATCATACCAAACCTATAAAACCCACTACCTGCTGATCTACCTCTTCGAGAGCTTCACGTAACTTACTCAACTATGCTAGAGCCCATAATAGCTTGTGGCTGCACACAAAAGTTTCTAGCATGAATAATCTCAGTTCCCTTTGAGCCTGGGTGGCGGTCCATAGGAAGATCACACGGGTACCACGGGATTTCCAAAATAAAACAGACAACACTGGGTTCCCCAGGTGCCTCAATCCACCCAGATGTGTATTTAAGTTGCCACCTTAAAGTAAACCATTAATTAATAACCTCACATCTTTCGTGAATATCTCTCAAACCCAAACCACGTCTACGAGCATAGCATGTCAATATAAGCATAACGTAGAAGTAACTCCCAAGGGTTTGAAAATAACAGGGCAATATGTTCCTACCTCATCATCTACTTCCCAACCCACAAATTAATGCCATCCTAATCATGCAGTGTTGGAGGGTTGAGCTAATGCATAAAAAACTGGGTATGAAAAGATATGATCAACTGTTACTTGCCTGCAATGTTGATGAAGATGATTCGTACTCAAAACTCTTGATAGTTCTACTCGTCACACTCCGGTCAATCTATCGTAAGCAAGCAATAGTAACCACACATAAGCAATCACTCAAAAGATCGGAAAGAACGAAGAAAACGGTTCGGAAAACATCAAAACCAAGCGAATAACTCTTGCAACATAAAACAATTTCTAACAGTACCAAAATTATATGGATTTGGCCTTATCAGAAGGTTTAGGTCAAGAGCTTCGATTTGCAAAAAGAATCAACTCAAACGGAGTTGTAAAACTCAAGTTATGATCAAACGAAGTTTGAATTCAAATATGATCTAATTCAAATTTTAAACTTTCAAAAACATTTTTGAGTTGGATTACTGGATAGAGGAGATCGTAACGAAGAAGTGGGCGTTGGTTTCGTTGGATTTGGATTAACGAGTAAAAAGTTATAGCCGTTTGAAGATTAGGGACTAATCAGTAGAAATAACACTCTGAGATAGGTCCTGGCGAAAACTAAAATAAAAGAAAAATCTAAATAGCGAGCGTTCGTTCTTGAGCGCTCAACAGTGAAAATCGTTAGCTACGAATACTAACAGACTGACGTCCACTAATTAATCTAACTAAAAATAAAACTGATTTTAAAAGAAAACCGGAGGAAAAAAATAAACCGAGCGGGAGGTATTATACCGGTTCGGCGTCGGTCGAGAAAAACCAACCATGGCGGCGGTGGTTGCGGCGGCGAGGAGAGGGCGGCGGCGGTCGGACGTCGGCGGGCGGCGGCTCGGTGGCCCTCGGCTCGGCGGAGTGGGCGGGGATGTGGCGCTGGTCGGCGGTGGCGATGGTGGTAGCGGCGCGATCGAAGCGACGGAGTGGAGCGGCGGCGGTGGCTGGTTCTCGCCGGCGGCGGCTTGGGCGGCGGGCGGCGAGCGAGGGAGAGAGGGGAGGGGGCGGGCGGCGTCCTTTTAAGCGTCGGCGAGTGGTGGCGTGGAGGAGGGGCAAGCGGCGGGGTGGCGGGTCGGTCCGCAGCGGCGGGCGGCGGCGTCTTTCAGGCGAGACTCGCCCGGGTCGATGTGGCCTTGCTGGCAGAGGCCTTGGCCTGGCAGTTGGCTGGCGGCCCGATTCGGCGGAGGGACGTCTCTTTTTTTTTAAACATTTTTTTAAAGACAGAGACAAAAGAATAATAATAATAATACCAAATAAAATTTTTATATAGGCATATAATATATCAAAATTTTCAGAAAAAGATTTCCTACGAGATGAACATTATTCTAGCATTAAATAAAATACACACAAATTTAAATAAAGCAAAGAGTGCTTCTGGTCCAATAAAATCCAACAAAAATCATTTTAAAAATATCAAAATGAATTCAAATTTATTTCTCTCCATTTTTACGAGGTAGGGAATCATGTTACCCTATTTTCCATATATTTTATTTTGGAGAAAATAATTTGAATAAAACTCAAATAACTCCAAATTGAAAATAAATTCAAAAGAACTTTGAATTTTAATTCTTTGAAACTCCCAACTCATATTTCATATGTTTTGAAGAAGTCCTTTTATCTTCGCTCGTGAAAATCATTGAGTTGCATAAAGTTTCAGAATTGGAAATATTCTCAAATGAAATTCAAATATTTTCAACACCCCTTGTCATTTAAATAAATGGAAGAAGTCATGTCATCTTCTCTCCAGGGTTTTGTGATGAAAAGAATTTGAATTCCCGAAGATCATAAAATGCAAAATGAAAGTTTGGGAAAGTCCTTTTATTCCCTCTCATTTAACTTTCAAAAGTTTCGAATTCACTCACTTTCAGTCAGTCAATCAAACCATCAAATCAAATCTATCTATTTGTTTATAACATTCCAAAATTTAGAATTTTGGGATGTTACATTATTCACTCGCCACTGCATGAGAAAGGGGCGGTAAGGGATTCCCAGTCCCAAACTGCAAACAGAAAAAGCTTACAAATAATCAAACAAAAACTCCTATGGAGTCATGACCTTTACTTTATCGCTTGGGAGCTACTAATGTGTTTAGCATGGAAGATATTGATAACTGATAGTCGCGAAGTAAACAAAAAGGCTGTGCTTCTCAAAATATCATTTACCTCTGTTTTAAAAACTTGAGCTCTGCCACCTCTGCAAATCACTTCTTCCCTCTATGAAGGGACTATCTATTTACGTTTATGTTGTGTCATCACCTTCTAAAATAAGCGCCAGAACCTGAGAGCACTGCTGTCATGCTTATGCATTGTATGTAGCTAATGTTGGTTGCATCATGACTGGATCTTTTCTACCATGAATTACAATGTTTAGTTGCTGCTTGAACTTTGGAGGTGCTCTGCATTTATGTTTTGCGGTCTCAGAAAGGGCTAGCAAGATACCACTATTGTCATATTATATCATGGTTGTTTTGATAACGTGGTGTTGTTTGAGATATCTTATTATTGCTGGCTAGCTGATTATGCCATTGATATGAGTGAATATAATTTTTAAGAGTTACTGTTGACATGGTTAGTTATAATACTGGCTGAAAACCTGGGTGCTGTTTAAGCTAATTTATGCAAATGAGAGCAAAAGAGTTCGTAAAAGTTTTCCTTTTTCACTTTCAGTTTATCAATTGAATTGCTTGAGGACAAGCAAAGGTTTAAGCTTGGGGGAGTTGATACGTCTCCGTTGTATCTACTTTTCCTAATGCTTTTCCTCTTGTTTTGGACTCTAATTTGCATGATTTGAATGAAACTAACCCGGGCTGACGCTGTTTTCAGCAGAACTACCATGGTGTTGTTTTTTGTGCAGAAATAAAAGTTCTTAGAATGGAACGAAACTTTGCGAGGATCTTTTATATATTAAAAGAGAATTTCAGGAGCCAAGAACCACTGGAGGGGGGCATCTGGGTGGGCACAACCCACCAGGGCGCACCCTCCTCCATGCACGCCCAGGTGGGTTGTCCCCACCTGGTGGCCCCGCAGACCCTGAAATCGACGCTATAAAATTCTTTTTTTCCAGAAATAAATCAGGGAGAAAGAATTATCGCTTTCCACGAGAAGGAGCTGCCGCCGTCTCCCGTTCTTCATCGGGAGGCTAGATCTGGAGTCCGTTTGGGGCTCCGGAGAGGGGGATCTTCGATCTTCGTCATCAACAACCCTTCTCCATCGCCAATTCCATGATGCTCCCCACCAAGAGTGAGTAATTCCTTCGTAGGCTCACTGGTCGGTGAGGAGTTGGATGAGATTCATCATGTAATCTAGTTATTTTTGTTAGGGCTTGATCCCTAGTATCCACTATGTTTTGAGATTGATGTTGCTATGACTTTGCCATGCTTAATGCTTGTCAATTTGGGCCCGGGTGCCATGATTTCAGATATGAATCGTTTATGTTATCACCATTATATCTATTATCTAGATCCGATCTTGCAAGTTATAATCACCTACTACGTGTTATGATCCGGCAACCCCGGAGTGACAATAGTCGGGTCCACTCCCGGTGATGACTGTAGTTTGAGGAGTTCATGTATTGACCGTGTGCTAATGCTTTGTTTCGGTTCTCTATTAAAGTAGGCCTTAATATCCCTTAGTTTCCAATAGGACCCCGCTGCTACGGGAGGATAGGACAAAAGATGTCATGCAAGTTCTTTCCATAAGCACGTATGCCTATTTACGGAATCCATGCCTACATTATATTTATGAACTGGAGCTAGTGCCGTATCGCCCTAGATTATAACTGTCACATGATGAATATCATCCAACAAATTGCTGATCCAATGCCTATGATTTTCCTACATATTGATCTCTACTCCTAATGGACGAGTTGGTGAATCGTCTCCGCGGTTTATTTTTGCTGGTTTTTTTTCTGTCTCTCCTCCCACCACCCCCTCCCACCCTGGTCCGCGGTTTATTTTCGCTGGTTTTTTTTTTTCGTCTCTCCTCCCACCACCCCTCCCACCCTGGTCCATCGGTTTATTTTTCTCTCCACTCTTTATTACAACCAGAACTTTCCTAACGTATAACAAATCACGGATCTAACTTCCTTAAATTATGCAAATCAATCGATTCCTTTTATTGGTTAAATTTGTCTTAGGAAACAAATAACAGATTTTCAGGAAAAAATAATACATTTTAATCTAACTTCCTTAAATTATGCAAATCAATCGATTCCTTTTATTGGTTCAATTTGTCTTAGGAAACAAATAACAGATTTTCAGGAAACAAATAATACATTTTAATCTAACTTCCTTAAATTATGCAAATCAATCGATTCCTTTTATTGGTTCAGTTTGCCTTAGGAAAAAATAACAGATTTTCAGAAACAAATAATACATTTTAATCTAAATTTCCTAACTTATCTAAATCAATCGATTTCTCTTATTAGTGAAATTTGTTTTAGGAAACAAATAACAGACACGTCACAACTTTCCTCCCAATAAATAGTTTCTTAACATTTTCAAACTTTCCTAATCAGACACGTCACAAATGGGCAGGTACTGATATCACGTTACCAAACAATAAAACCCCATTTGCATAGAAATCAGTTCAAAAATCCTAACTTTCCTAAATTTTTACCTTTCCTTGATAACAACCAATCTTTCCTATGTTTTCCACCTATTGAAGGAAATCACCCCTCCATCTATATTAGCATTTTTTTGAACTGAGATCTCTGGGTTATGATTTTTTTTGCGATTCTTTCCAATTGTGACCTCTCCTTCCACTCCGGCTCCTTCTCGCATAAACACCTCCACCATAGGCAGGTGACACCGCCCCAGACCTCCTGCCTCTCCACACCTTCTCCGCCACCTCCTTCTCGTACTCCATTAACAATCCCTCCGCCACATTTGTCCACGGCGGTGTCGAGGGCATGGCGCGCAAGATGTACCAGCGGTAGAGCAGCGATAGCAGCAGAGAAGCAACACTGGCGCGAGGCGGCGGCGGTGACGGTGGAGGGCAGAGATGCGGCCAGCGTGGTTGAGGGGGCGGCCGGTAGAGGATGGCCACGACTGGAGGCGGCGCGAGGCAGGGGCGCGATAGTGGGGCGAGCGAAGGGATAGGCGGCAGCAGACAGGGCGAGCGCAGCCAGCGAGAGTGTGACGAGCAGCCAGGGTGTGTGTCGCGCGGGGCACAGTGGTGCGGTGGCTGCGGCGAGCGCGACGGCAGCGGCGGGTGCGACCGACGTAGTGTAGCACGGGCGTGGGCATGGAGAGGGAGTGGGCCCGCGGGCGCGGAAGAAGAGCGGCTGGCTCGGGCATGGGCGTGCATTGGAGCGGGCATGTGCCACGGGGTCAATCCGAGGAGCTCGGTGGCTACCCCTGCAATGGCCATGGCGGACGGCGGTTCTCGGCCATGGCGAAATACCTAAGGAGAACAAACAAGAGGGGAAACAGGGGAAAGGCAAGAGGAGATCATGGCGGTGTCAATGGCGCCCTAGGGGAAGACGTGGGAGCTCGGGGCGGCGCGGATCGAATGGCAATGTCGTGGTGGCCCAAGGTTGAGGAAGACGGCAGCGACGTCGATGCGGGGGTGGTGGACTTGATCTCGTCTTGTGAGCGAAGTAGCGAAGGCGTTGGAGCTCCTCGACAAGCTCCTAGCCCTTGGGAGGGCAGCGGCCATGTGGACGGGTCGGTCATGGTGGCGTGGCGTCTAACCGCCCGGATCGGCGGGATCAAGCGAGCAAGGAGGAGAAGTGGATTTGGGAGGGGGCGTCGAGGAGGAGTGAGGCCATGGGGGCAGGGAAGGAAGGGCGTCACCCTTATCCATTCCCCTTTGATGCCAGCGAGGTGGTCGGGCGGGAGCCCGACTCTGTAGTGACGCGGCTCGGGGAACAGGAGAAGATGACCGCGCGGGGACTGGACCGCTGAGCCGGTTCGGTGGCAAGGCCCGGGGGTTAGGGAGAATCCCCTGTTACATCGTCCTTTTGGTTTTTCAATGTATTCTAATCTGTTTCTCCTTTTTAACACCGTTTTCTATTTATTCTTATCAACTAAATGATCTCTACTCCTAATGTCACAGTTGGTAGTCTCCGTTCCGGGTTTATTTTCGTCCCACCTCCCGAGTGAGGGAGAGGGGGAGAGAGAGTGTGGAAGAGGGAGGGAGAGGGTGTGTGTGTGAGAATTTGATGGTAAAAAATGTCATCAATGTCACTTAATATGTATGAGAATATTAAATGTAATATTAACATAATTGATTCTGAACTTTTAAAGTTAATGTGGCCCCGTTGCAACGCACGGGCGTTCTTCTAGTCTTGCTAAGTTACTACTGCTATCATTACTGTTACACTTGCGACAAAATTACTGCTATCAATGTTACCGTCACTATTGTTGTTGCTACGACTATCAAAACTATCATACTACTTTGCTACTGATCACTTTGCTGCAGATAATTAATCTCTAGGTGTGGTTGAATTGACAACTCAGCTGCTAATACTTACAAATATTCTTTGGCTCCCCTTGTGTTGGATCTATAATTTGGGTTGAATACTCTACCCTCAAAAACGGTTGCGATCCCCTATACTTGTGGGTTATCATTCTTCATCGGGAGGCCAGATCTGGAGTCCTTTTGGGGCTCCGGAGAGGGGGATCTTTGATCTTCATCATCACCAACCCTTCTCCATCGCCAATTCAATGATGCTCCCCACTAGGAGTGAGTAATTCCTTCATAGTCTCGATGGTCGGTGAGGAGTTGGATGATATTCATCATGTAATCGAGTTATTTTTGTTAGGGCTTGATCCCTAGTATCCATTATGTTCTGAGATTGATGTTGCTATGACTTTGCCATGCTAAATGCTTGTCACTTTGGGCCCGGGTGCCATGATTTCAGATCTGAACCGTTTAGGTTATCACCATTATATCTATGTTCTAGATCCGATCTTGCAAGTTATAGTCACCTACTACGTGTTATGATCTGGCAACCTCGGAGCGACAATAGTCGGGACACTTCCCGGTGATGACCGTAGTTTGGGGAGTACATGTATTCACTATGTGTTAATGCTTTTTCCGGTTCTCTATTAAAAGGATGCCTTAATTTCCCTTAGTTTCCAATAAGACCCCGCTGCTACGGGAGGGTAGGACAAAAGATGTCATGCAAGTTCTTTCCATAAGCACGTATGACTATTTACGGAATACATGCCTACATTATATTTATGAACTGGAGCTAGTGCCATATTTCCCTAGGTTATGACTGTTATATGATGAATATCATCCAACGAATTCACCGGTCCAATGCCTACAAATTTCTCTTATATTGTTCTTGCTAAGTTACTATTGCTATTGTCATTGTTGCCGTTACTATTGTTGTTGATACTACTATCAAAACTATCATACTACTTTGCTACTGATCACTTTGCTGCAGATAATTAATCTTTAGGTGTGGTTGAATTGACAACCCATCTACTAACACCCGCAAATATTCTTTGGCTCCCCTTGTGTCGAATCAATAAATTTGGGTTGAATACTCTACCCTCGAAAATTGTTGCGATCCCCTATACTTGTGGGTTATCAAGACCTTTTTCTGGCGCCGTTGTCGGGGAGCATAGCTATATTTGTGGAGTCACTTGGGATTATTATGAAATTATCACTATGAAGAACCTGAAGGACGCTAAGACTAAGATTTTTCCCTCCAAGACGAGGGGAGGTAAGGACTTGCCCTCTAGCTCTGCACTTGATTCACCTTCTGTTATAAGTAAATTTGCAACACCACTACATGCTATTAATCCTGATATGTCGCAAGTTATTGATGATGCTACTTCGGTTATGAATGATATTTATGATGATGCTAGTACCTTGCTTGATGATAATGTGCCACTAGGTGAATTTCTTGATGAACAAATTGCTAGAACTAAAGCTTTTGAAATTGCTGAAAATGATGAAGAGCTTGAAGCTAAAAATCTTGAAACACCTATTAGAACTAGTTCTCCTAGATATGAATTGCCTAAGATACCGGAAGATAATGTTATGGATGAGGAGGCAACTAGAGACATTCTTGCTTGTAAGGATAGAACTGATCTCGAAAAATTATTATGCAAGTATAAAGAAAAGACTTTGAATGCTAAAATGAAATGTGATCCTCAGTTTGCTACTTCACCTATCTTTGTTGATGATAAGAATTATGAATTCTCTGTTAACCCAGAGTTAATTACTTTGGTTGAATATGATCCTTTCCATGGTTATGAAAGTCAAACTGTTGTGGCACATCTTACTAAGTTGAATGACATAGCCACTCTTTTTGCTCATGATGAGAAAATTCGCCAATATTATATTCTCAAACTATTCCCGTTCTCATTAAAGGGTGATGCTAAGACTTGGTATAATACTCTTGATCCTAGTTGTGTGCGTAGTCCCCAGGATATGATTTATTACTTATCTGAAAAATATTTTCCTGCTCATAAGAAACAAGCTGCCTTACAGGAAATATTTAACTTTGTGAAAATTGAAGAAGAGAGTCTCCCACAAGCTTGGGGGAGGCTTATCCAATTGCTTAATGCTTTGCCTGATCATCCTCTTAAAAAATAAAATACTCGATATCTTCTATAATGGACTAACCGATGCTTCTAGGGATTTCCTAGATCGTTGTGCTGGTTGTGTTTTCAGGGAACAGACTATTGGACAAGCTGAAGAACTATTGAATAACATATTGAAAGATTATGATGATTGGACTCTTCTCGAACGACCGCCTAAACCTACTCCGAAGAAGATGGGTATCTTATATCTCAGTCCTGAAGATATGCAAGAGGCAACGAAATCTATGAAAGAAAAAGGTATTAAAGATGATGATGTCAAAAATTTGCCTCCTATTGAAGAAATACATGGGCTTGATACACCACCACCACCTAAGGTGGTAGAGGTAAATTCTCTAATGAAATTCAATGACAATGATAATCCTCACAATATGCATCCTAGTCAATGCCTTTATGAGTTTGGAAATTACATTAGAAAGCAAGATCACTTCAATGCAAATGTTATAAAACAATTGAAATACAATTCTGATATGATTGCTCGCTTGAGTGACTTGTTATTTAGAATCTCAAATGATGTTAGAGGTGTAGGAAAGCATGCCTCTATGTTCAAACTCAATTAGAACAAGTTGCTAAATCTCAAAGAGAATTTCTTGATGAAATGAATAATAATATCAATGATCATGCTGTTAGAGTAATGACTAGAGGAGGTAGAATGACTCAGGACCCACTTTATCCCGAGGGACACCCAAAAAGAACTGAACAAGACTCTCAAAGAGTTAACACTGATGCACCTAGTCCTTCTAAAAAGAAAAAGAAGAAGAAAAATGACAGGACTTTGCATGCCTCTAGTGAACACTCACCTTCTGATAATGAAAAAGATAATGATGAGGTTCATGAAGACACTCAAACAAATAATGAAGAACCAGACAATGATGTTGAGATAGAGCCAGCAGTTGATCTTGATAACCCACAACCCAAGAACAAAAGATATGATAAAAGAGTGTAACATCCCAAATTTTCCTATTTGGAATGTTTTACAATTATAGCTAAGCATCCTATGCATCCTGTTTGAATTTGAATACCATTTGAAGTTTCAGAGAGTTTTGAATTTGAAATTTGAATTCCAAACTTTGGCATGTGGGAAACAATTCCAAAACCAAGCCTGATAAATACTTGATCAAAAGTATGAGAGGAGCAAACATGACACTCCAAAAATATCAGAGGAAACAATGCCAAAAGAATTGGATCCAAATCTGAAATTTTATTTGAATTTGAAAAAAATGGATTTTCATAAAGTTTGGATTTTGCCTTTGGAAAAATGTTCAAATGAAAGGGAATATTCCCCTGATCATTTTGGTATATATATACCCTATATAAAATATTTATAGTTTAGGTTTTATTTTTGTTTTGGTTTTATTAAAAAATAAAGGAAAAACCTTTTCGGCGCCAGACCGAGCCACCCAGCCCAGCCAAGACCTGCGCCTCGGCCACCCAGCGCACCAGGCCCAGCCAACCGCCCACTAGGCCAACAGCCAGCCAGCCGACCGCCGCGCCACCCCTCGCCCGATTCCCTAAGATTGGTCGACCGGCCGAACCTCCCCCTCTCTCCTCTGACCGGTGGGACCCCCCTCTTCTTCCCCCCCACGCTTGAACCTCATGGGAGATCCATGGGATCCCAAGAATCTGGGATCCCGATCGCCCGATGCCCTTCCGCCCCTCACCGAGGCCCGGCTATATAAGCCAAGTCCCCCACCCCATTCCCCCCTTAGCCTCATGGAGCCCCTCTCCTCTCTCTCCGGCACGCTGGAGCCCGAGCTCACCTCCGCCTTGAAACCTCGCCGTCGCCGCTCTGGTGCACCCGACCCACCCCAACTCCACCGAACCATCCCCGAGCTCCCAGCACTCTCCCACGCGTCTCCCGGCTCGCCCGGCCAAGCCCCGGAGCACTCTCTCGCCGCCGCCGACGTCGCTGGAGTCCGTAAGCCCCTGCATCCCCCTCCACTGTTAGATCCTAAACCTAGGGTTAGGATTAGAAGCCCCAAGGGGTAAGTTTTAGTTAGAAACCGGACGGCCGAGCGGTTTATTTTTATTAGTTAGGTTTATTTTAGTTAGGCGGTTCTGTTAGTTAAACCCTAGGCCCATTTAGTCTATCGGCGCCTAGTGCATAGTTTAGGCCCATTAGGCCTTTTCTTTTATTTAGATTTTCTGTTTTAGCGATTTGTTTCAAATTTCAAAATGTATATCTTTTGTTCTGTTTAATATTTTTAGTGATTCTTTTTTGTTGGATTGCAAATTTTATGTAGTTTCTGAAAAACATATATTTAGCTATGTTAAAATAATTAAAAATGCTTTAATATTGTTTTAGTCAGAATAGCAAATCTGCTATAGTTTTAGTTAGAAAAATTATTTTTGCATGATTCTTTTTGCAATCACTTTATTTTGATATTGCCAAACCCTAGAAATTAACTTTGGTATTTTAGGATTAATAAATAATTAATTCTAGGCAGAATCCTATTAATCCTAATTAATTGATTAGTTCTGTTTTCCTAATTAATTAATTAGTAAATTAATTTATTTTTAACTTGTGATTAGTTATTCTAGGTTTGTTTCTGTCATTCCATTAGATGAACTTTTATTCATAATTAATAAAAGTTTTAAATTAATTTTCTTAATAGAAATTGGATTAGGCCTAAAGTGAGTTTTATAATAGCTATTTAATTAATTCTTTTTGCTCCTAATTGCTTAGTGAATCCTTTTCTGTTAAGTTAACCTAAAACCATGATTAGGTTATTTTAAGAAATTTTGTTTTATAAAAACTATTTTTGCTATTGTTTGGAGTAGGGAAAACTTTGAATTGGTTTCTTTGAGTTTTCTTTTGGACTTGGTTTTGATTGTTTGGTTGTGTTATGTTATCCTTGTTATCTTGTGTGATCCTCTTGCTTTGTGCTTATTATGTTATTGTTTGTCTCGGTAGAGTTCTGAGTCTAAGCTTGCTACTCGACTCTTTAGCTTACGAGGATCATCGGCAAGGCAAGTTTTGATCATGTTATTTCTATACCTATGTTTTTGTGCATTAGTAGTTGTCACCACCCCACCATTGCATGCAGTAGTGAAAATCTTGAAGTCATTAAACTTGAGTAGTATCATGTGGTAGGATGAACCAATCCCTTGTTACCATGGCCCCGGACGTAGTAGTTATTTTGCTATGCTCGTGAGGCGGGATTTGTGGTGAGTGAAATCCATAAGCAAGATGTGAGAGTCAATGATGATGACAACCCATGGACTACAATGATCAAGATGGACTTGGAAAATCACTCTTTGGGTGGAGGGCGGTTGACGGGCACCTGGAGCACCAGTGGTGGCGGGATGCATGGAGAAGCGCCATGACATCTGCGGAAAGCTTCACCCAGCCACGAAGAGAAGGATGGATGCCCCATGACCGGAAGCTTACATGCAGCCGCAAGCCATTATGGGCTCTGGCTGGGTTGACCCTAGTAGTGACGCTGGCTGGGCGGTACTACGAGAAGTAGACGAGCGGTAGGATTGGATGGGTACCGCGGTGGCGGAAGAACTCTTTGGAAGACCTGTTTCATTAGTCCGTCTTCAAACACCATGAAGTGCGAAGACTTTAAAGGAGGAATGATTCTTGCGGGAAAGTCATAAACCTCTGCAGAGTGTTATAACCTAATCGATTAGCCGTGTCCCGATTCACGGACATTTGAGCATCTGGACCTTGGAAGTATTCGGATATCTCAACACTTAACTCTAATGAATTAATTTGATGGGTTTAAGACTTAATAATAATTTGGGAGCGAGATATTGGTTGGCGGAACCATCTCAATAACTACCAACAATTTGTAATAATTTGCAAACAAGTCCTTTGTAGTAGGATAAAATTGGCTTTACGCAAATTGATGAAACTTAGAGCTCCACACCAAATATGCATATAGAGTTAATAACTTTATTATTGTTATTCTTCATAACTTGCCACTTATTCCAAAAGCTGACCTACATGGCTGCAACGTATTATGTTGCGAGATATATCCGATCGGGAGTGGGGCTACGCCCGCGCTTAGCGATTGCCCTTTGAGTCGGATGGACTCGCTTTACCTCGGCCTTCGCAGCATTTTAGTTTATTTCTCATGAGTTGGCCTTGAGCGAATTTATTCCCTTGTAATAAAGACTCTATATGAGAATCGATTAATGATATTCAGGTGTGATTGAACTTTGATTACTTTATCGATGTCTTTGTGAGTACCGGCATGATCTTGGGATGAATGCATACGTAGATTTGACCGATTTTGGGTCAGTCGCTCTGAGAGATGGTATCGAGCACACGCTGACCGTAGGATCGTAACCCCTAGGATCGGAAAGCCATAGCGAGACCATTTACTTTGAACCCTCTTTCATTCTATATTTCTTCCTGATCTATTCGACTCTTCTCTCCTTTGCAACATTCTAGATGGCCATCGAGTTCACCCAGTTTTGCTCCGGAGTTACGCCGGCCCGATGAGGCGATGCCCTTCGAAGGAAGCTGGTCGGATGGTGAAGCTGCTGAAGATTGCTCGCCCTCGATCACGGGAAACCCACTAATGCACTTCAAGCGGACACCCGCTCTGATTGAGGTGCATATCCTGTGGAGGACCTTTGGAGGACGACGGAGCCTATCAACTTTGAGTTCACGAGTTCAAGCTGGATCATCGGAAGAGGCGTGGCGATCTACCGAGCCCTTGGACATCTCCGAGAGGAGTACAGGACCGAGCTCGATCACTCGAGACCTCGCCATGGTTTCTCGCAGGCAAGGAATGGAGATATCATCCGTACCATCGAGGGCGATTCCTCTCTCTTACATTCAGGACTTGGAGTGTCTTCTCGTGAAGCGGAGATTCAGGCTCGCCGTAACTTCAAGACACATCGGAAGCTTTGTTCCATGAACTGGGCTGGAGGAGAAGGCTCGCAGACTTCCTTGGCCATGAGGAAGAAATCACGGACTTCATGGAGATAGTCGACGACCTGAAGATGAAGCTTGCCGCGATAGAGGAAAAGATGGACTTGGGAGAGGATCTTTACCCGAGTGGAGATGAAGCACCCCTCGTGAGCAATGATCAGGATTTCGAAGGGAGTACCACTGAAGGAAACCCCAAGAGGAGGCGCCACTAATGCAGACTTTTAGTCGACCACCATGCTATCTTTTACTTTTCGTCGATCAGTTAGGCCGATGTTTTCCTTCGATTAGTCATGAGCTTTTGTAATCGAGTTTGAACCATGTTTGAGTGGAATGAATAAATGTTTGGTATGTTATGATTGTGCATTCATATGGGTAGTGTTATTTCTCATAGACCATTGTTCTATTCTAAATTTCTCATCCACTCCAAAACACCAGATGCCTCAGAGGCGTGACCTTTGGTTTCCGCCGAACTCACCCAGCTGCTCCAACAGCAGAATGCACCGATGCAGCTCGATTGAGAATCGAACAACCCGCCAACAATCCACCGCCACCACCACCACCCACTGTGGACAACTTGACTCGATTTACGAGATTGAATCCGCCGGTGTTCTCTAGTAGCACCGAGCCGATTGTGGTGATTTAACGCTCCGCAAGATTGGAAGAGAGCTAGTCACCGTTGGATGCACCGATCTTTGAGAAGGTGCGCTTTGCAGCGCATCAACTGGATGGACCTGCAGCTTCTTGGTGGGAAAATTACACGCCACTTTTCCCTTGGGTGGCATCACTTGGGATCAATTCCAGCAGGCCTTCGACTTTGCTCATGTCTCATCTGGAGCCATGAGTGCCAAGAAGCGTGAGTTCGCAACTTACGCCAGGAAATCGTCTTGTGCACGAGACGTGGAGGAATTCAGCAAGCTTGCTCGCTATGCCCTCGATGATGTGGCCACCGATGCATAAGCGGGAGAAGTTCTGGAGGGACTCAATGATGAATTGAGCATGCAGCTTATTGTGGCTACTTTCAACAACTACCGGGAGCTGGTAGACAAGGCCACCATCACGGAAGGCAAGCAGCAGCAGATAGAGAGCCGCAAGAGGAAGTACAGCCGGGGAAGCACAATTGAGGAGCTCGTGAAGCCCGCTATGCACCGTACTCGGAGGGCACATCCATCACAACCATGGAGGTCATAACCATGGTGGAAATGGAAACAACCGCAGCCAGGACAACAAGTCAGGCCATGGCAATGGCAATGGCGATGGTAATGGCAATCAGCACCGTTCTGCCCGGCTCGAAGGATCTGAGCCACATCACCTGCTTCAAGTGCCGAAGGCAGGGCACTCGCCACCGACTGCCCGGAGGCCAAGCAGAGAGCAGGAATGGCAATGGAGGCTCGTGAAGAAGCCCAATCCCTTCCCTCGTGCTCAAGTGAATCACATCGGCGTGGAGAGCGTCTATGATCAACCGGATAATCGTGGTTGGTAAGTTTTATTGAATTCACGTTCAGTTTTGGTTCTGTTTGATTACGGTGCAGCGATTCATTCATATCAAGGGTAGTTGTGGATAAGTACGGATTACGCACTAGAACCCTTAGAAGCCCCTCGCGTCGGGTTCGCAGGAGGAGAAATGATGGCAGGTTTAAGCTGTCCTGCAAACCTCAACATCGGGAACCACAAATTTCCGTAGAACTCATAGTGTTGGAAACTCAGACCTTGGATGTAATCCTAGGCATGGATTGGTTGTCAAAGTATGAAGGAAACATTGATGTGCCAACAAGTCTATTCTGCTCACCACCCGGAGCGAAGAGGATCAAAATCGAGCGAGCACGGCCGGATGAAGAATCAGTGCATTCCCTCACGGGAGTTGTTCAGGAGGAAGTGCGATGGTGCAAGAATTTCCGATGTGTTCCGGAGGAATTACCGGGAATGCCACGGACAGAGACATTGAGTTTCGATTGAGTTATTGCGGCACAGCCCCAATATCCAAGAGACCTTATCGGATGCCACCGAATGAGTTGAAAGAGATCAAGGAACAAATAAATGAGTTATTGGAGAAAGGATATATTCGCCCAAGCTCATCACCTTGGGGAGCCCAGTTCTTTTGGTAGAGAAGAAGGATGGAAGCTTGAGGATGGTTGTGGATTACCGTGCATTGAGCGAAGTAACCATCAAGAACAAGTACCCTCTGCCCATGATCAATGACTTGTTTGATCAGCTTGTTGGAGCCAAGGTATTCTCTAAGATCGATCTTGATCGTGGTATCATCGATTGAAAATTCGTGAAAAGGATATACCCAAAACAGCATTCACCACCAGGTATGGTTTATACGAGTATACCGTCATGTCATTTGGATTGACTAATGCTCCTGCATACTTCATGAATTTGATGAACAAGGTGTTCATGGAATATTTGGACAAGTTTGTCGTGGTGTTCATCGATGACATATTGATATTCTCCAAGAGCGAGGAAGAGCATAAGGAACATTTGCGTCTAGTTCTGGAGAAACTTCGAGAACATCAGCTGTATGCCAAATTCAGCAAATGTGAATTTTGGTTGAAGGAAGTTGGATTCCTCGGACATGTTATTTCAGGAGAAGGAATAGCAGTTGATCCCGCCAAGGTTGAATCATCACCGATTGGCGGTCACCCACCTCATCAAGGAGATCCGCAGATTTTCTCGGACTTGCAGGATACTATCGGAGGTTCATTGAGAACTTCGAAGATTGCCAAGCCCATGGTGAGCTGTTGAAGAAGGAAGCCAAGTATGTTTGGACCGAGGAATGTGAGGCCGGTCTTGAGAATTGAAGAAAGCGGTTGGTCACAGCTCCGGTGTTGATATTGCGGACATACATAAGGAATACCAGGTCTATTGTGACGCTTTCGTCAAGGACTCGGAGGAGTATTGATGCAGGAAGGCAAGGTTGTAGCTTATGCATCCGACAGCTACGGCCTCATGAGATGAATTATGCCACGCATGATTTGGAGTTAGCAGTGTTGTGCATGCACTCAAGACACAGAGACATTTCCTCATTGGAAATCGTTGTGATGTCTATACGGATCACAAGAGTTTGAAATATATCTTCACGCAGAAGGAATTGAACCTCAGG
The DNA here is from genome assembly GCA_021605205.1 of Aegilops longissima. NCBI lineage: Eukaryota > Viridiplantae > Streptophyta > Magnoliopsida > Poales > Poaceae > Aegilops > Aegilops longissima. The sequence goes on from CM038678.1 coordinate 579,313,714, forward strand.
CAGAGGAGATGGCTAGAATTGATAAAGGACTATGACATGAGATTGCATTACCACCCCGGTAAAGCCAATGTTGTAGCAGATGCCTTGAGCCGTAAGAGTTATGTGAATACTCTTACCGCAGGAGGATTACCCCAGGAGTTGGTCGATGACCTCAGAGATCTCCGACTGGAGATAGTTCCGAAAGGATTTGTCGCAACTCTGGAAGTTCAGTCCACCTTGACCGAAAGGATTCGTGAAGCCCAGAAGTCGGACAAGGAAATCGATGAGATTAAGCAAAAGATGGAGGAAGGAAAAGCTAAAGGATTCCGAAAGGATGAACATGGAACTGTATGGTTTGAGGATCGTATTTATGTGCCCAATGATCCCGAGCTCAGGAAGCTAATTCTTCAGGAAGCTCATGATTCCCCGTACTCAATTCACCCCGGCAACACCAAGATGTACCTGGATTTGAAGCAAAGTTTCTGGTGGACAGGTATGAAGAAGGACATTGCCGAGTACGTGGCCGTATGCGATGTTTGCCAACGTGTAAAGGCAGAACATCGAAGCCAGCAGGTTACTTCAACCTTTGCCGATTCCGATTGGAAATGGGAGAAACTTGGTATGGATTTCATCACAGGATTACCGGGACCCGTTCAGGTTATGATTCTATCTGGGTAGTAGTTGATCGTTTGACTAAGGTAGCTCACTTCATTCCGTGAAGACTACCTATACCAGTGCCAAGTTGGCCAAGATATACATGACCAGGATCGTATGCGCATGGAGTTCCGAGGAAAATCGTGTCGATAGAGGAACGCAGTTTACCTCAAAGTTTTGGAAGCAATTGCATGAAACTTTGGGTACGAGGCTGGAATTGAGACAGCCTTTCATCCAGACAGATGGATGGACCGAGAGAGTAAATCAGATTCGGAGGACATGTTGAGAGCTTGTGTGCTAGACTATGGGTCTAGCTGGGATGATAATTTGCCCCACGCAGAGTTCTCGTACAACAACAGATTATCAATCCGGTTTGAAGATGGCCCTTTCAAGCTCTATACGGAAGGAGGTGTAGAACACCATTGTTGTGGGATAGCGTTGGAGATCGATCACTTTTGGTTCCGATCTTATCAAGGATTCGAAGAAAAGTCAAGCTGATTCGAGACCGGCTCAAGATAGCACGATCACGACGGAAGAGTTATGCCGACGATGAAGCGCAAGGAGGTGACTTACGAAGTGGGAGACCGAGCATATCTTCGTGTATCTCACTTCGTGGAATCAAGAGGTTTGGAGTCAAGGAAAGTTAGCACCCGATTCATTGGCCCTACAAAATCCTCGAGCGTCGTGGAGAAGTTGCATACAAGTTGGAATTGCGGAAGGATTGTCCGGAGTTCATGATGTCTTTCACGTTTCTCGATTAAAGAAGTGCCATGCAGACATGGCCGATGTTCCGTTGAGAGACACGGTGCCCTAGAGGCCATACAGCTTGCGGTGATTTGACTTACAAGGAGAAACCCGTCAAAATTCTCGAGACTGCAAGCGAGTCACCCGCAGCAAAGTCATCAAGTTTTGCAAGGTCTTTGTGGAGTCACCACACCGAGGAAGAAGCCACACAGGAACGCGAAGAAGATCTTCGTCGAGACCATCCGCACCTATTTGCTAGCCAACCCGAATCTCGAGGGCTAGATTCATCTTAAGGTGGTAGGTTTGTAACATCCCAAATTTTCCTATTTGGAATGTTTTACAATTATAGCTAAGCATCCTATGCATCCTGTTTGAATTTGAATACCATTTGAAGTTTCAGAGAGTTTTGAATTTGAAATTTGAATTCCAAACTTTGGCATGTGGGAAACAATTCCAAAACCAAGCACGATAAATACTTGATCAAAAGTATGAGAGGAGCAAACATGACACTCCAAAAATATCAGAGGAAACAATGCCAAAAGAATTGGATCCAAATCTGAAATTTTATTTGAATTTGAAAAAAATGGATTTTCATAAAGTTTGGATTTTGCCTTTGGAAAAATGTTCAAATGAAAGGGAATATTCCCCTGATCATTTTGGTATATATATACCCTATATAAAATATTTATAGTTTAGGTTTTATTTTTGTTTTGGTTTTATTAAAAAATAAAGGAAAAACCTTTTCAGGCGCCACCAAGCCACCCAGCCCAGCCAGCACCGCCCCTCGGCCACCCACGCACCAGCCCACCAACCGCCCACTAGGCCAACAGCCAGCCACCGACCGCCCGCCACCCCTCGCCCGATTCCCTAAGATTCGGTCGACCGACCAACCTCCCCTCTCTCCTCGCTGACCAGTGGGACCCCCCTCTTCTTCCTCGCCCACGCTTGAACCTCATGGGAGATTCACGGATCCCAAGAATCTGGGATCCCGATCGCCTGATGCCCTTCCGCCTCACCGAGGCCCGGCTATATAAGCCAAGTCCCCGCACCCCATTCCCCCTTAGCCTCGCCGAGCCCTCTCCTCTCTCTCCCGGCACGCTGGAGCCCGAGCTCACCTCCGCTTGAAACCCTCGCCGTCGCCGCTCTGGTGCACCCCGACCCACCCAACTCCACCGAACCATCCCGAGCTCCCAAGACCTCCCGACGCCTCCCCGGCTCGCTGGCGCTCAAGCCCGGAGCACTCTCGCGCCGCCGCCGGCGTCGCTGGAGTCCGTAAGCCCTGCATCCCCTCCACTGTTAGATCCTAAACCTAGGGTTAGGATTAGAAGCCCTCAAGGGTAAGTTTTAGTTAGAAAACCGGACGGCCGAGCGGTTTATTTTTATTAGTTAGGTTTATTTTAGTTAGGCGGTTCTGTTAGTTAAACCCTAGGCCCATTTAGTCTATCTCGACGCCTAGTGCATAGTTTAGGCCCATTAGGCCTTTTTCTTTTATTTAGATTTTCTGTTTTAGCGATTTGTTTCAAATTTCAAAAATGTATATCTTTTGTTCTGTTTAATATTTTTAGTGATTCTTTTTTGTTGGATTGCAAATTTTATGTAGTTTCTGAAAAACATATATTTAGCTATGTTAAAAATAATTAAAAATGCTTTAATATTGTTTTAGTCAGAATAGCAAATCTGCTATAGTTTTAGTTAGAAAAATTATTTTTGCATGATTCTTTTGCAATCACTTTATTTTGATATTGCCAAACCCTAGAAATTAACTTTGGTATTTTAGGATTAATAAATAATTAATTCTAGGCAGAATCCTATTAATCCTAATTAATTGATTAGTTCTGTTTTCCTAATTAATTAATTAGTAAATTAATTTATTTTAACTTGTGATTAGTTATTCTAGGTTAGTTTCTGTCATTCCATTAGATGAACTTTTATTCATAATTAATAAAAGTTTTAAATTAATTTTCTTAATAGAAATTGGATTAGGCCTAAAGTGAGTTTTATAATAGCTATTTAATTAATTCTTTTTGCTCCTAATTGCTTAGTGAATCCTTTTCTGTTAAGTTAACCTAAAACCATGATTAGGTTATTTTAAGAAATTTTTGTTTTATAAAAACTATTTTTGCTATTGTTTGGAGTAGGGAAAAACTTTGAATTGGTTTCTTTGAGTTTTTCTTTTGGACTTGGTTTTGATTGTTTGGTTGTGTTATGTTATCCTTGTTATCTTGTGTGATCCTCTTGCTTTGTGCTTATTATGTTATTGTTTGTCTCGGTAGAGTTCTGAGTCTAAGCTTGCTACTCGACTCTTTAGCTTACGAGGATCATCAGCAAGGCAAGTTTTGATCATGTTATTTCTATACCTATGTTTTTGTGCATTAGTAGTTGTCACCACCCCCACCATTGCATGCAGTAGTGAAAATCTTGAAGTCATTAAACTTGAGTAGTATCATGTGGTAGGATGAACCAATCCCTTGTTACCATGGCCCCGGACGTAGTAGTTATTTTGCTATGCTCGTGAGACGGATTTGTGGTGAGTGAAATCCATAAGCAAGATGTGAGAGTCAATGATGATGACAACCCATGGACTACAATGATCAAGATGGACTTGGAAAATCACTCTTTGGGTGGAGGACGGTTGACGGGCACCTGGAGCACCCAGTGGTGGCGGGATGCATGGAGAAGCGCCATGACATCTCTGGAAAGCTTCACCCAGCCACGAAGAGAAGGATGGATGCCCCATGACCGAAGCTTACTCTGCAGCCGCAAGCCATTATGGGCTCTGGCTGGGTTGACCCTAGTAGTGACGCTGGTGGACGGTACTACGAGAAGTAGACGAACGGTAGGATTGGATGGGTACCGGCGGTGGCGGAAGAACTCTTTGGAAGACCTGTTTCATTCGTCCGTCTTCAAACACCATGAAGTGCGAAGACTTTAAAGGAGGGAATGATTCTTGCGGGAAAGTCGCAAACCTCTGCAGAGTGTTATAACCTAATCGATTAGCCGTGTCCCCGGTTACGGACATTTGAGCATCTGGACCTTGGAAGTATTCGGATATCTCAACACTTAACTCTAATGAATTAATTTGATGGGTTTAAGACTTAATAATAATTTGGGAACGAGATATTGGTTGGCGGAACCATCTCAATAACTACCAACAATTTGTAATAATTTGCAAACAAGTCCACTGTAGTAGGATAAAATTGGCTTTACGCAAATTGATGAGACTTAGAGCTCCACAGCCAAATATGCATATAGAGTTAATAACTTTATTATTGTTATTCTTCATAACTTGCCAGCTTATTCCAAAAGCTGACCTACATGGCTGCAACGTATTATGTTGCGAGATATATTCGATCGAGGAGTGGGGCTACGCCGCGCTTAGCGATTGCCCTTTGAGTCGGATGGACTCGCTTTACCTCGACGCTTCCGCAGCATTTTAGTTTATTTCTCATGAGTTGGCCTTGAGCCGAATTTATTCCCTTGTAATAAAGACTCTATATGAGAATCGATTAATGATATTCAGGTGTGATTGAACTTTGATTACTTTATCGATGTACTGTGAGTACCAGCATGATCTTGGGATGGTACAGACACAGAGATTTGACCGATTTTGGGTCAGGTCGCTACAGAGAGACTTTGTTGCTAGGAAACACGCTAAGGAAAGAGAACTGTGGGTTCAAAAACCTATGCCCTTTCCACCTAAGTCAACTAAAAAGAAAGACGATCAAGAATTTGAATGCTTTGCTGAAATGATTAGGCCAGTCTTTTTGCGTATTCGCTTGACTGATATCTTGAAAATGCCTCCTTATGCAAAGTACATGAAAGACATCATCACCAACAAAAGAAAAATACCGGAAGCTGAAATCTCCACCATGGTTGCTAATTATACTTTTAAAGATGGAGTACCTAAAAACTTGGAGATCTGGGAATACCAACTATACCTTGCTCCATCAAAAGAAACTATGTGAAAACTGCTTTATGTGATTTAGGAGCTGGTGTTAGTGTTATGCCTTTCTATTTATATAAAAGTCTTGATTTGAAAAAACTCACACCTATTGAAATATCTTTGCAAATGGCTGATGAATCAACTGCCAGACCTATCGGTATTTGTGAGGATGTGCCTGTTGTTGTTGCTAATGTTACTATCTTGGCTGACTTTGTTATACTTGAGATGCCCAAACGACAACATGTCGATTATCCTTGGTAGACCATTCTTGAATACTGCTGGGGCTGTTATTGATTGCAATAAGAGCAAGGTCACTTTTCATATCAATGGTAATGAACATACAATGCACTTTCCGAAGAAACAATTCCAAGTGAATGGTATTACTGTTATTGAAAAATCTTCCACAATCACTATTGGAAGTTTTCAACTACATCTACCTACGGCCAAAAAGAAATATTAAATGCTTATTGTTGGGGACATTCATATCCCGTTGAGGTAACTTAGTGATTTACGAAAGTTCTTCGGTTTCATGCTAATCGGAAGTGGTTGTTAATACGACTTGACCAACCTTATTAATGGATCATTTTTTAGAGGTATGAAGTGATGAATTCAGTGAGCTCTACCTTCTGTCCCTACCTTTTGTTTTCTGTTTTTACTAGTTGAATAAAATAAAATGTCATGTTTTGTCTGTTTTTCTGAATTTCCCATGCAATAAAAAAATGACCCAAAAATAGAAGTTCTCAGAATGCTCTGAAATTTTAATACGATTTTTTCTGAATATTTAAGAATTTTTGGTGCAAATAATATCGGAGGGAGGTGCACCAGGTGGGCACAACCCACCTGGGTGCGCCAGGACCCCCATGCGCCCCTGGTGGGTTGTGGTCCCCACGTGGCCCCTCTCACTTATCTCTTCGTCCCACATCATCACATACCTCCATAAAAAATCACCATTGCTCTCTCTCTCTCTCTCTCTCTCTCTCTCTCTCTCTCTCTCGTGTTCTTGCTCTCAAAACCGCGGATTTCGATCTCTTTGCTTGAAGCTCCATTTTTGAAACTGTTTCGGGGGATTGTTGCTTGGTATGTGACTCCTCTATTGGCTCAATTAGTTTTTGCTTTAGTGGTTTATATTTAGAATAATTAGTTACTCTTGGTGCCACTGTAGATGAGCTTGCATGTTGAATTCTTAAGAATTCTAAGTAGTTTGAATGCTTGATATGGCCTCTATGCATACCTATGAGTAGTTGCTACCAATCTTATAAATTTTTGTCGAGAAAATTTTTGTGGACTAAAAATTTCAAAATTATGTTCATAGTAAAAAGATGAGTATGTTTAGGAAGTTTGCTTCCAAGAAGAACTCTAAGGGAGTTATTGGGGAGTCATCTGACAGTGATCTCCATGCCCGCAGAATGGTGGAGGTACGGCCGTGCGAATGGCCGCATAACCCGTTCTTGGAAGGGGGCGAAATCCTTCAAGAGTTTACACAATATGCTGCTAGTGCCGGCCTCACCGACTTCATCACAGCTGAATGTGAACAGTATCATCTCCTCACAAATTCCTTTGTGCAAAGTTTTCATTTCTTAGTTAGGAATAAGCCACCCGAGGTGCAATTCTATTTATATGTCGAACCCCATCAGATACCGCTTACTGATTTGTGACATATGCTTGCTCCCTTCTGATGGTGGTTTAGTAGAACCTAGGCCAGCGGAGTTTGATGGTTTTTACCACACACTGACAGTGGGGGATGAGAGAGGGGTGTCAAGTGTCACCGCCATTGGCTTACACTTTCCTACTGTGCATTATTTTGCTCCATTCATTACGAAGTGGTTGGTTGCTAGAGAGAAGGTAGGTGCACTCAGTGCCCCAGACTTTGCTGTTTTACGTCGTGCACTATATGGCGACAACACTTATAGCTTGGGAGCTATTGTGGCACGTCACCTCCACATTAATAGATCCAAGGGTAAAATACATGGTGGCATTTATGCTACTCGCCTAGCGAGTCACTTTAATGTCCAGCTACGCCATCATGATTATCCCTTGCCCAAGGTTTACCTAGATCGTGCGGCTTTTGCACACCACCACTTCATTGATACCGAGAACACCACTATGGATATTCCTTATAACTTGGTCTTTAGTGAGAGTACCTATGATGTTATTCCTTTGCCTGCACCTACTTAGTTTGATCCTAATGCCAGGGGTGGATACATGATTATGCCTGAGGACATCGTCGCCTACCAGAACAACCTAGCTATAGCACAGGCGGAGCCTCAGTAGTGGGATCCTCAGGTGCCCGCTCCCCAACACTTCAACGTGGGACCTGAAGGCTTCTTTGAGTGGTGATTACCAAGTTAGGCCAAAAGCCTAAGCTTGGGGGAGTACGTATTTCCACCGATGTTACATTCATGCTTACATATTTCATTCCAGTTGTCGGTGTCCACACTCTTTCATTGTATTATCCATGCTAAATTTATTTTCTCGCTTCTTCTTGTATGTTTGAAAAACTTTGAGAAAATCCAAAAATATATTTCCTGCCTCTTTTCGGTTTTCTTCCTAGTTTAGATTGTAGTACTAAAAAGAAAACCCAAAAATATTTCCTTGTTCTTCTTTTTCTTATTGGGAGTTTTCCTGTGTAAATAGTTTTTCTCGTTTTTTGTTTTTCTTTCTTTAAGTTGCTTTCTTTCAGAAAAACCAAAAACTCCAAAAATATTTCAGTGTGTTTCTCTGAATTTCTTTTCCCTTTTTATTGAGTCATACCGAGGAGAAGACCACCATGAAAATGTTGAGTGGCTCTCATATGCATTATTGCTGATCTAACAAAGAGCCCTCATTACTTTTTTTCTCTTGTTGAACAAAATGTTTGCAGATCCCAGCTTAGTCCACTCCAGGCGCACCCAGGTGGGTTGTCCCCACCTGGTGGCCCCGCAGACCCGGAAACCTACGCTATAAATCACATATTTCCAGAAAAAAACCAGGGAGAAAGAATTATCGCGTTTCATGAGATGGAGCCGCCGCCACCTCCTGTTCTTCATCGGGAGGCCAGATGTGGAGTCCGTTTGGGGCTCCGGAGAGGGGGATCTTCGATCTTCATCATCAGCAACCCTTCTCCATCTCCAATTCCATGATGCTCCCCACCGGGAGTGAGTAATTCCTTCATAGGCTCGCTGGTCGGTGAGGAGTTAGATGAGATTCATAATGTAATCGAGTTAGTTTTGTTAGGGCTTGATCCCTAGTATCCATTATGTTCTAAGGTTGATGTTGCTATGACTTTGCCATGCTTAATGCTTGTCACTTTGGGCCCAGGTGCCATAATTTCAGATCTGAGCCGTTTATGTTATCACCATTATATCTATGTTCTAGATCCGATCTTGCAAGTTATAGTCACCTACTACGTGTTATGATCCGGCAACCCCGGAGTGACAATAGTCGGGCCCACTCCCGGTGATGACCGTAGTTTCAGGATTTCATGTATTGACCGTGTGCTAATGCTTTGTTCCGGTTCTCTATTAAAAGGAGGCCTTAATATCTCTTAGTTTCCAATAGGACCCCGCTGCCACGGGAGGGTAGGACAAAAGATGTCATGCAAGTTCTTTCCATAAGCATGTATGACTATTTACGGAATACATGCCTACATTATATTTATGAACTGGAGCTAGTGCCATTCGCCCTAGGTTATGACTGTTATATGATGAATATCATCCAACGAATTCACCGGTCCAATGCCTACGAATTTCTCTTATATTGTTCTTGCTAAGTTACTATTGCTATTGTCACTGTTGCACTTGCTACAAAATCATTGCTATCACTATTATCGTTACTATTGTTGTTGCTACTACTATCAAAACTATCATACTACTTTGCTGCAGATAATTAATCTCCATGTGTGGTTGAATTGACAACTCAGCTGCTAATACCCACAAATATTCTTTGGCTCCCCTTGTGTCGAATCAATAAATTTGGGTTGAATACTCTACCCTCGAAAACTGTTGCGATCCCCTATACTTGTGGGATATTAGTGGCCTGTTTGAGATACATGATATATCGCAACAAATGAAATTACACATGCAAAATAAATTCAATAACAACAAAAGGCTGGTTGGCATAAAATTTGATAGCATGAGCAGATAAATGCACCACCAGAAGCTCAGAAGCACAAATCATTTGACCTTAGTGGAAGGGTTTCATGTTGTAAAAATCTGGTGGAGCACCGTAATCTTTGTCTTCTTTTCCCATGTGCTATTGAACAATGAAGCAACTGTCTAATATTCTGGTTTCAAAATCACACGTATCTTGTTTAAAATGGTCTATCTTTGTGTGCTCTTGTTTCAAATGGTCTTAGTTAGGGATTGAACTTGTGTCTGGAGCACATATATACCATTTTGTCGAGATCTTGTTCATGAGGTGTCTTCGACAAGGTTACCTAACAACCAACCCCGTATTACGCAGGAAGGTGCTTTTGGCACTGTTATATTTGGGTTTCTTAATTTTAGACCTTGGATAAATCCACCCAATCCAGTGGGATTGGCACCCAAATTTTGGATGGGAGGAGTGACATGAGCATCGCCGCGAATGGTGTACCGTCCACTATAGTGACAGATACACCATCGAGGTCAACAATCCAGTGATAGATACACCATCAATCCGAGCTTGTAGATAATTCCATGTTCGGCTATTTTATTAGCTAAGTCCTCAAAGCTAAATATCTTTTCAACTTTCGATAGTACATCACCTAGCTCTGATGTCCTAGCAACCTCCTTCTCCACGAGGTTCTAATACCAATTGAAAGAATTGAGATGGACTTAGAGGGGGTGAATAGGTACAATTACAATTTTTAATTACTTTTAGCAATTTTAGGCTATATGCAGAATATGAAAGTGAGCCCAATAATCGTAAAGGTGACTCTAGTGTTAGCAATATAATGAACAACAAAAATATGATAAACAAGTAGAGGACAAGGAGACAAAGTAACCACAAGTAAGGAACTAGGGTTAGGGATAATCAAAACTCCATAGACGAGGATGTATCCCGATGTTCACTTCCTTGGAGGGAAGCTAGTCACCGTTGGAGGGATGGGTGTTACCACGAAGGCTCACCCAATTCTCCTTAAGATATCACAACGAATGTGATTCTCAACCACTAGTTGTAGACCTTGAAGCAGCCTCCAAGCCTTCACAAAATTTTTGGTGTGAATCGAAATAACCGACTCCTCACCGGAGCACTCCCACCGCCTAGGAGTCCCCAACCTCCAAGAATAACAAGATCGAAGGGGAAAAGCTCAAGACAAATTCAAATCACGAATCCCTTTGGTCAAGAGTTGGGGAAGAAGTAGATCTATCACTTGGCGGAATATCTCTCTGGGATCTAAGATTTGGTGCAAGAGACAATGAGAGGGAGCACTTGTGTGTTCTAGGGTTTATTCAAAATGAGTGGTCAACCCTCTACTGATGTGTTAGAGGGGTATATATAGTGGAGGCCTAGAATTATCCATTTGAGAGCAAGTGACAGTGTCGAGGATGTCCGGATATAAGTCCGGTTGTCCGCCCCCTCGATTTGTGTACACATAGGCTATAGAGTATTTGCTCAGATAGAGGACCCGGGCATCCGTCAGGAAGCCCGAACATCCCACCAGGCATCGATAGCCCATACATACGGGCATGAAACTGGGCATCCAGCAATAGCGGCACAAGCTACTAGAAGTTTGCCAGATTTCTAGCCAAGGGCCAGGACATCTGGCGACCTAGTGAGACTCCAAACATCCGACCAAGAGCTCACACATCCGGCAAAGTAGCTAAAGCCGAGATATTTGGTCGAGGGCCCGAACATCTGACATGTTAACAGAAGCTACTGATGTCTGGTCAGAGTTTTGGCCAGAGGTCCGAACATCTGGCCATATATACTTGTGCATCCATTTTGCATAAGTCATGTGGGTATTTGGTAAGGTATATGGCCTTGGATATTTACGAACCCCATTGATCCCCTCTTAATAGTGCATGATCCCTATACTCAAGAGCAAAACAAGAAAAGTACGCTTTAATATTGTTGATCTCCTTTCTTGAGCTATATTCATTTCAATGGGTCCATGATCCACACACAATAGTCACATGGGGACTAAAACCTGTGATACACTTAGGAAACATAATTAGTCCCTTAAATATGTATTGTCATCAACATCAACATATGGTTTGAGGGTATGATTGTACTTTCAACTACTCACACATGATAATCGGAGCAACAAAGTTGAGGTAGATAACTTTGACAACAATTTCCCCCTTCCGGCGGACTACGAGAAGACTCCAGATTAGATCGTATTTGTACTACTATGAACACATAGTTCAGTGGATGGATTAGTCGCATCTCATCATGGGAGTAGCGATGATGTAGAAGAAGAAGGCAATAGAACTTCCCTTGGCAGAGTGTCAGAATATGAATTAGAGATGAGTTCTGCCTCGGATCGCAAACTTGCAACGATGGAAAAAATTACATAATAAATATGTTATGACTCACGAGGTATATGTAAGTGTCGAGGCAAAGGTAGGAAACGAGGGGACCTCTTGTGACATTTCCGCTTAATAGGAATGATAACTATTCATAAAAATAAGGTGGACCTTCTTTCAGAGAGCCAATGTGAAAGGAATCTCAAAGTTAAGCGTGCTTGGCTTGGAGCTATTTAAGGATGGGTGACCGACTAGGAAGTTGATCTCAGTTGCGCACGAGTGGGGACAAAATGCGCAGAAAAGAGTAGTGTTGGTTTGTAGGACCAGTCTAAATCCGGATGTAACACCCTGGACTCGCTGGGTTTGGCTGAGGCCTTACTGAAGGAAATATGCCCTAGAGGCAATAATAAAGTTATTATTCATTTCCTTATATCATGATAAATGTTTATTATTCATGCTAGAATTGTATTAACCGGAAACATAATACATGTGTGAATACATAGACAAATAGAGTGTCACTAGTATGCCTCTACTTGACTAGCTCGTTAATCGAAGATGGTTATGTTTCCTAACCATAGACATGAGTTGTAATTTGATTAACGGGATCACATCATTAGGAGAAGGATGTGATTGACTTGACCCATTCCGTTAGCTTAGCACTTGATCGTTTAGTATGTTGCTATTGCTTTCTTCATGACTTATACATGTTCCTATGACTATGAGATTATGCAACTCCCGTTTACCGGAGGAACACTTTGTGTGCTACCAAACGTCACAACGTAACTGGGTGATTATAAAGGTGCTCTACAGGTGTCTCCGAAGGTACTTGTTGGGTTGGCGTATTTCGAGATTAGGATTTGTCACTCCGACTGTCGGAGAGGTATCTCTGGGCCCACTCGGTAATGCACATCACTATAAGCCTTGCAAGCATTTCAACTAATGAGTTAGTTGAGGGATGATGTATTACGGAACGAGTAAAGAGACTTGCCGGTAACGAGATTGAACTAGGTATTGAGATACCGACGATCGAATCTCGGGCAAGTAACATACCGATGACAAAGGGAACAACGTATGTTGTTATGCGGTTTGACCGATAAAGATCTTCGTAGAATATGTGGGAGCCAATATGAGAATCCAGGTTCCGCTATTGGTTATTGACCAGAGACGTGTCTCGGTCATGTCTACATTGTTCTCGAACGCGTAGGGTCCGCACGCTTACCGTTTCGATGACAGTTTTATTATGAGTTTATATGTTTTGATGTACCGAAGGTTGTTCGGAGTCCCGGATGTGATCACGGACATGACGAGGAGTCTCGAAATGGTCGAGACATGAAGATTGATATATTGGAAGCCTATGTTTGGATATCGGAAGTGTTCCGGATGAAATCGGGATTTTACCGGAGTACCGGGAGGTTACCGGAACCCCCCGGGAAGTTAATGGGCCTTAGTGGGCCTAGGTGGAAGAGAGGAGAGGCGGCTAGGGCTGGGTCTCGCGCCCCTCCCCCCCAGTCCGAATAGGACAAGGAGAGGGGGGCGGCGCCCCCCTTCCTTCTTCTCCTCCACTCCTTCCCCCTCCCAAGTCCTAATCCAACTAGGAAGGGGGGAGTCCTACTCCCGGTGGGAGTAGGACTCCTCCCGACGCCTCTCCCTTGGCGGCCGCACCCCTTGCTCCTTTATATACGGGGCAAGGGGCACCCCATAGACACAACAATTGATCGTTTGATCTTTTAGCGTCTTGTGTGCCCCCTCCACCATAGTCCACCTCGATATCTGTGGCGGTGCTTAGGCGAAGCCTGCGTCGGTAGAACATCATCATCGTTACCACGCCGCCGTCTTGTGAAACTCTTCCTCAACACTCGGCTGGATCGGGGTTCGAGGGGCGTCATCGGGCTGAGCGTGTGCTGAACTCGGAGGTGCCGACGTTCGTACTTGATCGGTCGGATCGTGAAGACGACGACTACATCAACCGCGATTCGCTAACGCTTCGCTTCGGTCTCACGAGGGTGCGTGGACAACACTCTCCCCTCTCGTTGCTATGAATCACCATGATCTTGCATGTGCGTAGGATTTTTTTTGAAATTACTACGTTCCCCAACAGTTACACCATTGTGGATCTCGACCACTGTAGCGAGGCGGCCCAAGGAGGGGGGCATGGGGACCCATGTGGGCCCATAGGGCTCCTCCCATGTTGTGATTTGGCAGGTGTCTTAGGTCCCACATTTCTTGTACCGACGTATTTTATTTTATTTCGATTTTGTAACTTTGTAATTTTTTGCAAATATAGACACAAAGATAGAAAACTGGCTTTTCTCACTCTGCTAATATCTTAGTCCAAAAGATCATAAAATAGTACTCCCTCCGTTTTTATTTGCTCTACATATTAGGTTTGATTGAGGTCGAACTTCGTAAAGTTTGACCAAGTATATAAAAAAAATATAAACATTTACCATATAACATATCTATATGATGTGAAAGTACATTCAATAATAAATCTAATGGTATTGATTTGTTATTGTATATGTTAATATTTTTGTTTATAAACTTTGTCAAAACTTACAAAGCTTAACTTTGATCAAAGCTAATACGCAGACTAAATAAAAACGGAGGGAGTATAAGATGTTTTTTGACACCGGACTCTAAAAACACCTTATAAAATGGACTCTAAAAATGTCTTATAAAAAGTTATAGAGGGAGTACATGTTATGACAAGAAATATAGCATGAAAATGATCCAGCTCTCATCTGCAGCAAAAAATAAAATAAAATCTGGCACTAATGGTCATATATTCTTGTATATCTCATAAAAAAAGGGCATTGTCGTCTGATAAAGATTGCAATCCAAGGGCAGAGGTCACACTCTTTGACTGTCAGACGACCGAGCAGCTTCTTGTTGCTTAGCTGGTCAACTTCGCATTGGGCATTAGCTCTCGAGCTGTACCATAATCCTGTAGGATGAAGGTCAAAAGCTGCCTGGTCTCCTCTTGACCTGCTCCGCGCAGCGTCCCGTAGCCTGGCTAGGGCGTCGCTGTCCGACGTCTCTTCCGGGAGTCACCGTAGTACATCAATGCACACGCTTCCGCGGTCTATGTTTATTGCAGGTTCTGGAACAACTCAACTCGCACTACCTGTATCAACTTTGCATCACACTATACATACATGAGACGACGTGTTGACACGACCGGAGGCAGATCCCGAACATTTCTACTCCCTCCATTCAGAATTATTTGTCGTAGAAATGGATATATCAAGACGTATTTTAGTTCGAGATATATCAATTTCCGAGACAAGTAATTCCGAACGAAGGGAGTAATAGAGAAAGCAACACCAGTCAACCTTCGTAATAATTTTTCTTGTACGTACCTGCGTCTACCATATGCCACAAGACGCACCCGTCAACCTAAATCAAGGACGAAGAAAATCAATCTGTGGGCCCGTTTCGTGGACCAGCATAATCAAATGCCCCTACCGTTGACAATTGTGATCAGCGTAAAAAGATCTCTGAACGTGAACATAGTTTGACACGAAGGTGAATGCAATGCAACGTCTTCGCCTAAGAGCAGCGCTCCTTCGGTTTGTAGGAATCTTGTATGAGTTTTATAGAATAGATTTTTTAAAGAAAAAATTTCTATGAAGCCCTTTGGTTTGTAGGAATGAATTCCTATTCCTATGTAGTATATGATTCAATCCTTCACATTTTAAAGGAAAAAACATTAACCTAAACTCAATGGAAAAATTCATATCCTATGCATCAAATGACATCTTTTTCTTTATAGGAATTGAGATGCATGTCATATCATTTTTCATAAAGTTCTTATTCCTATGATATTTCTATCCTATGAATCAAAGAATGCCAGGTTTAGAGGAAGTTGGACAAAAGAAGCACTCCAAGTGATCCCATAATAAACATGATTTCTTTAGGGATTCGGTGTAATCCGCCCAACGTCCTAAATATTTTAGAGACGACCCTTCCCATAAAATGCCGCAGCAGCGCGCCGTCGCCAGACCCACAGCGCCGCTGCCCTGCCATCGTTGACCGCTGACCACCTGCCTGACCGTCGCTGCTGACCACCTCGTCCGCTGTACGCCGCGGCCGAAGCCTGGCACCGGTGTCGCGTTACCGCAAAAAATCACTTTTAGAGAAGTTTTTTCGGAAACTTGGAAAATACCTCACCTGTGAACTTCCCCTAGGTTATATGGGCACCCCTTAAACCACTTTTACGGTGAGTTAACTCACAGTAATTGTTGGAGACACCATAGTCTGCTCCGGTAAGTTAACTCATAGTAACTGTTGGAGATGGTCTAACCTAGACGTCATAGTCTGCTCCGGAGAGAGAGAAAAAGAGAGTGATTCAGCGATGTCTCTTAGTAGGAATAATGTTTTCATGTTTTATCATCGTTCTGATGGTGCGTCTAGCATCGTCAAAGTGCATGTGGAGGTGCATCTTTCTCGGATCTCGCAGGATTCGGTAGGTGCTGGTCTTCGGTGGATCTGTTTGGATCCGGTCTTTGTTCGTCTTCGTTTGAGTGATTACAAGCTCGATCCTTCTGATATATGACTTTCTTCATCAGTGATGATTGTTGCTCTGGTGCGCTGGTCCTATGGAGCTTTAGCATGACGACTTCCTGACTGTTTACTATAACAAGGTTTGTCCGGCCCCAGTTAGGGAGGGGTGATGACGGCAGCGCGCCTTCGGCTCGCTCCAGTGCTTGTAGTCGTCGCTATGCGGTCCACGAACATGGTTGTAATTTTTATTACATCTGTTGTACTTGGTACTACCATGATTGAAATTGAACAGATTGGAAGATTCTTGAAAAAAATATATTTTATTTTAGAATTGCCTTGTAAATGTTGGATTCGTTTAATACACAGTCTCTGAACGTGAAAAAAGAAGATGAAATGGAACCTCTGAACGATTACGTAGTTGGCTGACGTTGGCAGAGCAGCGTCCGTCTATAAAACTAGCTCCACCAATATCGCTAGGTACTCCACAAACTGATCACCTCCTAACAGAGTGGGTACATCTCAGCTCAAAAAAATCCACTCTCTGTAACCTCCTGCGACTCACGAGATCCGGATGGCATTTCAGCAAGAGGCCGTAGGAAAACTATGGGAGGAGCTCGGCCACGGCTACAATCTCAGCGCCAAGCTTCTGGCTTTGCTCAGCCAACCCGGTCACCTCCTCGATAGCCATGGCCAGGAGATGGCTGTGGCCATAAGCCAAGAGCTTTCTCAGGTGTTCAGGGCGTCTCTGTCGATGCTCAACCCCGGCAACAGTGGTAGGGTGGTGGAAGGCGGGGCGACAGCGCCCGAGGCTGCGATCATGGAGGGTAGCATCAGCCAGGCCACTCCGGCGATCATCAGGTTCACTGCTGATTTACTAACACTGATCCATCTCGATTAGCACTTTCCTGGTTAGTTGTTTGTTCTGGCTGCTTCTTTACTCTGTTGTTTCCATGAACCAATTTAGTGGAGAAGAAGTTACTCCCCCAAGAATAGGTAAAGAAGAGGAGATTACAGCCGAGCCTTACAAGGATGGTTACAAATGGAAAAAATATGGGCAAAAGAACATTAAGAACAGGAAGTTTGCAAGGTGAAGTGGTTTTCTTAATGCGAGTTCTCCTATCTATCCGCAAATATCATGCATGGTACTTACCCCAACTGTAGCCAAATCACAGAGCCATCTACTTTTTTTGTTTAATACATCACGAACAAGAACTAATACAAATAATGGTGCACATACATTGTTGGAAGAATTGTATATAAGTGTTTGAGCAATGGTTATATGTAGAAACATAAGGAGATTCCACACGTTAAGACTATGAGATACATTTTCAATACATATGAAAAAGTCAAGACCAAACTCTAATTATTTTTTTACCGCAAATAGTTTTACAAATACCCCATTCATATCATAGAAGGCCAGCACTTTTGGATGAGGTGTGAACTAAGATAAATTTCAGGGGCTGGATCTATAGCTAATTAATTTCAAATAGGGCATTGATTTATGTATTTGATTTATGGACCAAGAGTGAATCAGAATCATCTTTTCTTTCTGCAAAGTGAATTAGAATCATCTCGCTAGAGATAACATGCCCTTTCAATGTATTATCCTTCATTTATTTATAAAAAAATAAGTAAAAATAAAATAAAACAGTAGCGTTAAAAACACTTTGTAGTCCTTTTTCATATGTTGCCAATGGTTATGGAATTTCGTGGAGATACAGAACATAACACCCCTGCCTGCGCAAATCTCATTATCTTAGGTATTTCTTGAAAAAAAATTCAACCTACAATTCCATAAACTTGTGTTCGTTTATATTTCCGCCAAATGCATTAATTGAGAGAACTCACACACTCATGTGTGATAGAGAAAAAATGATTCAGATCCGAATATGCCATCGAAGTTTACTCATTTACTCCCAATGTGCAAATATTTCTTTATTGAGGTCGAAGCTTGTCAGTTTTCTAGAAACCTTAAGATCACCCTTTCTCGTAACGGATATAGGTATAAGTGGGAAATTTCTCATATTTTAAAACCATGTTGAGTGGTTTCAAAATACAAACAAAAGCTATCAAAGTACATACTTAATGATGCTGAAATGTTGCCAGAATGTTGTTGAAATACTGAGAGTAAAATGGTATTTTCAACCCACAGCAGTATATTTGTTAGTGATTTAACAGTCAATAAGCTGTCAACCAACAAAAGGTACATGGGAAATCAAGACACAAAAAACGCTTCCTTTTTGCGATGGATTTGCTTACCCGGAATAAGTATGTAGCAAATGAACATGCATGCATGTGCCTTATTTTCGGCCTCGCACGGTAGCTAGACTGGTCACCTACGTCCTAGGAGCTGCAACATGGTGTCCAAGCCACCTCAGAGCAATGAATTTGCTAGTCTGCCAATCTGAGTGAGTACAATGGAATCTAAACTCAGCAAGCAAGTTGCGTGAATCGCTTTCAGGAACTAATGACATGCATGCGCCATGCCAACGACTTGCCCAAAAACGTCAAGCTAGCTAATTAAGCTCGTGAACAGCGTCCCGGTGTCCAAAAAAGGATGGTACCTGTAGATACAGTACAATAATTTCGATTGGGACCAGGCAATAATTTCGGCACATCCTCGTCGTCAGTTCCTCACATTCGTGTACCCGTACGTTCTTTGCGTGGCCCAGCTGATCGACCGACTCTCTACCTGTATATGCAGGTTGTACTTCCGATGCATGCATAGCCATGAGCGCGGCTGCAGGGCGAAGAAGCAGGTGCAGCAGCAGGATAGCAGCATCGGCAGTCCTCCATTGTTCAAGGTCACCTACCTGAACGAGCACACGTGCCACCAAGTGTTTCTCAACGTGAACATCACCAATGCAAATTTACCCTCGACGAGCACTACGACAAGGAACGACGCCGACTTTGATCCTGCCCGCCGCCACCCCCACGTCGGCGGGAACGGCGAGTTAGAGGACAGAATCATGACCTCGACCTTCAGCACGGTCATCGGCGGAGCTGCCCCTGCTGCTCCGTCGTTGTCGCCCTTGCCGTCGCCGCCTCCCGTGGAAGCGAGCCCGAGCGATCCGGCGTCGTACGACACGGGTGGCCGACAGTCGCCGAGCCTGCTGGACTTGAGCATGTGCCTGGACGAGACGATGATGGACGAGATGTATTTCTCGTGCGGTTCGCCATTTCCTCCGGTCGAGGCACCCGCAGCTCCATGGTCGTTGTTGTCCTTGCCGCCGCCGCCGCCACCCATGGAAGCGAGCTCGATTAATCCGGCCGCGTACATGCCGTCCCGCGGTGGACACTCACTGAGCCTGGACGCGATGACGATGGCGGAGATTTTTCTCTGGAGCAGCCCGCTATTTTCTCCACGTTGAGGCAGCTGCAGCGCAGCCAATCAGCCACGACGCCCAACGCTGTCGCCGGCTGGTTCATGGACACAGCGTCAGCATGGCCAGAGTACAAGCGAGCAGTGAGTGGTACAAGCAAAACATACAGTAATTAGTGATTAGTTACATGGAAGGGACGTGCATCTCCGTGTGAAATTTAGTGGTAATATGCAGTGAGTTCAGATACAGATCTTGTTCAGACGCACGGCTTAAACGGCGACTCATATAGTATGTAACTAGCTAGTAAGTAGCTAGCTAGCTAGGGTCCTGCTTTACTTTAGTGGTGAAACCTTTACTTTCGTGATGAAACTTGATGTTGATGAATTCAACTTGTGAGAATTGAGCAGTATGCCTGTAGCTAGCATGCAGTTTGGGTCCACCGCATGTGTCCACATCCTGGGATTTCGAGGAACATTCGCCATAGTTCGGTATTGTTGAATGTTGATACAGTTCGATACTGTTGATTATAAGTTTGGTTATAGTATATTCTAGTTGTGTGCGTCATTTTCAATTTTTTCGACAACAGGGATATATTAATATCAAGATGATATCAATTACACCTAGCCTCTTCGACAACATAATATCCAAAGCAAGTCTAGACGTCACAGATGCACACAACCAAAAAATAGAAGAAGAAAAAGGAAAAGAAAGGCCCCGTCGAAACAAAGAGAGGCTCGCACGAGCAAGAGCACCACCAATGGTGGCAACACCTAGACTCCAAAAAAGATTCTTCAAAAACGACACCTTTGGAAGAGAGATGCTACACTTACGATTGTTATGTATCTTACGTAGGATCCGACATGGTAATTTTCTACTAGGCCTTATTTGGGGACACGGGCCCACCCTGAAATTTAGGGGTGGGGGGGGGGGGGCAGTTTAGTTAGGGCGAAGTGAATTTACGTAAGGTTTCGTAAGTCATCATGCAGGTGTAGCATTATTGCCTTCAGAAAGGTTATAGTGCACAAACACCATTGGCGTCCGGTCCAATCATCATAGTCAGATCCAGTGTTCTCATCCTGGAGAAGGTCAAATTTCCAAACAATGCCTTCAATAAGGAAACGACTAGCAAGCCGCCATTGCCACGTAAAAGACCTAGGGTTTTCACCCCGGAAACTGAGACAGCCAAGAACGAAGTCTGCCGGTGTCACTGCCCCACTCGTCGAGATTACTGCTGCAAAACTCCAATCGTCCGACACACAAACTTCTTCCGATCTCTCCCATTCAGTCTTCTTCTTATATCACCACCATTACAAAGAAGTCTCACATAGTATAAGTGTGTAGAAACTTTGGGCTTCGATCCATCTTGACATACGCACCTCCGTTAATCCGTGGCAGATGAGGTGGATAATGCGATGTGGCGGCGCCGCCGCTTGTACCTCGTCACGTTGATCCGTGTGCAGCGCCGAAGATCTCGGGTAATGGCGAGAAAACGGTACCAGACAAGGAACATCGGCGGGCAGCCGCGGATGTCATCATGCCCCTTGCCTCACTCTGGACGACCAGAGCTGGAGGGGCAGATGCCTCACCAGATTGTGACCGAACGCCGTTGTCCACGCCGTGATCGGTGCCACAATCTTGGCCATGTTGTCTCAGCAGATCAGATCAGATCGACAAAAGGATGTGGGGATATGAGGTTGAGCAAGGGCGAGGGGAAAAAAGGAAGGAAAAATCGAGGACAGCCTCCTTTGGCGGCAGCAGTGATAGGGTAGGAGGGGCCGCCAGTAGCTGCAGGTTGGGTTCCCCCGTGTCGCCCGATTGAGGACGACGCGGTGTCGAGAGGTGGGTACGCATCATTTTCATTTCGGTCTTGATATTCTTTGTCATGGCTTGTTTGAGAGGAACTAGACCGTGCGAGACCGAGCGTTTGATGAAGGGTAAACCCTAAATGAATCATAAGACCACAATATTCAGAAAGTCATGAAACGGAGAAAATCAAAATGATAACACTGTGAGTGGTGGCATGGATAAATTATCGGGCACAAGAGAAGTTGTTCTTAGACTTTCTTCGTCGTGTTGAAGTTGAACTGAGTTGTGTTGAGCTTATTTAGTTACTTGGTAAGCAAAGAAGCCATGAAGCAGTAAGGATGTGAATGAACCTTGGACGACAATGGGGGATTTAATTGAAACCATGTGGCAAGCCGAACATTTCGTGTTCTCGAAGATCGGAAGGGCAAATGGCTAGGTTCAGTGATATTTATATTTTTGCAAGGGCATCTCTAAAGCGGACACAGTGTTCGAACCACTTTTGCCATCCAACGAGGATCCTTATATGTCCATTTAGGGCATCTCCAATGCCGACCCTCAAACCATCTGCACCCGTCCGGACCGCACGGTCTAGACGTGTTGTGCCATCCAACGCAGGCCTATATCGGTCCGATCGGCGGTCCAGGCCGCTGCCACATCCGCTTCTTGTTGCCCAGGCGCACCATTAACCCCCTCACTAGCCCGTGCGCGCTTCCCGCCTGAAATAGTCAGCGTCGTTCCAGAGAATCAATGCCGCATTCATGCCTGACAAGAGCGGACGCGACCTCTCACTGCTACCAGCATTGAAGCGGTGCGGTGGCTGCGCCGCTTCCCGGTGCAGGCGACTGCTCCATGTTCAAATGACACCCCATCAATCCATTGCTCTACATTAATGATATGCGGTTGCCGAGGAACCTACTCCAGCGCCACCCATTCGTCCGTCTGCCGCCCACCATTAAGCATACCGCCGCAGCCCATTGCCATCCGCCCACTATATAAACTCCAGGCCCAGCCATAGCCCTAGTCATCCTCCTCCGATCCCTTTCTCCTCTCCGCACTACGCCTGCCATGGCCTCATCACACTCCAAATCCCTCTGGGACACCCTCTCCTCGGAGCAGAAGAAGGAGATGACCGGCTATTTCTACCGACTGGCAGGTCGGCCAGCAGACGGAGGACGATGACGCCACAATGGAGGATGAGTCGGTGCCACCCACCACGCCGGTGCATGCCAGCCTTACCATCAGCGAGGCCCATGCGCACTACACAAACATGTTGCGACAGGAGCAGGAGGCCAAGATCTTGTTGGGGAACGCAGTATTTCAAAAAATTTACCTACGATCACGCAAGATCTATCTAGGAGATGTATAGCAACGAGCGGGGAGAGTGTTGTTGGGGAACGTAGTAATTTCAAAAATTTTCCTACGCACACGCAAGATCATGGTGATGCATAGCAACGAGATGAGAGTGTTGTCTACGCCCTCGTGAGACCAGCAACGAAGCGTTGACGCAACGTAGAGGAAGTAGTCGTACTTCTTCCCGATCCAACCGATCCAAGTACCGAACGTACGGCACCTCCGAGTTCTGCACACGTTCAGCTCGATGACGTCCCTCGAACTCCGATCCAGCCGAGTGTTGAGGGAGAGTTTCGTCAGCACGACGGCGTGGTGACGATGATGATGTTCCACCGGCGCAGGGCTTCGCCTAAGCTCCGCGACGATATGACTTCTCCGGCGCAGGGCTTCGCCTAAGCTCCGCGACGATATGACCGAAGTGGAATATGGTGGAAGGGGGCACCGCACACGGCTAAGGCAAGATCCGTAGATCAACTTGTGTGTCATGGGGTGCCCCCTGCCCCCGTATATAAAGGAGACAAGGGGGAGGTGGCCGGCCAAGGGGGAGGCGCACCAAGGAGGAGTCCTACTCCCACCGGGAGTAGGACTCCCCCCCCTCTTTCCTAGTTGGACTAGGACTTGGGGAAGGGGGAAGAGAGAAGGGGTGCGGCCCCTCCCCCTAGTCCAATTCGGACTAGGCCATGGGGGGGCGCGCGGCCTGCCCTAGGCAGCCCCTCTCTCTTTCCCGCAGGGCCCAATAAGGCCCAATACTTCTCCCGGCGAATTCCGTAACTCTCCGGTACTCGAAAAATACCGAATCATTCGAACCTTTCCGAACTCCGAATATAGTCGTCCAATATATCGATCTTTACGTCTCGACCATTTCGAGACTCCTCGTCATGTCCCCGATCTCATCCGGGACTCGAACTCCTTCGGTACATCAAAACTCATAAACTCATAATATAACTCACATCGAAACCTTGTTGCGTGCGGACCCTACGGGTTCGAGAACTATGTAGACATGACCGAGACACCTCTCTGGTCAATAACCAATAGCGGACCTGGATGCCCATATTGGCTCCTACATATTCGACGAAGATCTTTATCGGTCGGACCGCATAACAACATACGTTGTTCCTTTGTCATCGGTATGTTACTTGCCCGAGATTCGATCGTCGGTATCCAATACCTAGTTCAATCAAGCATGGCAAGTCTCTTTACTCGTTCCGTAATACATCATCTCACAACTAACACATTTAGTTGCAATGCTTGCAAGGCTTATGTGATGTGCATTACCGAGAGGGCCAGAGATACCTCTCCGACAATCGGAGTGACAAATCCTAATCTCAAATATGCCAACCCAACATGTACCTTCGAGACACCTGTAATGTACCTTTATAATCACCCGATTCACGTTGTGACGTTTGGTAGCACCCAAAGTGTTCCTCGGCAAACGGAGTTGCATAATCTCATAGTCATAGGAACATGTATAAGTCATGAAGAAAAGCACTAGCAACAAACTATACGATCAGGTGCTATGCTAATGGAATGGGTCATGTCAATCAGATCATTCAACCAATGATGTGATCCCGTTAATCAAATAACAACTCCTTGTTCATGGTTAGGAAACATAACCATCTTTGATTAACGAGCTAGTCAAGTAGAGGCATACTAGTGACACTCTGAGGTTTATGTGTTCACACATGTATTATGTTTCCAGTTAATACAATTCTAGCATGAATAATAAACATTTATCATGATATAAGGAAATAAATAATAACTTTATTATTGCCTCTAGGGCATATTTCCTTCAGTCTCCCACTTGCACTAGAGTCAATAATCTAGTTCACATCGCCATGTGATTTAACATCAATAGTTCACATCTATATGTGGTTAACACCCATAGTTCACATCGACATGTGACCAACACCCAAAGGGTTTACTAGAGTCATAATCTAGTTCACATCGCTATGTGATTAACACCCAAAGAGTACTAAGGTGTGATCATGTTTTGCTTGTGAGACAATTTTAGTCAACGGGTCATCACATTCGAGCCGTAAGTATTTTGCAAATTTCTATGTCTACAATGCTCGCACGGAGCTACTCTAGCTAATTGCTCCCACTTTCAATATGTATCCAGATTGAGACTCGAGTCATCTAGATTAGTGTTAAAACTTGCATCGACGTAACCTTTTACTTATTTAACCTTTTTCACTTCCATAATCGAGAAACATATCCTTATTCTACTAAGGATAATTTTGACCGCTGTCCATTGATCTACTCCTAGATCACTATTGCACTCCTTGCCAAGCTTAGTGGTAGGATATGCAATAGATCTGGTACCTGACATGACATACTTTATAGAACCTATGGCTGATGCATAGGGAATGACTTTCATTCTTTTCTATCTTCTGCCGTGGTCGGGTTTTGAGTCTTACTCAATCTCACACCTTGTAACACAGGCAAGAACTCTTTCTTTGACTGTTCCATTTTGAACTACTTCAAAATCTTGTCAAGGTATGTATTCATTGAAAAACTTATCAAGCGCCTTGATCTATCTCTATATATCTTGATGCTCAATATGTAAGCAGTTTCACCGAGGTCTTTCTTTGAAAACTCCTTTCAAATACTCCTTTATGCTTTGCAGAATAATTATTTCCGATCAACAATATGTCATTCACATATACTTATCGAAATGCTGTATTGCTCCCACTCACTTTCTTGTAAATACAGGCTTCTCCAAAGTCAGATAAAACCATATGCTTTGATCAAATCATCAAGCATATATTCCAACCCCGAGATGCTTGCACCAGTCCATAGATGGATCATTGGAGCTTGCACATTTTGTTAGCATCTTTAGGATTGACAAAACCTTCTCGTTGCATCATATGCAACTCTTCTTTAATAAATCCATTAAAGAATGTAGTTCGACATCCATTTGCCGATTTCATAAAATGTGGCAATTGCTAACATGATTTGGACAGACTTAAGAATCGCTACAGTTGAGAAAATCTCATTGTAGTCAACACCTTGAACTTGTCGAAAACCTTTTTGCGACAAGTCGAGCTTTGTAGATAGTAACACTACTATCAGCATCTGTCTTCCTCTTGAAGATCCATTTATATAACATGGCTTGCCGATCATCGGGCAACTCCATCAAAGTCCATACTTTGTTTTCATATATGGATCCCATCTCAGATTTCATGGTCTCAAACCATTTCGCGGAATCTGGGCTCATCATCGCTTCCTCATAGTTCGTAGGTTTATCATGGTCTAGTAACATGACTTCTAGAATAAGATTACCGTACCACTCAGTGCAGATCTTACTCGAAGATCTACGAGGTTTTAGTAGCAACTTGATCTGAAGTTTCATGATCATCATCATTAACTTCCTCACTAATTGGTGTAGGAATCACTTGGAACTGATTCTGTGATGAACTACTTTCCAATAAGGGAGAAGGTACAATTACCTCATCAAGTTCTACTTTCCTCCCACTCACTTCTTTCGAGAGAAACTTCTTCTCTAGAAAGGATCCATCTTAGCAACAAATATCTTGCTTTCGGATCTGTGATAGAAGGTGTACCCAATAGTTACCTTTGGGTATATTATGAAGACGATTCGATTTGGGTTCGAGCTTATCGGTGAAAACTTTTTCACATAAGCATCATAACTCCAAACTTTTAAGAAACGACAGCTTAGGTTTACTGTTAAACCATAGTTCATACGGTGTCGCCTCAACGGATTTAGATGGTGCCCTTTTAATGTGAATGCAGCTATCTCTAATGCATAACCCCAAAACTATATCTGTAAGAGACATCATAGATCGCACCATATCAAAATAAAGTACGGTTACGACGTTCGGACACACCATAATGTTGTGGTGTTTCAGGTGGCGTGAGCTGTGAAACTATTCCACATTGTTTTAATTGAAGACCAAACTCGTAACTCAAATATTCATCTCCACGATCAGATCGCAGAAACTTTATTTTCTTGTTACGATGATTTTCCACTTCACTCTGAAATTCTTTGAACCTTTCAACTATTTCAGACTTATGTTTCATCAAGAAGATATACCCATATCTGCTCAAATCATCTTGTGAAGGTCAGAAAATAACGATACTTGCCACGAGCATCAACACTCATTGGATCGCATACATCGGTATGTATTATTTCCAATAAGTCAGTATCTCGTTCCATTGTTCCGAACAACGGAGTTTCAGTCATCTTGCCCAAAAGGCACGGTTCGCAAGCATCAAATGATTCATAATCAAGTGATTCCAAAAGTCCATCAGCATGGAGTTTTCTTCATGCGCTTTACACCAATGTGACCTAAACGGCAGTGCCACAAATAAGTTGCACTATCATTATTAACTTTGCATCTTTTGGTTTCAATATTATGAATATGTGTATCACTATGATCGAGATCCAATGAACCATTTTCATTGGGTGTGTAACCATATAAGGTTTTATTCATGTAAACAGAACAACAATTTATTCTCTTACTTAAATGAATAATCAGATTGCAATAAACATGATCAAATCATATTTATGCTCAACACCAAATAACACTTATTTAGGTTCCACACTAATCCCGAAAGTATAGGGAGTGTGCGATGATGATCATATCAATCTTGGAACTACTTCCAACACTCATCGTCACTTCCCTTCAACTAGTCTCTGCTTATTCGCAACTCCGTTTCAAGTTACTACTCTTAGCAACTGAACCAGTATCAAATACCGAGGGTTACTACTTAACACTAGTAAAATACACATCAATAATCTGTATATCAAATATACCTTTGTTCACTTTGCCATCCTTCTTATCCGCCAAATACTTGGGGTAGTTCCGCTTCTAGTGACCAGTTCCATTGCAGCAAAAGCACTTAGTCTCGGGCTTAGGTCCAGACTTGGGCTTCTTCACTCGAGCAGCAACTTGCTTGCCGCTCTTCTTGAAGTTCCCTTCTTCCCTTTGCCCTTTTCCTTGAGACTAGTGTTCTTGTCAATCATCAACACTTGATGCTCTTTCTTGATTTCTACCTTCGTCGATTTCAACATCACGAAGAGCTCGGGAATCGTTTTCGTCATCCCTTGCATACTATAGTTTATCACGAAGTTCTAGTAACTTAGTGATGGTGACTAGAGAATTCTGTCAATCACTATCTTATCGGAAGATTAACTCCCACTTGATTCAAGCGATTAAAGTACCTGCACAATCTGAGCACATGCTCACTAGTTGAGCGATTCTCCTCCATCTTTTAGCTATAGAACTTGTTGGAGACTTCATATCTCTCAACTCGGTATTTGCTTGAAATATTAACTTCAATTCTGGAACATCTCATATGGTCCATGACGCTCAAAACGCCTTTTGAAGTCCCGATTCTAAGCCGTTAAGTATGGTGCACTAAACTATCAAGTAGTCATCATATTGAGCTAGCCAAACGCTCATAACGCCGCATTTGCTCCTGCAATAGGTCTGTCACCTAGCGGTGCATTAAGGACATAATTCTTCAGGCAGCAATGAGGATAAACCTCAGATCACGGATCCAATCCGCATCATTGCTACTAACATTTTTCAATACAATTTTCTAGGAACACATATAAAAACATAGGGAAGCAACAACGCGAGCTATTGATCTACAACATAATTTGCAAAATACTACCAGGACTAAGTTCATGATAAATTAAAGTTCAATTCATATTACTTAAGAACTCCCACTTAGATAGACATCTCTCTAGTCATCTAAGTGATTACGTGATCCAAATCAACTAAACCATGTCCGATCATCACGTGAGATGGAGTAGTTTCAATGGTGAACATCACTATGTTGATCATATCTACTATATGATTCACGCCGACCTTTCGGTCTCCGTGTTCCGAGGCCATATCTGTTATATGCTAGGCTCGTCAAGTTTAACCTGAGTATTCGCGTGCGCAACTGTTTTGCACCCGTTGTATTTGAACGTAGAGCCTATCACACCCGATCATCACGTGGTGTCTCAAAGACGAAGAACTTTCGCAACGGTGCATACTCGGGAGAACACTTCTTGATAATTTTAGTGAGAGATCATCTTATAATGCTACCGTCAATCAAAGCAAGATAAGATGCATAAAGGATAAACATCACATGCAATCAATATAAGTGATATGATATGGTCATCATCATCTTGTGCTTGTGATCTCCATCGCCAAGCACCGCCATGATCACCATCGCCACCGCTCGACACCTTGATCTCCATCGTAGCATCGTTGTCGTCTCGCCAACTATTGCTTCTACGACTATCGCTACTCCTTAGTGATAAAGTAAAGCAATTACATGGCGTTGCATTTCATACAATAAAGCGACAACCATATGGCTCCTGCCGATTGCCGATAACTCGTTACAAAACATGATCATCTCATACAATAAAATATAGCATCACGCCTTGACCATATCACATCACAACATGCCCTGCAAAAACAAGTTAGACGTCCTCTACTTTGTTGTTGCAAGTTTTACGTGGCTGCTACGGGTTGAGCAAGAACCGTTCTTACCTCACATCAAAACCACAACGATATTTCGTCAAATAGACTCCTTTTAACCTTCTCAAGGACCGGGCGAGCCACACTCGATTCAACTAAAGTGAGAGAGACAGACACCCGCCGGTCACCTTTAAGCAACGAGTGCTCGGAGCGGTGAAACCAGTCTCGCGTAAGCGTACGCGTAATGTCGGTCCGGGCCGCTTCATCTCACAATACCGCTGAACCAAAGTATGACATGCTGGTAGGCAGTATGACTTGTATCGCCCACAACTCACTTGTGTTCTACTCGTGCACATGACATCAACGCATAAAACCAGGCTCGGATGCCACTGTTGGGGAACGTAGTAATTTCAAAAATTTTCCTACGCACACGCAAGATCATGGTGATGCATAGCAACGAGATGAGAGTGTTGTCTACGTACCCTCGTAGACCAGCAACGGAAGCGTTGACGCAACGTAGAGGAAGTAGTCGTACTTCTTCCCGATCCAACCGATCCAAGTACCGAACGTACGGCACCTCCGAGTTCTGCACACGTTCAGCTCGATGACGTCCCTCGAACTCCGATCCAGCCGAGTGTTGAGGGAGAGTTTCACAAGACGACGGCGTGGTGACGATGATGATGTTCCATCGGCGCGGGCTTCGCCTAAGCTCCGCGACGATATGACTTCTCGGCGCAGGCTTCGCTAACCTCCGCGACGATATGACGAAGTGGAATATGGTGGAAGGGGCACGCGACACGGCTAAGGCAAGATCCGAGATCAACTTGTGTGTCATGGGGTGCCCCTGCCCCAGATATAAAGGAGACAAGGGGAGGTGGCCGCCAAGGGGAGGCGCGCAAGGAGGAGTCCTACTCCCACCGGAGTAGGACTCCCCCCTCTTCCTAGTTGGACTAGGACTTGGGGAAGGGGAAGAGAGAAGGGTGCGGCCTCCCTAGTCCAATTCGGACTAGGCCATGGGGCGCGGCCTGCCCTAGGCAGCCCTCTCTCTTTCCGCAGGGCCCAATAAGGCCCAATACTTCTCCCGGCGAATTCCGTAACTCTCCGGTACTCGAAAAATACCGAATCATTCGAACCTTTCCGAACTCCGAATATAGTCGTCCAATATATCGATCTTTACGTCTCGACCATTTCGAGACTCCTCGTCATGTCCCCGATCTCATCCGGGACTCCGAACTCCTTCGGTACATCAAAACTCATAAACTCATAATATAACATCATCGAAACCTTGCGTGCGGACCCTACGGGTTCGAGAACTATGTAGACATGACCGAGACACCTCTGGTCAATAACCAATAGCGGACCTGGATGCCCATATTGGCTCCTACATATTCTACGAAGATCTTTATCGGTCAGACCGCATAACAACATACGTTGTTCCTTTGTCATCGGTATGTTACTTGCCCGAGATTCGATCGTCGGTATCCAATACCTAGTTCAATCTCGCATGGCAAGTCTCTTTACTCGCTCCGTAATACATCATCTCACAACTAACACATTTAGTTGCAATGCTTGCAAGGCTTATGTGATGTGCATTACCGAGAGGGCCAGAGATACCTCTCCGACAATCGGAGTGACAAATCCTAATCTCAAATATGCCAACCCAACATGTACCTTCGGAGACACCTGTAATGTACCTTTATAATCACCCGATTACGTTGTGACGCTTGGTAGCACCCAAAGTGTTCCTCGGGCAAACGGAGTTGCATAATCTCATAGTCATAGGAACATGTATAAGTCATGAAGAAAAGCACTAGCAACAAACTATACGATCAGGTGCTATGCTAATGGAATGGGTCATGTCAATCAGATCATTCAACCAATGATGTGATCCCGTTAATCAAATAACAACTCCTTGTTCATGGTTAGGAAACATAACCATCTTTGATTAACGAGCTAGTCAAGTAGAGGCATACTAGTGACACTCTGTAGGTTTATGTGTTCACACATGTATTATGTTTCCGGTTAATACAATTCTAGCATGAATAATAAACATTTATCATGATATAAGGAAATAAATAATAACTTTATTATTGCCTCTAGGGCATATTTCCTTCAAGTGTGTCCATGTACCCTCGTAGACCAACCGATCCAAGCACCGAACGTACGACACCTCCGCGTTCAACACATGTTCAGCTCGATGACGTCCCTCGAGCTCTTGATCCAGTTGAGGCCGAGGGAGAGTTCCGTCAGCGCGACGGCGTGGTGAGGGTTATGATGAAGTTACCGGCGCAGGGCTTCTCCTAAGCACCACGACGATATGACCGAGGTGTGTAACTGTGGAAGGGGGCACCGCACACGACAAAGAGATTGTCTATTGTGCTATTGGGGTGCCCCCTGACCACATATATAAAGGAGGGAGGGAGAGAGGAGGCCGACCAGGTAGGGCGCGCCAAGGGGGAGTCCTACTTGGACTCCTAGTCCAAGTAGGATTCGCCCCCCCCTTTTCCTTTCTTCCACCAGAGGGAAAGGGAAGGGAGAGAGAGGGAGAAGGAAAGAGGGGGCCCGACCCCCTCCCCTAGTCCAATTCGGTTTTGGAAAGGGGGAGGGGGCGCCCCTCTGACGTGGCCTCTCTCCTCTCCTCCAATAAGGCCCAATAGGCCCAATACTTCTCTCGGGGGGTTCCGTTAACCTCGTGGTACTCCGGAAAAAATGCCCGAACCACTCAGAACCATTCCGATGTCTGAATGCAACCTTCCAATATATGAATATTTACATCTCCATCATTTCGAGACTCCTCGTCATGTTCGTGATCTCATCCGGGACTTTGACCAATCTTCGGTCGTCAAATCACATAAATCATAATACAAATCGTCATCGAACGTTAAGCGTGCGGACCCTACGGGTACGAGAACTATGTAGACATCACCGAGCCACATCTTCGGTCAATAATCGGAACCTGGATGCTCATATTGGCTCCTACATATTCGACGAAGATCTTTACCGGTCAAACCGCATAACAACATACGCTGTTCCCTTTGTCATCGGTATGTTACTTGCCCGAGATTCGATCGTCAGTATCACGATACCTATGTAACGCCCCGGATTCGACGTGCCAGGTGTCTGCCAGTTATTCGCCGTCGTTGCCATGTCATGTGCTTGTGTGTTGCACTTTGCCATGTCATCATCTGCATTTCATATCATGTCGTCATGTGCATCGCATTTGCATACGTGTTCGTCTCATGCATCCGAGCATTTTCCCCGTTGTCCGTTTTGCAATCCGGCACTCCTATGTCTCCCGGCGCCCCCTTTTACCTCTTTTCGTGAGCGGGTGTTAAACGGTCTCGGAATGGACCGAGGTTTGTCAAGTGGCCTTGGTATAGCACCGGTAGACTGCCTGTCAAGTTTCGTGCCATTTGGAGGTCGTTTAATACTCCAACGGTTAACCGGGTAACCGCAAAAGCCTCTTTTGTTGCAGCCCAACACCCCCCTCCAAAGTGGCCAAAAAACCAGCAAACTCCCCTCCATGCTCTCGGTCGTTCGATCACGATCGTGTGGCCGAAAACCGCACCTCATTTGGACTCTCCTAGCACCCTCTACCTATAAATATGTGACCCCCTCCGGATTTTCGCGCAGTCCAACCCTAGCCCCGCTCCCCGCGCGCCGCCGGACATTTCGTCCCCGCCGTCCGGACGTGTCCGCCCCATCCACCGCCGCCCCAGCCAATGGCGCTCCGCCACGTCGCAGCCGCCGGCCCCTCTCTCTCCTCCATCGCCGAAGCCCGCCTGGGCCCGGGGCAAGCCCGCCGAGCCCATCGGGGCCCAACCCGCCGCCGCCGCCTCCTCTGCGGCGCCGGCTGAGCCCGCCGCGCGGATCGCCACCCGGCCGCCGCCGCCTTAGCCGCCGTCCGGCGCGCCTGCTTTCGGAGCAGCCGAGCCCTGACCTCGCGCCACAAGGCCAAGGCCAGTGCCCGCCTCCTCCCGCCCGGCCGGGCGCGCGCCCGCCCGCCTCCCGTCTCCCTCGCGGAGCTCCGCCACGCCGCCTCTGTCCTCGCCCGGCCTCGCCCGCCGGATCCGCCGTCCGCGTCCTCCCCGGAGCCTCCCCGACCCCCCTCCGTCGTCCCGTGCCCTAGCCGGCCTCCCCCTCGCCGGAGAAGTTCGCCGGCGTCGCCTCCTCGCCGGATCGGGTCGGGGTGGATGAGATCCACCCGACCCCCGAACCAAACGCGGCGCCCCGCTCCCGGATCTCCTCGTCCTGGAACCCCTCCGTCCATTTTTCCCGGGGTGAGAAAATCCACTAAGTCCCCGATTCTGCAGTAATTTTCATGCATTTTCATCGCATCATAACTCTGCATCCGTAGCTCCGTTTCATGCGTGTAATATGTCAAATTGTTCGTCTCCACGAGTACATCATTTCATATCATTGCATCATTTTCATTTGAGCTCATCTTGATGCCCTAAATGCTGTTGGAAGAGTGCTATGTGATGTTAGTTTCAGATTCTTATCAGAACATGCACTTTTGTCATTTTTGCCATGATTGATGTGTGCATCCTATGAACATGAGTCCTACATGTGTTTTGTAATATGCCATGCCATATTTACAGGGGTGTATGCCATGTATTTTTGTGATCTCTGTGGTGACTAGCACAAGCATGCAAACTAGGCTTCATAATGTTGCTGATTTCAGCCCTGCTTTTCTTGATATTTTTATGCCATGTTAACTTGATGCTACCGAGAGATCCATGCTTATTTTGAGATACTTCAGTAAGGATGTTTTGAACATATGGTTATGCTCTATCCATCCATGCCCTTGTTTGCAATTATGCAGTGCCATAGCTTGAGTAAATCGAGCTCTACTTTTGCTATAAAATGTTCCTGGCATATTGTTTACATGTTATTCAATTTTGCCAAGGTGTTATAGTTGATCCTTGCATGCTATGATGTTTTTCTTGCCATGTATAGCTTCTATGCCATGCCCTCTTACTGTTGGTTGCCTTGCCATGCCATGTATTGCTCTGTGGTGAGTGGTTCAAGCTCACCAACATGCCTACATATTGTTGTTCCTGCCATGTATGAATCTGTAATATAACTTGCTATGTTCACATGGGCGCCATCATATTTTCTGATCCTTTTTGGCTTATGGTCAGTAAGGGACTTTTGTTCTATTCAATTATTAGATTCATGCCATGCCTTTGTTTGCCATGTTAAGTTCCTGTAGCATGTTGTTTGATGGCTCTAAACATTGCAACCTGATGTTATTTCCTGATAAGTCTGAAACTGTTATTATTTGCAATCTTGCCATGTGTGTTTGAGCATGTTCTAGTGATTTCTGGAGTTAGCTCAGTGTTCATGTTTTGTCATGCTTTACCTGTAAATCGTGCCCATGCCTTTTGTTCTCATGTTGAGGTGCTGTAGCATTTTGTTTTGATGCTTGCAATATGCCTACTTGCTGTTATGAACAGATTGTTGTCATGACTTGTATAGGGTGTATGTGTTGAACCGTTGCTCCGTTTTGAGTGTGCTCTATATGAAACTTGCTTAGAATTGCATGTAGTTTTATATTATCATGTTGCATCCTTATTTTGAGGTGTTTGCTTGATGTTTGTATGCATTTTGCATCAATGCCATGTTTATCTTGTTTTGCTCATATCTTCTAGGCCGTAGCTCCGAATCTAATAAACTTTATATGTAACTTGACTAGAATTTCGTGTAGATTCTCGTGGTGAATCTTAACTTGCTTTTTAACAACTTGAACATAAGGTTTATTCAGATCTGGACCAATTTCGAAATTTGCATATGAGGACTTACCGGAATTGTTCTATGTTGTTTCCGGCCTCATTTAAACTTGCTTTGATGTGTTGCTCTTGTATGCATCATCTTTTGCCATGAGTAGCTTCATGTAGTCTTGTCATGCATCATGCTTGTTTGTGCATCATGCCTTGTTCATGTGTGGTGTTTTTACTATGTTGTGTGCTTCTTCTTGTTAGTTCCTGTTTCGTTGCGATCGTGAGGATTCGTTCGTCTACGCTTGGTTCGGCTTCATCCGTTCATCTTCTTCATGGACTCGTTCTTCTTCCTAGCGGGATTTCAGGCAAGATGACCGTCACCTTGGATCTCATTACTATCATTGCTATGCTAGTTGTTTCGTTCTATCGCTATGCTGCGCTACCTATTACCTGTTTATCAAGCCATCCCAATTGCCATGAACCTCTAACCTTTTGTCACCCTTCCTAGCAGACCGTTGTTTGGCTATGTTACCGCTTTTCTCAGCCCCTCTTACAGCGTTGTTAGTTGCAGGTGAAGATGAAGTTTGTTCCTTGTTGGAACATGGAGATGTTGTTCCTTGTTGGAACATGTTTACTTGTTGGGATATCACAATATATCTTATATTATTAATGCATCTATATACTTGGTAAAGGGTGGAAGGCTCGGCCTTATGCCTGGTGTTTTGTTCCACTCTTGCCGCCCTAGTTTCCGTCATATCGGTATTATGTTCCCGGATTTTGCATCCCTAACGCGGTCGGGTGATTTACGGGACCCCCTTGACAGTTCGCTTTGAATAAGACTCCTCCAGCAAGGCCCAACATTGGTTTTACTATTTGCCTCACCACCACCTATTTTCCCTTGGGAGTAATTAACCCAAGGGTCATCTTTATTCAGCCCCCCCCCCCCCCCCGGGCCAATGCTTGTCTAAGTGCTGGCCCGAACCGAGTAGACTGCGGGGCCACCTCGTGGAAACTCGAGGTTTGGTTTTACTCGTAGGATGTCTCATCCGGTGTTTCCCTGAGAACGAGATATGTGCAGCTCCTATCGGGATTGTCGGCGCATCGGGCGGCTTTGTTGGTCTTGTTTTATTGCTGTCGAAATGTCTTGTAGCCGGGATTCCGAGACTGATCGGGTCTTCCCGGGGAGAAGGAATATCCTTCATTGATCGTGAGAGCTTATCATGGGCTAAGTTTGGACACCCCTGCAGGGTTTAAACTTTCGAGAGCCGTGCCCGCGGTTATGTGGCAGATCGGAATTTGTTAATATCCGGTTGTAGTAAACTTGAAGTAAACTCTTCTAAAATACACCAACCGTAAAGCGTAATCGTGAGTGTCTCTTTTCGGGTTGATTGAGAGGAGAACACGGTTTCGGGTTATGTCGACGTAAGTAGGAGTTCAGGATCACTTCTTGATCATTACTAGTTGACGACGTTCCTTTGTTTCTCTTCTCGCCTCATTTATGTAAGTTAGCCACCATACATGCTTAGTCGCTGCTGCAACCTCACCACTTTACCCCTTCCTTTCCCATTAAGCTTTGCTAGTCTTGATACCCATGGTAATGGGATTGCTTTGAGTCCTCGTGGCTCACAGATTACTACACCACCAGTTGCAGTGTACAGGTTTGCGATGATCATGACGCGAGAGCGATGTTTGCTTGTATTGGAGTTCTTCTTCCGCTTCTTCTTGATCGGGGATAGGTTCGGTCGGCAGCCTGGGCTAGCAGGTGGTGGATATTGTTTGAGTTTTGTTTATGTTTCATCCGTAGCCGGATGTTGGTCTTGTATATGATGTGTTGATGTATTCTTGTGGCATTTGTGCCTTATGTATGTATCCCCATCTATTATGTAATGTTGATGTAATGATATCCACCTTGCAAAAGCGTCTTCAAGATGCGCTTCTATCCTTGGTGGGACCTTCGAGTTCCTTTTGGATAGGGTCGCATCTTGGGCGTGACAAGTTGGTATCAGAGCCTCGACCGACCCTAGGAGCCCCCTTGATTGATCGTGTAGTTTGGCCGATGTCGAGTCTAGAAAACTTTTCGGAGTCTAGTTATATCGGAGAGTAGGATTTCTTTTTACTCCTCTACCCCTTCGTCGCTCTGGTGAGGAATCTTGACGTAGGTGTTTTGAATTACTCCTCTTCCCCTTCAATTTTTCCTTAGGATCACGCAGTGGGTTTTCCGGTAGTTGTTCCTCAGCTCTTTTTATCCGGTGCATTTCTCGTCAAGTTGACTCGAGCCTCTTCATCTTTGCCAAGTTCAATCCTCAGTTCTTCCTCCGACGTCGTTATTTTTCCTTATCCGAAGTTGTCCTTGTTTTTTCCCCGCCCGCCCACCCTTCTTCTTCTCGGAACCGGAGTCCGTAATCGAGTATCCATCCTACTCGTGCGAAGTCTTTGCTTTCTTTCCTCAATGATCTCAACCGGTGTTTTTCTCTTCAAGTTATTCGTCGTTTCCCCTTCCAAGTTGACTTTGTTTTTCCCGCCCTCCCACCCTGTTCTTCCCGGAGCCTGAGTCTATTCCGACCATAAATTTCATTCGTGTGGAGCCTCTTCAGTCTTTCCTAAATTATTTCAACCGGTGAATTCTCGTCTCGGTGGACATTCTTCATCTCCTTTCTTCTCCGGTGGACTCAATTCAAGTTTTTTTCGGGTTGATCACATTCTTTTCCTTGGATCAAGTATTTTCCCTGCTCGTTCGCCTCTCGCCAGTTTATCATTCCGGAGTTCGGAAGACATCTCAGGAGAATTGCCTGTGTTCGAATTAATTCGAGGCTGTCACCTCATTCAAATATTTCAATTGTTCTGGTGCATCATTCCTCATTCGACAATCCTTTCCAACGGTGTTTCTTTTCAGTGGGCCCTAACCCACAGGTCTTTTCCCAGGATCTTACCTGACTCTTCTGATTTCCCCGGAGCTATTCCCAATTCTTTTCAAGTGTGACATAAGAATGAATTTCATCAGTCAGATGCCTTTTCAAGATCGATTTCAAACTATTTCATTGTTGGCTCAACCTCTTCGCTTTTCATTCTTCCGGAGTACCTCAACAATTTTGATGGTGTTTCTCGTCGTCATTCTCAACATTTGAAGACCGAAGTAGAGTTTCTCTTAAATCTTGTCCGTTCTCCCGGAGATTCGCGGTGCTAGCTTGATGTTATCCTATCTAATTGTTTCCAATCATGCAAATTCTTTTCTTCAATCCGGAGTATTTCAGGAGTTGTTTTCTCTCTCGATCATTCGTATGTCATCTTTTCGGAATAGTTCCTCGTTCTAAATTTTCAGCTTCTTTCTCTCAATTACTCTATATTCATGCCTTTTCCTTCGTTCTTATTATTCTTCCGGTGCTTCGTTCAAGTGTTCTTTAATCAGTTCATGATCCCTTCGTTATCTTGTCTCTTAATTCCCTCAAGTATCTTTGTGCTTTTCTAATTCTTCCCGGTGATTCTTTCTCTTTCATCAGTCATTTTCGAATTCTTACGGTGGTTCGTTCAAGATTCTTTTCTTTGAGTATCATATTAATCCATTCGTTCTTTCCAATTGTACCGGGGGTTCATGAAGACCTTCTCAAGGTGGCTCTATGTCACTTCTCAATCTTTTTTTTCAAGAAGAATAAGTTGCATGCCAAATCCATTGCTTGTCATCAATTTAATTTGATGAAGGATAAGCATACAATAAATCTTATTCTTATTTCATCCAAGTGATTAATGTTGGAAATATGCCCTAGAGGCAATAATAAAAGCATTATTATTATATTTCCTTGTTCATGATAATTGTCTTTTATTCATGCTATAAGCTGTATTATCCGGAAATCGTAATACACGTGTGAATACATAGACTACAATCGCCCCTAGTAAGCCTCTAGTTGACTAGCTCGTTGGTCAACAGATAGTCATGGTTTCGACTATGGACATCGGATGTCATTGATAACGGATCACGTCATTAGGAGAATGACGTGATGGACAAGACCCAATCCTAAGCATAGCACAAGATCGTGTAGTTCGTTTTGCTAGAGCTTTTCCAATGTCAAGTATATCTTCCTTAGACCATGAGATCGTGCAATTCCGGATACCGTAAGAGTGCTTTGGGTGTATCAAGCGTCACAATGTAATCGGGTGACTATAAAGGTGCACTACTGGTATCTCGAAAGTGACCATTGGGTTGACACGGATCGAGGCGGGATTTGTCACTCCGTGTTACGGAGAGGTATCACTTGGGCCCACTCGGTAATGCATCATCATAATGAGCTCAAAGTGATCAAGTGTCCGTCACGGGATCATGCATTCTTGATCTGAGTAAAGTGACTTGCCGTAACGAGATTAAACGAGGTATTGGGATACCGACGATCGAGTCTCGGGCAAGTAACATACCGTCGACAAAGGGAATAGAATACGGGTTGCTTGAACCCTTGACATCGTGGTTCATCCGATGACAACATCGAGGAGCATGTGGGAGCCAACATGGGTATCCAGATCCCGCTGTTGGTTATTGACTTGAGGTAGTCTCGGTCATGTCGCATGATGTCTCCGAACCCGTAGGGTCTACACACTTAAGGTTTGGTGACGCTAGGGTTAATAGGAAGACAAGTATGTGATTACCGAATGTTGTTCGAGTCCGGATGAGATCCCGGACGTCACGAGGAGTTCCGGAATGGTCCGGAGGTAAAGATTTATATATGGAAAGTGGTTAAACGGACTCAGGAAAGTTTGGGGTATACTGTAATGTACCGGGCCACGGGAGAGTTCGGAGGTCCACGGAGGGGCCACCCCTCGGGGGGCCACATGGGCTAAGTGGGAGGGAGCCAGCCCCTGGTGGGCTGGGCGCACCTCCCACCTAGGCCCATCGGCTAGGGCATGGGAGGGAAACCCTAAAGGGGGCGCCCCCCTAGCTTGGGGGGCAAGCCACCCTCCCCTCCTCCCCTTTGGCCGCCGCCCCCATCTAGGGTTTCCCCTAGATGGCCGGCCCCCCTTGCCCTCTCCTCCTATAAATAGAGGGGTGGGGGGGAGGGCTGCATACACAATTTGAAGGCGCAGCCCCTCCCCTCCCCAACTCCTCTCTTTCTCCGTGTGAGCTTGGCGAAGCCCTGCCGGAGAACCTCTGCACAAATTGCACCACGCCGTCGTGCTTCCATTGGAGTTGTCTTCCTCAACCTCTCCTTCATCCTTGCTGGATCAAGACGGAGGAGACGCCATCGTCCCGTACGTGTGTTGAACACGGAGGTGCTGTCCTTTCAGCACTTTGGTCATCGGTGATCGGAATCACGTTGGGAACGTCTTCATCATCACCACTCCCTCGAACGCTTCCGTACTCGATCTACAAGTGGTATGTAGATGCAAACTCTCTCTCTTGACTCGTTGCTTAGATGAACTCATAGATAGATCTTGGTGAAACCGTAGGAAAATTTTAATTTTCTGCAACGTTCCCCAACAGTGGCATCATGAGCTAGGTCTATGCGTAGTTCTCTTTGCACGAGTAGAACACAATTTTGTTGTGGGCGTGGATCTTGTCAACTTACTTGCCGTTACTAGTCGTTCCTTGCTTCCGCGGTATTGTGGGATGAAGCGGCCCGGACCAACCTTACACGTACTCTTACGTGAGACCGGTTCCACCGACTAACATGCACTAGTTGCATAAGGTGGCTGGCGGGTGTCATCTCTCCTACTTTAGTTGGAGCGGATTCGATGAAAAGGGTCCTTATGAAGGGTAAATAGAAGTTGACAAGATCACGTTGTGGTTATTCGTAGGTAAGAAAACGTTCTTGCTAGAACCCAATTGCAGCCACGTAAAAGATGCAACAACAATTAGAGGACGTCTAACTTGTTTTTGCAGCAATTGTCATGTGACGTGATATGGCCAAGTTGTGATGAATGATGATATATTGTGATGTATGAGATCATATTCTTGTAATAGGAATCACGACTTGCATGTCGATGAGTATGACAACGGCAGGAGCCATAGGAGTTGTCTTTATTTTGTATGACCTGCGTGTCATTGAAGAGCGCCATGTAACTTACTTTACTTTATTGCTAAACGCGTTAGTCATAGAAGTAGAAGTAGTCGTTGGCGTGACAACTTCATGAAGACACGATGATGGAGATCATGATGATGGAGATCATGGTGTCATGCGGTGACAGGATGATCATGGAGCCCCAAGATGAAGATCAAGGAGCTATATGATATTGGCCATATCATGTCACTACTTTATAATTGCATGTGATGTTTATTATGATTATGCATCTTGTTTACTTAGAATGACGGTAGTAAATAAGATGATCCTTAGAACAATTTCAAGAAGTGTTCTCCCTAAGCGTGCACCGTTGCTACAGTTCGTCGCTTCTAAGCACCACGTGTTAATCGGGTGTGATGGATTCTTACGTTCACATACAACGGGTGTAAGACAGATTTACACACGCAGAAACACTTAGGGTTAACTTGACGAGCCTAGCATGTACAGACATGGCCTCGAACACGGAGACCGAAAGGTCGAACACGAGTCGTATGGAAGATACGATCAACATGAGAATGTTCACCGACGCAGACTAGTCCGTCTCACGTGTTGATCGGACACGGCCTAGTCGACTCGGATCGTGTAACACTTAGATGACTAGAGGATGTCTAATCTAAGTGGGAGTTCATTAATAATTTGATTAGATGAACTTTATTATCATGAACAATAGTCTAAAATCTTTTACATGATATGTCTTGTAGATCAAATGGCCAACGCTCATGTCAACTTGAACTTCAACGCGTTCCTAGAAAACCAAGCTGAAAGATGACGGCAGCAACTATACGGACTGGGTCCGAACACGAGATCATCCTCATAGCTGCCAGAAACAATACGTCCTAGAAGGACCGCTAGGTGACGCTCCGTCCCGGAGAACCAAGACATTATGAATGCTTGGCAGTCTCGTCTTGATGATTACTCCCTCGTTCGATGCGGCATGCTTTACAGCTTAGAACCGGGCTCCAAAAGCGTTTTGAGCATCACGGAGCATATGAGATGTTCAAGAGCTGAAACTGGTTTTCAAGCTCACGCCGGTCGAGAGATATGACATCTCCGACAAGTTCTATAGTTGTAAGATGGAGGAAAACAGTTACGTCGGTGAGCACATTCTCGAAGATGTGGGTTGCACAACCGTATGACCCAGACTGAATATTAACCTCCACGATGAGGCGGTCATTGACAGAATCCTCGATCGCTCCCACCAAGCTACAAGAGCTTTGTGATGAACTACAACATGCAGGGGATGGTAAAGACCATTCTGAAGTGTTCTCTATCTTTGAAGTCAGCCGAGGTTGAAATCAAGAAAGAACATCAAGTGTTGATGGTCAATAAGACCACTAAGTTCAAGAAGGGCAAGGGTAAGAAGAACTTCAAGAAGGACGGCAAGGAGATTGCCGCGCCCGGTAAGCAAGTTGCCGGGAAGAAGTCAAAGAATGGACCCAAACCCGAGACTGAGTGCTTTTATTGCAAAGGGAGGGGTCACTGGAAGCGGAACTGCCCCAAGTACTTAGCGGATAAGAAGGCCGGCAACACCAAAGGTATATTTGATATACATGTAATTGATGTGTACCTTACCGAGAATCGTAGTAACTCACGGTATTTGATACGGTGCCGTTGCTCATATTTGTAACTCACAGCAGGAGCTGCGGAATAAGCGGAGATGGCGAAGGGCGAGGTGACGATGCGCGTCGGGAATGGTTCCGAGTCGATGTGATCGCCGTCGCACGCTACCTCTTCATTTACCCACGGGATTAGTTATGAACCTTAATAATTGTTATTTGGTGCCAAGTTTGAGCATGAATATTGTATCTGGATCTCGTTTAATGCGAGATGGCTACTCATTTAAATCCGAGAACAATGGTTGTTCTATTTATATGAGAGATATGTTTTATGGTCATGCTCCGATGGTCAATGGTTTATTCTTAATGAATCTCGCGTAGTATTACACATGTTCATAGCGTGAATACCAAAAGATGTAAAGTTGATAACGATAGTCCCACATACTTGTGGCACTTGCCGCCTTGGTCACATTGGTGTCAAGCGCATGAAGAAGCTCCATGTTGATGGACTTTTGGAGTCTCTTGATTATGAATCATTTGACACATGCGAACCATGCCTCATGGGCAAGATGACCAAGACTCCATTCTCGGAACAATGGAGCGAGCAACCAACTTGTTGGAAATCATACATACCGATGTAATGCGGTCCAATGGCGTTGAGGTTCATGGAGGATATCGTTATGTTCTCACTCTCACAGATGACTTGAGTAGATATGGGTATGTCTACTTGATGAAACACAAGTCTGAGACCTTTGAAAAGTTCAAGGAATTTCAGAATGAAGTAGAGAATCAACGTGACCGAAAGATAAAATTCTTACGATCGGATCGTGGAGGAGAATATTTAAGTCACGAATTTGGTACACACTTAAGAAAATGTGGAATCGTTTCACAACTAACGCCGCCTGGAACACCTCAGCGTAACGGTGTGTCCGAGCGTCGAATCGCACTCTATTGGATATGGTGCGGTCTATGATGTCTCTTACTGATTTACGCTATCATTTTGGGGATACGCTCTAGAGACAGCTACATTCACTTTAAATAGGGCACCGTCTAGATCCGTTGAGACGACACCGTATGAATTATGGTTTGGGAAGAAACCTAAGCTGTCGTTTCTAAAAGTTTGGGGATGCGATGCTTATGTCAAGAAACTTCAACCTGAAAAGCTCGAACCCAAGTCGGAAAAATCGTCTTCATAGGATACCCTAAGGAAACCTTTGGGTATACCTTCTACCTTAGATCCGAAGGCAAGATCTTTGTTGCCGAGAACGGAACCTTTCTAGAAAAGAGTTTCTCTCGAAAGAAGTAAGTGGGAGGAAAGTAGAACTCGATGAAGTACTACCTCTTGAACAGGAAAGTAGTGCAGCTCGGGAAAATGTTCTGTGATGCCTACACCAACGAAGAGGAAATTCATGATGATGATCAAGGTACTTGGATCAAGTTGCTCTTGAACTCAGAGGTCCACTAGGACACGTTCCGCACTGCAGTGGTGCGGCAACCCTGTCCCGGAAATCATGTTGTTAGACAACGGTGAACCTTGAACTATGAAGAAGCGATGGCGGCCCAGATTCCAACAAATGGCTAGAAGCCATGAAGTCCGAGATAGAATCCATGTATGAAAACAAAGTGTGGACTTTGGTGACTTGCCCGATGATCGGCGAGCGATAGAAAACAAATGGATCTTTAAGAAGAAGACGGACGCGGATGGTAATGTCACCATCTATAAAGCTCGACTTGTCGCTAAGGGTTATCGGCAAGTTCAAGGGATTGACTACGATGAGACTTTCTCTCCGTGGCGAAGCTTAAGTCCGTCCGAATCATGTTAGCAATTGCCGCATACTATGATTATGAGATATGGCAGATGGACGTCAAAACAGCGTTCCTTAACGGTTATCTTAAGGAAGAGCTGTATATGATGCAGCCGGAAGGTTTTGTCGATCCTAAGAATCTTGACAAAGTATGCAAGCTCCAGCGATCCATTTATGGGCTGGTGCAAGCATCTCGGAGTTGGAACATTCGCTTTGATGAGATGATCAAAGCGTTTGGGTTTATCTGAGACTTATGGAGAAGCCTGCGTTTACAAGAAAGTGAGTGGGAGCTCTGTAGCATTTCTCATATTATATGTAGATGACATACTTGATGGGAAATGATATAGAATTCTTGGACAGCATTAAGGCCTACTTGAATAAGTGTTTTTCAATGAAGGACCTTGGAGAAGCTGCTTATATATTAGGCATCAAGATCTATAGAGATAGATCGAGGCGCCTCATAGGTCTTTCACAAAGCACATACCTTGATAAGATTTTGAAGAAGTTCAAAATGGATCAGTCAAGAAGGGTTCTTGCCTG
This sequence comes from Aegilops longissima, assembly GCA_021605205.1. Classification (NCBI taxonomy): domain Eukaryota; kingdom Viridiplantae; phylum Streptophyta; class Magnoliopsida; order Poales; family Poaceae; genus Aegilops; species Aegilops longissima. The sequence continues at coordinate 579,358,549 of CM038678.1, forward strand.
TTTTGCAAGGTGTGAGATTGAGCTCAGCTCAATGCCCGACCACGGCAAAAGATAAAGAAGAGATGAGTGTCATCCCTATGCTTCAGCCATAGGATCTATTATGTATGCCATCTTGTGTACGGACCTGATGTAAACCTTGCCGTAAGTTTGGTAGGAAGGTACCAAAGTAATCCCGCAAGGAACACCGGACAGCGGTCAAGAATATCCTAAAGTACGAAAAGGACAAAGGACATGTTTCTCGTTTATGGAGGTGACGAAGAGCTCGTCAGAAAGGGTTACGTCGACGCTAGCTTCGACACAGATCTGATGACTCTAAGTCACAAACCGGATACGTGTATATGTTGAATGGTGGAGCGAAGCTGGTGCAGCTGCAAGCGAGAGCGTCGTGGCGGGATCTACATGTGAAGCGGAGTACATGGCAGCCTCGGAGGCAGCACATGAAGCAATTTGGGTGAAGGAGTTCATCACCGACCTAGGAGTCATACCCAATGCGTCGGGGCCGATCAAACTCTTCTGTGACAACACCGAGCTATTGCACTTGCCAAGGAGCCCAGGTTTCACAAGAAGACCAGCACATCAAGCGTCGCTTCAACTCCATCCGTGAAAATGTTCAGGGATGGAGACATAGAAATTTGTAAAGTGCATACGGATCTGAATGTCGCAGATCCGTTGACTAAACCTCTTCATGGGCAAAACATGATCAACACCGAACTCTATGGGTGTTCGATTCATCACAATGTAAACTAGATTATTGACTCTAGTGCAAGTGGGAGACTGTTGGAAATATGCCCTAGAGGCAATAATAAAAGCATTATTATTATATTTCCTTGTTCATGATAATTGTCTTTTATTCATGCTATAAGCTGTATTATCCGGAAATCGTAATACACGTGTGAATACATAGACTACAATCGTCCTAGTAAGCCTCTAGTTGACTAGCTCGTTGGTCAACAGATAGTCATGGTTTCGACTATGGACATCGGATGTCATTGACAACGGGATCACGTCATTAGGAGAATGACGTGATGGACAAGACAATCCTAAGCATAGCACAAGATCGTGTAGTTCGTTTTGCTAGAGCTTTTCCAATGTCAAGTATCTCTTCCTTAGACCATGAGATCGTGCAATTCCGGATACCGTAAGAGTGCTTTGGGTGTATCAAGCGTCACAATGTAACTGGGTGACTATAAAGGTGCACTACAGGTATCTCCGAAAGTGACCATTGGGTTGACACGGATCGAGGCGGGATTTGTCACTCCGTGTTACGGAGAGGTATCCTTGGGCCCACTCGGTAATGCATCATCATAATGAGCTCAAAGTGATCAAGTGTCTGGTCACGGGATCATGCATTGCGGTACGAGTAAAGTGACTTGCGGTAACGAGACTAAGCGAGGTATTGGGATACCGACGATCGAGTCTCGGGCAAGTAACATACCGTCGACAAAGGGAATAGAATACGGGTTGCTTGAACCCTTGACATCGTGGTTCATCCGATGACAACATCGAGGAGCATGTAGGAGCCAACATGGGTATCCAGATCCCGCTGTTGGTTATTGACTTGAGGTAGTCTCGGTCATGTTCGCATGTCTCCGAACCCGTAGGGTCTACACATAAGGTTCGGTGGCGCTAGGGTTAATAGGAAGACAAGTATGTGATTACGAATGTTGTTCGAGTCCGGATGAGATCCCGGACGTCACGAGGAGTTCGGAATGGTCCGGAGGTAAAGATTTATATATGGAAAGTGGTTAAGCGGACTCAGGAAAGTTTGGGGTATCTGGTAATGTCTGGGGCCACCGGAGAGTTCCGGAGGTCCACGGGAGGGGCCACCCCTCCGGGGGCCACATGGGCTAAGTGGGGAGGGAGCCAGCCCCTGGTGGCTGGGCGCACCTCCCACCTAGGCCCATCTTGGCTAGGGCATGGGGAGGGAAACCCTAAAGGGGCGCCCCTAGCTTGGGGGCAAGCCACCCTCCCCCTCCCCCTTTGGCCGCCGCCCCATCTAGGGTTTCCCTAGATGGCGGCCCCCTGCCCTCTCCTCCTATAAATAGAGGGGTGGGGGAGGGCTGCACACACAATTGAAGGCGCAGCCCTCCCTCCCAACACCTCTCTTTCTCCGTGTGAGCTTGGCGAAGCCTCTGGGAGAACCTCAGACAAATTGCACCACGCCGTCGTGCTGCCATTGGAGTTGTCTTCCTCAACCTCTCCTTCATCCTTGCTGGATCAAGGCGGAGGAGACGCCATCGTCCCGCACGTGTGTTGAACACGGAGGTGCTGTCCTTTCAGCACTTTGGTCATCGGTGATCGGAATCACGTTGGGAGCGTCTTCATCATCACCACTCCCTCGAGCGCTTCCGTACTCGATCTACAAGTGGTATGTAGATGCAAACTCTCTTGACTCGTTGCTTAGATGAACTCATAGATAGATCTTGGTGAAACCGTAGGAAAATTTTAATTTTCTGCAACGTTCCCCAACAAGTGGCATCATGAGCTAGGTCTATCGTAGTTCTCTTTGCACGAGTAGAACACAATTTTGTTGTGGGCGTGGATCTTGTCAACTTACTTGCCGTTACTAGTCGTTCCTTGCTTCCGCGGTATTGTGGGATGAAGCGGCCGGACCAACCTTACACGCATTTCTACGTGAGACCGGTTCCACCGACTAACATGCACTAGTTGCATAAGGTGGCTGGCGGTGTCTGTCTCTCCTACTTTAGTTGGAGCGGATTCGATGAAAAGGGTCCTTATGAAGGGTAAATAGAAGTTGACAAGATCACGTTGTGGTTATTCGTGAGGTAAGAAAACGTTCTTGCTAGAACCCAATTGCAGCCACGTAAAAGATGCAACAACAATTAGAGGGCGTCTAACTTGTTTTTGCAGCAATTGTCATGTGACGTGATATGGCCAAGTTGTGATGAATGATGATATATTGTGATGTATGAGATCATGTTCTTGTAATAGGAATCACGACTTGCATGTCGATGAGTATGACAACGGCAGGAGCCATAGGAGTTGTCTTTATTTTGTATGACCTGCGTGTCATTGAAGACGCCATGTAACTTACTTTACTTTATTGCTAAACGCGTTAGTCATAGAAGTAGAAGTAGTCGTTGGCGTGACAACTTCATGAAGACACGATGATGGAGATCATGATGATGGAGATCATGGTGTCATGCGGTGACAGGATGATCATGGAGCCCGAAGATGAAGATCAAGGAGCTATATGATATTGGCCATATCATGTCACTACTTTATAATTGCATGTGATGTTTATTATGATTATGCATCTTGTTTACTTAGAACGACGGTAGTAAATAAGATGATCCTTAGAACAATTTCAAGAAGTGTTCTCCCTAAGCGTGCACCGTTGCTACAGTTCGTCGCTTCTAAGCACCACGTGTTAATCGGGTGTGATGGATTCTTACGTTCACATACAATGGGTGTAAGACAGATTTACACACGCAGAAACACTTAGGGTTAACTTGACGAGCCTAGCATGTACAGACATGGCCTTGGAACACGGAGACCTAAAGGTCGAACACGAGTCGTATGGAAGATACGATCAACATGAGAATGTTCACCGACGCAGACTAGTCCATCTCACGTGTTGATCGGACACGGCCTAGTCGACTCGGATCGTGTAACACTTAGATGACTAGAGGGATGTCTAATCTAAGTGGGAGTTCATTAATAATTTGATTAGATGAACTTTATTATCATGAACAATAGTCTAAAATCTTTTACATGATATGTCTTGTAGATCAAATGGCCAACGCTCATGTCAACTTGAACTTCAACGCGTTCCTAGAAAACCAAGCTGAAAGATGACGGCAGCAACTATACGGACTGGGTCGGAACACGAGATCATCCTCATAGCTGCCAGAAACAATCGTCCTAGAAGGACCGCTAGGTGATGCTCCGTCCGCAGAACCAAGACATTATGAATGCTTGGCAGTCTCGTCTTGATGATTACTCCCTCGTTCGATGCGGCATGCTTTACTGCTTAGAACGGGGCTCCAAAAGCGTTTTGAGCATCACGAGCATATGAGATGTTGAAGAGCTGAAACTGGTTTTCAAGCTCACGCCGGGTCGAGAGATATGACATCTCCGACAAGTTCTATAGTTGTAAGATGGAGGAAAACAGTTACGTCGGTGAGCACATTCGAAGATATGTCAGGTTGCACAACCGTATGACCCATTGAATATTAACCTCCACGATGAGGCGGTCATTGAAAGAATCCTCGATCGCTCCCACCAAGCTACAAGAGCTTTGTGATGAACTACAACATGCGGGGATGGTAAAGACCATTCTGAAGTGTTCTCTATCTTTGAAGTCACCGAGGTTGAAATCAAGAAAGAACATCAAGTGTTGATGGTCAATAAGACCACTAAGTTCAAGAAGGGCAAGGGTAAGAAGAACTTCAAGAAGGACGGCAAGGAGATTGCCGCGCCCGGTAAGCAAGTTGCGGGAAGAAGTCAAAGAATGGACCCAAACCGAGATCGAGTGCTTTTATTGCAAGGGAGGGTCACCGAAGCGGAACTGCCCCAAGTACTTAGCGGATAAGAAGGCGGCAACACCAAAGGTATATTTGATATACATGTAATTGATGTGTACCTTACCGAATCGTAGTAACTCCTGGGTATTTGATACCGTGCCGTTGCTCATATTTGTAACTCACAGCAGGAGCTGCGGAATAAGCGGAGGCTGGCGAAGGGCGAGGTGACGATGCGCGTCGGGAATGGTTCAGAGTCGATGTGATCGCCGTCGCACGCTACCTCTTCATTTACCCACGGGATTAGTTATGAACCTTAATAATTGTTATTTGGTGCCAAGTTTGAGCATGAATATTGTATCTGGATCTCGTTTAATGCGAGATGGCTACTCATTTAAATCCGAGAATAATGGTTGTTCTATTTATATGAGAGATATGTTTTATGGTCATGCTCCGATGGTCAATGGTTTATTCTTAATGAATCTCGGCGTAGTATTACACATGTTCATAGCGTGAATACCAAAAGATGTAAAGTTGATAACGATAGTCCCACATACTTGTGGCATCGCCGCCTTGGTCACATTGGTGTCAAGCGCATGAAGAAGCTCCATGTTGATGGACTTTTGGAGTCTCTTGATTATGAATCATTTGACACATGCGAACCATGCCTCATGGGCAAGATGACCAAGACTCCATTCTGGAACAATGGGCGAGCAACCAACTTGTTGGAAATCATACATACCGATGTATGCGGTCCAATGGCGTTGAGGTTCGCGGAGGATATCGTTATGTTCTCACTCTCACAGATGACTTGAGTAGATATGGGTATGTCTACTTGATGAAACACAAGTCCGAGACCTTTGAAAAGTTCAAGGAATTTCAGAATGAAGTAGAGAATCAACGTGACCGAAAGATAAAATTCTTACGATCGGATCGTGGAGGAGAATATTTAAGTCACGAATTTGGTACACACTTAAGAAAATGTGGAATCGTTTCACAACTAACGCCGCTGGAACACCTCGGCAGAACGGTGTGTCCGAGCGTCGAATCGCACTCTATTGGATATGGTGCGGTCTATGATGTCTCTTCTTGATTTACCGCTATCATTTTGGGGATACGCTCTAGAGACAGCTACATTCACTTTAAATAGGGCACCGTCTAGATCCGTTGAGACGACACCGTATGAATTATGGTTTGGGAAGAAACCTAAGCTGTCGTTTCTAAAAGTTTGGGGATGCGATGCTTATGTCAAGAAACTTCAACCTGAAAAGCTCGAACCCAAGTCGGAAAAATCGTCTTCATAGGATACCCTAAGGAAACCTTTGGGTATACCTTCTACCTTAGATCGAAGGCAAGATCTTTGTTGCCAGAACGGAACCTTTCTAGAAAAGAGTTTCTCTCGAAAGAAGTAAGTGGGAGGAAAGTAGAACTCGATGAAGTACTACCTCTTGAACAGGAAAGTAGTGCAGCTCGGGAAAATGTTCTGTGATGCCTACACCAATGAAGAGGAAATTCATGATGATGATCAAGGTACTTCGGATCAAGTTGCTACGAACTTCAGAGGTCCACTAGGACACGTTCCGCACTGCAGTGGTACGGCAACCCTGTCCCGGAAATCATGTTGTTAGACAACGGTGAACCTTGAACTATGAAGAAGCGATGGCGGGCCTAGATTCCAACAAATGGCTAGAAGCCATGAAGTCCGAGATAGAATCCATGTATGAAAACAAAGTGTGGACTTTGGTGACTTGCCCGATGATCGGCGAGCGATAGAAAACAAATGGATCTTTAAGAAGAAGACGGACGCGGATGGTAATGTCACCATCTATAAAGCTCGACTTGTCGCTAAGGGTTATCGGCAAGTTCAAGGGATTGACTACGATGAGACTTTCTCTCCGTAGCGAAGCTTAAGTCCGTCCGAATCATGTTAGCAATTGCGCATACTATGATTATGAGATATGGCAGATGGACGTCAAAACAGCGTTCCTTAACGGTTATCTTAAGGAAGAGCTGTATATGATGCAGCCGGAAGGTTTTGTCGATCCTAAGAATGTTGACAAAGTATGCAAGCTCCAGCGATCCATTTATGGGCTGGTGCAAGCATCTCGAGTTGGAACATTCGCTTTGATGAGATGATCAAAGCGTTTGGGTTTATGAGACTTATGGAGAAGCTGCGTTTACAAGAAAGTGAGTGGGAGCTCTGAGCATTTCTCATATTATATGTAGATGACATACTTTGATGGGAAATGATATAGAATTCTTGGACAACATTAAGGCCTACTTGAATAAGTGTTTTCAATGAAGGACCTTGGAGAAGCTGCTTATATATTAGGCATCAAGATCTATAGAGATAGATCGAGGCGCCTCATAGGTCTTTCACAAAGCACATACCTTGATAAGATTTTGAAGAAGTTCAAAATGGATCAGTCCAAGAAGGGTTCTTGCCTGTTTTGCAAGGTGTGAGATTGAGCTCAGCTCAATGCCCGACCACGGCAAAAGATAAAGAAGAGATGAGTGTCATCCCTATGCTTCAGCCATAGGATCTATTATGTATGCCATCTGTGTACGGACCTGATGTAAACCTTGCCGTAAGTTTGGTAGGAAGGTACCAAAGTAATCCCGCAAGGAACACTTTGGACAGCGGTCAAGAATATCCTAAAGTACCGAAAAGGACAAAGGACATGTTTCGTTTATGGAGGTGACGAAGAGCTCGTCGTAAAGGGTTACGTCGACGCTTAGCTTCGACACATATCTGGATGACTCTAAGTCACAAACCGGATACGTGTATATGTTGAATGGTGGAGCGATGGCTGGTGCAGCTGCAAGCGAGCGTCGTGGCGGGATCTACATGTGAAGCGGAGTACATGGCAGCCTCGGAGGCAGCACATGAAGCAATTTGGGTGAAGGAGTTCATCACCGACCTAGGAGTCATACCCAATGCGTCGGGCCGATCAAACTCTTACGTGACAACACTGGAGCTATTGCACTTGCCAAGGAGCCCAGGTTTCACAAGAAGACTAGGCACATCAAGCGTCGCTTCAACTCCATCCGTGAAAATGTTCGGGATGGAGACATAGAAATTTGTAAAGTGCATACGGATCTGAATGTCGCAGATCCGTTGACTAAACCTCTCTTCATGGGCAAAACATGATCAACACCGAACTCTATGGGTGTTCGATTCATCACAATGTAAACTAGATTATTGACTCTAGTGCAAGTGGGAGACTGTTGGAAATATGCCCTAGAGGCAATAATAAAAGCATTATTATTATATTTCCTTGTTCATGATAATTGTCTTTTATTCATGCTATAAGCGTATTATCCGGAAATCGTAATACACGTGTGAATACATAGACTACAATACGTCCCTAGTAAGCCTCTAGTTGACTAGCTCGTTGGTTAACAGATAGTCATGGTTTCCTGACTATGGACATCGGATGTCATTGACAACGGGATCACGTCATTAGGAGAATGACGTGATGGACAAGACCCAATCCTAAGCATAGCACAAGATCGTGTAGTTCGTTTTGCTAGAGCTTTTCCAATGTCAAGTATCTCTTCCTTAGACCATGAGATCGTGCAATTCCGGATACCGTAAGAGTGCTTTGGGTGTATCAAGCGTCACAACGTAATCGGGTGACTATAAAGGTGCACTACAGGTATCTCCGAAAGTGACCATTGGGTTGACACGGATCGAGGCGGGATTTGTCACTCCGTGTTACGGAGAGGTATCACTGGGCCCACTCGGTAATGCATCATCATAATGAGCTCAAAGTGATCAAGTGTCTGGTCACGGGATCATGCATTGCTGTGCGAGTAAAGTGACTTGCGTAACGAGACTAAGCGAGGTATTGGGATACCGACGATCGAGTCTCGGGCAAGTAACATACCGTCGACAAAGGGAATAGAATACGGGTTGCTTGAACCCTTGACATCGTGGTTCATCCGATGACAACATCGAGGAGCATGTGGGAGCCAACATGGGTATCCAGATCCGCTGTTGGTTATTGACTTGAGGTAGTCTCGGTCATGTCTCGCATGTCTCCCGAACCCGTAGGGTCTACACACTTAAGGTTCGGTGGCGCTAGGGTTAATAGGAAGACAAGTATGTGATTACGAATGTTGTTCGAGTCCGGATGAGATCCCGGACGTCACGAGGAGTTCGGAATGGTCCGGAGGTAAAGATTTATATATGGAAAGTGGTTAAGCGGACTCGGAAAGTTTGAGGGTATACGGTAATGTCTGGGGCCACGGGAGAGTTCGGAGGTCCACGGGAGGGGCCACCCCTCGGGGGGCCACATGGGCTAAGTGGAGAGGAGCCAGCCCCTGGTGGGCTGGGCGCACCTCCCCACCTAGGCCCATGCGGCTAGGGCATGGGGAGGGGAAACCCTAAAGGGGGCGCCCCCCTAGCTTGGGGGGCAAGCCACCCTCCCCTCCTCCCCTTTGGCCGCCGCCCCCATCTAGGGTTTCCCCTAGATGGCCGGCCCCCCTTGCCCTCTCCTCCTATAAATAGAGGGGTGGGGGGGAGGGCTGCATACACAATTTGAAGGAGCAGCCCCTCCCCTCCCCAACTCCTCTCTTTCTCCGTGTGAGCTTGGCGAAGCCCTGCCGGAGAACCTCTGCACAAATTGCACCACGCCGTCGTGCTGCCATTGGAGTTGTCTTCCTCAACCTCTCCTTCATCCTTGCTGGATCAAGACGGAGGAGACGCCATCGTCGTCCGCACGCGTGTGTTGAACACGGAGGTGCTGTCCTTTCAGCACTTTGGTCATCGGTGATCGGAATCACGTTGGGAACGTCTTCATCATCACCACTCCCTCGAACGCTTCCGTACTCGATCTACAAGTGGTATGTAGATGCAAACTCTCTCTCTTGACTCGTTGCTTAGATGAACTCATAGATAGATCTTGGTGAAACCGTAGGAAAATTTTAATTTTCTACAACGTTCCCCAACAATTAATCCCTTCCTTCAGAGTTTGTTCTTGAGAAATAAATTCTAGTTCCAAGTGTTTTCATCTTTTCTTTTCCGGAGTTCAAATTTTCCTCGGCTATTTCGTCGGAACCTCCATCTAAATCATCGTAAGGCTCATCTTATTCTTTCATCCTTCATTCTATTTCATCATCCTTTTGTTACCGGAGTTCTTCATGGTGGTTCGTCATGATTTAATTCATTCTTCAAGTGTTCATCAAGATTCTTGTTGGTGGAGTTCAAGTATCTTTTCTTCTCGCGTCTCGAAGTGCAATTAATTCTCCATATTCTTTTGAAGTGGAGTTTTACATTTCTTCGTTCTTCTCAGCTATCCAATCATTTTCGTTTGTGGCCGGTTATCACCTTATGATTTTGAGATGTTATCCATAAGTCCACAACAATCTTATTCTTTTTGTTGCTGATTTTCTCAACAACTCCATTCAATCCTTCCTTCTAAGTTCTTTTCAATTCTTCCAATTCTTCCGGAGGCTTTGTGTTGTTCATCTCGTCAAGTTTGATCCCATCTTGTGAAGTTCATGTTCTAATCCTTCCATTTTCAGCCGGAGTGCTACCTAAATCCTTTCAGTCTTATTCGTTTCTTTTCTCATTCTAACCACTCCGGTTAGAACGAGTGGTGTCAGTGTCCATCTTGTTTCCGTGAGCTTTTGATTCTTGTCATTCTCGTCGTTCCTCTCTTTTTCTCGAGTGCTCTCGATTCTTTGCTTCTTCTCTTGAGTTCTTGTTTCACCTCATCCCTTTTCCCTTCCGTCTCGGTCCTAAGATCTCGGGACGAGATCTCTTGTTAGTGGAGGAGTGTTGTAACGCCCCGGATTCGACGCGCCAGGTGTCTGCCAGTTATTCGCCGTCGTTGCCATGTCATGTGCTTGCGTGTTGCACTTTGCCATGTCATCATCTGCATTTCATATCATGTCGTCATGTGCATCGCATTTGCATACGTGTTCGTCTCATGCATCCGAGCATTTTCCCCGTTGTCCGTTTTGCAATCCGGCACTCCTATGTCTCCCGGCGCCCCTTTTACCTCTTTTTCGTAATGCGGGTGTTAAACTGTCTCGGAATGGACGAGGTTTGTCAAGTGGCCTTGGTATAGCACCGTAGACTGCTGTCAAGTTTCGTGCCATTTGGAGGTCGTTTAATACTCCAGCAGTTAACAGGGTAACCATAAAAGCCTCTTTTGTTGCAGCCCAACACCCCCTCCAAAGTGGCCCAAAACCCAGCAAACTCCCCTCCATGCTCTCGGTCGTTCGATCACGATCGTGTGGCCAAAAACCGCACCTCATTTGGACTCTCCTAGCTCCCTCTACCTATAAATATGTGATCCCCTCCGGATTTTCGCGCAGTCCAACCCTAGCCCCGCTCCCCGCGCGCCGCCGGACATTTCGTCCCCGCCGTCCGGACGTGTCCGCCCCATCCACCGCCGCCCCAGCCAATGGCGCTCCGCCACGTCGCAGCCGCCGGCCCCTCTCTCTCCTCCGCGCGAAGCCGCTTTGGGCCAGGGCAAGCCCGCCGAGCCCATCGGGCCCAACCCAGCGCCGCCGCCGCCTCCTCCGTCGCGCCGCCGAGCCCCCGCCGCTGATCGCCGCCCCTAGCCGCCCGCCCGGCCGCGCCTCGCTGCTCGGAGCAGCCGAGCCCGCGAGCCTCGCGCCTTGCAGCGGCCTGCGCTCCGTGCCCGCCTCCTCGGCCCGGCCGGGCGCGCCGCCGCCCGCCTCCCCGTCTCCCTCGCCGGAGCTCCGCCACCGCCACCTCTGTCCTCGCTGGCCCTCGCCTCCGGCCGGATCCGCCGTCCGCGTCCTCCCCGGAGCCTCCCCGACCCCCCTCCGTCGTCCCGTGCCCTAGCCGGCCTCCCCCTCGCCGGAGAAGTTCGCCGGCGTCGCCTCCTCGCCGGATCGGGTCGGGGTGGATGAGATCCACCCGGCCCCCGAACCAAACGCGGCGCCCCGCTCCCGGATCTCCTCGTCCCGGAACCCCTCCGTCCATTTTTCCCGGGGTGAGAAAATCCACTAAGTCCCCGATTCTACAGTAATTTTCATGCATTTTCATCGCATTATAACTCTGCATCCATAGCTCCGTTTCATGCGTGTAATATGTCAAATTGTTCGTCCCGACGAGTACATTATTTCATCTCATTGCATCATTTTCATTTGAGCTCATCTTGATGCCCTAAATGCTGTTGGAAAAGTGCTATGTGATGTTAGTTTCAGATTCTTATCAGAACATGCACTTTTGTCATTTTTGCCATGATTGATGTGTGCATCCTATGAACTTGAGTCCTACATGTGTTTTGTAATATGCCATGCCATCTTTACAGGGGTGTATGCCATGTATTTTTGTGATCTCTGTGGTGACTAGCACAAGCATGCAAACTAGGCTTCATAATGTTGCTGATTTCAGCCCCTGTTTTGCTGATATTTTTATGCCATGTTAACTTGATGCTACCGAGAGATCCATGCTTATTTTGAGATACTTCAGTAAGGATGTTTTGAACATATGGTTATGCTCTATCCATCCATGGCCTTGTTTGCAATTATGGAGTGCCATAGCTTGAGTCAATCGAGCTTTACTTTTGCTATAAAATGTTCCTGGCATATTGTTTACATGTTATTCAATTTTGCCAAGGTTGTTATAGTTGATCCTTGCATGCTATGATGTTTTTCTTGCCATGTATAGCTTCTATGCCATGCCCTCTTACTGATGGTTGCCTTGCCATGCCATGTATTGCTCTGTGGTGAGTGGTTCAAGCTCACCAACATGCCTACTTATTGTTGTTCCTGCCATGTATGAATCTGTAATATAACTTGCTATGTTCACATGGGTGCCATCATATTTTCTGATCCTTTTTGGCTTATGGTCAGTAAGGGACTTTTGTTCTATGCAATTATTAGATTCATGCCATGCCTTTGTTTGCCATGTTAAGTTCCTGTAGCATGTTGTTTGATGGCTATAAACATTGCAACCTGATGTTATTTCCTGATAAGTCTGAAACTGTTATTATTTGCAATCTTGCCATGTGTGTTTGAGCATGTTCTAGTGATTTCTGGAGTTAGCTCAGTGTTCATGTTTTGTCATGCTTTACCTGTACATCGTGCCCATGCCTTTTGTTCTCATGTTCAGGTGCTGTAGCATGTTGTTTTGATGCTTGCAATATGCCTACTTGCTGTTATGAACAGATTGTTGTCATGACTTGTATAGGGTGTATGTGTTGAACCGTTGCTCCGTTTTGAGTGTGCTCTATATGAAACTTGCTTAGAATTGCATGTAGTTTCATATTATCATGTTGCATCCTTATTTTGAGGTGTTTGCTTGATGTTTGTATGCATTTTGCATCAATGCCATGTTTATCTTGTTTTGCTCATATCTTCTAGGCCGTAGCTCCGAATCTAATAAACTTTATATGTAACTTGACTAGAATTTCGTGTAGATTCTCGTGGTGCATCTTAACTTGCTGTTTAACAACTTGAACATAAGGTTTATTCAGATCTGGACCAATTTCGAAATTTGCATATGAGGACTTATCGGAATTGTTCTATGTTGTTTCCGGCCTCATTTAAACTTGCTTTGATGTGTTGCTCTTGTATGCATCATCTTTTGCCATGAGTAGCTTCATGTAGTCTTGTCATGCATCATGCTTGTTTGTGCATCATGCCTTGTTCATGTGTGGTGTGTTTACTATGTTGTGTGCTTCTTCTTGTTAGTTACTGTTTCGTTGCGATCGTGAGGATTCGTTCGTCTACGCTTGGTTCGGCTTCATCCGTTCGTCTTCTTCATGGACTCGTTCTTCTTCCTAGCGGGATTTCAGGCAAGATGACCGTCACCTTGGATCTTATTACTATCATTGCTATGCTAGTTGTTTCGTTCTATCGCTATGCTGCGCTACCTATTACCTGTTTATCAAGCCATCCCAATTGCCATGAACCTCTAACCTTTTGTCACCCTTCCTAGCAGACCGTTGTTTGGCTATGTTACCGCTTTGCTCAGCCCCTCTTATAGCGTTGTTAGTTGCAGGTGAAGATGAAGTTTGTTCCTTGTTGGAACATGGAGATGTTGTTCCTTGTTGGAACATGTTTACTTGTTGGGATATCACAATATATCTTATATTATTAATGCATCTATATACTTGGTAAAGGGTGGAAGGCTCGGCCTTATGCCTGGTGTTTTGTTCCACTCTTGCCACCCTAGTTTCCGTCATATCGGTATTATGTTCCCGGATTTTGCGTCCCTAACGCGGTCGGGTGATTTATGGGACCCCTTGACAGTTCGCTTTGAATAAGACTCCTCCAAAGAAGGCCCAACATTGGTTTTACCATTTGCCTCACCACCACCTATTTTCCCTTGGGAGTAATTAACCCAAGGGTCATCTTTATTCAGCCCCCCGGGCCAATGCTTGTCTAAGTGTTGGCCCGAACCGAGTAGATCATGGGGCCCCTCGTGGAAACTCGAGGTTTGGTTTTACTCGTAGGATGTCTCATCCGTGTTGCCTCGAGAACAAGATATGTGCAGCTCCTATCGGGATTGTCGGCGCATCGGGCGGCTTTGTTGGTCTTGTTTTATTGCCGTCGAAATGTCTTGTAGCCGGGATTCCGAGACTGATCGGGTCTTCCCGGGGAGAAGGAATATCCTTCGTTGATCGCGAGAGCTTATCATGGGCTAAGTTGGGACACCCCTGCAGGGTTTAAACTTTCGAGAGCCGTGCCCGCGGTTATGTGGCAGATGGGAATTTGTTAATATCCGGTTGTAGTAAACTTGAAGTAAACTCTTCTAAAATACACCAACCGTAATGCGTAACCGTGAGTGTCTCTTTTCGGGTTGATCGAGAGGAGAACACGGTTTCGGGTTATGTCCGACGTAAGTAGGAGTTCAGGATCACTTCTTGATCATTACTAGTTGACGACCGTTCCTTTGTTTCTCTTCTCACTCTCATTTGCGTAAGTTAGCCACCATACATGCTTAGTCGCTGCTGCAACCTCACCACTTTACCCCTCCCTTTCCCATTAAGCTTTGCTAGTCTTGATACCCATGGTAATGGGATTGCTGAGTCCTCGTGGCTCACAGTTACTACACCACCATTGCAGTGTGTACAGGTTTGCGATGATCATGACGCGAGAGCGATGTTTGCTTGTATTGGAGTTCTTCTTCTGCTTCTTCTTCGATCAGGGGATAGGTTCCAGGTCGGCAGCTTGGGCTAGCAGGGTGGATATTGTTTGAGTTTCTGTTTATGTTTCATCCGTAGCCGGATGTTGGTCTTGTATATGATGTGTTGATGTATTCTTGTGGCATTTGTGCCTTATGTATGTATCCCCATCTATTATGTAATGTTGATGTAATGATATCCACCTTGCAAAAGCGTCTTCAAGATGCGCTTCTATCCTTGGTGGGACCTTCGAGTTCCTTTTGGATAGGGTCGTATCTTGGGCGTGACAACCTAGTTCAATCTCGTTACTGGAAAGTCTCTTTACCCGTTCTGTAATGCATCATCCCGTAACTAACTCATTAGTCACATTACATGCAAGGCTTATAGTGATGACCATTACCGAGAGGGCCCAGAGATACCTCTCCGATACACGAAGTGACAAATCCTAATCTCGATCTATGCCAACTCAACAAACACCATCAGAGACACCTGTAGAGCATCTTTATAATCACCAAGTTACGTTGTGACGTTTGATAGCACACAAGGTGTTCCTCCGGTATTTGGGAGTTGCATAATCTCATAGTCAGAGGAACATGTATAAGTCATGATGAAAGCAATAACAATAAAACTAAACGATCATTAATGCTAAGCTAACGGATGGGTCTTGTCCATCACATCATTCTCTAATGATGTGATCCCGTTCATCAAATGGCAACACATGTCTATGGTCAGGAAACTTAACCATCTTTGATTAACGAGCTAGTCTAGTAGAGGCATACTAGGGACACTCTGTTTGTCTATGTATTCACACATGCACTAAGTTTCCGGTTAATACAATTCTAACATGAATAATAAACCATTTATCATGATATAAGGAAATATAAATAACAACTTTTTTATTGCCTCGAGGGCATATTTCCTTCCATCTACCACTTGCACTAGAGTCAATAATCTAGATTACATAGTAATGATTCAAACACCCATGGAGTCTTGGTGCTGATCATGTTTTGCTCGTGAGAGAGGCTTAGTCAACGGGTCTGCAACATTCAGATCTGTATGTATCTTGCAAATCTCTACGTCTCGCTCCTTGACTTGATCGCGGATGGAATTGAAGCGTCTCTTGATGTGTTTGGTTCTCTTGTGAAATCTGGATTCTTTCGCCAAGGCTATTGCTCCAGTATTGTCACAAAAGATTTTCATTGGACCCGATGCACTAGGTATGACACCTAGATCGGATATGAACTCCTTCATCCATACTCCTTCATTTGCTACTTCTGAAGCAGCTATGTACTCCACTTCACACTTAGATCCCGCCACGACGCTTTTCTTGGAACCGCACCAACTGACAGCTCCACCATTCAATATAAATACATATCCGGTTTGTGACTTAGAGTCATTCGGATAAGTGTCAAAGCTTGCATTGACGTAACCATTTACGACGAGCTCTTTGTCACCTCCATAAATGAGAAACATATCCTTAGTCCTCTTCAGGTATTTCAGGATGTTCTTGACCGCTGTCCAGTGATCCACTCCTGGACTACTTTGGTACCTCCCTGCTAAACTAATAACAAGGCACACATCAGGTCTGGTGCACAGCATTGCATAAATGATAGAACCTATGGCTGAAGCATAGGGAATGACTTCCATTTTCTCTCTATCTTCTGCTGTGGTCGGGCATTGAGTCTGACACAAGTTCACACCTTGTAATACAGGCAAGAGCCCTTTCTTTGACTGATCCATTTTGAATTTCTTCAAAACTTTATCAAGGTATGTGCTTTGTGAAAGTCCAATTAAGCGTCTTGATATATCTCTATAGATCTTGATGCCCAATATATAAGCAGCTTCACCGAGGTCTTTCATTGAAAAATTCTTATTCAAGTATCCTTTTATGCTATTCAGAAATTCAGTATCATTTCCGATCAACAATATGTCAGCCACATATAATATCAGAAATGCTACAGAGCTCCCACTCACTTTCTTGTAAATACAGGCTTCTCCAAAAGTCTGTATAAAACCATATGCTTTGATCACACTATCAAAGCATATATTCCAACTCCGAGAGGCTTGCACCAGTCCATAAATGGATCGCTCGAGCTTGCACAGTTTGTTAGCACCTATTGGATTGTCAAAACCTTCTGGTTGCATCATATACAACTCTTCTTTAAGATATCCATTAAGGAATGTAGTTTTGACATCCATTTGCCAAATTTCATAATCATAAAATGCGGCAATTTCTAACATGATTCGGACAGACTTAAGCATCGCTACAGGTGAGAAGGTCTCATCGTAGCCAACTCCTTGAACTTGTCAAAAACCTTTCACAACAAGTCGAGCTTTGTAGTCAGTAACATTACCTTCAGCATCAGTCTTCTTCTTGAAGATCCATTTATCCTCTATTGCTTGCCGATCATCGGGCAAGTTAACCAAAGTCCATACTTCGTTCTCATACATGGATCCCATCTCAGATTTCATGGCCTCAAGCCATTTCGCGGAATCTGGGCTCATCATCGCTTCCTCATAGTTCGTAGGTTCGTCATGGTCAAGTAACATGACTTCCAGAACAGGATTACCATACCACACTGGTGAGGATCTTACTCTGGTTGACCTACGAGGTTCGGTAATAACTTGATCTGAAGCTTCATGATCATCATCATTAGCTTCCTCACTGATTGGTGTAGGAATCACTTGAACTGATTTCTGTGATGAACTACTTTCTAATAAGGGAGCAGGTACAATTACCTCACCAATTTCTACTTTCCTCCCACTCACTTCTTTCGAGAGAAACTCCTTCTCTAGAAAGGATCCATTCTTAGCAATGAATATCTTGCCTTCGGATCTGCGATACAAGGTGTACCCAACAGTCTCCTTTGGGTATCCTATGAAGAAAAATTTCTCCGATTTGGGTTCGAGCTTATCAGGTTGAAGCTTTTTCACATAAGCATCGTAGCCCCAAACTTTAAGAAACAACAACTTGGGTTTCTTGCCAAACCACAGTTCATATGGTGTCATCTCAACGTATTTAGATGGTGCCCTATTTAACGTGAATGCAGCCATCTCTAAAGCATAACCCCAAAGTGATAGCGATAAATCGGTAAGAGACATCATAGATCGCACCGTATCTAATAAAGTACGGTTACGATGTTCGGACACACCATTACGCTGTGGTGTTCTAGGTGGCGTGAGTTGCGAAACTATTCTGCACTATTTCAAATGAAGACCAAACTCATAACTCAAATATTCACCTCCACGATCAGATCGTAGAAACTTTATTTTCTTGTTATGATTATTTTCCACTTCACTTTGAAATTCTTTGAACTTTTCAAATGTTTCAGACTTATGTTTCATCAAGTTGATATACCCATATCTGCTCAAATCATCTCCGAAGGTCAGAAAATAACGATACCCACCGTGAGCCTCAACACTCATTGGACCGCAAAAGTCAGTATGTGTTATTTCCAACAAGTCTGTTGCTCGCTCCATTGTTCCGGAGAACGGAGTCTTAGTCATCTTGCCCATGAGGCATGGTTCGCAAGCATCAAGTGATTCCAAAAGCCCATCAGCATGGAGTTTCTTCATGTGCTTTACACCAAGATGACCTAAACGGAGTGCCACAAATAAGTTGCACTATCATTATTAAACTTATATCTTTTGGCTTCAATACTATGATTATGTGTATCACTACTATCGAGATTAAACAAAAATAGACCACTCATCAAGGGTGCATGACCATAAAAGATATTACTCATATAAATAGAACAACCATTATTCTCTGATTTAAATGAACAACTGTCTCGCATCAAACAAGATCCAGATATAATGTTCATGCTTAACGATGGCACCAAATAACAATTATTCAGGTCTAAAACTAACCCCGAAGGTAGATGTAGAGACACCGTGCCGACGGCGATCACATCGACTAACCATTTCCCACACGCATCGTCACCTCGTCCTTAGCCAATCTTCGCTTAATCCGTAGCCCCTGTTTCGAGTTGCAAATATGAGCAACAGACCAGTATCAAATACCCAGGCGCTACTATGAGCATTAGTAAGGTACACATCAACAACATGTATATCAAATATACCTTTCACTTTGCCATCCTTCTTATCTGCCAAATACTTGGGGCAGTTCCACTTCCAGTGACCAGTCCCTTTGCAGTGGAAGCACTCAGTCTTAGGCTTAGGTCTAGACTTGGGCTTCTTCACTAGAGCAGCAACTTGCTTGTTGTTCTTCTTGAAGTTCCCCTTCTTCCCTTTGCCCATTTTCTTGAAACTAGTGGTCTTGTTAACCATCAAACTTGATGCTCCTTCTTGATTTCTACATCTGCAGGCTTTAGCATTGCGAAGAGCTCGGGAATTGTCTTATCCATCCCTTGCATATTATAGTTCATCACGAAGCTTTTGTAGCTTGGTGGCAGTGATTGAAGAACCCTGTCAATGACACTATCATCAGGAAGATTAACTCCCAGTTGAGTCAAGTGGTTGTGGTACCCAGACATTCTGAGTATGTGTTCACTGACAAAACTATTCTCCTCCATTTTGCAGCTATAGAACTTATTGGAGACTTCATATCTCTCAATCCGGGCATTTGCTTTAAATATTAGCTTCAACTCCTGGAACATCTCGTATGCTCCATGATGTTCAAAATGTCGTTGAAGTCCCGGTTCTAAGCCGTAAAGCATGGCACACTGAACTATCGAGTAGTCATCAGCTTTGCTCTGCCAGATGTTCATAACATCTGGAGTTGCTCCTGCAGCGTGTCTTGCACCTAGCGGTGCTTCCAGGACATAATTCTTCTGTGCAGCAATGAGGATAATCCTCAAGTTATGGACCCAGTCCGTGTAGTTGCTACCATCATCTTTCAACTTAGCTTTCTCTAGGAATGCATTAAAATTCAAAGGAATGGTAGCACGGGCCATTGATCTACACCAACATAGACATGCAAAATACTATCAGGTACTAAGTTCATGATAAATTAAAGTTCAATTAATCATATTACTTAAGAACTCCCACTTAGATAGACATCCCTCTAGTCATCTAAATGATCATGTGATCCATATCAACTAAACCATGTTTGATCATCACGTGAGATGGAGTAGCTTTCAATGGTTAACATCACTATGTTGATCATATCTACTATATGATTCACGCTCGACCATTCGGTCTCAGTGTTCCGAGGCCATATCTGCATATGCTAGGCTCGTCAAGTTTAACCCGAGTATTCTGCGTGTGCAAAACTGGCTTGCACCCGTTGTATGTGAACGTAGATCTTATCACACCCGATCATCACGTGGTGTCTCGACACGACGAACTGTAGCAACGGTGCATACTCAGGGAGAACACCCATACCTTGAATTTTAGTGAGAGATCATCTTATAATGCTACCGCCGTACTAAGCAAAATAAGATGCATAAAGGATAAAGATCACATGCAATCAAAATAAGTGATATGATATGGCCATCATCGTCTTGTGCCTTTGATCTCCATCTCCAAAGCACCGTCATGATAACCATCGTCACCGACTTGACACCTTGATCTTCATCGAAGCATTGTTGTTGTCTCGCCAACAATTGCTTCTACGACTATCGCTACCGCTTAGTGACAAAGTTAAGCAATTACATGGCGATTGCATTTCATACAATAAAGCGACAACCATATGGCTCCTGCCAGTTGCCGATAACTGTTACAAAACATGATCTTCTCATACAACAAATTATATATCATCACGTCTTGACCATATCACATCATAGCAACCCCTGCAAAAACAAGTTAGACGTCCTCTACTTTGTTGTTGCAAGTTTTACGTGGCTGCTACGGGCTTCTAGCAAGAACCGTTCTTACCTACGCATTAAAACCACAATGATTTTTCGTCAAGTGTGCTGTTTTTACCTTCAACAAGGACCGGGCGTAGTCAAACTTGATTCAACTAAAGTTGGAGAAACAGACACCCGCTAGTCACCTGTGTGCGAAGCACGTCGGTAGAACCAGTCTCATGAACGAGGTCATGTAATGTCAGTCCGGGCCGCTTCATCCAACAATACCGCCGAATCAAAGTAAGACGTTGCTGGTAAGCAGTATGACTATTATCGCCCACAACTCATTGTGTTCTACTCGTGCATATAACATCTACGCATAGACCTAGCTCGGATGCCACTGTTGGGGAGCGCAGTATTTCAATTTTTTTTACCTATGATCACGCAAGATCTATCTAGGAGATGCATAGCAACAAGCGGGGAGAGTGTGTACATGTACCCTCATAGAACGAAAGCGGAGGCGTTTAGTAACGCAGTTGATATAGTCGAACGTCTTCGTGATCCAACTGATCCAAGCACCGAACGTACGGCACCTCCGCGTTCAGCACACGTTAAGCTCGATGACGTCCCTCGAGCTCTTGATCTAGTTGAGGCCAAGGGAGAGTTCCGTCAGTACGACGGCGTGGTGACGGTGATGATGAAGTTATCGGCGCAGGGCTTCGCCTAAGCACTACGACGATTTGACCGAGGTGTGTAACTGTGGAGGGGGGCACCGCACACGGCTAAGAGATTGTCTGTTGTGCTATTGGGGTGCCCCTGGCCACTTATATAAAGGAGGGAGGGAGAGAGGAGGCCGGCCAAGTAGGGCGCAACAAGGGGGGGGGGTCCTACTTGGACTCCTAGTCCAAGTAGGATTCGCCCGCCCCCCTTTTCCTTTTTTCCACCGGAGGGAAAGGGAAGGGAGAGAGAGGGAGAAGGAAAGAGGGGGGCCGGCCCCCTCCCCTAGTCCAATTCGGTTTGGGCAAGGGGGGGGGGGGCGCCCCTCTCACGTGGCCTCTCTCCTCTCCTCCAATAAGGCCCAATAGGCCCAATACTTCTCCCGAGGGGTTCTGGTAACCTCCCGGTACTCCAGAAAAATGCCTGAACCACTCGGAACTATTCCGATGTCCGAATGCAACCTTCCTATATATGAATCTTTACCTCTCGACCATTTCGAGACTCATCGCCATGTTCGTGATCTCATCCGGGACTACGAACAATCTTCGGTCATCAAATCACATGACTCATAATACAAATCGTCATCGAACATTAAGCGGCAGACCCTACGGGTTCGAGAACTATGTAGACATGACCGAGACACTTCTCCAGTCAATAACCAATAGCGGAACCTGGATGCTCATATTGGCTCCTACATATTCTACGAAAATCTTTATCGGTCAAACCGCATAACAACATACGTTGTTCCCTTTGTCATCGGTATGTTACTTTCCCGAGATTCGACCGTCGGTATCACCATACCTACTTCAATCTCGTTACTGGTAAGTCTCTTTACTTTTCCGTAATGCATCATCCCGTAACTAACTCATTAGTCACATTGCTTGTAAGGCTTATAGTGATGATCATTACCAAGAGGGCCCAGAGATACCTCTCCGATACACGGAGTGACAAATCCTAATCTTGATCTATGCCAACTGAACAAACACCATCAGAGACACCTGTAGAGCATCTTTATAATCACCCAGGTACGTTGTGACGTTTGATAGCACACAAGGTGTTCCTCCAGTATTCGGGAGTTGCATAACCTCATAGTCAGAGGAACATGTATAAGTCATGATGAAAGCAATAGCAATAAAACTAAACGATCATTAATGCTAAGCTAACAGATGGGTCTTGTCCATCACATAATTCTCTAATGATGTGATCCCGTTCATCAAATGACAACACATGTCTATGGTCAGGAAACTTAACCATCTTTGATTAACGAGCTAGTCTAATAGAGGCATACTAGGGACACTCTGTTTGTCTATGTATTCACACATGTACTAAGTTTCCGGTTAATAAAATTCTAGCATGAATAATAAACATTTATCATGATATAAGGAAATATAAATAACAACTTTATTATTGCCTCTAGGGCATATTTCCTTCAGTTCCGACAGGTGCAAGCCAACCAGGCCTACAACCTCGGCCTCCTCGAGGAGCACCTGCATGCGGAGGAGAAACTCACGGCTAGCACGGCCATCATACGGACGTGGGCGTGGAGGAGTAGAAGGCATTGGTCGACTCCTACTGCTCCACCCGTGACATTCGCCACAACCGTTGGCGGTATCGCCTCCATCAGGCGGAATTGGACATCGCCTACAAGGAGTTCGAGGAGGCGGAGGATGAGGTGTGCGGCAAGAGCGACAACGAGGCCTTGCCCCGCTACCACGACCATGAAGTCGGCACGTCAGCTGGCACGACCGGTAGCGTGGAATAGTAGTGCATCATAGGTCCCCGCCATTACGGTCCCAAGAAGGGCACCGCTGCTCCCCTCCCATTGAAGCCAAGCTTGGTGGGCTGAACATCGACGGTTGATTAGCCGCTTATTGGTGACGTGGAGGTGGACAACTTCACTTCCCAGTGCTACGGAGCCGGACGTTACGGAGGCGGAGTTGGGGAATGCTGAGGTAGAACCTGACTGCTGCTAACTGCGTTGGTATTTCCCCAAAGAGGAGAGGATGATATAGAACAGCAACGGGGTAAGTATTTCCCTTAGTTATGAAACCAAGGTATCAATCCAGTAGGAGGATCCACCAAACTATGTAAGCAGTACCTTCACACGAATAACAAAAACTTGCAACCCAACACGTAAGAGGGGTTGTCAATCCCTCCTTCGTATTGAGATAGATTAAATTGTATGAGGTTGCACAAATAGATCTAACAAAAACTCAAAATAAAAGAAGTAAAGAAAAAGTGCAGCAAGGTATTTTTGGATTAATAGATCTGAAAGAATATGATAGGAAATAGACCCAGAGGCCGAGATTTCACTAGAGGCTTGTCTCAAAATAATAGCATAAGGTGGGTAAACAATTTACTATTGGGCAATTGATAGAAGAGCAAATAATTATGACGATATCCATGGCAATGATCATGTATATAGGCATCACGTCCAAGATTAGTAGACCGACTCATTCCTGCATCTACTACTATTACTCCACACATCGTCCGCTATCCAGCATGCATCTTGTGTGTTAAGTTCATGGAGAAACAGAGTAATGCAATAAGAACGATGACATGATGTACACGATCTATTCATGTAGGAATAGAACCCATCTTTTTATCCTTAATGGCAACGATACATGCGTGCCTTGCTACCCCTTCTATCACTGGGTGAGGACACCGCAAGATCCTACCCATCACAAAGCACCTCTTCCCATTGCAAGAAAAATCAATCTAGTTGGCCAAACCAAACCAAAGTTTCGGGGAAGAAATACGAGGATATAACAATCATGCATAATAGAGTCCAACAAAGACTCAAATAATATTCATTGATAGATCTAATCATAAGATCGCAATTCATCAGATCTCAATAAACACACCGCAAAAAAAGAGTTACATCAAATAGATCTCCAAGAACATCGAGGAGGACATTGTATTGAAGATCAAAAAGAGAGAAGAAGCCATCTAGCTACTACCTACGGACCCATAGGTTTGTGGTAAACTACTTACGCATCATCGGAGGGGCAAGGGTGTTGATGAAGAACCCCTCCGGCAAGCTGCCGGAAAAGGCCTCTAGATTGGATCTCGTTGCTTTGGAACTTGCAGCGGCGGAAACTCTAATCTCTCTGCTCCCCTAGGGTTTTTGGGATTTTAGAGTATTTATAGAGCTGATAGGCGGTGGAGAGGGGGCATGTGGGCCCCACTACCCATCAGGGCGTGCTAGGGGCCTCTGGCGCGCCCTGGTGCCTTGTGGGCCCCACGGGCCTCCCCTCGGGCACTCTTGGCTCCCAAGTTGTCTTTTCTCCAGAAAAAACCACTAAAAAGTTTTGTGGCATTTGGACCTCGTTTGGTACTGATATTTTGCGAAGTAAAAAACAAGCAAAAAACAGCAACTGGCACTAGGCACTATGTCAATACGTTAGTCCCAAAAATGATTTAAAGTTGCTATAAAATGAATATAAAACATCCAATATTGATAATATAATAGCATGGAATAATAAAAAAGTATAGATACGTTGAAGACGTATCATCATCCCCAAGCTTAATTCCTCTTCGTCCTTGAGTAGGTAAATGATAAAAACAGAATTTTTGATGTGGAATGTTGCCTAACATGTTCATATCATAAACTTTTCTTTTGTAGCATGGACATTTGGACTTTTATATGATTGAAAGCAATAGTATATACTTGACATGAAGACATCAATACTCAAGCATATCGGCAAGAAACCATGTCATTCAAAATATCAATGCTAAAGAAAGCTATCCCTAGCCCATTATGCTCAATCATTGATCCATTCAAGAAACACACTCAAATATTAACTATGCCCAATGCACAAGCATGATAATAGTGTTCCCTAGTTGGTGCTTTATAAGAGAAGATGGAGACTCAATAAAAATAGAAGTTGCATAAAGTAAATAGATAGGCCCTTCGCATAGGGAAGAAGAGATTTGTAGAGGTGCCAGAGCTCAAGGCTTAAATTGAGAGATAAAATTATTTTGAGTGGCATGCTTTTCCCTTCAACGAAAATGACCAAAACTCCCAATACTTTCCATGCTAGATAGATCATAGGCTGTTCCCAAACAGAAAATAAAGTTTATTCCTTTTTCCACCATTCTTTCACAATCCATGGCTAGCCGTATCCGCGGGTGCCTTCCATACCAACACTTTCCAAGGAATATATTATTGAAAAGCATAATTTTTTTCTGCATTTCGGGACTGGGCATCCCTATTACCTTTGCCACACTCTCGTGCAGTGACAAGCGAACACACACTATCTTGAGAATAAAAATGTCTAGCATTGGAAATATTCGCCACCCCCTGTCACTTGATGAGCGGTACGGGCACACAAAGGGGAATTTTTTTTTGAACATTAGAGTTAGCACATACAATTTTTTTTGAACGTCACGGAAATACCGCATATAGGTAGGTATGGTGGACTCATTTGGCACAACTTTGGGTTTAAGGATTTGGTTGCACAAGTAGTATTCCCACTTAGTACAAATGAAGGCTAGCAAATAGATTGAGAAGCGACCAGCCAAGAAAGAAAAATGATCATAAAAGAGTATAAACATAACTAATGCTGAATAATGCACCATAAGTAGGATGTAACTTCATTGCCTAACTATTGACTTTTGTGCTTGCATAGGGAATCACAAACCTTAACACCAATATTCTTACTAAGGCATAATTACTCATTAACATGACTCACATATTATCGTCGTCATATCTCAAAATTATTGCAAGGAATCGAGTTTTTAATATCCAATGATCTTCATGAAAGTATTATTATACCCCTCTTGAATATCTATCACTTTGGGACTAATTTCATACGTTACCATTGCTACTAACAAAGATCTCAAACAAATCTAAGTGAAGAACAAGAGCACAAATTTCTTCAAAATAATTTTCATCTCTCAAAATAATATGAGTGAAGCAATGAGAGGACATTTCTTCAAAATTAAAACACCACCGTGCTAAGAAAGATATAAGTGAAGCACTAGAGCAATTCCATAGCTCAAAATATTAAAGAGAAGCACATAGAGCAATTCTAACAAATCATGGCATCATTATGGCTCTCTCAAATAGGTGTGTCCAGCAAGGATGATTGTAAAAAACTAAAAAGCAAAAAAAATCAAAGACTCATATAATAGAAGAAGCTCCATGCAAAACTCATGATATGTGACAAATAAAAATATAGTCCATGTAAAATTACAGATGGTCGTTAGAAGAAAGAGGGGGTGCCTTCCGGGGCATCCCCAAGCTTAGTTGCTTGGTTCTTCTTGAGTATTACCTTGGGGTGCCATGGGCGTCCCCACGTTTAGGCTCTTTTCACTCCTTATTCCTTCATACATCGTGATCTCACCCAAAACTTGAAAATTTCAATCACACAAAACTTAACAAAAACCCTCACGAGATTCGTTAGTATAATAAAGCAAATCACCACTTTAAGTACTGTTGCAAACCCATTCACATTTTATTATTGCATTATACCTACTGTAATCTAACTTTACCATGGCTTATACCCCTCGATACAATCCATAGATTCATCAAAATAAGCACACAATGCAACAAAAACAGAATCTATCAAAAACAGAACAGTCTATAGCAATCTGAACATTGACCATACTTCTGTAACTCCAAAAATTCTGAAAAATTAGGACAACGTGGGAAATTTGTATATCAATCTTGTGTAACAAATTCATAGCAAAAGCACGTTTATGTGATTTTTGAAAATTCTGCTACTAGGCGCAAAACTTTCTGTTTTCCAACAAGATCAAATCAACTATCTCCCAATATGATCCTAAAGGCTTTACTTGGCACAAACACTAATTAAAACACAAAAACACACTCTAATCAGAGGAATAATTGTATCTACTCACAAAAACATAAAGAAAAGGAGAAAAATAAATTTTATTCATTGGGTTGCCTCCCACCAAGCGCTATTGTTTTATGCCCTTAGCTAGGCATAAGATTTCAATGATGCTCACATGAAATATAGTAACTGAAACACGAAGAGAGCATCATGTAGCATATGAAAAACACATTTAAGTCTAACATACTTCCTATGCATAGGCATTTTATAGGCAAACAAATTATCAAGACAAGAATTTTCTAGCATATGCAAGGTGGAAGAACAAAACATTGACGATCTCAACATAGCGAGAGTAATTTAGTAACATGAAAATTTCTACCACAATATTTCCTCCCTCATAATGATTACATGTAGGATCATAATCAAATTCAACAATATAGCTATTCTATAAAATTTTCTCTTCATGATCAACATGCATAAATGTTTTATAATCTTCCAAGATAGTGGGATTAATATCAACTAAAGTCATGGCCTCTCCAAACCCACTTTAATCAAAAAATTCACAAGATTGATAATTCTCCAAAGTAGTGGGATCATTAATACCTAAAGTTGACACTCTTCAAATCCCACTTCCAATATTATTGCAAACATTATTATTAATATCATATTCATCATGCGGCTTAAATAAATTTTCAAGAACATAAGAAGCATCACCCCAATCATGATCAATACAAAAGTAGTGCACATACAAAATTAGCATCCCCAAGCATGGGGTCTTGCAATTTATAATAACACCATTGCAATCATGCTTTTCATTCAAGGAGCTATCATGAACAACTTCATAAATTTCCTCGTTTAGCACTTCATCACAATCTTCAGAGTCACGAATTTCAAGCAACACTTCATAAAGATAATCTCGTGTACTTAACTCACTAGCAATTGGTTCATCATAATTGGATCCTTTGAAAATATTAGCAAGTGGATATCCATAACATTAGATTTTTAGCAAGCGAAGATGCAAGCAAATAGAAGACACATGGCAACACCAGCAAAGGTAGCAAACAAGCAAAGAGGCAAACGGAAAATATTTTTGTATTTTTGCAAAAAGCATTCTAGAAGTTGGGGAAATGAAAATGAGAGGAAAATGGCAAATAAAGTAAATTGCAAGGATATGAGATTTGTGATTGTGTACCTGATAGATCTAGACTTGACCCTCCCCGGCAACAGCGATAGAAATTGTTCTTGATTGCTACTAACTGTGTTGGTATTTCTCTTGGGAACGTAGTGATAATACAAATTTTTTCCTACGTGTCACCAAGATCAATCTAGGAGATGCTAGCAATGAGAGAGAGGGAGTGCATATTCATACCCTTGAAGATTGCTAAGCGGAAGCGTTACAAGAACGCGGTTGATGGAGTAGTACTCGCGGCGATTCAAAGCGCGAAAGATCCGATCCAAGCGCCGAACGGACGGCGTCTCCACATTCAACACACGTACAGCCCGGGGACGTCTCGTCCTTCTTGATCCATCAAGGAGAGAGGAGAGGTTGAGGGAGAGCTCCGGCAGCATGACAGCGTGGTGGTGGAGCTTGTGGTTCTCCGGCAAGGCTTTGCCAAGCACTACGGAGGAGGAGGAGTTTGAGGGTGGAAGGGCTGTGCCAGGGGAAGGGTGCGGCTGCCCTCCCGCCCCCCACTATTTATAGGGTGAAGGGGAGAGTGGGACGGCCCCCTAGATGCATCTAGAGGGGGGGGGGGGCTAGGAGGGGGGGACTTGCCCCCCAAGCAGGTGGGAGCCGCCCCCACCCACTAGGGTTTCCAACCCTAGGTGCCTTGGGTCCTTGGGGGGGGGGGGGCGCACCAGCCCACTAAGGGGCTGGTCCCCACCCATATTCAGCACACTAAGTCCTCCGGGGCAGGTGGCCCTACCCGGTGGACCCCCGGACACCTTTCGGTGGTCCCGGTACAATACCGATATCCCCCGAAACTATTCCGGCGACTGAAACTGGACTTACCATATATAAATCTTCACCTCTGAACCATTCCAGAACTCCTCGTGACGTCCGGGATCTCATCCAGGACTCCGATCAACTTTCGTTAACCACATACAATTTCCCATAACAACTCTAGCGTCACTGAACCTTAAGTGTGTAGACCCTACGGGTTCGGGAACCATGCAGACATGACCGAGACATCTCTCCGACCAATAACCAATAGCGGGATATGGATACCCATATTGGCGCCCACATGTTCCACGGTGATCTCATCGGATGAACCATGATGTCCGGGATTCAATCAATCCCGTATACAATTTCCTTTGTCCATCGGTATGTTACTTGCCCGAGATTCGATCGTCGGTATCCCTATACCTTGTTCAATCTCTTTACCGGCAAGTTTCTTTACTCTTTCCGTAATGCATGATCCCCTGGATAACTCCTTATTCACATTGAGCTCATTATGATGATGCATTACCGAGTGGGCCCAGAGATACCTCTCCGTCATACGGAGTGACAATCCCAGTCTCAACTCGTGCCATCCCAACAGACACTCTCGAAGATACCTATAGTGCACCTTTATAGCCACCCAGTTACGTGTGATGTTTGATACACCCGAAGCATTCCTACGGCATCCGGGAGTTGAACAATCTCATGGTCTAAGGAAATGATACTAGACATTAGAAAAGCTCTAGCAAATGAACTACACGATCTTGTGATATGCTTAGGACTGAGTCTTGTCCATCACATCATTCTCCTAATGATGTGATCCCGTTATCAACGACATCCAATGTCCATGGTTATTAAACCACAACCATCTATTGATCAACGAGCTAGTCAACTAGAGGCTTACTAGGGACATGTTGTGGTCTATGTATTCACACATGTATTACGGTTTCCGGTTAATACAATTATAGCATGAACAATAGACAATTATAATGAACAAGGAAATATAACAATAACCACTGTATTATTGCCTCTAGGGCATATTTCCAACAGTCTCCCACTTGCACTAGAGTCAATAATCTAGTTACATTGTGATGAATCGAACACCCATAGAGTTTTGGTGTTGATCATGTTTTGCTCGTGAAAGCGGTTTAGTCAACGGATCTGCGAAATTCAGATCCGTATGTACTTTACAAATATCTATGTCTCCATCTTGAATATATTCATGAATGGAGTTGAAACGGCGCTTGATGTGCTTGGTCTTCTTGTGAAACCTGGGCTCCTTGGCAATGGCAATAGCTCCAGTGTTGTCACAGAAGAGAGTCATCGGGCCCGATGCATTGGGAATCACTCCTAGGTCGGTGATAAACTCCTTCATCCAGACTCCTTCCTATGTTGTTTTCGAAGAAGCTATGTACTCCGCTTCACATGTAGATCCTGCCACGACGCTTTGCTTGCAACTGCACCAGCTGACTGCCCCACCATTCAAAATATACACGTATCCGGTTTGTGACTTGGAGTCATCCAGATCTGTGTCGAAGCTAGCATCGACGTAACCCTTTACGATGAGCTCTTCATCACCTCCATTAACGAGAAAACATATCCTTAGTCCTTTTCAGGTACTTCAGGATATTCTTGACCGTTGTCCAGTGTTCCACTCCTTTGGTACCACTACTGCAGGATGTTGCTAATGTGACACTACGATCAGAGACCCTTCGACGAAACTGTGTGCGATGCAATAATCGCAAACGGTGGTGTAAAAGAACCGTCAAAAAGGTGCAAAACGTTTGTGATGGTGGAGCCATCAAACACGGTTTAGATTTTAGTTGTGTGTGTGATCCAAGGCATGCAGTTCAGTCCAATGAACTGTTTGCGATGAGGCGGAACAAAAGAAATGGGCAGCCTGATGAAGGCGTGTGCGATATAGAGCATACGGTTCACTCGGATGAACTGTTTGTGATTAGGAAACACAAAAGAAACAGTCAGCCTGAACAAGGTGTGTGTGATTGAGGGCATACGCCTCAGAAGGATTAACTATTTGCGACTAGGCAACAGAACATAAACGGGTCAGCCAGATCAAAGTATCTGCTATTGATGGCATACACTTCACATGGATGAACTATTTCTGATTAGCCACAACAAACTGAAACAGTTAGATAGATCAACGTCTGTGCGCTAGATGGGCACACACATTCTAATTAAAAGAAGCGTTCGCGATGGTAATAACGAGCACGCACGGTTGTTGGAACAGGATGTGTGCTGACATTGCCTATTGCGGTGCACCCTATGGTGCAAACGCCATGTCTGTGACGAGAAGGCATACGTGCCACGTTCATATACGGGAATAGTGCCGCCTTATAACCGTCAGTAAATTTTGAGCATGCGTCCCGTCACAATTGTTTTTTAGAAGAACATGGAGGCCGCTTCCCTTCACATTCCAAATTGCAAACCTGTTCACACCGATCAAAACCTAAACGGTTTCCCACTTAGGAGTGTATTACTACTCGGTTATAAATACTGCTACTCCAAGATGACTGCACATTCCTCCTCAACTCGTCATCCACGAAAGCAAACAAGTCCTTCATCATCGTTCCCTTGCGTCTGCCATGGCCAGCGTGAGTTTAGGTCGAGAGATTGCCACCAGGGAGAGGCGAGCCTGGAGGAAGCACGAGAGATGTCTCGCCTCGCCGTGAAAGCAGCCAACATGTCCCGCCACGCGGCCGTAGTAGCAGAGAGGTCCTGCCGCGCCGCCGAAGTAACACGAAGGTCCCGCCGCACCGTTGATGCAGTAGACTAGTCCGGCCGCGCCGCAGAAGCAGAAGAGATGTCCGCCACGCCACGAATGCAACAGAGATGTCCTCCCGCGCCGCGGCGGCCTGGGAAAATGCCTCGGGGGCAGGCGAGGACTCTTACAGGCGCATGCGTGCCCTCGTCCTTAGGCAAATGGATCAGATCTCCAGCTGGGCGAAGTTGCAGGATGACCTGAAAGCCTCGTTTGAACAGTCTACCGGCATCATCCGACAACTAAATGAGAGCAATGCGAAGCTCCAGGACGAGCGCGACCTACTGAGGGCGAAGATTGTCGGAAGTGCGGAGCAGCAGGAGGAGACCACTGCCTTGTTGAAGAGGACCGGCATCATCGTCGAGAAACTTACGGACGAGAATGCCATGCTGCGCATTGAGCGTAGAAGGCTGGTGGAGGAATCCGTGGATGCTCTCAAGCAGTATCTTGAGGACGAGAGAGAGCTCATCGCCACTCACCGCGGAGACTAGTTCCCGCGGCCTGCAGCAACGCATCAAGAAAGTAGAGATCAACGAGCCAAATCGTTGTCTTCCTTCTTCTTTTACCCTTGTGTATTTCGGGCGTTGCCGCATGTGGGCTTTTTTAATTATATTCCTAAATATTTAAGACAATTATTATCCACTGTCATCGTCCTTGTATTCATCATGCTTGCTATAAGTCACAGTCGATGCTATATAGGTCCGTCGGATCTTACATCAAGATCCATGCAAAACTTTCTTTTCAGATTTTCATTTTTCTCTCTTAAATCTCAGTCCAGTGAGACATATAGCCATGCCGTAGAACAGGTGCTCGGGCGCAATTAATGGAGAAGTTGGGAGGGGGGTGCACGGCGGGTAGTGGTCAAAGGGCTCTCCTCCCGATGAGCACGCGCAGGGGTCTGATCGCACGCCTCCCGTACTCAAATAGCTACCCCGCGCGACACCTCCTAGCCAATAAAAAAAGGGGACGCGTGGCGACACATAATTGTTAAGTAGAACGCCCACGGTTTCAATAATACTTGTGTTTCCGATTTGTAACGTGACATCAGTTGTTCCAAAATGACTTTGTTGATTGTTAATGTGTGCGCCTTCGCAAATCGGACAGAAAAATTACCACAACATGTTGGTGACATGTCATGACACCATGCTAAGTTTCATGATTTTTAGGCGTGTTTTGGATTTACAGGAATTAAAAAACCAAGTTTCTCGATCTTTCCGGCCAAGCCACGACGCCCAGATGTTTGAATGTCATTCCCATCTCTTGCATAGGACCTAGAAATTCACCCAAGGACACACATGTGATTTTTCAAACAACTTTGGTGCACTGGAGCTTGTGCTTGTAGTTTAAATTTGAATTATGCACATTAAATGCGCAGAAACTCAATTAATGTATAAAAAAGCTAAACAAACGCGGAATAATTCCAAAATTAAGCAAAATACTTCTATTTGGTATAATCTGCCTGTGTGAAAAAATTAAGGCGGGAGAAGGCAGTGTACGTATGTCATTTCGCACACGGAGGTGACACGTTCCCACTCGGAACCATGAGCCTTGTTGAGGGAAGCTTCGGTTTGCAAGAAGCTTACACCAAAGCTTGTCCCAATTCTGCCAAAAAAATTACCGCAGCATGTTGGTGCCATGTCATGACATCATGGTAAGTTTCATGATTATCAGGCGTGTTTTGGATTTACAAGAATTAAAAAACCAAGTTTCTCAATCTTTCCGGCCGAGCCACGACACCTAGATGTTTGAATTTCATTCCCATCTCTTGCATGGGACCTATAAATTCACCCAAGGACACACATGTGATATTTCAACCAACTTTGGTGCACTGGAGTATGTGCTTGTAGTTCAAATTTGAATTATGCACATTAAATGCGCAGAAACTCAATTAATGTATAAAAAAGGCCAAACGAATCCGGAATAATTCCAAAATTTAGCACGATACTTCTATTTGGTCTAATCTGCCTGTGTGAAAAATTAAGGCGGGAGAAGGCAGTGTACATATGTCGTTTCGGACACGGAGGTGACACATTCCCTCTCGGAACCACGAGCCTTCTTGAGGGAAGCTCCGGTTTGCAAGAAGCTTACACCAAAGCTTGTCCCAATTCGGCCAAGAAAAACTACCGCAGCATGTTGGTGCCATGTCATGACACCATGCCAAGTTTCATGATTTTCAGGCGTGTTTTGGATTTACAGGAATTAAAAAACCAACTTTCTCAATCTTTCCGGCCGAGCCACGACGCCCAGATGTTTGAATTTCATTCCCATTTCTGGGATGGGACCTATAAATTCACCCAAGGACACACATGTGATTTTTCAACCAACTTTGGTGCACTAGAGCATGTGCTTATAGTTCAAATTTGAATTATGCACATTAAATGCGCATAAACTCAATTAATGTATAAAAAAGGCCAAACGAACCCGGAATAATACCAAAATTTAGCTCGATACTTATATTTGGTCTAATTTGCCTGTGTGAAAAATTTAAGGCGGGATAAGGCAGTGTATGTATGTAATTTCGCACACAGAGGTGACACGTTCCCTCTCGGAACCACGAGCCTTCTTGAGGGAAGCTCCAGTATGCAAGAAGCTTACACCAAAGCTTGTCCCAATTTGGCCAAAAAAATTACTGCGGCATGTTGGTGCCATGTTATGACACCATACCAAGTTTCATAATTTTCAGACGTGTTTTGTATTTACAGGAATTAAAAAACCAAGTTTCTCAATCTTTCCGGCCGAGCCACAACGCCCAGATGTTTGAATTTCATTCCCATTTCTTGCATGGGACCTATAAATTCACCCAAGGACACACATATGATTTTTCAACCAACTTTGGTGCACTGGAGCATGTGCTTGTAGTTCAAATTTGTATTATGCACATTAAATGCGCAGAAAGTCCATTAATGTATAAAGAAGGCCAAACGAACCCGGAATAATTCCAAATTTTAGCACGATACTTCTTTCTGGTCTAATCTGCCTGTGTAAAAAAATTAAGGCGGGAGAAGGCAGTGTATGTATCTCGTTTTGCACACGGAGGTGACATGTTCCCTCTTGGAACCACGAGCCTTCTTGAGGGAAGCTCCGGTTTGCAAGAAGCTTACACCAAAGCTTGTCCCAATTCGGCCAAAAAATTTACCGCAGCATGTTGGTGCCATGTCGTGACACCATGCCAAGTTTCATGATTTTCAAGCGTGTTTTGGATTTACAGAAATTAAAAAAACAAGTTTCTCAATCTTTCCGGCCGAGCCACGATGCCCAGATGTTTGAATTTCATTCCCATTTCTTCCATGGGACCTATAAATTCACCCAAAGACACACATGTGATTTTTCAACCAACTTTGGTGCACTGGCGCATGTGCTTGTAGTTCAAATTTGAATTATGCACATTAAATGCCCAGAAACTCAATTAATGTATAAAAAGGCCAAACGAGTCCAGAATAATTCCCAAATTTAGCACGATACTTCTATTTGGTCTAATCTGCCAGTGTATAAAAATTAAGGCGGGAGAAGGCAGTGTACGTATTTCGTTTCGCACACGGAGGTGACACGTTCCCTCTCAAAACCAAGAGCCTTCTTGAGGGAAGCTCCGGTTTGCAAGAAGCTTGCACCAAAGCTTGTCCCAATTCGGCCAAAAAATTTACTGCAGCATGTTGGTGCAATGTCATGACACCATGCCAAGTTTCATGATTTTCAGCCGTGTTTTGGATTTATAGGAATTAAAAAACCAAGTTTCTCAATCATTCCGGCCGAGCCACGACGCCCAGATGTTTGAATTTCATTCCCATTTCTTGCATGGGACCTATACATTCATCCAAAGACACACATGTGATTTTTCAACAAACTTTGGTGCATTGGAGCATGTGCTTGTAGTTCAAATTTGAATTATGCACATAAAATGCCCAGAAACTCAATTAATGCATAAAATTGCCAAACAAACCCGGAATAATTCCAAATTTAAACACGACACTCATGTACTAGTTGCATGTTCACTGTACGTAAATGTTCTAGCAATTGAAACACCATCCTTTCCCTCCGTAACATCATTTTGTCTTTCAAAACATAATGAAAAAATTAGGTATACCACAAACAGTTTACTAGAAAGAATCATGTGGGATGTGATATAAAATATCTTGGCATACCGTCTTGTCTAGCTTACGCAGGAAGCTTCGTTGTCTACAGTCCACCGCCCCCCCTTGAACCACACTTGCGCGCCAGTTTCTCACGGCACCGAGTGATATTTTTTTGCCACCGCGGTAATATCTATCTCCCAGCCCCCTCCTTCCTACCAAAAGCCACATTTCCACTGTTCCTCTTTGCTTTCCAAGTTCAAACCTTCACTGCTGCTTACTGGCAGCCCAGTCTCCTCACCGGCGACCCTTCTTCTTGCAGCACTGCCTCCTCGCTGGCTACCCTTCTTCTTGAAGCGCCGCCTCCTCGCCGGCGACCCTTCTTCTTGCTGCGCGGCCTCCTCACCGCCGACCCTTCCTCTTGCTGCGCGGCCTCATCGATATGGTCAGGTAATCCACACCCCACCCACA
The DNA here is from genome assembly GCA_021605205.1 of Aegilops longissima. Classification (NCBI taxonomy): domain Eukaryota; kingdom Viridiplantae; phylum Streptophyta; class Magnoliopsida; order Poales; family Poaceae; genus Aegilops; species Aegilops longissima. The sequence goes on from CM038678.1 coordinate 579,394,669, forward strand.
CCATCCTCCTCCTTTCCGGTCCCACATACCCCGACCGACGGAGCAACACCTTCCACCAAAATCACTGCCCCCTCCTCCAATTAAGCGCCGCCCACAGCCATTTTGCACGCAGTATAACATGGAGCTCAGTAGCATGCGGCCGCACGCGCGAACGAGGTCTCTATGGCTGCCATGCATGTTGACCGCCAGATCTTGGAGGAGCACCTCGTCTTCGAGGCCACCATCGACACCTCCACGTGGGTGTCTACTTTAAAATATAGTTCGTGATGTTTTCTCGAGGCCACCGCCAGTGCCTTCTAGTGATTTGTCCTTTGTAATGTTAATATGCAATCTGATGTTCAGTTAACAGTTTGGTCCTCTGAAATGTAATGTTCAGTTAACACTTTGGTCCAACAATTGCTACATTTAGTAGTACTGTTTTCAAGCGTTCTTTGTTTTGTTAACTGTCTTATCTTCTAGTACATGTTTCTATTCTGCAATGTTGTGCTCAGTTAACTATTTTGGTTCATTTGGTTTGCTGTCCATTTAACTGTTTGGTTCAGTTCTGCAATTTGATTTTCATTTGTTGTGGGTACAATTTTGTATTGTTATGCATGTGACACCAATCAAATTTGGTTGTACTCAATACATATTCTACTGATAGTATGGCAACTCTCAGTTAACCTGATCAAGATCTTCCTTATGTGTGTTGCAGGGAAACAATGGGAGACACTATGGTTTACCATCGAGGTTTGTTCAAGTATGGTCCTTTGGCTAATAGCACATTATTGTGCAGTTGTAGGAATCATTCTAATATTTAGGTTTCTTACAATTTGGTCTTGCACATGTAGGTCCTGCTGTCAGAGGCTTAGACCCACTATTCGACCCATTTTGCATATGGGGAAATGAGATGTCCATGAATATCAGTCAAGTCAAGAAACTAAGAAAGATTTTTAGGATGAAGAAACTTGCGACGAATAACAGCAAGATCTTTGTTTGCACAATGAAGAAGACATCAGTCAACTATAGGATGGTACCAACTCTTTTACCTTGTTTTTACCCCTTGCGCCATTTCAAAATTTACAACAACGATTTATGCATAGCTTTGTTTTTAGTACTTTTGAAAGCAGTTCACCGATGATTACCTCTCAAACCACTTGCATGGTCAAGAGGCGAGGAAGTTATTCATTCAACACCCACAGTACAATATTGAAGTCTTGCTGAAGAGGATGAAGGTTGGGCGGCAATTATCCGTAGCCACTAGCCTAAAGTTGCAAGGACATTCAACATCACTTAAGGCTCAATATTTGCCTTCCGCTTCTGCAGTTTCCTAGATGAGATTCATCTGTCTATTTACCGTGTATGATGCTACTTTCCAAAGGTTTTTGATGCTGCATGTGAAACTTGGTGGTGTTGTGTAATGGCGTAACTGAGTGCCGAAGCTATCTGATGTAATTCGATTATGAAATCCTGGTTGCTTTTATACGGATATGAAATATCTGGCGTGTTTTATAAGAAATATCAGTTTGATTAGTACATGGATTATCAATAATAGGCTAATTACCCTGCTTATTGGGGTTTTCTATTGCAGATGGTTACTCAGACATCACCGTGGGCGATGAACTCAAACAAACCGCACGGTTTCTAGAAAGTAGGCGTGTTAGATCAACTAACAATGACACACGACTTCCAGCAGCGAACTGTTTGCGTTAGGCCACCTTGCACAAACGTTTGCACACAAAGAACTGTGTGTGATATACATACCTACGGAAATGTTTTTCTGGGATTCACCATGTGGGATGTACATACCTACGGAAATGATTTTCTGGGATTCACCGTGTGGGATGTACACACCTACGGAAATGATTGGGTTTCGATGCCTCGCCCAATCGCACACGGCCCCAGCCTGGGTCCCAGGAGGGCCTATCCCCGATAATTTCTGGGTCGTGTGGGAAGGACCCCCCTATCGCCCACACTCACTTGGCGACGGTTCCAAATGCCGTCATGGAAAGGGGTTAAAAACCATTTGTTTAGCACGTCATTGTAGCAGTGTACCTCCCTACCAAACTTATGGCAAGGTTCACATCAGGTCTGGTACACAGCATGGCGTACATAATAGAGCCTATGGCTGAGGCATAGGGGATGATACTCATATTTTCTCTTTATTCTGCCGAGGTCGGGCGTTGAGCTGCTCTCAATCTCACACCTTGCAGTACAGGCAAAAACCCCTTCTTGGACTGATCCATATTGAACTTCTTCAATATCTTGTCAAGGTATGTGCTTTGTGAAAGACCAATGAGGTGTCACGATCTATCTCTATAGATCTTGATGCCTAATATGTAAGCAGCTTCTCCAAGGTCCTTCATTGAAAAACACTTATTCAAGTAGGCCTTTCTGCTTTCCAAAAGTTCTATATCATTTTCCATCAACAGTATGTCATCTACATATAAAATGAGAAATCCTACAGAGCTCCCCACTCACTTTCTTGTAAATACAAGCTTCTCCATAAGTCTGTATAAACCCAAATGCTTTGATCATTTCATCAAAGCGAATGTTCCAACTCCGAGATGCTTGCACCAGCCATAGATGGAGCGCTGGAGCTTGCATACTTTGTGAGCATTCTTAGGATCGACAAAACCTTTCGGCTGCATCATATACAATTCTTCCTTAAGGAAACAATTAAGGAATGCCGTTTTGACGTCCATTTGCCAGATCTCATAATCATAGAATGCGGCAATTGCAAACATGATTCGGACGGACTTTAGCTTGCCTACGGGTGAGAAGGTCTCATCGTAGTCAACCCCTTGAACTTGTCGATAACCCTTAGCGACAAGCCGAGCCTTATTGACGGTCATATTACCATCTGCGTTAGTCTTCATCTTAAAGATCCACTTATTCTCTATGGCTTGCTGATCATTGGTAAGTCCGTCAAAGTCCATACTTTGTTTTCATACATGGATCCTATCTCGGATTTCATGGCTTCGAGCCATTTGTTGGAACTCGGGCCCGCCATTGCTTCTTCATAGTTCGAAGGTTCAGCGTTGTCTAACAACATGATTTCCAGGACAGGGTTGCCGTACCACTCTGGTGCGGACGTGTCCTCGTGGACCTACAAAGTTCAGTAGCAACTTGGCCCGAAGTTTCATGATCATCATCATTAACTTCCTCTCTAGTCGGTGCAGGCACCATAGAGACATCTTCTTGAGCTGCGCTACTCTCATGTTCAAGAGGGGTACCTCTTCAAGATCTACTTTCCTCCCACTTACTTCTTTCGAGAGAAACTCTTTCTCTAGAAAGGATCCAATCTTGGCAACAAAGATATTGCCTTTCGATCTGAGGTAGAAGATAAACCCAATAGTTTCCTTAGGGTATCCTATGAAGACGCACTTTTCCGATTTGGGTTCAAACTTTTCAGGTTGAAGTTTCTTGACATAAGCATCGCATCCCCAAACTTTCAGAAATGACAGCTTAGGTTTCTTCCCAAACCATAATTCATATGGAGTCGTCTCAACGGATTTAGATGGTGCCCTATTTAAAGTGAATGCGGCAGTCTCTAAAGCATAACCCCAAAATGATAGCGGTAGATCGGTAGGAGACATCATAGATCGCACCATATCCAATAGAGTGCGATTATGACGTTCAGACACACCATTACGCTGAGGTGTTCCAGGCAGCGTGAGTTGTGAAACAATTCCACATTTCCTTAAGTGTGTGCCAAACTCGTGACTCAAGTATTCTCCTCCACGATCTGATCGTAAGAACTTTATTTTCTTGTTACCTTGATTCTCTACCTAGCTCTGAAATTCCTTGAACTTTTCAAAGGTCCCGGGCTTATGTTTTATTAAGTAGACATACCCATATCTACTTAAGTCATCAGTGAGGGTGAGAACATAATGATAGCCATCGCGAGCCTCAATGCTCATTGGACCGCATACATCAGTATGTATTATTTCCAACAAGTTGGTTGCTCGCTCCATTGTTCCAGAGAACGGAGTCTGGGTCATTTTGCCCATGAGGCTTGGTTCGCACGTGTCAAATGATTCATAATCAAGAGACTCCAAAATTCCATCTGCATGGAGTTTCTTCATGCGTTTGACACCAATGTGACCAAGGCGGCAGTGCCACAAGTATGTGGGACTATCATTATCAACCTTACATCTTTTGGCATTCACCCTATGAATATGTGTAACATCACGTTATAGATTCAACAGAAATAAACCATTGACCAGCGGGGCATCACCATAAAACATATCTCTCATACAAATAGAACAACGATTATTCTCGGATTTAAATGAGTAGTCATCTCGCATTAAACGAGATCCAGATACAATGTTCATGCTCAAAGCTGGCACTAAATAACAATTATTGAGGTTAAAAACTAATCCCGAAGGTAAATGTAGAGGTAGCGTGCCGACGACGATCACGTCGACCTTGGAACCATTCCCGACGCGCATCGTCACCCCGTCCTTCGCCAGTCTCCGCTTATTCTGCAGCTCCTATTTTGAGTTACAAATGTGAGAAACCGCACATGTATCAAATACCCAGGATCTACTACGAGCGCTGGTAAGGTACGCATCAATAACATGTATATCATATATACCTTTGGCGTTACCGTCCTTCTTATCCGCTAAGTACTTGGGACAGTTCCGCTTCCAGTGACCATTTCCCTTGCAATAAAAGCACTCAGTCTCAGGCTTGGGTCCATTCTTTGGATTCTTCCCGGCAACTGACTTACTGGGCGCGGCAACTCCCTTTTCGTCCTTCTTGAAGTACTTCTTCCCCTTGCCTTTCTTGAAACTAGTGGTCTTATTCACCATCAACACTTGATGTTCCTTTTTGATCTCCACCTCCGTTGATTTCAGCATTGAATATAACTCAGGAATGGACTTCTCCATCCCTTGCATATTGTAGTTCAGCACAAAGCTCTTATAGCTAGGTGGAAGAGACTGGAGGATTCTGTCAATGACCGAGTCATCTGGAAGATTAACTCCCAGCTGAGACAAGCAGTTGGGCAACCTAGACATTTTGAGTAGATGCTCACTGACAGAACTGTTTTCCTCCATCTTACAACTTAGAACTTGTCAGAGACTTCATATCTCTCGACCTGGGAGCTTGAAAAATCATTTTCAGCTCTTGGAACATCTCATATGCTCCGTGTTTCTCAAAACACTTTTGGAGCCCCGGTTCTAAGCTGTAAAGCATTCCACACTGAACCAGGGAGTAATCATCACTACGAGACTGCCAGGCGTTCATAACGTCTTGAGTTGCTGGGAAAATGGGCGCGTCACCTAGCGGTGCTTCAAGGACATATGCTTTCTTGGCAGCTATGAGGATGATCCTCAAGTTACGGACCCAATCCGTATAGTTGCTACCATCGTCTTTCAGCTTGGTTTTCTCTAGGAATGCATTGAAGTTGAGGGCAACATTAGCATGTGCCATGGGATCAACAAGATAGATTGTAAAGAAAATTTTACATTAAGTTCATGATAATTAAGTTCATCTAATCAAACTATTTAATGAACTCCCACTCAGATAGAAATCCCTCTAGTCGTCTAAGTGACACATGATCCGAATCGACTAGGCCGTGTCCGATCATCACGTGAGACGGACTAGTCATCAACGGTGAACATCTCCATGTTAATCGCATCTACTATACGACTCATGTTCGACCTTTCGGTCTCTCGTGTTCCGAGGCCATGTATATACATGCTAGGCTCGTCAAGTCAACCTAAGTGTTTCGCATGTGTAAATTTGGCTTACACCCGTTGTATGCGAACGTTAGAATCTATCACACCCGATCATCACGTTGTGCTTCGAAACAATGAACCTTCGCAACGGTGCACACTTAGGGGGAAGACATTTCTTGAATTTTTTTAGTGAGGGATCATCTTATTTATGCTACCGTCGTTATAAGCAAATAAGATGTAAACATGATAAACATCACACGCAAATCATAAAGTGACATGATATGGCCAATATCATCTTGCGCCTTTGATCTCCATCTTCGAGGCGCAACATAATCACCATCGTCACCGGCATGACACCATGATCTCCATCATCATGATCTCCATCAACGTGTCTTCATGAAGTTGTCTCGCCAACTATTACTTCTACTACTATGGCTAATGATTAGCAATAAAGTAAAGTAATTACATGGCATTTACATTGACTCGCAGGTCATACAATAAATTAAGACAACTCCTATGGCTCCTGCCGGTTGTCATACTCATCGACATGCAAGTCGTGATTCCTATTACAAGAACATGATCAATCTCATACATCACATATATAATTCATCACATCCTTTTGGCCATATCACACCACATAGCATACCCTGCAAAAACAAGTTAGACGTCCTCTAATTGTTGTTGCATGTTCTACGTGGCTGCTATGGGTTTCTAGCAAGAATGTTTCTTACCTACGCAAAAGCCACAACGGTGATATGCCAGTTGCTATTTACCCTTCTTAAGGACCCTCTTCATCGAATCCGATCGGACTAAAGTGGGAGAGACAGACACCCGCTAGCCACCTTATCCAACAAGTGCATGTCAGTCGGTGGAACCTATGCCACGTAAGCGTACATGTAAGGTCGGTCCGGGCCGCCTCATCCCACAAAGCCGCAGAATCAAGATAGGAGTAGTAATGGTAAGAAAATTGAACAAATCATCACCCACAACTACTTGTGTTCTACTCGTGCATAGAATCTACGCATAGACCTAGCTCATGATGCCACTATTGGGGAACGTAGTAATAATACAAAAAATTTCCTACGTGTGACCAAGATCAATCTAGGAGATGCTAGCAACGAGAGAGAGGGAGTGCATCTTCATACCCTTGAAGATTGCTAAACGGCGATTCAAATCGCGGAAGATCCGATCCAAGCCCCGAATGGACCGCACCTCCGCGTTCAACACACGTACAGCCCGGGGACGTCTCCTCCTTCTTGATCCAGCAAGGGGAGATGAGAGGTTGAGGGAGAGCTCCGACAACACGACGGCGTGGTGGAGGAGCTTGCGGTTCTCCAGCAGGAATTCGCCAAGCACTAAGGGGGAGGAGGAGGAGTTGGAGGGTGGAAAGGCTGTGCCAGGGGAAGGGTGCGGCTGTCCTCCCACCCCCACTATTTATAGGGTGAAGGGGAGAGGGGGCCGCCCCCCTATATGCATCTAGATGGGGGAGAGGGGCGGCGGTCAGGTGGGGGAGACTTGCCCCCAAGCAGGTGGGAGGTGCCCCCACCCCCTAGGGTTTCCAACCCTAGGCGCCTTGGAACCTTGGGGGGGGGGGGCGCACCAGCCAACCAAGGGGCTGGTCCCCACCCATATTCAGCGCACTAAGTCCTCCGGGGCAGGTGGCCCTACCCGGTGGTCCCCCGGACACATTTTGTGGTCCCGGTAAAATACCGATAACCCCTGAAACTATTCCGGCGACTGAAACTGGACTTCCCATATATAAATCTTGACCTTAGGACCATTCTGGAACTCCTCATGACATCTGGGATCTCATCCGGGACTCTGACCAACTTTCGTTAACCACATACAATTTCCCATAACAACTCTAGCGTCACCGAACCTTAAGTGTGTAGACCCTACGGGTTCGGGAACCATGCAGACATGACCGAGACATCTCTTCGGCCAATAACCAATAGCGGGATCTGGATACCCATATTGTCTCCCATATGTTCCATGATGATATCATCGGATGAACCACGATGTCGGGGATTCAATCAATCCCGTATACAATTCCCTTTGTCCATCGGTATGTTACTTGCCCGAGATTCGATTGTTGGTATCCCTATACGTTGTTCAATCTCGTTACCGACAAGTTTCTTTACTCGTTCCGTAACGCATGATCCCGTGTATAACTCCTTGATAACCCACAAGTATAGGGAATCGCAACAATTTTCGATAAATAGGAGTGTCGAACCCAAAGAGGAGCTAAAGGCAGAACAAATATTCCCTCAAGTTCTATCGACCACCGAGACAACTCTATGCACGCTTGACGTTCGCTTTACCGAAAACAAGTATGAAACTAGAAGTACTTTGTAGGTGTTTTGGATAGGTTGCAAGCTAATAAAGAGCGCGTAAATAAAAGCTAGGGGCTGCTTAGATAAAGACACAACTAAATTAGTTTTAGTAAAGAGCTTTTTGTTACGAGAAAGTTATTTGTCCCTAGGCAATCGACAACTAGACCAGTAATCATTATTGCAATTTTATTTGAGGGAGAGGCATAAGCTAACATAATTTCTCTACTTGGATCATATGCACTTATGATTGTAACTCTAGCAAGCATCCGTAACTACTAAAGATCATTAAGGTAAAAGCCAACCATAGCATTAAAGTATCAAGTCCCCTTTATCCCATACGCAAACAACCTACTTACTCGGGTCTGTGCTTCTGTCACTCACGCCACGCACCATAAGCAAATCATGAACATATTGCAAACCTTACAACGGGAATCCCTCATGCTCGCGCGACACGGAGAGCACCATAGGAGAGCACCAATAAACATGCAACTCAAACCAATCTTGATCATCAAATAGCCCATAGGACAAAACAGATCTACTCAAACATCATAGGATAGCCATACAACATTGGGAAATAATATATAGCGTTGAGCACCATGTTTAAGTAGAGATTACAGCGGGTAAGAGAGAGGTTACACCGCTGCATAGAGGGGGGAAGAGTTGGTGATGATGGCGGTGAAGTTGTTGGTGAAGATTGCGGTGATGATGATGGCCCCCGGTGGCACTCCGGCGCCACCGAAAGCGAGGGAGAGAGAGCCCCCCTCCTTCTTATTCCTTCACATCCTCCCTAGATGGGAGAAGGGTTTCCTCTCTGGTCCTTGGCCTCCATGGCATGGGAGGGGCAAGAGCCCCTCCGAGATTGGATCTGTCTCTCTCTGTTTCTGCGTTCTCTCTGTTGCCCTTTCACCGTTTCATATATATATGGAGATCTGGAACTCCTATTGGACTGAAACCTTCGCCGTGATTTTTTTAACCAAAAAATAGCTTTCTTGCAGCCGAAGAAGGGCATCAACCGCCTTATGAGTGGCCCACGAGGGTCAGGGGCGCGCCCAGGGGGGCAGGCGCGCCTGTCGGTGTCAAAACCGGCGGATCTCGGGTAGGGGGTCCCGAACTGTGCGTCTAGGCAGATGGTAACAGGAGACAAGGGACACGATGTTTTTACCCAGGTTCGGGCCCTCTCGATGGAGGTAAAACCCTACTCCTTCTTGATTAATATTGATGATATGGGTAATACAAGAGTAGATCTACCACGAGATCAGAGAGGCTAAACCCTAGAAGCTAGCCTATGGTATGATTGTTATTCGTCCTACGGACTAAAACCCTCCGGTTTATATAGACACCGGAGAGGGCTAGGGTTACACAAAGATGGTTACAATGGGAGGAGATCTACATATCCGTATCACCAAGCTTGCCTTCCACGCCAAGGAAAGTCCCATTCGGACACGGGACGAAGTCTTCAATCTGGTATCTTCATAGTCCAGGAGTCCGACCAAAGGTTATAGTCCGGCCATCCGAACACCCCCTAATCCAGGACTCCCTCAGTAGCCCCTGAACCAGGCTTCAATGACGACGAGTCCGGCGCACAGATTGTCTTCGGGATTGCAAGGCGGGTTCCTCCTCCGAATACTTCATAGAAGATTTTGAACACAAGGATAGTGTCCGGCTCTGCAAAATAAGTTCCACATACCACCATAGAGAGAATAATATTTACACAAATCCAATCTGCTGACGTATTCCGCAGCGTGACATCACACCACGGCCAAGCCTTTATTCGAATTGTTTTTACTGTCCCACCTCAGCGAGGCGGTTTCCTTGGCACGTCTTGTCGAAGTAGAGATCGTGTCCCCTTATTCCGGGATTCTCATCAATACGGGTGTGGGTAACCAACCATGCCATTAATTACGGTGCTTGGGAGATAAGCGAGTTTTACCAGGCTGATGGGGACGTGCAGTCTCGTCCGCACATATAAGGGGATAAGGGTCCACCTTTTTCATCTACGCCTTCTTCCTCCTTTGCTTATCCATTTTCGCGCACTCGAGCTCCAACGCCCAAGTCCGCACTTCCCACCTCAACCTTCTCCAGCCATGTCCGGAGCGGGAGGCAGGTGGATGGCCTCCTCCGTCACAGAGGGGCACATCAAAAAGTTGAGGAAAGCCGGATACTTGTCCAACGACATCGCGCACCGGCTTCCAGACAAGGGGCAGCTCATCCCCACCCCCAGGCCCCATGAGAGGGTGGTGTTCCTCACCCATTTCCTGCGCGGACTAGGTTTCCCACTTAACCCATTTATCCGAGGGCTCATGTTCTACTACGGCCTGGATTTCCACGATCTGGCCCCGAACTTCATCCTCAACATCTCGGCGTTCATCGTCGTGTGCGAGGCCTTCCTCTGCATCCAGCCCCACTTCGGCTTATGGCTAAAGACCTTCAATGTCAAGCCGAAGGTAGTGGGCGGCCGCCAAGCGGAGTGCAGAGGTGCCATGGTGGGCAAGATGCCCAACGTCCTATGGCTCGAGGGCTCCTTCGTGGAGACCATAAAGGGGTGGCAATCGGGGTGGTTCTACATCACCGAGCCGCGTGACCCTAAATGGGCAGCGGCCCCCGAATTCCGATCTGGCTTCCCTACACGGCTCACCTCCTGGAAAGAGACGGGCCTGTCGTGGGGTAATTCGGAAGAGCTGACCAGACTCCAAACCTGTGTCCAAAACCTAGTGAACAAGAAGCTCAAACTTGTCAACGTAGTCCAAGTCATGCTCATCCGCCGGATCCTCCCGTGCCAACAACGAGCTGTCAGCTTGTGGGAGTTTGATCCGCACACAGCATCGTCTCCCTGAGCAGGCTCTTGACACTACGCACGAAGGCGCTGGAAGGTGCTGTTCAAGGCGCCGAGGCTCCGCATCCGCTACCGAGGATCGCGGATTCAGCGCACAGCATCAAGCCAACGCGGTAAGCTATTTTACCCTTTACGGGATACTTGTTTTTCATAGTTTGACTCTATGCGGGATCTAAACTCCCCTTCCTTTGACAGGATTGGCAGAAGACATCCGGGCAGATTGACTGTCCGACTCCCTTGCCAGAAGACCCAGCAGACGCCCTCTTGACGAGGCTGCTGGTTCCGGCACCTTACGTGGTGCCGGAGAAAAAGGCCAAGAAGAAGGCCACAGGAACTCGAAAGAGTTCCTGGCGCCTGGTGGTGTCGGACTCATCGTCCGATGACTCTGAGGCAGACTCCTACCGCGAAAACGAGGAGGAGGAAAAAGAGGTCTCTCCCCCAGCGGGGGGAGAGAAGAAAAGGAAGGCCGCCCCAACTGGGGGGGGGGGAGGGTCCAAGAAGGGAAGGATCCTTCCTCCGGACTACTCCACCAACGCCGACGACGGCGAAGAGGAGTGGCCATCCAGGGCCAAGCCCCTGGCAAAATCGTAAGTATCCAGATACCAGAATAACTCATGGCGTTCCTTTGTTGCACAGTATCTTCTGACGCCGAATATAATCATGCAGTCCGCCCAAGGCCGGGCTCGATGCTTCGTCGAGCGGCTCCCTGGGTTCATCGGATGTGAATAGCACTTCACTTCCGGCCGCCTCCTCTCCTCGCGCTGCAGATGATGCCGAGGTGGAGTCCCAGAAGGGTCCAAGCCAGGAGGAGGTGGTCCTGGAGGCGCCGCAAGGCGACCTCCCGGACTCCAGGCGCAAATGGGAGAAAACCCCCAAGGGCTCCAAGTCTGGCCCTAGGCCGGACACCGCACTGGAACCTTCAGTGGTTCCGGAGTCCAGCAGGCGCCCCCTAGTAAGAAGGGCAAGCCTACGACGCCGGTGACCTCCGTCCAACCGGAGGCACCGGAGAATTTGCTGGAGGTGCTTAACGGCGCCTCCATCGACGAGGAACACCGCACTATTATGAGTGCGGTGATCCAGAAGGTTCAGTCCTCCAAGAGCGGGATGACGGAAGCCTGTACCAGCCTTCTAACAGGCTTTGAGGTATGTATTTAAGATATGTAAAAATATAACCGCATAGACAGTAGCCCCTGATGCTCAGTTTGGTGTTCGGAAAGAAAAGCCGAACTGAGGAATATACACAGGAGTCTAACATAAGTATGTCAATATGGGAATGCAGGTTGCGCTGCTGACCTTTGCCGCACTGACTGTAGAGGTCGATGCGTTGAAGTAGAGCCTCGAGCGGTCCGAGAACGAGCTCGGCCTTGCCAAGAAGCTGCTCGAGGACAAGGAAGGTAAGTAATACCTTATTTAAGTATATAAAAAGATGTGGTTGCAAAAAAAGACAGGATCAACGTGAGTATTACAGGGGCCACAACCGAGGTGGTGACCCTGAAGGAAGCACTGTCCAAGGCCGAAGACAAGGCGGCCGTGGAGCGCACCGAGCGAGAGAAGCAGGAGGCGCAGGTGGCGGAGGTGCAGCAAGAGCTCCAGGCTCTCGTGGAAAAACACGAGAGTTTGGAGCTTGACTCAAAGATTCGAGAGTCCGATCTTGCCTCGGCCCTTGAGAGCGCCAAATCTGCTAAGGCCGAAGCCCAAAAAGCCCTCCAGGAAATTGAGGCGATGAAGATAGCGGCGGGTAAGGCATTCTTTATGCAAAGCAAGCACATGAAAGTGAATTACTTGTTACTTACCTGAGTCCGGAGCTCTCCAGGAGCATTCACAGATCTTCCCCGGAGTGTGTCCGACGTTGCCGCATTCTACCGAGCCGAAGAGGGGAGCTTGACGGAGAAGGTGTTCTGGTATCAGTATGCTGAGGCCGGACACCCGGTGCCCTTGAGCGACCAGCTGAAGCAGCTGGTCGAGTTCCATAAGGTGGCCGAACAGGCCATGAAGGGTCTCATAGTCCGGCTGTGGCCTGGGGAAGCCGTTCCTGGGAGCTACTTCGGGCTGGTGAGGTGGCTGGTGGATGCCTGTGCATGGCTTGAAGTCATCAAGCGCTCCGTATGCATCGAAGGTGCCCGTAGGGCCCTTGCCCGTGCTAAAGTGCACTGGGGCAAGATGGACGTTGAGAAGCTTGTGACGGACGGACCACCGCCGGGCAAGGAGCATTGCAAGCCCAAGATGTATTATGAGGGCGTCCTGAAGGGTGCCCGCCTTATAGCAGATGAATGCTCCAAAGATGTAATTTTTGAGTAAACTCGCATTTGTGATCCTGTACGCTGAAAACTTGTTCATATCGCTAAGCAACGCTTTTGAATTTAAAATATTACCTTCAAGGCGGCCGTTTATTAAAATTGAGAGATGGCGAGTCGTAAACCGCCCCCATGCCACGAAAGTCTTTGGGGTGTTGGGATAAACTTGAGCGCTCCTTTTCCCATTCTTGGGTCCTTCGAGGGAGGCGCTCAACGATACGAACAAGGCAATCAGACTATAATGCTTGAACACTCTCACTTAGCCATTGAATTCTATTATTTTAAATTTCAGCGAAGCCCCTAGTATTTGGAAGATCGAGTTCGGGGCGCTATCCACGCCTAGGCCGGACAAAGCCGACTGCTCGCTCTAAGCGGCATAAGTCTTTAGGGACTCGAAAACCTCTCGAACAGCGACCAGCTCTCGCCCTATCATGATGGTCAGTTTTAGCTTTCTCCACTGAGGTGCTTAGCCCAGCTCAATCGGGGCAAAATCGCAGTGGTTCTCCCAGCGCTACCTTAGCCGATATAGCGGAACGTAAGGTACCAAAACATGGGAGCCGGGCAAACCCAACTATTGACCCAAGACATGATTCGGAGCCGATGCATATAATGCTATAAGTTCGGGGTGCTGCACTCGTTCGAGTGTTCAGACTTCTCACACCATATTGTGGGGTACGTAAGCCCCTGGTGTATTGGCCGTACCAAAGTGTACGGTTGCATAATGTCATAACTGAACATATTTTCATAAAAAGGAATGCAATCATAGACAAGAGCTATGTATTGTTTATTCGAAAAGTCTGCGGTAAAAGCAGAACGATACAAATAGTGCGATAAGCAAGAGATGGGACTATTTGACATGTCCCCCTCCAGGGGCGAGCTGCGGGATGATATGTGAAACAAGTATACTGCTCGTTATAGAGATCACCTGGACACTCGACGTAGCTTTCTACCTCCCTGGCTGTTGCATCATGTGTTCGGCAATTGTACTGCCGGACAGGCCTTCCGGAAAGTGGAGTCCTGAAAGTAAAAAAAAAGAATAACAATATCGGGAGCCCCTGGTGCGGTTGAGCCGCATTTTGGGCATGCCGTGGTCGTGCCCCTCCCTCTATGCCCATGGTATTTCTAGAGCGCAGTTATGTACGCGTAGTACTGGTTTCACAATTTCGCGAGGGCTGGGGTTGGGGCCGCATTGCTACGCTTGCTCGGAACGTGCCAGGTGGTCTTGTTGTAGGTTACTCCGGGCGCGCTTGACGGTGTCCGGATGTTTAATAGCGGACTGGAGAATTGCCTTGAGAGGCTGCTTTGTACTTCCGCCGCGAGGGCCGCCGTATGCTCCTCCGTTCTGAGAGAGCGTTCAGTGTTTCCGTTGACCGTAATGACTCCTCGAGGGCCTGGCATATTGAGCTTGAGGTATGCGTAATGCGGCACCGCATTGAACTTTGCAAATGCGGTACGTCCAAGCGAGTGCATGATAGCCACTCATGAACAGGACTATGTCGAAGATTTACTCCTCGCTCGAAATTATCCGGGATCGAAGACCACCTCAAGTGTAACCGAGCCTGTACAGTTGGCCTCTACACCTGGTATGACGACTTTAAAGGTCGTCTTTGTGGGTTTAATCCTTGAGGGATCTATGCCCATTTTTCGCACTGTATCCTGATAAAGCAGGTTCAGGATGTTGCCGCCATCCATAAGGACTCTAGTGAGGTGAAATCCTTCAATGATTGGGTCTAGAACTAATGCAGCGAATCCGCCATGGCGGATGCTAGTGGGGAAAGTGATCGGGCAGGAGGACCATGGGTTGAACTTTGGGGCGACTGGCTCCAACGCATATACGTCCCTGAGTGCACGCTTCCGCTCCCTTTTGGGGATGTGGGTTGCGTATATCATGTTCCCGTCCGCACTTGTGGGGGGAAGCCCTTCTGTCCCCTATTGTTCGGCGGCCGGGGCTCCTCCTCATCATTGCTATGCAGACCCTTGTCTCTGTTTTCGGCACTTAACTTGCCTGCCTGCTTGAACACCCAACAATCCATGTTGGTGTGATTGGCTGATTTTTCGGGGGTGCCGTGTATCTGGCACGAGCGATCGAGTATTCGGTCCAAACTGGACGGGCCCGGAGTATTTCTTTTAAATGGCTTTTTCGCTGACCGGTTTAGAGCCTCGAATCCGCATTAACGCCGTATCCTCGGCATTGTCGCCGTTAATGCGGCGCTTGTGCTTGTTGCGACGCCACCTGCCATTGCTATCCTTGGTATCAGAATTACCAGGGCTCTTGGTCATGTTATTACTACGAGCTAGCCAACTGTCTTCTCTCGCGCAAAAGCGGGTCATGAGTGTTGTGAGGGCTGCCATGGATTTCGGCTTTTCATGTCCTAGGTGTGTGGCAAGCCACTCGTCACGGATGTTATGTTTGAAGGCTGCAAGGGCCTCTGCGTCCGGACAGTCGACTATTTGATTTTTCTTGGTTAGGAACCGTGTCCAGAATTGTCTGGCCGATTCCTCTGGCTGCTGAATTATGTGGCTTAGGTCATCGGCATCTGGTGGTCGCACATAGGTGCCCTGGAAATTGTCAAGGAATGTGGCTTCCAGGTCCTCCCAACAACCAATTGATTCTGCTGGCAAGCTATTAAGCCAATGCCGAGCTGGTCTTTAAGCTTGAGTGGGAGGTATTTGATGGCGTGTAGATCATCCCCGTGGGCCATGTGGATATGAAGGAGATAATCCTCGATCCATACTGCATGATCTGTTGTGCCATCGTATGATTCGATGTTTACGGGTTTGAAACCCTCGGGGATTTGATGATCCATTACTTCATCTGTGAAGCATAGTGGGTATCTTGGCGCCTCATCGGGCTATATCACGACGTAGCTCAAACGAGCTTTGTCTACTTTGTTCGGCCCAGCCGGATTCACCATATCCGGCATGACGGTTATTGTCACGTGTCGTGGGGCGCCCATGCGATCCATAGATCGATCTTGTTTGCCTTCCTTATCCTCCAATATGTCTCGCAGGTCTGGCACATTTCCTCGTGGCTTGGTATTCTTTGAGCAACGCCAGGGTGCGGCTTGAGTGGAGGGCCGAGAGGCCTCTTCGTCATGCCACGAGGTGGCGGGTCGGCCGATCATGCGCCGGTGATGCAGGTCTAGGTGCTTCCTCCTCTAATCGAGGTAGCAGCATGCGTTTGGGTAGCTCTTGGAGGGGCGTTCGACCAGATTCTTCGCCGCAAGGACTTTAGTCCATCTGTCGGCTAGCAAGTCTTGGTCAGCTCTAAGTGTTGCTGTTTTTTCTTGAGGCTGCTCGCCGTGGCCATAAGCCTGCGCTTGAAACTCTCTTGTTCGACGGGATCCTCAGCACGACAAATTGCCGTCGCCGAGGCTTGCCTCGTCTTCGAGGGAGGCATGTAATTATCGCCCTCTACCTCTCTGTTCGCCGCTCTCTCATGAGGGATGGTTTCTCCATCCTCTGCGCTGAATCTCATCGGAGGGGGTTGTCTTCGCACCGTCCGGGTGTTATTGTCTCCGTGCCAAATCACCGCTTTTGCTTTGGCAGGATTTAGAGCGGCGACGCCGACGCCGGGCGCTTAGGCTGCTTCTTGGAGGGTCATCCTCTGTTGTTCCATCGCGTTCCTTCTTTTGGGGTGTCCACCATGTATATGTCATACGACGAGGTGGCCTTCCAAAGGCCATGTAGGCGCTGGTTCTTGGTCGCCTCTGCATCGGCGCCCATACCATCGATGTCTTGAGTCGAAGTCGAGCATGTCGGTTAAATCATCGGCGAGTGGCTACAAAGTGGGTGGTGGGTGGGCTTTGAATTTCTTCGTCGTCCACATCCCAACCTTGCTGACCATAGTCCGGCCAGGGCTCTCCGATAAAGAGAGATACTTTAGCGATTCAGGATGTCGCCAAGGGCGAAAGTGCTGAAAGATGTCCGCGCGGCAAACTCCATGATCGCGCCCAATCGGATTCGATTGGGGGCGTGAAAGGTTCGAGTCCGGAGAGGAGTCCGCACCTTTGAGTCTCGAGCTTCGTAAAGGACAAGGCTGGTATTCGGCTCGATCGCCATAGAGATTGCAGCCCCCGAGGCGGCGTCCAGCCACCCGTCCTCGATTGGCGCAATGGCTCGATCTAAGGGTCGGAGTAGACACCGGTGCAGCCTCGTGGCATTTGTCGCGGCAGAGCTAGATCATGCCCATCGTGATAAAGGCGGCGCGCTTGGTCGTGGCTCAACCCATCAAGATCAAGTCTCCGTGGACTTCAGCTGTAGTTCAAACTTCCAAATCTGACCGATGGCCAGGGGCGAATCTTCGATCTGCTCCAGATGGTTGTTTAATTGCCCGCAAAGGCAAAGCCGCCGAACACGAAGATCTGTCCGGGGAGAAAAGTCTCACCCTAGACCGCATCGTTGTTGATGATCGGAGGAGCCAGCGGGCCTAAATATGACGACACAGAGGAACTCTCAGTGAAAGCACCAATGTCGGTGTCAAAACCGGCGGATATTAGGTAGGGGGTCCCGAACTGTGTGTCTAGGCAGATGGCAACAGGAGACAAGGGACACGATGTTTTTACCCAGGTTCGGGCCCTCTCGATGGAGGTAAAACCCTACTCCTGCTTGATTAATATTGATGATATGGGTAGTACAACAGTAGATCTACCACGAGATCAGAGAGGCTAAACCCTAGAAGCTAGCCTATGGTATGATTGTTGTCGTGGGTTGGGTGCGACATATGCCAAGGGATGGCTTATCATGGTGGGGGCGAGTAGAACGTCGCCGGTGCCTGGAAACGGGATGAGGCGAAGACATGCACGCCGGCGGATCTTACCCAGCTTCAGGGCTCTCCGTGGAGATAACACCCCTAATGCTGCTCTGCGGGGTCTCCGCATGATCACTAGATGAACAAGGGCTACAAGTGGCTCCTTGAGCTGTTCGGGGTGAGGAAGGAGAAGGGCACGACTAGCTGTCCTCCTGCCTCTGTATGTGTCTATAACTATCAGGGTCCAACCCTTTGCATGGGTGCCCTGGGTCGAGATAGGCCTACTTCGGGGTACAATGGTAATCCGCGGGCGGGTCCCAGCCTGTCTGCCTCAAAGCCGCCGCCTTCTCCGCTGACGCTGGGGCCCGCCGATTAGCGGGCCTCACCGACGGGTCCGGGTATGGGGCCGACAGCGTTGTCCGCCGGGCGGGTCTTGCCGCTGCGGATTGCTGTAGCCGTGCTTCTAATGACGCTGGCTTTGTCATGGGGTCATGGCACACAAGCCGCCACCGATGAGCGATCACCGCGCCATTCCCCGCCTTGTCCGTTAATGGCATGCGGGCCCGTGGGAGGGGCTAGCCGACTCGGGGCCGACTCCCAATGGGTCCGCTTTGTGGCGCTCGCCGCTTTCTCGTACCCCGCCGATGTGCAAGACCCGCCGCCTCGGGTCGACAGACAGGTCGTCAGGCACAGGCGCGCGCCCACGGGCCGATGTCGGCTGGTATGGCAACAAAGTGTCGCCGGATGGAGATCTCCGTTGGTACGGCGCACTTTGGCCATGCCTGTCCTTCGCAAACGGGGCAGGAATGGGCCGCGCGGTGGCTGCACCCCGTCCCGTCCATCATTGCGAAGGCAGGAGGTGGTTGGAGTCGCGGGCCGACTCCCCATAGCCGACTTCTCTGGAAGCCGCTAGTTAGGAGTCGTCTTATCTCGAAGTCATCCCTGGGACTCGGCCGTGAGGGGCAGTCGGCGGCCTTGCCGCCGACTCTCAAAGAGCGGCTCTTCATCTTGGGGTCTTGAGGGTCGCAGCCTGCCCCGATGTCTTGAAAGGTTCAGGGGCTCCGGTTAGCCTACCCGGATAATTACTCCGACAGTAGTCCCCGAAGCTTGTGAGGCGCCAAGGGTGACATGTCGAGGAGCCTCAACAGTTTCATCCTCCGGTGGTGGAATTGCCTTGCTCGCCGCCTTCCTCTAGGTCGACTAGCTGGAGCCGGACTCGAAGGCCGCCTTTGCCCTTAAAGAGTTTGAAAGTCGAAGCGGGATCTGTGCAGCGGCCTAATAAGCTTCCTGTGCAGCTGCCTGCGGACCTGTCGCGGGCGCCACGCTGCCGGGTCAGTCTGCCCACCCGCTGCCGACGGGACAGGCCGTCAGCGGACTCGCCACTACCGCGCCGCCACGTGAACGGATCCGCTGCGCCGGCGGACAGTTAGCTCCAACGTCAGAATCGCATGCAGTAACTTCGTGGTAAATCGTGGGGGCATGGGGTCCGGGCGCAGTTAATCCCACGCCCGCCCATCGCTTTCAGCCACGAAGCCCGTAGTAGGCGGAGGGGGGGCGGGCACGCGCTACCATCTTCCCTACTCCTTCGCTTCTTGCTTGCTTTTTTCTTCGCGCCGCTGCCGCCAACCACGCCACGCCCGCAGCGATGAGCTCTTCCTCCGCCACCGCACTTCCCGCCGTGGCGCCCGGGCGTAGGACGGCTCGAGGTGGACGACGACCACATCGAAGTTCTTCGCAAGACGCGCCGCCTCCCCGCAAGAACCTAGTGCGGGCCCGCCACGCCGGGCGAGGGAAATATCACCGCGCCGAGGAGGGCGAGCGGGTCGATTCCACTCGCACCTCGCGCGCCGCCTAGGGCTGCCGCAAGCGTTTCTTCCGCCATTCTGAGTTCCACAGCTCCAGCCGCACCACCTTACTCCAAACACGGTGGTGTTGCTGGCTGCCTTCGCCACCTTGTGCGAAGGCTTTCGGCGTTTCCCCACCATCGAGCTATGGGGAGTTCTTCCAGCCCAAGCTCGCACGCACGCCGCCGGGCGTACAGCCCTGCGGCGGTGCCTTCATCGCGATGCGGAGATCGGTGGTCGACAACCCGCTTCCCACCATCTCGCTGATTAAGTCGGTGAAGATCCGCAGCGGTCTTATTTTTATGTGAAGAACATCGCCTGTAAGGCGGTTGGGTCAATCTGCCGCCTTATGAAGCCGGGCGACCGGCCGGGAGGCTCCTCACCTGGTCCCATTGGGTCGACGCCGACTCCGCCCGTGCCGTTGCCGCCGCCGCGCGACCGAAAGTGCTGACGCAGTTGGAGGGTTTGACCGGGGCCGACCTGCTGGCCGCCTTCATGGCGCACCGAGTCCTTCTGCTCCAAGGCCGACCTCATCTTATCTGCCAGATGAGCGGCCACCGGGACCCAAGTCGGATGTGCTCCAAGGACATGCCCAACGCGGAGGTGGCGGACACAGTGAACTATATCGCGAACTGCAATCTCACGGCGGATTGGCGGTTCGGCATGGAGCCGTACTCACGCGCCAACCCCCCGCCTGTTGTAAGTCGTCTCTCTTCTTCTTCTGTTTTCTTTTTCAGCCGAATCTGACTTCTGATCTTTTTTGGTTTTTTCGAGTCAGAACCCCCTCATCCAGCCTTCAGCCGGCACCATGGGACCGGCCCGGCAGTTCGTCCCCGACCGAGCGGAGAGCGACGTCGACGACCCTGACTTGGGGGCGGTGGCGATGGAGGCCGACGCCGAAGGAGGAGGAGGAGCAGGCGATTCGCCTCGGCCACCTTTATCGACCGCCTGATGACGACGCCGAGGGGAAGTTGCCCCGCCACCAATAAAGGTCGGCCAGCCGAGCGAGTTCCTCCGCCGCTTGGGTGGTCAAGGCGCACGAAGAAGCACTGGCTGGGCCGAGCTTGCTTGGCGGCCAGTCAAGAAGTTCAAGGGGCGCCGCGCACTAAGCGGGAGGAGGCGGTCGCAAGGCCAACCGCTCGCAAGGAAGTGAAAAACCGCCACTGCTCTTCGTAAGTGCTTCCGCCTTTTTCTTGTTTCCTTCGCTAATCTTGTCCAAATCTTTTACATGGCTTCTCGCCTCAGTGGCCCCTTACTTTTAGAGAGGGTCGCCGCCGCCCATCATGGGGTCGGCAGACGCCCGCCACTACCGGGCGGATTGACCCCACCGCCACCTCCGGAGGCGACGGAGCGAACGCGCAGGAGAAGCGCCACGAGGAAGAAGCCACCCGCCGAGAAGGCGGAGGCCGAGAAGGCGGCGGCCTCCCGCCGTAAGAAGCCGGATGAGGCCGGCCACCGCCGCGCAAAGCGGCGAAGCTGAGGAGGTCGCGCGACCGCCAATCGGGCGCAGACGCCATCCCGCTGAGCTCCGCGCCGCCCCGGAGTTCACGGGCAGACTGGGGAGCCGCGGCGAACCCCATCATGGAGTGGGAAGGCGGCGAGACCTCCATGTCGGGCACGGCTGCAGCCGCCACCGCCGCCCGCCGCGGCCCGGGAGCGCTGAAGGTAAACAGTCATGGACGGACCGGGCCAAAGCCGCCGACCGAGGACGAGGCCGTGGCGGTTGCTCCTTCAAGTCGCCGCCAAGGCGCCGCCGCTTTGAGAAGGCGATTTCGGTGCCACACCCTTGAGACCGGGCGCCGCCAGCTCGGCTATCCAGACGCCGAGGCGACGAGCGCCCGCGCCTGGTGGGTGCGAGGAGGCGCACAGCCCGCTGAACCAGCGCTCGACGCGAGGCGGTTTGAGCCGAGGGCGACGCCATCCAGAACTGCACTAAGGCGATCCGCGCCGCGAGCAGCCGTCCGGTATGCTTTCTTTTGACTTTGTTTTTCTTGTTCTTCTTCGTAAGGCCAGCGCACTCCACCGGGTGTAGTCCTCGAGTGGCAGCCTCGAGCAGCGGCTCGAACTCCATCCGATGAGTTCCAAATATTTACCTTTGTCTAAAATACTTATCACAGAGTATCACAACCTCCGCCACACGCTTTCAACCGCAATGTTGAGGAGCTGGGCAAGCGGATTGCCGATTTGTCGGAGAGCCGAGTGAGTCCTCCTTCTTCTGGGCGCACATGATCCATGGGCTGTAGTCCCCGAGATTCGGGCTGACTGATGAGCAGTCGGGCCGGATCTTCCCGGCGACCTTCTTTGTTGACGACTTAACGTCCTTTTTTCCCTTTTATTCTTCAGAGGCCAACGCCACTCTTCAGCAACAGTTGGGCGAAGCCAACACCGCCTTCCGTGCCAAGGGGGAGGAGTGCAGCAAACTCACCGCAGAGCGCGACCTGCTGGCTACGCAGTTGGCGGAGCAAAGGGAGCTGCTTAAGAAGGCGCAGGACGAGGCGGAGAAGAAAGAGACTGCTCTCCGTCCTGAAGTTCGAAAGCGAAGCGCCTCCCGGACCGACAAGGAGGAACTGCTGACCTCCGCTTCCATGAGATCGAGGACATCGCCGATAGTGAGTTTTTTACTTACTTTTGAGCCATCGACTATAGGTCGGGCTGACTCTGATTTTTTGACTTGCTTTTTTCATCTTGGCATAATTTTTCCCGCCACACGCAGCGCCACCGAGCCATCGAGGCTGATCGCGAGGCGCGGAGGGCAAATGGTGCGGAGATTGCCGCAACGCCTTTGACCCTTGATGAGCAGCTTCGAGCATTGAGGCTCGCCGCGCGTCGCCCATCGGATGCCGCGCCGCTTCAACGCGGTCGCGCCAGCGATTGCTGCCTTGTGGCCAGACATGCAGGTTCTGCGCACTCCCAATCGGACTACCGACTGGCTGGAGGTCGCGGTTGGCCGTCTTAAGGCCTGGAAGGGTTCCTCGGCCTGGGCTGGAGCGTGCTGGGAATTGGAATTCGTCAAGGCGTGGTATCCAGGGCTGGACCTGGACCGGCTGGCCGCGTTCCAGTCAGAGGCCCAAGTGGAGATGATAGCTGCGAAGACGCCCTTGTCGAGCGTGCGGCGACGATCGCCGACTACACAGACACCAGCGTCTTCGTCCTTGAGCGGGCTGAAGACGGCGGGGAGGAGCCGTCGGAGTGGTTCGGGATGAACCCGAATTATGACGAGGACTCGGCGGAGGTGATCGGCTCCAGCGCCGAGGAGGAAGGCGAGGCGCAGGACGGAGGTGAGACGGAGGCGCCAGAAGACGGAGCGGGCGACCAGCCTCAGCTCGACCGCGCCTCCAGCAACGAGCCGCGCCCGACCGAGCTGGCTGCCGCCGGAGACGATCAACCCGAGACTGCCCAGCCGGCCGCCTCGGCGCTCGACACAGCCGCCTCTTCCGACCTCCAACCTGGCTCGCCTGCCTAGGCTGCCGCCTTGCTTTTACTTTATCTGCTTTAATAGTCTTTGAAGAACTTGTTAATTCACACAATTCCACCCGTGAGGTGTATTTTGAACTGCTGAAGATTCGCCAAGGGCCTATGTTATGTAAATATTTATCCGAATTCTATCTTTTCTTGCTCATTGCTCCTTTGGCTTTTTCCTTTGCCGCCTTTCCTTAGTCGCCGCTTTGCCACGGACAACCATTCTCATGGACTGCCACTGGGTCAAACGCTATTACTTTTTGGGAAGGCAAGTACTTGGCCTTTTTTAGAGTCTTTAACAAGTTGGATAGAAGCGGCAAGTCGACTACTCAAGAGTCGGCTTATAAGAGAGGCTGGAAGCCGCTTAAGCTATGTTTATGCTTTGAGTCCTTAGCTATTTCTCATGTGGGCGCTTCATTCTTCCTTACTCCTTCCCACTAAAACAGCCGCTCATGCGAGCTGCGGCTTCGACAGAGACGGCTTAGGCACCACACACTTCTTGTCCGACTGCAGGAGACATTCCATAGCTGAGGTGAGTAGTCCCCCGGCCGACTAGTCGAACCCGTGCCAAGCGGCATAACAAAGAGTAGCATACTCAAGGCATAATTTTATCATATAGATAACAAAAAGGGCAATCCTCGAGCTCGCCTCGAGGGGCCCAAGTCTTGGTACTTTAATACAAAGGGTAGCGTGGTACATATTGTATCAATCAGAAAATCTTCGGAGAAGATTTGCATTCCATGGTCATTCCGCTCTTTTGCCGAGTCGCCCCTCTTATGCGTGCTCGGGGCTTCTAAGCGCCGATCGTAGTAGGAGTCGCTGTTCAGCACTTTGTCGATAATGAAGGGGTTTTCCTAAGGCGCCGACAACTTGTGCTGGCCGGCTGTTCGCTGGATCGGTCGGAGCACAAGGTCGCCTCTTGGAAAGATCTCGCCGACCTTCCTGTTGTAGTATCGGCGCAGCTCGCTGGTAGATGCTGGACCGGCTGAGTGCCAACAGCCGGCCCTCTTCTAGCAGATCGACACCGTCTTGAGGTGCTTCTTCTGCTTCCTCCTTGGTGTACATGGTGACTCGCGGGGAGTCAAACTCTATGTCCATTGGGATGACGCTTCAGCACCGTAGACGAGGAAGAAAGGTGTGAAGCCGGATGACTTGTTTGGAGTCGTGCGCAGACTCCAGAGGACGGCTGGCAATTCATCAAGCCAACAGCCGACCGAATGCTCCAGTGGTTTGACCAGTCGAGGCTTGATGCTAGACAGGATGAGGACGCTTGCTCGCCCACCTGTGCCGCTTGATCATGGATGGGCGACGTACACTAAGTCCAATGATGCCTGCGTCGCCGTAAATGGGCCAAGGCGCTTTGGCAAAATTTGTGCCATTGTCGTGATGATGCTGTGTGGTATGCCGCATCGATTCGTGATGTCGGAGATGAAAGTCACCGCAATGACCATTCAACTTCTTGATGGGCTTTACTTCTATCCACTTGGTGAACTTGTCCATCGCGACAAGTAAGTGAGTTAGGCCGCCTCGTGCTGCTTTGAATGGTCCCACCATGTCCAGGCCCCAAACCGCAAAGGGCCAGGCGATGGGGATAGTCTTGAGTGCGGAAGCCGGCTGATGCGGCTTGGAGCGGAACGTCTGGCACCCTTTGCATTTTTGGACTAATTCCTTGGCCTCTTCTAGGGCAGTTGGCCAGAAGAAACCGTGTCGAAAGGCTTTGGCGACGAAAGTGCTCTTGAGGCCGCATGGTGGCCGTGACTCGCCTTTGATGGATGTCTTTGAGAATTGCTTGGCCTTGCTCGCTCGACGAACGCTGGTAGACACCAGTGACGCCTGCGCCGACCAGCCTCTCGTTGACTATGGTGTAGGCTGCCGCCGGCATTGTACTTGCCGAGCCAAGATTTCATTGGTTGGCAGCTCTTGCTCACTAGGAACTTGAGGATGGCTGGGCCCATGAGGGTGCTGCTATTTCTTCAACCGCCAAAGATCGCGACTTGGACGAGGGCGGCGGGCTGGGAGGCGGCGGCTAGAGTCCGCGCCGCTTGCTGGATTGTCAAGTCCCCTGCCGACTGGTGCAGTCCCCAGCCGAGCTCGAGTTCGGATTGGTCGCCGCAGTCCCCGGCCGGGTTCTCAAGTCCCCGGCCGGCTTCGATCAAGGCATTCTTGGAGCCATCTGTAGAATTCTCGTGCCGTCTGCTGGGGCTCTTGAGTCGATCCGACTTCTTCGTGGGGAGCCGCACAAAGATGGAGTCTGATTCGTGAAGGCTTGATGACGACTTGAGGAGGCGCCAAGGGCGACGCCGGATGGTATTTCTTGGCGGGTGGAGCCGATTCGTGCCAGGGTGTCTGCTTGGTCGTTGTCATTTCTTGGCACGTGGAGGAACTCGCACCCCTCGAAATATCCGCTGAGTTGATGTATAAGGAAATAGTAGCTCGCCATGTTTGCATCTTTGGCGTCCCAATCGCCGGATGACTACTGGACCACTGAGTCGGAGTCGCCATAACATAGGACCCGGCGAATGCCAAGTTCTTTGGCAAGCCGGAGCCTGTGAATGAGCGCCTCCTATTCGGCGACGTTGTTGGAGGCGGCGAAATGGATCTGCAACGCATATTTGAGCTTGTCGCCTTTGGGGGAAGTGAGTACAACGCCGGCTCCCAAGCCGGTGCACATCTTGGAGCCATCGAATGCATCCGCCAATGGTGGAGTCAAGCGCCGGCGGCAGGTATCGGGTCTCGCCCGGTCGACGAGGAAGTCGGCTGCTGCTTGCATTTAATGGCGGTAAAAGCGGGCTTGTAGTAGATGGTGTAGGAGCCAACTCTATGGCCCATTTGGCCACTCGGCTAGAAGCATCTCTTGGCCCGATGATCTCGCTAGTGGGGCTGTGCAAACCATAGTGATTGGATGCTCTTGAAAGTAAGGTTTAACTTCTTGGCGGCAAAGTGCACGCCATAGCACATCTTCTAGTAGTGGGGTAGTTCTGCTTGGAGGTCGACAAGATTTCGGGTAATATACCGTCTCTCGACAGGTAGCGCTTGCCTTCCTCCTTATGCTCAACTACAATGACTATGCCGACTACCCGGCTGGTGGCGGCAATGTACTGTGAGCATGGGCTCTTTAGGAGTCGGGCCGCCAGCACTAGGGGAGTAGTCAACATTTTCTTCAATCGAGAAAAGCTTCATTCGCCTTTGTGGTTCCATTCAAAAAGGTGGTCTCTTCATGAGCTGGTATAAAGGGAGAGCTTTCTACCAACCGATCGATGAATCGGCCGATGGACGCCAAGCAGCCGGTGAACTTTTGCACATCAAGCATCGGTTGGGTACTTCCATCCTCTCGATGGCCTTTGATCTTTCTGAGGTTGCACTCTATGCTGCGCTCAGAGACCAGGAAGCCAAGGAGTTGGCCGCTGGTATTCAAGACGCACTTCTCGTGGTTGAGCTTGATCTGAATCGGCGCAGTTCTCAAAGGTTTCCTTGAGGTCTTCCAGCAGTGTTCCATGCTTTTCCGTCTTCACCACCACATCGTCCACGTAGACGTGGGCATTTCTGCCGAGTTGCTTGAGGAGGCACTTCTGCATGCAACGCTGAAAGGTGGCACCAGCATTCCTGAAGGCTCCAAACGGCGTGATGAAGGCGGTCTTCAGTCTGTCAGCCGGGTTCAGCTTGATCTGGTGATATCCTGAATATGCATCTAAGAAGCTCAACAGCTCGCATCCTGCTGTGGAGTCTATCACCTGATCAATTCTCGGCAGAGTGAATGGGTCCTTGGGGCAAGCTTTGTTGAGGCTTGTGTAGTCAATACACATCCTCCACTGCTTGTTCTTCTTCAGCACCAGGACCGGGTTTGCTAACCATTCGAAAAACACTTCCATAACGGCCGGCTGCTAGGAGTCGGGCCATCTCCTCTCCAACAACTCTTCTCTTCTCTTCCGACAGCGGCGCAAGGGCTGCCTCGACGGGCTTCACATCAGATCGGACATGTAACTTGTGCTCGGCGAATTCGCCGGTACACTGCATGTCTTTAGGGGACCATGCGAAGATGTCCCGATTCTCACGGAGGAAATCGACGAGCTCGCTTTTCCTATTTGCTGTCAAGGTTTGCACCTATGACAGCGCACCTCTCCGGGTGCTCCGGGTCCAAGGGTATCTTGCCGACAGTGAGCAGGAAAGGCTGTGAACAATGCCGTGGAACACAGTCCGCTGTTCAAGCTGTCTTTGCTTGATTCCTAACTTCTCCATGGTATCCTTGTACAGGATGTTGGTGCTACTGCCTCCGTCTATCAGCACTCGCGAGTAGCGAGTGGCCCACCTATCTGTGGCCAAGGTGGCACCCAAGACCCGGGCGTAGGAGCCCGGACTCGGCATCACCTCTGGGTGATCAGCTCTACTCCAACTGATAGGCTTCTTGGACCAGTGCATGAACTCTGGAGTATTTGATGCTACTACATTCACCTCTTGCTGCTGTAGCCGCCTGCTGCATCGATCGTTAGCCACACTGGTAAACACCACGTAGGCTCCGTGCTCCTATGGGTACTCATCTTGTACTGCGCCGACTGGCATGACAACCGGCTGCTGGGGCGGCGGTGGAGGCGGCGGCCCAGCAGGCGGGGGAGGCAGGAGGCTGTCTCCCTTGGCGATCCTGGTGAGCCAGTGGCACTTCCGGGTGGTGTGGTTTGACGGCTACGCGCCGCTGTGGAACTTGCAGGGACCATCTAGGGTCTGCTCATGAGAGAAGGCCGGCAACCAGTTGGACTTGCCGCCTTTCTGTCGCTTGGTCGGAGGCTGCCCCTTCGGCTGCTGGTCTTCGACTGTCGCAACCTGCCGGCTGCTGGAAGCCGGCTATGGGGCCTTGCGCTTGGGATCGTTCTGTTGTTGTCGCCGACTGGCGTCTCTAGCCGGAGTTCTGGGAGCCTTAGGGGCCACTTTGCCGGTCGCACTAACTTGAATCTCCGCCTTCATGGAGGAGTCGGCTGTGGCGTACTTGTCTGCTATGATCAGCAGCTCGTCGAGGGTCTCCGGCTCGTCACAGAGGAGCTTGTGCTTGAGGAGGGTGCCTTCTCTGCACTGGCAGTGAAGTACTCGATAGCTTGCACCTCGTGCACGCCCTCGCAGGAGTTCCGAAGCTCGGCAAACCGCGTGAGGTAGTCGCGAGTTGACTAGTCGGGGCCTTGCACGCACAAGGAAAGCTGGCGAGGCTTGGGAGGTCGCTTGTATGTGCTTGTGAAGTTGCGGACGAAGGCTTCGGTGAAGTCGACCCAGCTGTTGATGCTGCGAGGCTTCAGGCTGTTCAACCATGTCCGGGCCGTGCCCTGGAGCATGAGTGGAACATACTTTACGGCAACACGCTTGTTCCCGTTCGCTATGTTGACGGCCGTGGAGTAGTCAACCAGCCAGTCTTCCGGCTTTACGGAGCCGGTGTACTTGGGCGTATCTCGGGGGAGCGTGAACCCTTTGGGAAAGGGCTCGTCTCGGATGTGAGGTACGAAACAGGGCGGTCCCAACTCGTCTTCTTCTTCCAGCGCCAGGGATCGGTGGAGTCGGTCGATCCGGTGGCGGGCGTCATTCTCTCCGACTCCCTCTCGGCGGCCAAGGCGGTCGCCGAGAGTCGGATGCTCGACGGGTGGTGGGGAGACTCGCCTTTCTTTGCGAGGAGGAGGAGGCAGATAGTCGTCCTGCCGTTCCACCGCCCTTGGGCTGCCGTCTTGGTCGCGCTCGATGGTGATGCGAGTCCGACTGTGGCTGACAGCCGGATCCTAGTCTTTTCTTCCGTGGACACCGCTAGTCGGTGTCCGAGACGTCGCACCTTGATCTCGGCGGGGAGGCAGGTCGTCGTTTTGTCGTTGCGGCGCCTCCGCGGCGGCAGCCGGGTTTATTCTGCGGCAGCAGCGCCGAGGAGCTGCTGGACTCGCTCCGCTATCAGCGGCACTTTTCACCTCAAAGTTGTCCAGCTCGTCCGCCATCGCTCGGGCGGCGCGGATGTTCTCGCTGGCGTGGCGTACATATAGGGCGATTGGCCCGAACAGGTTGGCGATGGCCACGCCGGCGCTGTTGGACCGCCGCTTAGGCGGTTAGGCCCGCTTAGGGCGGCGAGCCGCCCACAGCGCGATCCATCTTCGCTGGTAGGCTTCGACAAGCGCCTCATGCTTGCTAGCCTTCTTCGCGCCGACGAAGCTGAAGGCGCGCGCCTCCAGCGTCTCGGCGTCGCCGTCTTCCGGAATAGGTGCGGTCAGGTCTTGCGAGCTGCGCCGAGGGGCCATGAGCTCTTCACCGAATGCTTGCCATGACCGATGACGAAGCACCTCCGTGACGGTGCTTCGCCGCCGCCGCGAGGGAGCGGCTCGTCGAGACCACCACGCAGGGGAACGCGTCGAGCGACGCGGTGTCGGAGTCAACTAGCATTGGGTCGGTGGAGCCTACGGACTCCAAGTCCACGGCAGGCTCACCGGCAACATGGAGTTGGTCAAGGAGGCCCGCGAGGAGGCTCTCAGGGCCACCCGTGCCTGCGTCGGATGCAGGCTCGTCGGAGAGGCGAACCTCGCTAACAAGTTCAGCGAGGCAACTGGCTGCGCAGGCGATCTCAGCGCCGTGTAGCGCCTCGGCACAGACTCCGTCTTGCGTGCGGGGCTGGCTGCGCTCGCCAGGGAGAAAAAGGGTTCCCGTCCAGAGCAGGTCTCCGGACGACGGTGCACCTCGCCCCATGATGGGCGCCAAATGTCGGGGGTTGGGTGTGACATATGCCAAGGGATGGCTTATCATGGTGGGGGCGAGTAGAACGTCGCCGGTGCCTGGAAACGGGATGAGGCAAAGACATGCACGCCGGCGGATCTTACCCAGCTTCAGGGCTCTCCGTGGAGATAACACCCCTAATGCTGCTCTGCGTGGTCTCCGCATGATCATTAGATGAACAAGGGCTACAAGAGGCTCCTTGAGCTGTTCGGGGTGAGGAAGGAGAAGGGCACGGCTAGCTCTCCTCTTCCCTCTGTGTGTGTCTAAAACTATCGTGGTCCAACCCTTTCATGGGTGCCCTGTGGGGTTTATAGGCCTACCCCGGGTACAATGGTAATCCGCTGGGCGGGTCCCAGCCGTCTATCTCTCAGGCCACCGTCTTCTCCGCCGACTGCTGGGGCCCGCCGACGGGCCTGGAATGGGGCCGACAGGCCTTGTCCGCCACGGGCTGGTCTTGCCCGGCTGTGGATTACTATAGTCGTGCTTCTAATGACGCTAGCTTGGTCATGGGGTCATGGCAACAGTGCCGCCGCCCGACGAGCGATCACTGTTGCCATTCCCCGTCTTGTCTGGTTAATGGCGTGCGGGGCCCGTGGGAGGGGCTAGCCGACTCCGGGCCCGACTCCCAACGGGTCCGTTTTGTGGCGCTCGCCGCCTTCTCGACTTCGCCGACAAAGCGGGACCCGCCATCTTCGGGTCGATGACAGACAGGCTGTCGGGCATTGTGGCGCTGCCCATGGGGGCTGATGTCGGGCTGGCATGGCAGCAAAGGTTGCGCCGGATGGAGATCTCCGCTGGTACGGCGCAGATCAGGTTATGCCTGCCTTCGCAAACGGGCAGGAATGGGTCGCTGGTGGCCGCACCCGCCCCGGCCCATCATTGCGAAGGCAGGAGGTGGTCGGAGTCGGGCCGAGTCCCCATAGCCGGCTTCTCTGGAAGCCACCAGTTAGGAGTCGGCTTATCTCGAAGTCGTCCCTGGGACTCGGCCGTGAGGGGCAGTCGGCGGCCTTGCCGCCGACTCTCAAAGAGCGGCTCTTCATCTTGGGGTCTTGAGGGTCGCAGCCTGTCCTGATGTCTTGAAAGGTTCAGGGGCTTGGGTTAGCCTACCTGTGGCCCATTACTCCGACAATTGTTGTTCGTCCTGTAGACTAAAACACTCCGGTTTATATAGACACCGGAGAGGGCTAGGGTCACAGAGTCGGTTACAATGGGAGGAGATCTACATATCCATATCGCCAAGCTTGCCTTCCACTCCAAGGAAAGTCCCATCCGGACACGGGATGAAGTCTTCAATCTTGTATATTCATAGTCCAGGAGTCCGGGCAAAGGTTATAGTCCGGCCATCCGGACACCCCCTAATCCAGGACTCCCTCAGCGCCCCCTGCCTCGTGGCCACCTCGGCACCGTCTCGCATTGATCTTTCTCCTAGATTTCCCAAATATTCCAAACATAAGCTCCGTCCATTTTTATCCCGTTTGGATTCCGCTTGATATGGGGTTTCTGCGAAACATAAAACATGCAACAAACAGGAACTGGCACTGGGCACTGGATCAAGATGTTAGTCCCAAAAAAAGTATAAAAAGTTCCCACAAAGTATATGAAAGTTGAATAATATTGGCATGGAACAATAAAAAATTATAGATACAACGGAGACATATCAGCATCCCCAAGCTTAATTCCTGCTCGTCCTCGAGTAGGTAAATGATAAAAAAGATAATTTTTTATGTGGAATGCTACCTAGCATAATCTTGATCATATGTCTAATCATGGCATGAATATTAAGACACGAGTGATTCAAAGCAGTAGTCTATCCTTTGACATAAAAACAATAATACTTCAAGCTTACTAATAAAGCAATCATGTATTTTCAAAATAACATGGCAAAGAAAGTTATGCTACAAAATCATATAGTCTGGCTATGCTCCATCTTCACCACACAAAATATTCAAATCATGCACAACCCCGATGACAAGCCAAGCAATTTTTTCATACTTTTGACGTTTCTCAAACCTTTTCAACTTTCACGCAATACATGAGTGTGAGCCATGGACATAGTACTATAGGTGGAATAGAATATGATGATGGGGGTTGTGTGGAGAAGACAAAAAAGGAGAAAGTCTCACATCGACGCGGCTAATCAACGGGCTATGGAGATGCCCATCAATTGATGTCAATGTGAGGAGTAGGGATTGCCATGCAACGGATGCACTAGAGCAATAAGTGTATGAAAGCTCAAACTGAAACTAAGTTGGTGTGCATCCAACTTGCTTGCTCATGAAGCCCTAGGGCATTTGAGGAAGCCTATCGTTGGAATATACAAGCCAAGTTCTATAATGAAAATTCCCACTAGTATATGAAAGTGATAACTCAACATACTCTCTATATGAAGAACATGGTGCTACTTTGAAGCACAAGTGTGGTAAAAGGATAGTAACATTTCCCCTTCTCTCTTTTTCTCTCATTTATTTTTTCTTTTTTTTCTTTTTTTCTTTTTTTGGGCCTTCTCTTTTTTTGGCCTTTCTCTCTTTTTTTTTAGTTTTTCGTCCGGTGTCTCATCCCGACTTGTGGGGGAATCATAGTCTCCATCATCCTTTCCTCACCGGGGCAGTGCTCTAATAATGATGATCATCACACTTTTATTTACTTACAACTCAATATTACAACCCGATATCTAGAACAAAGATATGACTCTATATGAATGCCTCCGGCGATGTACCGGGATGTGAAATGATCTAGCGTAGCAATGACATCAAAAAAAAGGACAAGCCATGAAAAGATCATGCTAGCTATATTACGATCATGCAAAGCAATATGACAATAAATGCTCAAGTCATGTATATGATGATGATGGAAGTTGCATGGCAATATATCTCGGAATGGCTATGGAAATGCCATGATAGGTAGGCATGGTGGCTGTTTTGAGGAAGATATAATGAGGCTTATGTGCGACAGAGCGTATCATATCATGGGGTTTGGATGCACCGGCGAAGTTTGCACCAAGTCTCGAGGTGAGAAAGGGCAATGCACGGTACCGAAGAGGCTAGCAATGATGGAAGGGTGAGAGTGCGTATAATCCATGGACTCAACATTAGTCATAAAGAATTCACATACTTATTGCAAAAATCTATTAGTCATCAAAACAAAGTACTACGCGCATGCTCCTAGGGGGATAGATTGGTAGGAAAATACCATCGCTCGTCCCCGATCGCCACTCATAAGGAAGACAATCAACAAATAAATCATGCTCCGACTTCATCACATAACGGTTCACCATACGTGCATGCTACGGGACTTGCAAACCTCAACACAAGTATTTCTCAATTTCACAATTACTCAACTAGCACGACTCTAATATCACCACCTTTAAATTGCAAAACTATTGCAAGGAATCAAACATATCATATTCAGTGATCTACAAGTTTTATGTAGGGTTTTATGACTAACCATGTGAACGACCAGTTCCTGTCATCTCTCTAAATAGATATAAGTGAAGCACGAGAGTTTAATTCTTTCTACAAAAGATATGCCCACACTCTAACAAATATTAGCGAAGCAAAAGAGCATTCTACGAATGACGGTTGTCTATGTAAAGAGAAATAGGCAATCCAAGCTTCAAATGATATAAGTGAAGCACATGAAGCATTCTATAAAGCCATAATCAAAAGATATAAGTGAAGTGCAATGAGCATTCTATAAATCAACCAAGGACTATCTCATACCAGCATGGTTCATAAAAGAAAAATGAAAACTAAATGCAAAAGACGCTCCAATATTGCACATATCGCAAGAATGAAATGAATCCGAAAACATATCGATACTTGTTGAAGAAAGAGGGGATGCCTTCCGGGGCATCCCCAAGCTTAGGCGCTTGAGTCTCATTGAGTATTTACTTGGGGTGCCTTGGGCATCACCAAGCTTGAGCTCTTGCTTCTCTTCCCTCTTCTCACATCGAAACCTTCTCGATCATCGAACACTTCATCCACACAAAACTTAAACAGAAAACTCGATAAGATCCGTTAGTATAATAAAGCAAACCACTACTCTAAGTACTGTTGCAAACCAATTCATATTTTGTTTTTGCATTGTGTCTACTGTAATATAGCTTTTTCAAGGCTTAATCCACTGATATAAATCAATAGTTTCATCAAAACAAGCAAACTATGCATCAAAAACAGAATCTGTCTAAAACAGAACAGTCTGTAATAATCTGAACATTAAACATACTTATGATACTTGAAAAATTCTGAAAAAATTAGAAAAAATAAAGACAATTTATAGAAAGAAATTGCAAAAATATTCAGAACCATTTAGATTTCCAGTAAAAAAGTAAAAATCGCGCGCTACAGCCAAAGTTTCTGTCGTGCACCGCACAAACCAACATGTATTGTAAACATCCTAAAGGCAAACCTTGGCACATTATTTTTATAATACAATGGAATTGTACAAGGGGATAATTATTTTTATTGAATAGTTTCTGTAATCAAGATTCACAAAGTTGCCGTGAGCATGAACAAAGTTCAAGGAGCTCTCCCATTTCAACAATGCTTGTCTTTCTCACTTTCACTTTCCTTTTTGAAAAGTTTTGGGTTCCCCTCTTTATTTTTGTTGTTTTTAAACTATATGAAAGCACTCAACAGAAATAAACGACTCTCTAAAACTTCCGGGTTGTCTCCCTGGCAGCACTTTCTTTAAAGCCATTAAGCTAGGCATATAGTGCTCAAGTAGTGAATCCACCCGGATCCCAAGGTATATCAAAGCCAATTTTAATTAACAATGATTTAGAATTTAGTAGTGAGCACAAAGAAACATATATCATGCAACAACGTAGTCTAACTCTCTTCCTATGCATCGGCATGTCATAAAAGAACAATTCATGCACACATAGTAAAGGCCAATGCATAGTATAAACAGTTTCTTGCAATTTTATCGTGTGGGAAACATAGAGAAGTGGAGATATAGTTCCTCTCTCATAATAATTGCAAGTAGGAGCAGCAAGCACATACATATTATATCTATCAAAATCATCATGTGCAACGGTAAAAGGCAACCCATCAATATAATCCTTAATAAGTGCAAACTTCTCCGATATAGTGTAGTCGGGAGAATTCAAAAAGATAATAGGACTATCATGCATGGGTGCAATAGCAACAATTTCATGTTTAACATAAGGAACTATAGAAAATTCATCTCCATAAGCATAAGTCATATTGGCATCTTGGCCAGAAGCATAGCAGGCATCATCAAAAAGGGATATTTCAAGAGAATCAACGGGATCATAACAATCATCATAGCAATCATCCTTCGGTAAGCACGAAGGGAAATTAAACAATATATGAGTTGAAGAGTTACTCTCATTAAAAGGTGGGCACGGGTAGCTAATCCGCTCTTCGTCCTTTTGTTCTTCGCTCGCCTCATCATCTTTTTCATCCAATGAGCTCACAGTTTCATCAACTTCTTCTTTCATAGATTCCTGCAAAATATTAGTTCATGGACAGCGGAGACTTTCTCAATAAGTGCATTAATATCGTAATTATATTCATAATTCTCCTAAAAATATTTAAGGGTAGCTAAATTTTCAGGTCTATAAACCGAATCATCAAAATCTTCAAACTCTTTGAACATAGATTCAATTTCATAAGAACCCATAAAGGCAACAAATTCTTTTATTTGTTCCACATCATAGTAATCATATATACCATTAGCATAGGAAGCTAAGGTTTTATTATCATTAAATTTGCATGAAAAGGGAAGGTGTGGAGCCTTCATCCTAGAGCAACAAGTATAATCATATCTCAAGCATAGTTGCCTAGCATACCACTTCAACATATAAATTTGATCCCATAATAGTTTCCCTTTTTGAGTTAAGCGATAATCCCTAAAGTATTCACGTTGATCCAACGTTACTCCCATTACCAAATTGAATGAGGTTTTCTCAGGATTATCAAAATGGTACATAATATTTTTCACATATTGAGCATCGAGGGTTTTAGGAGGTTCCTCATCTCCATGAGTAGCAAGTACACCTAATTTTTTTGGTATTTCGTGTTCCATATCCATAACTAAAGATAGAGAACAACTAAGAACAGCAAATAAAAATTACTTAGTGATAAAGCAAACAAGCACACATGAGAATATTCACCCCACGCTATTGCTCCCCGGCAACGGCGCCAGAAAAAGGTCTTGATAACCCACAAGTATAGGGGATCACAACAGTTTTCGATAAGTAGGAGTGTCGAACCCAACGAGGAGCTAAAGGTAGAACAAATATTCCCTCAAGTTCTATGACCACTGTCGGTGTCAAAACCGGCGGATCTCGGGTAGGGGGTCCCGAACTATGCATCTAGGCGGATGGTAACATGAGACAAGGGACACGATGTTTTACCAGTGTTCGGCCCTCTCGATGGAGGTAAAACCCTGCTCCTGCTTGATTAATATTGATGATATGGGTAGTACAAGAGTAGATCTACCACAAGATCAGAGAGGCTAAACCCTAGAAGCTAGCCTATGGTATGATTGTTGTTCGTCCTATGGACTAAAACCCTCCGGCT
The DNA here is from genome assembly GCA_021605205.1 of Aegilops longissima. Lineage (NCBI taxonomy): Eukaryota > Viridiplantae > Streptophyta > Magnoliopsida > Poales > Poaceae > Aegilops > Aegilops longissima. The sequence continues at coordinate 579,431,119 of CM038678.1, forward strand.
TATATAGACACAAGAGAGGGCTAGGGTTACAGAGTCGGTTACAATGGGAGGAGATCTACATATCCAGACGCCAAGCTTGCCTTCCACGCCAAGGAAAGTCCCATCCGGACACGGGACGAAGTCTTCAATCTTGTATCTTCATAGTCCAGGAGTCCGTCCAAAGGTTATAGTCCGGCCATCCGGACACCCCCTAATCCAGGACTCCATCAGTAGCCCCCGAACCAGGCTTCAATGACGATGAGTCCGGCGTGCAGATTGTCTTCGGCATTGCAAGGTGGGTTCTTCTCCAAATTCTGTGTACTTGTTGAATATTGTCCGGCTTCTCGTGAATATTGCGCTCCTTGGCTTCCACGCCCAATAATGGCCGTCTTCCACGTGTCAAACGAATGCGAAAAGCCAGGGTGTTTTTACATTTACCCCCCTAGCTGCGCAAATGAGCTGCCTATAAAAGAGACGAGGATTTAGATTCGAATCACACCATATTACCTCCGCGAGCATTCATCGGAGCGCATCCGACGGAGATCCATTCCATCATGGCCAGTCGACGCAACTCCTCTTCTCGCCCTCCCAGCCCTCAGCCTGGAGGTTGGGAGATGTTCCGTCTCGCGACAATGTAGCTAGTGACGCCCAAACCAAGGGATTCTTCCCCAGCCTTCATGGTCCCGGTTCGAGCGGACTTGCCACCTATAATGGCGGAGAGCAAGCGGAGAGCGTCCCCAGTCCCTCCAAAGGAGAGCGGGTATGCCTTGTCCCTTATCTGATAAGAGCGCTCGGATTTCCAATTCATCCGTTTCTTCGGGGGCTCCTGGAGTTCTACGTCCTCCAGTTGCACAACCTTAGGCCTGCCTCCATATTGCATATTGCGGGCTTCGTAGCCCTTTGCGAGCTGTTTTTGGGCATCGAGGCTCATTTCGCACTATGGAAGAAGTTGTTCTGCCTTGTGCCCCGTTCTTAGGAGGGGTCGATATATCAAGTGGGCGGAGCCGAGCTATGGCGCATCGTCGGGACCGGATATCTATCCGGAACCCCAAGGAAGGCGTCCAAAGACTGTCCTTCAGAATGGTTTTATATATAAGATGTCCCCTTGCCGGACCCTGTTCGGATCGGCCTCCCTGAGTTCAATAATGCTCCTTTGAAGAAGCGCCTAAGCTGGCGTCCACGGGGCCCTCAGAGGGAAAATGACAAGGACGTCCTTTACCTGATGAGCCGGATAAGGTTGTTAGCTCATTCTGGACTGACCATGATCGGGGTCATGGCCACATGCATTATGTGCGGGGTGCAGCCGCTTCAGTATGGAGGCCACCCCATGCGGGATTTCAACGGGGAGGATGATGCCACCCGTTGCGGCCGTAAGGGGCCGGGATCAGTTGCCGCTCTGACGAAGATCTTGTCTGCATTGTACAAGGGAGAAGAGGAGGAGTTCCTCCGCGTCAATTCACGGGGCGGATTTTCTGTGAACAATCCTCCAAGCTGGGTAAGCGGACACTTCTTTTTGCCCATCCGTTCCATATTCCCATAGTTAAGTACCTTATCTTGTGATTTCGACGCAAGAATTGCGTCGGGCCGTAAAGGATATAAACAACCCTCCTCCACAACCCGAGGATCCGGACATATTCGTGGAGCTGATCGATGGGGTATTTCACCAACTGAGCATCGACAATGCCTTGGTGGCTATTACAGCCAATTATCCTGGACTGATCCCCGCCTCACAAGTAATCGAGACCGAAGTCCTAATACTTCGAAGATGATCCATCCGTGCTTATTTTTGATCACCGTATACCAATGGTGTTTCATAGGGGAGGATCTCAAGGCGGAATACCGAGCCTGCAGCGACTAGCCAACAGGGGACCGCGAGGGCGGGTAGTCTAAAAAGACACGTAGTCCGGGTCGAGGCACCGGCGCAACAGTAAGGCGCGCTGCCTTATTTGAAGGTATTATTCTTACAATGCATACTAACGCCCGTGCTCTCCTTTTTTAGGAAAAAGAGGGCTCGCCGGACTATATCCAGAGAGATTGCCAATCGAGCCTCCACTAGCCAGGCTCCAAAGCCAGGTCCAGAAGCAGAGGTGAACACGAGGCGTGCGTCGGACGCTCCTCCGACAGAGGATGCGGACAGACTGTCCGCCACCAATTCCGAGGTGGAGAGTGCCATGAATCACAGGCATCGCCGGACAGTTCTTCGTGACGCTTGTTTCTCCCAAGAGGCATTGGATGCCTTCAATTCGGGAGATGCGTACCTCATGCCGCCAAAATGGTCTAGCAGAGCTATGGAGCAGTATGTGAAAGACATACGGGTGAGAAAATTTGATGGTTATATATGTCAAGAGTCTCGAGACTTGAAACAGTTAGAATAACCAATTAAGGATCATTTGTTATGTAGGATCTTACAAAAAGAATACCCAACTGCCCCAGAGCTGGAAGAGTGCAAAGCCCAACTTGAGGTCAAGACTAGCCATGACAGTGGGAGGCCAAGGAGACCCCTCCGTAATATACACTTTGAAAGATAAGTATGTTGTGAAGTGTGGCGTGTGTGCAAATCTGACAATATCATTGCAGATGGTGCCGGAGTAGATCCGGACAAGCAACAACTCCTGCGCCAGTTAAAGGCTGGCGAGAGCGTGCTTACGAGGGTGAGGCAGGAGAAGAATAATCTCCAAGATGCCAACACCTAGCTGGGTGACGGACTAAAGGATGTTCGTGCCCAGCTGTCGGACTCCGTGAGGGAGAATCGACGGCTTCGACGCGGCATTTTTATTATGTGCTTGAACGAACTTTGAAAAAGAGTTCGGCGAGGAAGTTGACTAATGAGTTATGTCTCAGAGGTATGCTCACTGTGTCGCCCCGCAGAGGAAATGCCCGGTTCTACGGGTGACCTTCTTCCCAAGCTCTTACAACTGCACGAATGATTTCGGCAGGTGATGAAAGGCGTCGCCCAGGTCTTGTGGCCATCTGTCTCGAAGCCCGAAGGCCTTGGAGAGCTTCCAGAGATGCTTAAGGGAGCGCAGTGGCGCTTCCGATTATGGAAGATATCGGCCTGCCGTCAAGGTGCCAGGGAGGCCTGGGCCATGGTGAAGACACGGTACACGAAGGCTGACCCAAATCACATGGCCGATGTTGGACCTGTGGGGGCCGATGGGAAGGAGATCCCTGTGAGCTTAGTGTACGGCCAAGTAGAGTTGGTCATTAATATTCCCAACAGATCTGTAAACTAGACAGCCTGTTGGATGGTATTGAAGAGGAATATGCTCATCAAATTGACTATGTAATTTAAGATGACATGTAAAATGCCTTCTAGCCGGATTGTAGATCGTTTGTCATGGCGGAGCTTTTCGCTTCAGCCTCGGGACCCGATAGTCCGGAGTGTGTCCGAATACCCTCTCGGTTTTGTAGGAACCGGGCATGCATGGAGACCAAGCGTAGGGGTCATTAGTGCTTGAATGCATAAGTGCCCAACTAGTTATGTTATATTACATGGTTAGTAAGAAACATCTTCCAGGAGAATAGTTCCGTTAGGGGTTCCTTTCTCGAGTCATGCCCTAAAGTGCATGTCCGGACTGTAAAAAAGCGTAAAAGCATCCGGGGCAGATAAATAAACAAGTGAGAAATCATCTTTAGTTCACCGACCAAATATTCCCTTAAGAACGCTTAGCTTTGGCTTCACCCGGCCCGAGGTACACATCCGGCTGACTGGCAGTAATAATCGCAGAGGTGCTCCCTTTACCGCCTAGCGAACAAGGGAACGAGGGGTAAGCACAGAGCCAGCAACCCAGCTTGGCAAAACTTAAGTCATATCGATGCATATAATGGTGAATAAAAGGTACATGCGGAAGTGTGACACATGTGTTGGGCATGAAGCCCGTATAAATAAGCTTCTGTTAAGGAAGCCCCCAGGTATAATGAGCGAGGATAGTGCGTCAATTGTGTGCGAACAAGGGGCAAACAGGCACTTAAGGCTGTAAGGGAAAGGGAGGGAGAAGGAGAGAAATGTAAGACAATTAATGTGTAAAAAATAGACAGAGGAAGGAGACGAACACAGAGTCTGGCACTAGGCGTAGAATCTTCGGAGACGGGCTGCGTTCCATGGGTTCGGCTCGAGTCGGTTATCTCGATGCATCTCGCAGACAGACGCTCCACCAGTCAGACTTGGTCAATAATAAAGGGACCTTCGCATTTGGGCTTGAGTTTGTCCTTTTCTTGTCCGGCAGCGAGAACTAACTCGCCAACATTGTAAGTTTTGGCCCGTGCATTCTCGCTTTGATATCTTCGAGCTCGCTGTTGATAGAATGCGGAACGAGCTTTTGCCACGCCATGCTGCTCCTCCAAGGCGTCCCAACTGTCCCGCCGATCGAAGTTCGGCTTCTCTTTCTTCATACATGCGCACGCCGAGGTGAGTCATGAATTATGTCGCAGGCAGAACTGCCTCATGCCGTATACCATAAAGAATGGTGTGAACGGTTGCCAGCGATTCGGCGTGGTCCGCAGCCCCAGAGTACGGAGTCGAGATCCTCTACCCAAAGGCGTGTTAGATTCCTTGAGGGACGGCACTAATCTGGGTTTGATGCCGCTCATGATTAGACCATTTGCTCGCTCGACTTGACCGTTAGTTTGTGTGTGATAGACTGAAGCATAGTCGAGCTTAATGCCCATGTTTTTCCACCAGAGTTTGACATCGTCAGCGGTAAAGTTCGTGTCGTTATCTGTGATGATGTTGTGGGGGACGCCGTAACTGTGTACGACCCCTGTTATGAAGTCTATCACCGGTCCGGATTCGGCCGTCTTAACAGGCTTGGCCTCTATCCATTTGGTGAATTTATCCACCATGACCAGTAGGTATTTTTGCTTGTGGGTTCCCCCTTTAAGGGGTCCTACCATGTCATGCCCCCAGACCACGAAGGGCCAGGTGATGGGTATAGTTTGGAGGGCGGTGGGTGGCATATGGCTTTGGTTAGCAAAGAGCTGGCAGCCGACGCATCGTTGGACTAAGTCCTGAGCATCCGCTCGGGCCGTCTGTAACATCCCAAATTTTGGAATGTTAATATAATTAATTGAATTGTTTGTTTGTTTGCTTGAGTGAATTAAACTTGAGTGAAATTTGAACCTTTTCAAAAACTTTTGAAAGAGAGGGAATAAAATGACTTTCCCCTTCTCCGGTAAATTCAAATTCATCCTATTAAAATCAATGAGAGAAGATGACATGACTTATTCAACTATAAATAATTTGAACGGAGTTTTGCAATTTAATTCTTTCAAATATTTGCACTTGCTTTCTATTTTTATTCCCGAGAAATACCCCGAAAATAAATTCTTGCAAGCAAGAAAGAGCGGAGGAAAATGACCTCCAAAATCAGGGGCATTTTGAAAATATTTGAGCCAAGAAAACCAAAGTTTTTATTTAAAATTATTTGCAAAAAGAAATAAAGCCTTTAGGGATTTTCTGAAAAACATTTTTTAAGTTTTATTTTGGCCGTGGAATAATGCTCATCATCTACATTTTATTTTTCCGATAATTTTAGTATATAAAACTCTTTATTCGAATTGATTTGATTTCCTTTTATTGTTTTAGTTTCCTAATTTCAAAAATAGGAATGGAATCGCTTTTATTAGGAAAACCTGGCCCATTAAGCACTTTCCTATTCTAGCCCAACAAGAGATCATCTCCTTCCTCTGCTTCCTCTCACGTTCTGTAAGCTTTCCATATCCATGGAGACAGAAACTCCACCTTCCCGATCTCCCTCGCTTTTCCATCCCAGCGCCTCCCGAGACCGCCTATAAAACCCCCTCCTCTCCTCGCTCCATTTTTCCCATCACCACGCCTCTCCCTGCCTGTAGCCTTCTCGCCACCGTCCTCCTTTTCCTTCCTAGAACGCCACCGGGAGCTCTCCTGGAACCTCCCATCGCCCGCCACCTCCCCAGCGCCGACCCTCCTCCGCCACCCCACCTCGCCAATGACCTCGCCCCCTCATGGAGCAGCCTCCACATCGCTGCCTCCTTCCTGCCATCTCTGCCTCACGACAGATTTCATCGAGAGTGACGAGTAGTCTATCAAGTTATTTCTTGAGAACGATAATTCTTCTTCGTCAACATCACCGTGCAAGTTCACTTTGACCATTGCTTTCATACCTATGTTTATTGCATTTAGTGGCACTTTGCAACCACCCCTCAAGAGTGTTATTGAATCCTTGTAGTTGAGTAGTATGCATGAGGTAGGAACCCATCACCCTGTTACCAAGCCCGGGACGTTATTTATTTTAATGCTACGCTATAGTAGACGGGGTTTGGTATGAGTGCTCAGGAGTGGTGTGAGAATGAAGGATTTAAATCAATGACGACAACACCATGATGGCACCTGCAAGGACTGCATCTTCAAGGCCTCAAGACTTCAAGACTCGAGACAAGTATTCAATACACACTCTTTGGGTGAAGGGCGGTTGACGGCACCGGAGAAACCAGTGGTTGGCGGGATGCATGGAGAAGCGCCATGACATCTTGCGGAAAGCTTCACCCAGACTCAAAGAGACGGAAGAATACTTCACGCCGGAAGCTTACCTGTGCAACCGCAAGTCATTATGGGCTCGCTTGGTTGACCCTAGTTGTGACTCTGGCTGGGACGGTACTAGCAGATGTAGAACTACGGTAGGATGGGTTGAGTACCGGACAGTGGTCAGAGGAACTCTTTGGAAGACCATGTTTCGGTCATCTTGTTCTCAAACACTCTGAGGTGCGAGAACGTAAAGAGAGGGATCGAATCTTGCGGGTAAAGTGTACAAACCTCTGCAGAGGGTTATAACCTAATCTATTAGCCGTGTCCCCGGTTACGGACAATTTGAGCCTCTGGACTTGGATCTATCTCGGAACTCTCAACACCGGATTGATAACTTAATTGTGGGCAACATATGATGATTTTGGGCTATGAGACATCGGTTGGCGGAACCATGTCATGATAGAAAACTCCATAGTACAGACTTCATTTATTCTTTTGATGTAGGGAAAATAAAATCAGCTTTTACGCAAACGAAACTCAGATACAGAGCCACAAAGCCAAATTGCATATAGTATAGTTTTACCATCTGTTTATTCATGTTGTGATCTTGCCGGTACATTCAATGTCTTGACCTACACGGCTGCAACGTATCATGTTGCAGATATTTCTTCGACGAGTAAGAGTTACGATCTGAGGTTCGGTCTACACTCAACCTGCCGATGGAGTTGATGGGACTCCACACCCGCTTGATTGTTTCCGCTGAGTATTATGAGGTATATATCATTTTACGTTATTTATACATGTGATTGCACTTTGATATATACATTAATGTCTTGTGTGTGCCAAAGATACTTGATCCAGGATGGCACAAGAATACGTAGGCTTGACTGTTCGAGGTCGGGTCGCCATGTAAATGGTATCGAGCACATGTTGGCTGTAGAACGTGACCCTAGAAAATGACTTAGTAATATGAAGACCCCAATAGGAATGACCTTTGTTTTGTACTACTCGTAACACCTCATTCCTTTTATCGAACCTTCCTTATCTCAAACTATAGATGGAGAGCTACATTCGAACAAAAGAGAACACTACGAGAAGGTTCTTGGAGGCCCTTCCTTGTGGAGCTAGTCAGGCTGCTGAAGTTACCGATACCGAGATCAAGGCAACTAAGAGGACGCCCAGATCATGGGGAGTCAAGACCCAAGTTTTTGGTCGAAGAAGCCCCCAAGACTGCAGACATCAGCTTCGAACTATAAATGGTGATCGTGATATGGGCATCAACACTGCCGTCCATGATGCTATTGCACGCTTATGCTATCGCCATCGTGCTGCACTAAACTCACACTTCTTTGGAAGGATTGGATGGCAGAAGTCCGATGGAGCAACTATTGCCTTGACGGAAGCGCAAAAGATGAAGTTCTCCCACTTTTAGTGTACAATCAGGATCTGGAACAATACGTCAAGAATCTTCGATGGACCTCCGGAAGCCCTGTTCGACAATGAAGCACTACGAGAAGAGGTCAAGACTCGAGACCTGAAGGTAAACAAGCTGGAGGAGGAGAACCTCGAGATCTCGAGAATGCGCCAGAACTCAAGAACAGCAGGACCATGTCTCATGCAAAGGACGTTGAGATCCGTAAGCTCAAGGAACAACTTCAGACATACAGGTCGTCACAAGAAACTCCGTGTCGACAGAGAAAATCTAGCGTAAGAACCGGAGGAGATCAAGTCCACACGAAGAAGCCCGGTGGGGACAATGACCAAGTTCCTAATAAGTTAGCTTAGTAGTATCCCACCATGAGAGAAATAAAGATGAACGCTTCCTCGATTTAAGTATCGACCATACCAACTTATGTGGGTGGCGATACTGTAGTATTGATTGAATAAATGAATGATTGGTTGCTATTATTTTTGTGTGTTTATTGAATGGTTGGATAGATGCGATATTCGTAGATTTGTATTTATTTCAACCATGAGAGACGTAAGTTACGGAAGAATGGTAGAAGGCCTTCATATGGGAACAACATCAGGAATTGGAAACTCCCGAGCATTGAAGACCTGAAGAAATGAGGACTTTGAAACGAAACCATAGTAGAACGGCCCACTACAAACGATAATTTTGTTAATTTGGGTATTTGCTTTCTCTCTCTATCTCAACCAGACCCTAAAATCTTGAACCCATGGACAACTGAACACCAAACTTTTCTGGAGACAGTTGCAATTTCCCCATGGAGATACATCCCTTGTTCTGAGCACCCCTCTTACCCTACACATGCAGATGACAACCCTTTACGAGTCTTTCCTTAAAGGTCCAGAAACGATCATGACCCTGACAAGTGATCATGATTACCCGAAGATCCTGAAGGACATGATGAAGCATATTCACCTTGAAGGAGATGCAGTCTACAAAGGCTACCCCTTCATGCATAAGGGAGTGGAACTTTGGTATGTGGAGGTACACCTCCACCATTTGAAAGGAGTTTGCCCAAAAATGATGGGGCAGTACTTTTTCATTTCACGTGTGCCACAAGCAACTTTCTTCGATGCTGTTCGTGAAGCAGCCATGGAAGCCATACGCCAGATCGGAGAAATACTTGAAGCAAGACTCCGTTATACTCAGGAATACCTAAGCGAAGTGCATGCAGAGATGATGAAGGTGAAGCTCAAGACCACCATGATGAAAAAGAAGATTGAAGATTTCAAGGCTCATGTCACACACTTCCAGTGGGACTGAAGAATCCTCGAGGAGGATAAATGAATAAAGTTGGAAGTAATGCCTGACCATACCAAATCATGTGGGTGGCAGCATTTGTAACAAAGTACTTTTTGGAATTTGGATTTACAAAAATGGTTAAGGATGTAATGAAAGATTGATATGAAAATAATGAGATTTTATGGATAAACTTGTGCATTCTTTTGGTCATAGTACTCTGTAAAGCCACAAAATCAATGAAGAAAGAAATATGTTATTCATGACGGTCCATAGAAGGAAGCTGAACAAAATAAGTTGGAGTTTTGTTTTGATATGATGGTATGAAGAAACAGAGTACTACTGGATTCAAAGGAGGTGTAACCAGAGAGTCACTCCAAGGATGAGTTAAAGCTGCACTAGTGTTGAAGTGGGCCATAACCCACAGGCCCAGGATTTTGAAAGGAAACTGATATAACCTTGATAAAGGAATAAATTTGGAAGAATCTGTGATCCAATCAGCCTACGTTTCGTAGGAGGTTACGCAAAAACCTGAGAGTGGTGAAGTAACGATAGATGTTTTGTTTGGCATGCGAAACCATGGATTTATACGAACTCGGTTCGAGAACAAGAGAAATTCTGCAATGCTTGTGAGTATGCCCAAGTGTTAAAATACGTGATTCGATATTTACATATGTGGTAATGATTCAAGCACGGGATGGATTGGCCCCATACCGGAGACTTCTATCATGAACTATCATATGTTGATGGAAAATCGAGAGCCTTGAAAAACTTAGAAGAGTGTCGACGCGATAAGCCATAAAACCATAAAATGGTAGGACGATGGAACCCCATTACAGCAAACCGCTGCCAAACGAGGTTATCGGTGAGGTTCAACCTGACCCGCTTTTGCAGGAGAAAACCATAAATTGTAGACCACCATGAGTGTTTTGATAGTTGTTTAGAATGGACATGCACCCATCAGCTAAGAAGATCCAGTCTCGGATTTAACTTCAACTTTGACGAACCGACCCAAGCTTTTGAGGAAAACTCTATGCTTCCGATGTAAGAGCTTTAATGAAGGAGCTATTGTAAGATATGTGAAGAGACATACATTGTCAGCCCTCCGGAGGAAATATCTGAGTTTATTGGAACCATGACCTTGTTTTTAAGTGTGGTAGCACCCCGACCTTTTCGACCAAGACATTTGCTAGAAGACCCCAACCCCTAACCTTTTCTTGTTAGCCTCTTGAATCTCGAGGACTAGATTCATTTTAAGTGTGTAGGTTTGTAACATCCCAAATTTTGGAATGTTAATATAATTAATTGAATTGTTTGTTTGTTTGCTTGAGTGAATTAAACTTGAGTGAAATTTGAACCTTTTCAAAAACTTTTGAAAGAGAGGGAATAAAATGACTTTCCCTTCTCCGTAAATTCAAATTCATCCTATTAAAATCAATGAGAGAAGATGACATGACTTCTTCAACTATAAAGAATTTGAACGGACTTTTGCAATTTAATTCTTTCAAATATTTGCACTTGCTTCTCTATTTTTCTTCCCGAGAAATACCCGAAAATAAATTCTTGCAAGCAAGAAAGAGCGGAGGAAAATGACCTCCAAAATCAGGGGCATTTTGAAAATATTTGAGCCAAGAAAACCAAAGTTTTATTTAAAATTATTTGCAAAAAGAAATAAAGCTTTTAGGGATTTTCTGAAAAACATTTTTTAAGTTTTATTTTGGCCGTGGAATAATGCTCATCATCTACATTTTATTTTTCCGATAATTTTAGTATATAAAAACTCTTTATTCGAACTGATTTGATTTCCCTTTTATTGTTTTAGTTTCCTAATTTTAAAATAGGAATGGAATCGTTTTATTAGGAAAACCTGGCCCATTAAGCACTTTCCTATTCTAGCCCAACAAGAGATCATCTCCTTCCTCTGTTTCCTCTCACGTTCTGAAGCTTTCCATATCCATGGAGACAGAAACTCCACCTTCCCGATCTCCTCATCTTTCCATCCAGCGCCTCCCGAGACCGCCTATAAAACCCCTCCCTCTCCTCGCTCCATTTTTCCCATCACCACCCTCTCCCTGCCCGTAGCCTTCTCGCCACCGTCCTCCTTTTCCTGCCTAGAACGCTCACCAGAGCTCTCTGGAACCTCCCATCGCCCGCCACCTCCCAAGCGCCGACCCCTCCTCCGCCGCCACCCCACCTCGCTTGGCGACCTCGCCCCCTCGCCGGAGCAGCCCTCCACATCGCCGTCTCCTTCCTGCCATCTCTGCCTCACGTACAGATTTCATCAGAGAGTGACGAGTAGTCTATCAAGTTATTTCTTGAGAACGATAATTCTTCTTCGTCAACATCACCAGGCAAGTTCACTTTGACCATTGCTTTCATACCTATGTTTATTGCATTTAGTGGCACCTTTGCAACCACCCCTCAGTAGTGTTATTGAATCCTTGTAGTTGAGTAGTATGCATGAGGTAGGAACCCATCACCCTGTTACCAAGCCCGGGACGTTATTTATTTTAATGCTACGCTATAGTAGACGGGTTTGGTATGAGTGCTCGTGGAGTGGTGTGAGAATGAAGGATTTAAATCAATGACGACAACTCCATGATGGCACCTGCAAGGACTGCATCTTCAAGGCCTCAAGACTTCAAGACTCGAGAAAAGTATTCAATACACACTATTGGGTGAAGGACGGTTGACGGGCACCTCAGAGAAACCAGTGGTTGGCGGGATGCATGGAGAAGCGCCATGACATCTTGCGGAAAGCTTCACCAGACTCAAAGAGACGGAAGAATACTTCACGCCTGAAGCTTACCTGTGCAACCGCAAGTCATTATGGCTCTGGCTTGGTTGACCCTAGTTGTGACTCTGGCTGGGACGGTACTAGCAGATGTAGAACTACGGTAGGATGGGTTGAGTACGGACGGTGGTCGAGGAACTCTTTGGAAGACCATGTTTGGTCATCTTGTTCTCAAACACTCGAGGTGCGAGACGTAAAGAGAGGGATCGAATCTTGCGGGTAAAGTGTACAAACCTCTGCAGAGGGTTATAACCTAATCTATTAGCCGTGTCCCGATTCACGGACAATTTGAGCTCTCGGACTTGGATCTATCTCGAACTCTCAACACCGGATTGATAACTTAATTGTGGGCAACATATGATGATTTTGGGCTATGAGACATCGGTTGGCGGAACCATGTCATGATAGAAAACTCCATAGTACAGACTTCATTTATTCTTTTGATGTAGGGAAAATAAAATCAGCTTTTACGCAAACGAAACTCAGATCTGAGCCACAAAGCCAAATTGCATATAGTATAGTTTTACCATCTGTTTATTCATGTTGTGATCTTGCGGTACATTCAATGTCTGACCTACACGGCTGCAACGTATCATGTTGCAGATATTTCTTCGACGAGTAAGAGTTACGATCTGAGGGTTACTGTCTACACTCAACCTGCCGATGGAGTTGATGGGACTCCACACCCGCTTGATTGTTTCCGCTGAGTATTATGAGGTATATATCATTTACGTTATTTATACATGTGATTGCACTTTGATATATACATTAATGTCTTGTGTGTGCAAAGATACCGATCCGAGGATGGCACAAGAATACGTAGGCTTGACCGTCGAGGTCGGGTCGCTCTGAAATGGTATCGAGCACATGTTGGCTGTAGAACGTGACCCTAGAAAATGACTTAGTAATATGAAGACCCCAATAGGAATGACCTTTGTTTTGTACTACTCTCGTAACACCTCATTCCTTTTATGAACCTTCCTTATCTCAAACTATAGATGGAGAGCTACATTCGAACAAAAGAGAACACTACGAGAAGGTTCTTGGAGGCCCCTTCCTTGTGGAGCTAGTCAGCTGCTGAAGTTACCGATACCGAGATCAAGGCAACTAAGAGGACGCCCAGATCATGGGGAGTCAAGACCCAAGTTTTTGGTTGTAAAGAAGCCCCAAGACTGCAGACATCAGCTTCGAACTATAAATGGTGATCGTGATATGGGCATCAACACTGCCGTCCATGATGCTATTGCACGCTTATGCTATCGCCATCGTGCTGCACTAAACTCACACTTCTTTGGAAGGATTGGATGGCGAAGTCCGATGGAGCAACTATTGCCTTGACGGAAGCGCAAAAGATGAAGTTCTCCCCACTTTTAGTGTACAATCAGGATCTGGAACAATACGTCAAGAATCTTCAGATGGACCTCCGGAAGCCCTGTTCGACAATGAAGCACTACGAGAAGAGGTCAAGACTCGAGAGATCAAGGTAAACAAGCTGGAGGAGGAGAACCTCGAGATCTCGAGAATGCGCCAGAATCAAGAACAGCACGACCATGTCTCATGCAAAGGACGTTGAGATCCGTAAGCTCAAGGAACAACCGGGACATACTGTGGTCGTCACAAGAAACTCCGTGTCGACAGAGAAAATCTAGCGAAGAACTGGAGGAGATCAAGTCCACGAGAAGAAGCCCGGTGGGGACAATGACCAAGTTCCTAATAAATTAGCTTAGTAGTATCCCACCATGAGAGAAATAAAGATGAACGCTTCCTCGATTTAAGTATCGACCATACCAACTTATGTGGGTGGCGATCATGTAGTATTGATTGAATAAATGAATGCTTGGTTGCTATTATTTTGTGTGTTTATTGAATGGTTGGATAGATGCGATATTCAGAGATTTGTATTTATTTCAACCATGAGAGACGAAGTTACGGAAGAATGGTAGAAGGCCTTCATATGGGAACAACATCAGGAATTGGAAACTCCCGAGCATTGAAGACCTGAAGAAATGAGGACTTAGAAACGAAACCATAGTAGAACGGCCCACTACAAACGATAATTTTGTTAATTTGGGTATTTGCTTTCTCTCTCTATCTCAACCAGACCCTAAAATCTTGAACCCATGGACAACTGAACACCAAACTTTTCTGGAGACAATTGCAATTTCCCCATGGAGATACATCCCTTGTTCTGAGCACCCCTCTTACCCTACACATGCAGATGACAACCCTTTACGAGTCTTTCCTTAAAGGTCCGGAAACGATCATGACCCTGACAAGTGATCATGATTACCCGAAGATCCTGAAGGACATGATGAAGCATATTCACCTTGAAGGAGATGCAGTCTACAAAGGCTACCCCTTCATGCATAAGGGAGTGGAACTTTGGTATGTGGAGGTACACCTCCACCATTTGAAAGGAGTTTGCCCAAAAATGATGGGGCAGTACTTTTTCATTTCACGTGTGCCACAAGCAACTTTCTTCGATGCTGTTCGTGAAGCAGCCATGGAAGCCATACGCCAGATCGGAGAAATACTTGAAGCAAGACTCCGTTATACTCAGGAATACCTAAGCGAAGTGCATGCAGAGATGATGAAGGTGAAGCTCAAGACCACCATGATGAAAAAGAAGATTGAAGATTTCAAGGCTCATGTCACACACTTCCAGTGGGACTGAAGAATCCTCGAGGAGGATAAATGAATAAAGTTGGAAGTAATGCCTGACCATACCAAATCATGTGGGTGGCAGCATTTGTAACAAAGTACTTTTTGGAATTTGGATTTACAAAAATGGTTAAGGATGTAATGAAAGATTGATATGAAAATAATGAGATTTTATGGATAAACTTGTGCATTCTTTTGGTCATAGTACTCTGTAAAGCCACAAAATCAATGAAGAAAGAAATATGTTATTCATGACGGTCCATAGAAGGAAGCTGAACAAAATAAGTTGGAGTTTTGTTTTGATATGATGGTATGAAGAAACAGAGTACTACTGGATTCAAAGGAGGTGTAACCAGAGAGTCACTCCAAGGATGAGTTAAAGCTGCACTAGTGTTGAAGTGGGCCATAACCCACAGGCCCAGGATTTTGAAAGGAAACTGATATAACCTTGATAAAGGAATAAATTTGGAAGAATCTGTGATCCAATCAGCCTACGTTTCGTAGGAGGTTACGCAAAAACCTGAGAGTGGTGAAGTAACGATAGATGTTTTGTTTGGCATGCAGAAACCATGGATTTATACGAACTCGGTTCGAGAACAAGAGAAATTCTGCAATGCTTGTGAGTATGCCCAAGTGTTAAAATACGTGATTCGATATTTACATATGTGGTAATGATTCAAGTACGGGTTGGATTGGCCCCCATACCGGAGACTTCTATCATGAACTATCATATGTTGATGGAAAATCAGAGAGCCTTGAAAAACTTAGAAGAGTGTCGACGCGATAAGCCATAAAACCATAAAATGGTAGGACGATGGAACCCCATTACGAGGCAACCGCTGCCAAACGAGGTTATACGGTGAGGTTCAACCCTGACCCGTTTTCTGCAGGAGAAAACCATAAATTGTAGACCACCATGAGTGTTTCGATAGTTGTTTAGAATGGACACAGACCCATCAGCTAAGAAGATCCGGTCTCGGATTTAACTTCAACTTTGACGAACCGACCCAAGCTTTTGAGGAAAACTCTATGCTTTCGATGTAAGAGCTTTAATGAAGGAGCTATTGTAAGATATGTGAAGAGACATACATTGTCAGCCCTCCGGAGGAAATATCTGAGTTTATTGGAACTATGACCTTGTTTTTAAGTGTGGTAGCACCCCGACCTTTTCGACCAAGACATTTGCTAGAAGACCCCAACCCTAACCTTTTCTTGTTAGTTTCTTCAATCTCGAGGACGAGATTCATTTTAAGTGTGTAGGTTTGTAACATCCCAAATTTTGGAATGTTAATATAATTAATTGAATTGTTTGTTTGTTTGCTTGAGTGAATTAAACTTGAGTGAAATTTGAACCTTTTCAAAAACTTTTGAAAGAGAGGAATAAAATGACTTTCCCTTCTCCGTAAATTCAAATTCATCCTATTAAAATCAATGAGAGAAGATGACATGACTTCTTCAACTATAAAGAATTTGAACGGAGTTTTGCAATTTAATTCTTTCAAATATTTGCACTTGCTTCTCTATTTTTCTTCCCGAGAAATACCCGAAAATAAATTCTTGCAAGCAAGAAAGAGCGGAGGAAAATGACCTCCAAAATCAGGGGCATTTCTGAAAATATTTGAGCCAAGAAAACCAAAGTTTTTATTTAAAATTATTTGCAAAAAGAAATAAAGCTTTAGGGATTTTCTGAAAACATTTTTTAAGTTTTTATTTTGGCCGTGGAATAATGCTCATCATCTACATTTTAATTTTCTGATAATTTTAGTATATAAAACTCTTTATTCAATTGATTTGATTTCCTTTTATTGTTTTAGTTTCCTAATTTTAAAAATAGGAATGGAATCGTTTTATTAGGAAAAACCTGGCCCATTAAGCACTTTCCTATTCTAGCCCAACAAGAGATCATCTCCTTCCTCTGTTTCCTCTCACGTTCTGAAGCTTTCCATATCCATGGAGACAGAAACTCCACCTTCCCGATCTCCCTCGTCTTTCCATCCCAGCGCCTCCCGAGACCGCCTATAAACCCCTCTCCTCTCCTCGCTCCATTTTTCCCATCACCACGCCTCTCCCTGCCCGTAGCCTTCTCGCCACCGTCCTCCTTTTCCTGCCTAGAACGCTCACCAGAGCTCTCCCGAACCTCCCATCACCCCGCGCCACCTCCCCAAGCGCCGACCCCTCCTCCGCCACCCCACCTCGCCATGGCGACCTCGCCCCCCGAGCAGCCTCCACATCGCTGTCTCCTTCCTGCCATCTCTGCCTCACGACAGATTTCATCGAGAGTGACGAGTAGTCTATCAAGTTATTTCTTGAGAACGATAATTCTTCTTCGTCAACATCACCGAGGCAAGTTCACTTTGACCATTGCTTTCATACCTATGTTTATTGCATTTAGTGGCACCTTTGCAACCACCCCTCAAGAGTGTTATTGAATCCTTGTAGTTGAGTAGTATGCATGAGGTAGGAACCCATCACCCTGTTACCAAGCCCGGACGTTATTTATTTTAATGCTACGCTATAGTAGACGGGTTTGGTATGAGTGCTTCGAGTGGTGTGAGAATGAAGGATTTCGTCAATGACGACAACTCCATGATGGCACCTGCAAGGACTGCATCTTCAAGGCCTCAAGACTTCAAGACTCGAGAAAAGTATTCAATACACACTCTTTGGGTGAAGGACGGTTGACGGCACCTCAGAGAAACCAGTGGTTGGCGGGATGCATGGAGAAGCGCCATGACATCTTGGAAAGCTTCACCCAGACTCAAAGAGATGGAAGAATACTTCACGCCGGAAGCTTACTGTGCAACCGCAAGTCATTATGGGCTCTGGCTTGGTTGACCCTAGTTGTGACTCTGGCTGGGACGGTACTAGCAGATGTAGAACTACGGTAGGATGGGTTGAGTACGGACAGTGGTCGAGGAACTCTTTGGAAGACCATGTTTTGGTCATCTTGTTCTCAAACACTCGAAGTGCGAGAACGTAAGAGAGGGATCGAATCTTGCGGGTAAAGTGTACAAACCTCTGCAGAGGGTTAAAACCTAATCGATTAGCCGTGTCCCTGTTACGGACAATTTGAGCCTCTGGACTTGGATCTATCTGGAACTCTCAACACCGGATTGATAACTTAATTGTGGGCAACATATTATGATTTTGGGCTATGAGACATCGGTTGGCGGAACCATGTCATGATAGAAAACTCCATAGTACAGACTTCATTTATTCTTTTGATGTAGGAAAATAAAATCAGCTTTTACATAACGTAAACTCAGATATCTGAGCCACAAAGCCAAATTGCATATAGTATAGTTTTACCATCTGTTTATTCATGTTGTGATCTTGCGGTACATTCAATGTACTGACCTACACGGCTGCAATGTATCATGTTGCAGATATTTCTTCGACGAGTAAGAGTTACGATACAGGTTACGGTCTACACTCAACCCGCCGATGGCGTTGATGGGACTCCACACCCGCTTGATTGTTTCCGCTGAGTATTATGAGGTATATATCATTTTACGTTATTTATACATGTGATTGCACTTTGATATATACATTAATGTACTGTGTGTGCCAGCATACTGATCCAAGGATGGCACAGTAACACAGAGGCTTGACCGTCTGAGGTCGGGTCGCTACACCGTCGGCCAGTAAAATCCTGTACGGAAGGCCTTGCTTACAAGGGCCCGGGCTGCGACGTGGTGCCTGCCGAGTCCGGCATGAATTTCAGCCAGAAGATTCCGCCCTTCCTCTTTGGAGATACACCTTTGAAGGACAACGGTGGTGCTTTTCTTATAAAGCTCTCCCTCATGGACTTTATAGGCTTTAGATCGCCGCATTATGCAGTGTGCCTCGTTTTGGTCCTCGGGAAGTTCCTGCCTGGTTAGGTAGGCTAGGAATGGTTCCGTCCACGGGGCAATGACTGCCATTATTACGTGGGTTGAAGATGTTACTTCATTGGCAGAGCCTCCAGTTGTGTCAGAATGTTCGGTGTCGGGCAGTGCGGTTGGGTCCGGGCTGTTACCGGACTCCCCTTCCCATAATACGGATGGCTTGAACAACCTCTCTAAGAAGATATTGGGGGACGACTGCATCGCGCTTTGCACCAATGCGTGCCAAGACGTCTGCTGCCTGATTGTTTTCCCGAGCTATATGGTGAAATTCGAGCCCTTCGAAACGAGCTGACATTTTTAGGACAGCGTTGGGATAAGCTGCCATTTTCGGATCCTTGGCATCAAAGTCTCCATTTATTTGGGATATCGCGAGGTTCGAATCCCCGCGCACCTCTAGGCATTGAATGCCCATGGAGACTGCCATCCGGAGACCATGTAGAAGGGCCTCAGATTCGCTGCGTTGTTGAGTCTGTATACATTATCTGGAGTACGATTGAATCAGTATCTCCTGTTGGGGACGTTAGAACGACGCCAGCCCCAGACCAGCCAACATTTTGGAGCCGTCGAAGTGCATGATCCAGTTGGAATATGTGCCGCACCTTTAGGGAGTTGGCTTCATCCATTCGCGATTTAAGTCGGCCAAAACTTGCGACTTAATAGCTCGCCGTGGCTTATAGGTTATGTCGAATGGGAGGAGCTCAATGGACCATTTGGCAATTCGGCCCGTCGCGTCGCGGTTGTTTATAATGTCGTTAAGAGGTACTTCGAAGGCTACTGTTATCGAACACTCTTGAAAGTAGTGTCGCAGCTTCCGGGATGCCATAAACACCGCGTACGCTATCTTTTGATAATGCGGATACCGTGACTTGCATGGAGTGAGGACAGTGGACACATAGTAAACTGGTTTTTGAAGGGGGAACTTGTGTCCGTCCGTTTCTTGTTCGACAACGAGCACCGCGCTTACAACTTGATGAGTTGCTGCGATGTATAATAGCATTGGTTCGCCCATGTTAGGCGCGGCCAGGACCGGGTTTGTTGCCAATATGGTTTTTATTTCTTCGAGTCCGGCCGTGGCGGCATCCGTCCACTCGAAGTGTTCGGTGCGCCGGAGGAGGCGATAAAGGGGTAATGCCTTTTCTCCCAAGCGGGAGATAAAGCGGCTTAGAG
The DNA here is from genome assembly GCA_021605205.1 of Aegilops longissima. Classification (NCBI taxonomy): domain Eukaryota; kingdom Viridiplantae; phylum Streptophyta; class Magnoliopsida; order Poales; family Poaceae; genus Aegilops; species Aegilops longissima. Next base: position 579,450,819 of record CM038678.1, read on the forward strand.
TCACCACGCATCCAGTCAATTTTTGTATTTGTTTGAGGTCCTTTGGGATATCCAATTGTGACAGAACTCGGATCTTGGCTGGGTTTGCTTCAATTCCTCTACCGGATACAATGAAGCCCAAGAGCTTTCCGGCTGGTACGCCAAAAACGCATTTTTCCGGTTTAAGCTTGATGTCATATGTTCGGAGGTTATCGAATGTGAGCCTCAAGTCGTCTACTAGAGTTTCGACATGCTTGGTTTTGTGAACACATCATCTATGTATGCCTCCACTATTTTGCCGATCTGGTTTGCGGACATGTACGAATCATGCGCTGATATGTTGCGCCAGCATTTTGAGCCGAAGGGCATTGTGTTGAAGCGAATGGGCGTATGGGGTGATGAATGCCGTTGCGGCTTGGTCAGGCTCTGCCATCTTAATTTGATGGTAGCCGGAGTATCGCCGAGGAAACACAATGAATCGTGTCCTGCAGATGGCGTCGATAATTTGATCGATGCGGGAGGGGAAGGGATCCTTTGGGCAAGCCTTGTTGAGGTCCTTGAAATCGACGATAGGCGCCAGGATTTGTCCTTCTTTGGTACCATTACCAGGTTTGCTAGCCAGTCCGGATGTTTTATATCTCTGATGAATCCAGCCTCCAATAGTTTGGCTAGCTCCTCCCCCATGGCTTGTCTCTTGGGTTCGGAGAAACGCCGAAGAGCCTGCTTGACTGGCTTGAATCCTTTTAGAATGTTTAGGCTGTGCTCGGCCAGCCGGCGTGGGATTCCTGGCATGTCGAAGGGTGCCAGCAAAAATGTCCCAATTTTCGGTAGGAATTCTCGTGGTCTGGCGTCTACATCAGGGTTTAATTGCGCCCGATGGAGGCCATTTTTAGGGTCCGTTGGATGGACTTGAATTTGACTATTTCGTCGCCGGTTTAAAGGAGGTGGACTTGGATCTTTTATCGAGTATCACGTCGTCCCTATTCACCGTGGAGCGCAGCGCGATCAGTTCCTCGCCGCTAGGGCTTGGATAGTGCCTCAAGGGCCGGTCTTGGCTGTCTTATTTTCGCGCTGAGTGCTATGTCCGGTCACTAGCAAGAGTGATGATTCCGTTGGGCCGGGCATTTTGAGCTTCATGTACCCGTAATGGGGTATAGCTTGAAAAATTGTGAATGCCTCTCGCCCTAATAGAGCGTGGTATCCGCTGCTGAACGGGGCCACTTGGAACGTGACCTCCTCGGACCTGTAATTATCGGCGTGCCGAACACCATATCCAATGTGATTTTTCCTGTACAGCACGCTTCCCGACTGGGGATTATTCCCCTAAAGGTTATACTGCTTCGCTCAATGCGGCTCCAGTCTATTTCCATTTTTCGAAGGGTTTCCTTGTAAATGAGGTTGAATCCGCTGCCACCGTCCATGAGTACCTTGGTAAGGCGAAAGCAGTCCACTATTGGACCGAGGACCAATGCGGTGGTGCTCGGGCTGTTCGAATTTAGGTTCATCACGGCATTAAAGGTAATAGCCGTGTTACCCATGGGTTTATCGTTGCTACTTGGTAGACTTCGGCAAGGCCGCGGAGTGTTCGTTTCTGCATATTATTTGATGCGAAAGTCTCAAAGGCTGTTAATACCGTACTGGTATCCCTGGGCTAGTGCTCTGTGGATTATGGGGTTAGAAGCTCTTCCCCACTTTTGGCCACCTGCCGGAGTATCCAACATGCTCTAAGGCTATGAGTTGGTGTGGCGCCCTTTGTACTATGGATTTTACAGGGTCCATTGAGCCATCCCTCCAGTACGGTTCCAAGCCCTGTAGGGGTTTTTGGTTTTTTGGTGTTTAACCCGGGTGACTGGCGATAATACACCCTTTTATTTCGGACTGGGTTTGTATTCAGGGCCGGATTGTCCCAAAATCTTACTTCATTTTACCAGACGCTTTCCATCGCACAGTACTTTCGTACTATGGACGCCAAGTTAGCAAAGCGTGTAATTTCACGGTGACCTATGGCGTTGAGGATTCCCTTGTCCGTGCAATTATTGCAGAAGAATGAAATTGCGTCTTCCTCGCAGCAGTCCTTTATCCTGTTCATAACCAGGAGGAATCTGGCCCAGTAATGATGTACTGTTTCCTCGGGCTCTTGCCTAATTTTGGATCGATCGCATATGTTCGGGTGGGTGGGTGGAATTAAATCCGAAACCTCACCCAATTTGAGACTCAAGGGCCAAGGAGTTTCCGAACTCGGAAGTTTGGATTCTTGGATGTTGTCCAATCAATCTAGCCCGTTGCCTGACTCTAAGTTCAGGTCTTGAGTGACGTCCTCCCCTCCGCGGGTATCCGGCTTGGAGGGATCGGGAATCTAGACATAGCTAGTCCTTAAGATAGATGAAGGGTCGCCGCATCGTTCCTCCACCACAGCAACGTGATGGGTGACCTAGGGAGAGTTAATCTCTCTCAGATCGGGTTTAGGCCCAATCTGATCATAGTCCGTAGCGACTCCCAGGGCGGCGATGCGATCCAGGAGCTCGTTTAAGGAAGAGAGCTCCGTCGGATCTAACTGCTCGGTGAGTTCCGAGTTGACGTGAAGATTGCTTTTGATGACCCGAGAAGTCATCGTCGGCGCGGCGGCCGAACAGGCGGTCATAAGAAAACTGCCTAGCCGGAGAGCTTGGCCGATAGCCAAAGCTCCTTCAGCAACAGTGCCATCTTTAAAGACGGGATGAGGCATCCTTCCTGATGGCGACGGCAGAGAGGAACTCTCAATGAAAGCACCAATGTCGGTGTCAAAACCGGTGGATCTCGGGTAGGGGGTCCCGAACTGTGCGTCTAGGCGGATGGTAACAGGAGACAAGGGACACGATGTTTTTACCCAGGTTGGGCCCTCTCGATGGAGGTAAAACCGTATCTCTGCTTGATTAATATTGATGATATGGGTAGTACAAGAGTAGATCTACCACGAGATCGAGAGGCTAAACCCTAGAAGCTAGCCTATGGTATGATTGTTGTTCGTCCCACGGATTAAAACCCTCCGGTCTATATAGACACCGGAGAGGGCTAGGGTTACAGTAGTCGGTTACAATGGGAGGAGATCTACATATCCGTATCGCCAAGCTTGCCTTCCACACCAAGGAAAGTCCCATACGGACACGGGACGAAGTCTTCAATCTTGTATCTTCATAGTCCAGGAGTCCGGCTAAAGGTTATAGTCCGGCCATCCGGACACCCCCTAATCCAGGACTCCCTCAACCACCGATACAACTCTACGCACGCTTGACATTCGCTTTACCGGAAACAAGTATGAAACTAGAAGTACTTTGTAGGTGTTTTGGATAGGTTGCAAGGTAATAAAGAGCGCGTAAATAAAATCTAGGGGCTGCTTAGATAAAGACACAACTAAATTAGTTTTAGTAAAGAGCTTTTTGTTACGAGAAACTTATTTGTCCCTAGGCAATCGATAACTAGACCGGTAATCATTATTGCAATTTTATTTGAGGGAGAGGCATAAGCTAACATACTTTCTCTACTTGGATCATATGCACTTATGATTGGAACTCTAGCAAGCATCCGAAACTACTAAAGATCATTAAGGTAAAACCCAACCATAGCATTAAAGTATCAAGTCCACTTTATCCCATGCGCAAACAACCTACTTACTCGGGTCTGTGCTTCTGTCACTCACGCCACACACCATAAGCAAATCATGAACATATTCCAAACCCTACAGCGGGAATCCCTCATGCTTGCGCGACACGGAGAGCACCATAGGACAACACCAATAATAAAACATGCAACTCAAACCAATCTTGATCGTCAAATAGCCCATAGGACAAAACGGATCTACTCAAACATCATAGGATAGCCATACATCATTGGGAAATAATATATAGCGTTGAGCACCATGTTTAAGTAGAGATTACAGCGGGTAAGAGAGAGGTTACACCGCTGCATAGAGGGGGGGGGGCGGGAGAGTTGGTGATGATGGCGGTGAAGTTGTTGGTGAAGATTGCATTGATGATGATGGCCCCTCCTTCTTCCTTGAACTCCTCGCTAGATGGGAGAAGGGTTTCCCATCTGGTCCTTGGCCTCCATGGCGTGGGAGTGGCGAGAGCCCCTCCGAGATTGGATCCGTCTCTCTCTGTTTCTGCGTTCTCTCTGCTGCCCTTTCACCGTTTTGTATATATATGGAGATCCGTAACTCCGATTGGACTGAAACCTTCGCCGTGATTTTTTTACCAAAAATTAGCTTTCTTGCGGCCGAAGAAGGGCATCAACCTCCTTATGCGTGGCCCACGAGGGTCAGGGGCGCGCCTGGGAGGCGCCTGCCTCGTGGCCACCTCGGGCACCGTCTCGCGTTGATATTTCTCCCAGATTTCCCAAATATTCCAAAAATAAGCTCCATCCGTTTTTATCCCATTTGGATTCCGTTTGATATGGGGTTTCTGCTAAACATAAAACATGCAACAAACAGGAACCGCTTTGAGCAATCGGATCAATATGTTAGTCCCAAAATAGTATAAAAAGTTGCCAAAAAGTATATCAAAGTTGAATAATATTGGCATGGAACAATCAAAAATTATAGATACGTCGGAGACGTATCACTCCTTAGTCACATTGAGCTCATTATGATGATGCATTACCGAGTGGGCCCAGAGATACCTCTCCGCCATACAAAGTGACTAATCCCAGTCTCGATTCGTGCCAACCCAACAGACACTCTCGGAGATACCTGTAGTGCACCTTTATAGCCACCCAGTTACGTTCTGACATTTGATACACCCAAAGCATTCCTACGACATCCGGGAGTTGCACAATCTCATGGTCTAAGGAAATTATACTTGACATTAGAAAAGCTCTAGTAAATGAACTACACGATCCTGTGCTATGCTTAGGATTGGGTCTTGTCCATAACATCATTCTCCTAATGATGTGATCCCGTTATCAACAACATCCAATGTCCATGGTTAAACCACAACCATCTATCGTTCAACGAGCTAGTCAACTAGAGGCTTACTAGGGACATGTTGTGGTCTATGTATTCACACATGTATTATGATTTCCGGTTAATAAAATTATGGCATGAACAATAGACAATTATCATGAACAAGGAAATATAATAATAACCACTGTATTATTGCCTCTAGGGCATATTTCCAACAATTTCCCCGAAGAGGAGAGGATGATGCAACACAGCAATGGTAAGTATTTCCCTCAGTTTTGAAACCAAGATATCAATCCAGTAGGAGGATCCACCAAACTATGTTGGCAATACCTTCACACAAATAACAAGAACTTGTAACCCAACGCGTAAGAGGGGTTGTCAATCCCTCCTCAGTATATATATTAAATTGTATAAGATTGGATAAATAGATCTGACAAAAACAAAAAAATAAAAGAAGTAAAGAAAAAGTGCAGCAAGATATTTTTGGACTTTTGGAATAATAGATCTGAAAATAATATGATAGGAAATAGACCTAAGGGTCGTATATTTCACTAGAGGCTTCTCTCAAGAAAATAGCATACGGTGGGTAAACAAATTACTATTGGGCAATTGATGAAGAGCAAATAATTATGATGATATCCAAGGCAATGATCATGTATATAGTCATCACGTCCAAGATTAGTAGACCGACTCCTACCTGCAGCTACTACTATTACTCCACACATTGACCGCTATCCAGCATGCATCTAGTGTATTAAATTCATGGAGAAATAGAGTAATGCATAAGAACAATGACATGATGTAGACAAGTATATTCATGTAGGAATAGACCCCATATTTTAATCCTTAATGGCAATGATACATGCGTGCCTCGCTACCCCTTCTGTCACTGGGTGAGGACACTGCAAGATCGAACCCATCAAAAAGCACCTCTTCCCATTGGAAGAAAAATCAATCTAGTTGGCCAAACCAACCCAAAGTTTTGGAGAAGAAAACGAGGCTATAACAATCATGCATAAGAGATTGCAACAAAGGCTCAAATAATATTCATAGATAGATCCGATAATAAACTCGCAATTCATCGCATCCCAACAAACATACCTCAAAAAAGAGTTACATGAAATAGATCTTCAAGAACATCGAGGAGAACATTGTATTGAAGATCAAAAAGAGAGAAGAAGCTATCTAGCTACTGCCTACGGACCCGTAGGTATGTGGTAAACTACTCACGCGTCATCGGAGGGGCAAGGGTGTTGATGAACAACCCCTCCGTGATCGTTGACCCCTCTGGCAAGGTGCCAGAGAAGGCCTCTAGATTGGATCTCATGGTTCTGGAACTTGCGGCGGCGGAAACTCCGATCTCTCTGCTCCCCTCGGTTTTTTGGGATTTTAGAGTATTTATAGAGTTGATAGGCAGTGGAGAGGGACCCTGTGGGCCCCACTACCCACCAGGGCGCGTGATGACCCACAAGTATAGGGGATCAATTGTAGATCTTTTTGATAAGTAGGAGTGTCGAACCCAACGAGGAGCAGAAGGAAATGACAAGTAGTTTTCGGTAAGGTAATGTGTGTAGGTGCTGAAACTGTAAGTAGCAAGTAGTTTTATAGCAAGATAATTTGTAACGAGCAAGTAACGATAGTAGCAATAAGCATGCAGCAAGGTAGCCCAATCCTCTTGAAGCAAAGGACAGGCCAAAACAGTCTCTTATGATAAGCAAAGCGTTCTTGAGGGTACACAGGAATTTCATCTAGTCACTTTCATCATGTTGGTTTGATTTGTGTTCGTTACTTTGATAATTTGATATGTGGGTGGACCGGTGCTTAGGTGCTGTTCTTTACTTGAACAAACATCCTACTTATGATTAACCCTCCCGCAAGCATCCGCAACTTTGAGAGAAGTATTAAGGATAAATCCTAACCATAGCATTAAACTCTAGGATCCAATCGGTCCCTTATGGAATAGTGCATAAACTGGGGTTTAAGTTTCTGTCACTCCCGCAACCCACCATCTATTTACTACTCCACAATGCATTCCCTTAGGCCCAAATATGGTGAAGTGTCATGTAGTCAACGTTCACATGACACCACTAAGGGAATCACAACATACATACTATCAAAATATCGAACACATATCAAATTCACATGATTACTTGCAACATGATTTATCCCGTGACCTCAAGAACAAAAGTAACTACTCACAAACAACAGACATGATGCTTGCGAGAGTGACAGATCGGAACAGATAATCTTCCACCAAATAAACCATATAGTAATCAACTACAAGATGTAATCAATACTACTAGTCACCCCCTAGCAACAATCTATAGTTCCGGTAACAAGATTGAATACAAGAGATGAACTAGGGTTTGAGATGAGATGGTGCTGGTGAAGATGTTGACGGATATTGCCCTCCCCAAGATGGGAGAGTTGTTTGTGATGATGATGACGATGATTTCCCCCTCGGGAGGGAAGTTCCCCCGGCAGAAACGCTCCGCCGGAGGGCAAAAGTGCTCCTACCCAAGTTCCGCCTCGAGACAGCGGCGCTCCATCCCGAAAGTCTTCTTCTTATTTTTTTTCTAGGTCAAAATCACTTATATACCAGAAGATGGGCATCAGAGGTGGGCCGAGGAGGGGGGCCTGGCGTGCCCAGGTGGGTTGTGCCCACCTGGTGGCCCCCCTATGGTGTTTATTGGCTCCAATATTTCTTAAATATTCGAAAAAAATCATCATAGAGTTTCAGCACATTTGGAGTTGTGCAGGATAGGTGGCCTGACGTAGCATTTTCAGGTCCAGTTTTCAAGGTGCCGGAATTCTCCCTCTTTTTGTGTACCTTGCAAATTATGAGAGAAAAGGCATTATAATTACTCCAAAAAACATTATTATGGATAAAAACATTATAAATAACAGTAAGAAAACATGATGCAAAATGGACGTATCAACTCCCCCAAGCTTAGACCTCGCTTGTCCTCAAGCGAAAACCGAAATAAAAAAACATGTCCACATGCTTTGAGAGAGAGAGAGGTGTCGATAAAAACAAAATACGAACATAGAAGCTTCATGTTGATTATTATAATAGCAACAAATTTAAACATAATACTTTTATCATACACTTCCCATGAATAAGTAACAGTTCATCACACAATCGAAGTATAAAGCAAAACCTCTATTAGAAACCCACAAACTATGTTCTCAGTCAACTTTGCAACTACAATTCATCATCTTTTCAGGAAGGGTCGCGTGTCGGAGCCTTTTAAGAAAGTCCACATACTCAACCATCATATAGTCTTCTATGATTGCTAACACTCACCTTGTACACATGAGCAAAATGTTTCAACCAGACACATAGAAAGAAGGGGCTTATAGTTTCGCCTCCCAACATACTCACCTCAAGGGTGATGTCAACAATAATAAATCATGCTACCTACATTCAACTGTACATATGTGCCTAGATCTTTCCTCACCACATGATGCTTGCCAAAAGAGAAAATAAAAAGGAATATAAGGAAAACTTTGACTCTTTGCATAAAAGTAAATACATAAAATTAAAAGATAGGCCCTTCGCAGAGGGAAGCAGAGGTTGCCATGTGCTTATTTGTTTGCATGCTCAATCCCTTAGTGCAATAGAACGTCACATTGCATTGCCCCTTAAGATGACAACCTTTATTATGCAGTCTGTCGCTTTTATTCTTTGTCATCCAAGTTCGTACAACGCTCAATTTTCTCTTGCACTAAATGATCTCACATATTTAGAAGCAATTTTTATTGCCTTTTTGCACCGATGACAACTTACTTTAGGGATCTTGTTCAATCCCTAGGTAGGTATGGTGGACACTTGAAAATAAGATTTGGGTTTAAGTGTTTTTGGATGCACAAGTAGTATCTCTACTTAGTGCGGAATTTTTGGCTAGCAAAGATAGGGGCAAGCACCACATGTTAAAGGATCTATGACAATATGACTTCTATGTGAATATAAACATACCTAAACTATTACGTTGTCTTCCTTGTCCAACGTCAACAATTTTGGCACATAATATTTTGATAAGGGCTCACAATCACAAAAGATTTCTAGGATGGTATATTTATATGTGAATCTTCCCTTCCCTTATTAATTCTTTCATGAGTTGCATCACTGAGCAATGCTATGCTTGTCAATCTCTAATAAAATTTTCTTACCTATACTTTTCCTTATATGGTGCTATCGCCTTCCATAGGATTAGTATATGGTCTTATTGATTCATTTCCTTTCTTTTGTTTGCTTTCTTTCTCATTTTATTTTCTTTATTTGCAACATGAAATTAAACAGCAAAAACTCGAACTAACTTTATTATATAACTTGCGCATGATAACAATGATAGATCACTAAGCAAACTCTCAAAGAAGAAAAGATCGAACTAAACTTTATTCATCTAAGCAAAAGATTATACTAAGATAAGTAAAAGGAAAAGGATAGTGGGATGATACGATACCGAGGCACCTCCCCAAAGCTTGGCGGAAGCCAAGGGGAGTGCCCATACTCGATACTCAATTCTCCTTTGGTGGTGTCCGTAGGCTCCGCCCGCTTCATCTGGATCCGCATCATCCAAGCATCTTCTTCCATGGGTTTGGAGGAGCGGGAAGACATGATACCTAGCTTGACAAATCTGACCAGAAACAACAAGAAAAGAGACAGAGGATTTTCTCCGCGATACGGTGATTAACAGGTTCGGGAAGTATATATCGATTTTTTATCTTGGAGGACAAGCGCATGGAAGAAAAACGGAGTACGGGAGGTGTCCCAGGTGGGCACAACCCATCTGGGCACGCGAGGCATGCCTGGCGCACCCTGGTGTCTTGTGCCCACCAGGGGACACTTCCTGGGAGTTTCTTTATTTCCAAAATTCTAAATTATTCCAAAACTGTCAAAAAATATTATTGCAGATTTTTCGGAGTCTGTTTACTTACCGTACTACGTACCTCCTTATTTTGACGATTATGGAGTATTCTAGAAGGACTCTTTTATGTGTTCTTCCGGTGTCAAAGTTTGGAAAATATTGCTTTCAACATTAATAGGCGTACACCACTAGGGAAAACCTTATACACAGAACTTTAGAAGTAGCGCTTGTCAAAAAAGCACGCTAGTGCTAACTAGCAGTAGCGCGTTGGCTAAACCAGCGCTACAGATACATATGTAGTAGTAGCGCGTCTAACGATAAAAGTGCTACTACTAAAATTCCCACTGCTAAGCCGATAGGCTACACATAGTAGTAGCGATCTTATAGAAACAGCGCTACCGCTACTAGTTTTGTAGCAGCGCGTTTACGTAGAAAGGCGCTACTGCTAACGAAAATAAAATTAAATGGAATGCAAATAGAAAAGTAAATGAAAATGAAAGAAATAGAAAAAGGAGAAAGAAAAAATGTAAAGAAAAATAAATGAAAAAGGGAGAAAAAGAGAAAGGAATAGCAGTAGCGCATGTTCTGAAACGCGCTATATCTAGCTTAGCAACAACACACTTCCTGGAACGCGCTACTGATACTTTTGACTTAACCGTGCGGTTCGATCTTCCCCACGCCCACTTCCCCCAAATCCCAACTCCTCCGCTGTCGCCGCCGTCGTCGCCTTGCATCGGCGTCGGCCGCCGCGCGCTCTCCTGTCGCTCTCAGCACACCCTCGACGCCGCCCCGACCCCGACCTCGATGCCACCCCCAACCCCGACCTCGACGCCGCCCCCGACCCCAACCTCAACGCCGCCCTCTGCCGCACGCCTGAGCCCGACCCCGACCTCGACGCCGCCTACCCCTCCCTCGCCGCAGGCACCCGAGGTGAGCACGCCTCCTCCTCCCCCTCCCCTACCTCTGCCTTGCTAAAGTTCCTAGGGTTCTTCAAATTTTAGATTGCATCAAATTATTTAGGATTCATCAAATTAGATGGTAATTAGGAAGTAGTTCCTAGGTACTATTTAGTTAGTAAGAACTAGGGCAGCAATGTTTAATAGAATTAGTAAGAAATTTAATAGAACTAGTTGAACTAGTTTTCTTAGTAAGAACTAGTTGAATTAATAGAAAAAGTGCATTTTTAGTAAGAAAATTAATATAACTAGTTGAACTAGTTTATTTTTAGTAAGAACTAGTTTATTTTTATTTATAGTAAGTTTATTTTTAGTAAGAACTAGTTGAATTAATAGAACTAGTTGAACATGTCACATTGTTGTTATTTTTTTAGTTAAATCAATTATTCCCGCATCGACGTCGACGATGCCTATCCCGCATCCTCGTCGTCGACTCGGCGGAGGACACCTTCTTGACCATATGGGCCATGTCCGGAACTGGGCTCCGCCGGGCTGGTACTGGGAGGAGCTACCTACCGGGGGTGCAGCTTGGTGAGGAGCCAGCCCGTCATTGTCCCGAACCTTCTTTGGTGGCGGCTGCGTGCCAGTGACGGTGCAGAGGCTTGAGGACCCCGCGAAGGTGGTACGTTACCGTGTCAGCGAGGAAGACGCGCACGTCCGCCGCTACTTGGTTGCGTTGGAGCACAGGTTCTCCAATACCTGGCAGGTTCTCCAGGGATCTCACTGGAGCTATGATCCTGTGATGGTTCCTTCTCTTTGGGTGTCCACCGCCCGCGCCGATACCCGTCGTTTGCTAGGGTTGTAGTTGTATTAGTGATGTTATATGTATGATACTATTCGGGATGTATTAGTGATAATATTAGATTATGTACGGACGCAAGAGATGATTTACTTTTTCTTATTGAATGCATGCTAATTTGAATACTTATTTATTTTACGATTTGGTTTTGCTTATTGAATGATCAAATTGGAGAAGTACTCCTATTTTGAATGCTCAAATTGGACCCTACTATGCAAGGCGTATGCATTTGATTAGTTGATAGCTTATAGGGTTTTTGTTTTTGCAGAAATCTAAGAGCCCCTCCATCATCCCCGCCGTCGTCCCCGTCACTGACCCCCTCCGACCTCAAGGTGAGACCAGCCAAATCTCCATGTCAATATGAGTCCTATAAGATATGATGTAGATAAAAACATGTATATCTTGTGTTGCTCAAATATGATATGTGGTTGCCCAAGTGGCCGGTCATGTTTGCAGGTTACACCTCCGAGTGGCCTATGTTTTGCCGGATTGTTGATTAATTTCCGTTCCAGCAAATTCCAGGCGCTCGATATGTCCTTTTTGAGCAAAGGTCATGCCAGAATTTTCCGTGAATTTTGGCATGACTTGTGCTATAATATGTAGGAAATATGAAGTGGCTTGGATTTTCTAGAAAGATAATTAAACGATATTTCGGGTTGATTTTAAGTCTGTCGAGGCTCCACCATATATGAGAGGACGAAGAATCCCGACTGTTGTCGTGGGGGTCATTTCTCCTTCTTCTCCTTGTGCTAGACCTTTGTTATGCACTAGGGGAAGGAGGAGTAACGACCACCACCGATGGTCAAAAATGTCAGAGAGGAATCAGTGAGGGAGAGTCTCCACCATATATGAGAGGACGAAGAATCCTGACTGTTGTCATGGGGGTCGCTTCTCCTTCGTTCCCGTGTGCGGTGTAATGCACTCGGGCACAAATTGGGAAGCACTTTGCAAGATGTATGGTTTTTATGAGGATATGCTTCTCACCATGGATCTTGGTGATCCTGACATCGAGCAAGACAATATGGACATTTGGGTCCTTGTTGATACGCTTCCAATTCTACCGCTATGTGAGTTTCTCAAACATAGTTATTAGCTAATTTATATTGTTTATTTCAAAATAGTTGACAGCTTATTTCCATTGACAGCTTATTTTCATTCTTCAAACAATGTGCAGAAGATGGTAGACAGAACCTACTACACCGATGGCTCCGAATTAACTTATCAAGAGAAAAATCATCTGATCGCATTTTGTACTGAACTTGAGAATTACAATACCTATTATCAAACACCTCCACATTATGGTCAATACGTGCCACTAGTGCACGTGTTGAACCACGGTAACATCCATGGAGATGCGATGGTAACATTTTTTACTATTACGACATCCGTGCATCTTTTGCGTACTTCTAAAACTGAACTACATTGCTAACTACGAAGTTATTACTATGTTTTTCAAGAGAAAATCCCGAAGGATTGTCTGCGTAATCTGATGTATCAGAATGGTTGCCTTGATGTTTTAAACATACAACCAGGTCATCCTATGAATCTCACCTGTCCATATCAGATTTATAAAGCCGGTGAACACATGGTAATCAAAGAATGGAAAAAAAATGTATGGACAATTGTAAGGAGGTTCTTGGAAGCAACATTGTGTGAAAGGCCAGAATTGGAGACAGGATAATCTCCATTCTCCATAATGGAGAGTTAGGGGCTATCTTGTTTTATGCTATTTTACCTAAGAGAATATAGTAGGTCCTAAGAGAATGTAGTAGGTCCTATGAGGTACACTGTTTATTATGTGGTATAATGTGTTAGAGTTAATGATGATGAGTAGTTGTGATTATGACTAGTGACCAACTTGCTACGTGATGTCTCATTGATGAAAACGATGATCATGAGGAGGTGTTATATGACAATGATGTATCATGACGATAAGTTGTTAATGATATGATGATGATATTTATTATATCATTGGGGTGAAAGAACCGCAGATTAGTTTCAAGTGGATGTCCATCCACTTGAGACTAGTCCACGGTTCTTTCATCCAGTGATGTACTCATTATGATGTAAAAACAATCTCTAAATTTCCACTGTATGAAAACTTGTATAAAGGTGTATGAATACAACATGAAATAAAAAAGAAGTAAAATACGGAATAATAGTAGTAGCGCAGGCTGGGAGGGGCGCTACTAGTAATTACCAGTAGCACTCTTTGGAGAAAGCGCTACTATTAAGTCGATATAGCAGTAGCGTGGGTTAACCCACACTACTGCTTAGCTTTAGTCAGAAGATCGCATCAGAGGCGCTCACGCCCGCCATCTTGATAGGCCTAAAACACACGCTACTACTAGGCTTTTCCCTAGTAGTGGTACCTGAGATGTAATGCTTTATATGTTGCCCGTTGACAACCTTCGGGTTAGTGCCTTCAAAATTATTTATTTTGATGGCACCGGACCGGTAAACCTCCTCAATGACATATGGGCCTTCCCATTTCGAGAGGAGCTTCCCTGCAAAAAATCTAAAATGAGAGTTCTACAAAAGAACATATTCTCCGACATTGAACTCACGCTTTTGGATTCTTTTTTCATGCCATCTTTTAACCTTCTCTTTGAATAACTTTGCATTTTCATAAGCTTGGGTTCTCCATTCATCTAATGAGCTTATATCAAATAGCCTGTTTTCACCAGCAAGTTTGAAATCATAGTTGAGTTCTTTAACTGCCCAGTATGCTTTATGTTCTAACTCAAGAGGCGAATGACAAGCTTTTCCATAAACCATTTTATGAGACTTACCCATAGGATTTTTATAAGCTGTTCTATAAGCCCAAAGTGCATCATCTAATTTCCTAGACCAATTATTCCTGGACCTATTAACAGTCTTTTGCAAAATTAATTTTATTTCTCTATTTCTAAGTTCAACTTGACCACTATGTAACACCCCAGAAATAACTTTCCATATTTGTAACTCCAACTCTTGCCATTTTCGGCATTGTGATATGATATTCCCTCCGTGGTTGGGTTTTCTTCATTTTGCATTTTGTCCATGTCATGCATTTTATATCATGTCATCATGTGCATCGCATTTGCATACGTGTTCGTCTCATGATTCCGAGCATTTTTCCCGTTGTCCGTTTTGCAATCCGGCACTCCTATCTCCCCGTGCCCTTTTACGCTTTTTCCGTGAGCGGTACTAAACCTTCTCGAAATGGACCGAGGTTTGTCAAGTGGCCTTGGTATACCACCCGTAGACCACCGGTCAAGTTTGGTCATTTGAGCTCGTTTGGTACTCCAACGGTTAACCGACTCTCGCAAAGACCTCTTTTAAGTTGCAGCCCAACACCCTTCAAAACAGCCCAATAACCCATCTAAGTCACTTCCATGCTCTCGTCGTTCGATCACGATCGTGGGCGAAAACTACACCTCATTTGGACCCTCCTAGCTCCCTCTATGCCTATTTAAGCAAACCCCTCCAAATCCGGATCATCCTCCCGAAACCCTAGTCGTTTTCCCTCGCGCCGCCGGACACGTCCGGATCGGACTGACGCGCGTCGCCGCCGCGCCCGGTGAACCAGGGGCTGCCACGTCGCCGCCCGCGCCCCACCTGCGCCGCCGACCCGCTGGGTTCATGAGGCCGTCTGGGGCCCTCCGCCCGGCCGCCCGGCGCGCGCTGCAGCCGCCGCCGCCCTCCGCCGCCGCGGCCTCCCTCCGGCAGCCGCCGCCGCCCGCCACCGGCGGGCCCCGCCGCCACGGACCTCGCCCGCGCCCCCACATGGCCGGACGCCGCCGCGCCTCGCCTGGCGGCAGCCACCGCCGCCTCCGCCCGGCGACCTCACCCGCCGGCTGCCCTCACCTCCTCCGGCCCGGCCGCCTTCTCTCCCTCCAAGCGCGCCCTTTGCGCTTGTCGCCGATCCGGATCCCGACCGGATCCGATCGGGAGCGCCCGTTGACTTCTTCTCCCCCCTCCAATTTTCTTCTAAGTTTTAAATTCAGAGATATTTTGTGTCATTTTCTTCTTGCTATATCTTTGCATCTGTAGCTCCATTTTGCGTGTATAATATATCAAAATGTTCGCATCGAAGAGTAGATCATTTCATCTCATTGCATCATTTTCATTTGAGCTCATCTTGATACCCGAAATGCTGTTAGAAGAGGGCTATGTGATGTTAGTTTCTGTTTCTTAACAGAACTTGCACTTTTGTTATTTTTGCCATGATTGATGTGTGCACCCTATGAATTTGAGTCCTACATGTGTTTTGTAATATGCCATGCCGTCTTTTCAGGGGTGTATGCCATGTATTTTTGTGATCTATGTGGTGACTAGCACAAGCATGCAAAGTAGGTGTCCTGATGTTGCTGTTTTCAGCCCTGTTTAGCTGATATTTTGATGCCATGTTAACTTGATGCTACCGAGAGATCCATGCATATTTTGAGATACTTCAGTAAGGATGTTTTGTTAAACATGTCTTGCTCTATCCATCCATGCCCTTGTTTGAAATTATGGAATGCCATAGCTTGAGCCAATCGAGCTCTACTTTTGCTATCAAATGTTTCCTGGCAGATTGTTTACATGTTATTCAATTTTGCCAAGGTTGTTGTGGTTGATCCATGTATGCTATGTTATTGTTCTTGCCATGTATGTCTTCTATGCCATGTCTTCTTGATGTATGTATGATTAGTTTATCATTTAAGGCTCTGTAGTGAGTGAATTGAGCTTGTAAACATGCCTACTTGTTATCAGTTTTGGACATGCCATGTTGCTGAATCTGTTAACGAAACTTTCAATATTGACATGGGTGTTACTATATTTTCTGATCCTTTTTGGCTTATGGTCAGTAAGGGACTTTTGTTCTAGGCTTTGAGTAGATTCATGCCATTCCTTGTTTTGCTATTATAAGTTCCTGTAGCATGTAGTTTTGTTGCTCTGAACATTGCAACCTGATGCTGTTTTTGCCATGTCCAGCCTGATATTTTGTGCACTTTTGCCATGCTTGTTTGAACCTGTTATGATGTGAACTAGCCGTAGCTCAGTGCTCATCTTTTGTCGAGCATCTTGTGTAGATCACTGCCATGTACTTTGTTGATACGTTTGGGTGCATTAGCTTAATTTATTGTTGCTTGCTAAGTGGCATCATGCTATTAATGGCAGATTTGTGCCATTCTTGTTTTGCATGTCATTTCCAAACCGTGCATCCGATTCCGGTGATCTTTATATCGATTTCAACCGAAATCATCTCATCTTTCCAGTGTCATACTTGGTTTGCCAAGTTGATGCATGGTTCATCATTTACCTTCCGGAGCGCACATACGCATTGCATATCACATCCCGCATATCATGCCATGTTTTGCATCATGTTGATTGTGCACTGCACCGTGATTTATTGTGGTTCCTTTGTTTGTGTTGTTGCTTTGGGTAGAGCCGGGAGACGAGTACGTGAACGAGGAACCTGTTGAGAACGCTTACGAGGATCAAGCTTTCGACAACTCGAGAACATTGCGAGCAAGATGACCATACACTCAAATCACTTCTATCTTTGCTATGCTAGATGCTCGCTCTTTTGCTATGCCTATGCTACGATGCCTACCACTTGCTATATCATGCCACCCATATTGCCATGTCAGCCCCTAACCATCCTTTCCTAGCAAACCGTTGTTTGGCTATGTTACCGCTTTGCTCATCCCTCTTATAGTGTTGCTAGTTGCAGGTGAAGATGAAGTTTGTTCCTTGTTGGAACATGGAGATGTTGTTCCTTTTTGGAACATGTTTACTTGTTGGGGATATCACAATATATATCTGCTATAATTAATGCATCTATATACTTGGTAAAGGGTGGAAGGCTCGGCCTTATGCCCGTGTTTTGTTCCACTCTTGCCACCCTAGTTTCCGTCATACCGGTGTTATGTTCCTTGATTTCGCGTTCCTTACACGGTTGGGTGATTTATGGGACCCCTTGACAGTTCGCTTTGAATAAGACTCCTCCAAAGAAGGCCCAACTTTGGTTTTACCATTTGCCGCCTAAGCCTTTTCCCGGGTTTTCGCGAGCCCGAGGGTCATCTTTATTTTAACCCCGGCCAATTCTCCTTCGAGTGCTGGTCCAACTGGAGCGATGTCCGCGCCCTTGGGCAATCAGGGTTTATGCCAACCCGACGTCTGGCTCATCCGGTGTGCCACGAGAACGAGATATGTGCAGCTCCTATCGGGATTTGTCGGCACATTCGGGCGGCTTTGCTGGTCTTGTTTTATTGCTGTCGAAATGTCTTGTAGTCCGGATTCCGAGATTGATCGGGTCTTCCGGTAGAAGGAATATCCTTCTTTGACCGTGAGAGCTTATAATGGGCTAAGTTGGGACACCCCTGCAGGGTAATATCTTTCGAAAGCCGTACCAGCGGTTATGAGGCAGATGGGAATTTGTTAATGTCCGTTGTAGAAACCCGAAGTTGACCTCAAATAAGATACACATCAACCGTGTGTGTAACCGTGATGGTCTCTTCTCATGAGTCCGGGAAGTGAACACGTGTTGGAGTTATGTCTGACGTAAGTAGTTCAGGATCACTTCTTGATCGCTATTAGCTTCACGTCCGTGCTTTGCTTCTCTTCTCGCTCTCTTTTGCGATGTAGCCACCATATATGCTAGTCGCTTGCTGCAGCTCCACTTTACTACTCTGTCCTTCCTATAAGCTTAAATAGTCTTGATCTCGCGGGTGTGAGATTGCTGAGTCCCCGTGACTCACAGATTCTACCAAAACAGTTGCAGGTTCCGACGATGCGGGCAGGTGACGAACCGAGCTCAAGTGGGAGTTCGACGAGGAACGTGGTCGTTACTATGTGTCTTTTCCCGATGATCAGAGTGGTGCCCAGTTGGGACGATTCGGGATCTGTGTAGCATTTGGGGTATCTTCTTTTATTTTGGTTCCGTGAGTCGCACCTTGAGTGTACTCAATGATGGATGTTTATTTATGTATTGTGTGAAGTGGCATTGTAAGCCAACTATGTATCTCTTTCCTTATTTATTACATGGGTTGTGTGAAGATTACCTCACTTGCGACATTGCTTTCAATGCGGTTATGCCTCTAAGTCGTGCCTCGACACGTGGGAGATATAGCCGCATCGGGGGCGTTACAAGTTGGTCATATCATCTCCGCCAAGGGCATCGCTGTTAATCCCGAGAAGGTGTCCGCAATTGTGAATTGGGAACCTCCTCAGAATGTCAAGCAGCTCCGCAGTTTTCTTGGTCTTGCAAGCTATTGCCGAAGATTCGTTGAGAATTTCTCCAAGATTGCAAAGCCTCTTTCCAACCTCCTCCAGAAGCATGTGAAGTATGTCTGGTCTCCTGAGTGTGATGTTGCTTTCAATACTCTCAAAGAGAAACTCGTCACAGCTCCTGTCTTGACTCCTCCTGATGAATCCAAGCCATTTGAAGTTTTCTGTGATGCTTCTCTTCAAGGTCTCGGTGCTGTGTTAATGCAAGAGAAGAGAGTTGTGGCTTATACCTCTCGCCAGTTGAAGCCCAACGAAAAGAACTACCCCACTCACGATCTTGAGTTGGCGGCAGTTGTCCATGCATTGATAACATGGAGACATCTCTTGTTGGGAAGGAAAGTGGACATTTTCACCGATCACAAGAGTCTCAAGTACATCTTCACTCAGCCCAACCTCAACCTCAGGCAGACTCGATGGGTCGAAATGATTCAAGAGTACAACCCAAGTATTGAATATACTCCGGCAAGGCCAATGTCATTGCAGATGCTTTGAGCAGGAAGGCTTATCGCAGCAGTCTAATCCTCAAGCCCTTTCACCGGATCTCCGTGAAGCTTTCCGCAAGCTGAATCTTCAAGTTGTTCCTCAAGGCTTTCTTGCCAACCTCATAGTATCTCCTACTTTGGAAGATCAGATTCGTGAGGCTCAACTTCTGGATGCCATGGTGAAAAAGGTGAAACGTGGTAACGATAAGGGCATTTCCAAATACAAGTGCTTCCACGTTGATGACAAAGATACTCTTTTCTTTGAGGACCGGATTGTGGTTCCAAAGGGTGAGTCATTATGAACGAGGCTCACAACTCGCTTCTATCCATTCATCCTGGAAGTACGAAGATGTACCATGATCTCAAGCAGTCTTATTGGTGGACTCAAATGAAACGAGAAATTGCTCAATTCGTGAATGAGTGTGATGTCTGCAGAAGAGTGAAAGCAGAACACCAAAGACCAGCTGGTCTCCTCCAACCTCTTGCTATTCCAGAATGGAAGTTTGATCATATCGAGATGGACTTCGTGACTGGTTTTCCAAAGTCCAAGCGTGGAAATGATGCTATCTTCGTTGTCATTGACAAGCTTACTAAAGTGGCTCATTTTCTTCCTATCAAAGAATCCATCACAGCAGCTCGGTTGGCGAGCTATACACCTCGAGATTGTCTCCTTGCACGGCATTCCTCAAGTGATCTCTTGAGACCGTGGCAGCATCTTTACCTCCAAGTTTTGGGATTCTTTTCGAAGGCCATGGGCACCAACATTGCTTTCAAAGACAGCTTTCCATCCTCAAACAAGTGGCCAAGTCGGCGAGTTAATCAAATCCTTGAAGATATGCTCGGGGCTTGTGTCATTTC
This sequence comes from Aegilops longissima, assembly GCA_021605205.1. NCBI lineage: Eukaryota > Viridiplantae > Streptophyta > Magnoliopsida > Poales > Poaceae > Aegilops > Aegilops longissima. The sequence goes on from CM038678.1 coordinate 579,470,957, forward strand.
GATTCGGTATGAAGTGGGAAGATTGTCTTCCATATGCCGAGTTCTCCTACAACAACAGCTTCCAAGAGTTCGGCAAGGCCCCATTCGAAATTCTCTATGGCGAAAGTGCCGTACTCCTCTCAATTGGTGCGAGACAGTGAACGCCAACTCCTTGGCAATGACTTGATCACGAAGCGGAAGAAATGTGCCAAGTCATTCGTGAGAATCTCAAAGCAGCAAGCAGCCGCGGTAAGAGCTATTATGATGATAAGCACCGTGATGTGGTTTTGAAATCGGAGACCATGTCTACCTCCGCGTCTCTCCAATGAAAGGCACTCGCCGCCCGGTATCAAAGGAAGCTTGCCCCTAGATACGTGGGTCCTTTCAAGATCATTGGCAAAAGAGGCGATCTCGCCTATCAACTTGAGCTTACATCCAACTTTGCAAACGCGCACGATGTGTTCCACGTGTCACAGCTTCGCAAGTGCTTCAAGACCCTGAACGCACTATCAACTTCGAAGGGATTGACCTTCAAGAAGATCTCTCTTATCATGAGCACCCGCTGCTATTCTTGAAGAAACCGAGCGCAAGACTCGCAACAAGTCAATCAAATTCCTGAAAGTGAAGTGGTCACACCATTCCGACCGAGAAGCTACCGGGGGCGCGAGGATCACCTCCGTTCGAATATCCGGAGTTCTTTCAGTCCTAGATCTCGGACGAGATCCTCTTGTAGTGGTGGAGTGTTGTAACACCCCGAAGTAACTTTCCATATTTGTAACTCCAACTCTTGCCATTTTCGGCATTGTGATATGATATTCCCTCCGTGGTTGGGTTTTCTTCATTTTGCATTTTGTCCATGTCATGCATTTTATATCATGTCATCATGTGCATCGCATTTGCATACGTGTTCGTCTCATGATTCCGAGCATTTTTCCGTTGTCCGTTTTGCAATCCGCACTCCTATCTCCCCGGCGCCCCTTTTACGCTTTTTCCGTGAGCGGGTACTAAACCTTATCGAAATGGACCGAGGTTTGTCAAGTGGCCTTGGTATACCACCGTAGACCACGGTCAAGTTTCGGTCATTTGGAGTTCGTTTGGTACTCCAACGGTTAACCGCACTCGCAAAGACCTCTTTTAAGTTGCAGCCCAACACCCCTTCAAAACATCCCAATAACCCATCTAAGTCACTTCCATGCTCTCCGTCGCTCGATCACGATCGTGTGGTAAAACTACACCTCATTTGGACTCTCCTAGCTCCTCTATGCCTATTTAAGCAAACCCTCCAAATCCGGATCATCCTCCCGAAACCCTAGTCGTTTTCCCTCCCGCCGCCACGGACACGTCCGGATCGGACGGACGCGTCCGCCGCCGCACCCGGCGAACCAGGGGCTGCCACGTCGCCGTCCGCGCGCCCCCCTCGCCCGCCGACCCCGCTGGGTTCGAGAGGTCTGAGGCCCTCCGGCCTGCCCGCGCGCCGCGCACGCCGCCGCCGCGCCGCCATTGCTGCCCGCCGCCGCCTCGCAGGCCTCCCCCCGGCCCGCCGCCGGACCTCGCCCGCGCCCGCCGCCGCGACGCGCCGCCAGCGCCGGCCGCCGTGGCCACCGCCGCCTCGCTGGCGACCTCACCCGCCGGCTGCCCTCACCTCCTCGCCCGGCCGCCTTCTCTCCCTCGGCGCCGCCCTTGCCGTCGCCGATCCGGATCCCGACCGGATCCGATCGGGAGCGCCCGTTGACTTCTTCTCCCCCCTCCAATTTTCTTCTAAGTTTTAAATTCAGAGATATTTTGTGTCATTTTCTTCTTGATATATCTTTGCATCTGTAGTTCCATTTTGCACGTATAATATATCAAAATGTTCGTATCGAAGAGTAGATAATTTCATCTCATTGCATAATTTTCATTTGAGCTCATCTTGGTGCCCGAAATGCTGTTAGAAGAGGGCTATGTGATGTTAGTTTCTGTTTCTTAACAGAACTTGCACTTTTGTTATTTTTGCCATGATTGATATGTGCACCCTATGAATTTGAGTCCTACATGTGTTTTGTAATATGCCATGCCATCTTTCCAGGGGTGTATGCCATGTATTTTTGTGATCTATGTGGTGACTAGCACAAGCATGCAAAGTAGGTGTCCTGATGTTGCTGTTTTCAGCCCTGTTTAGCTGATATTTTGATACCATGTTAACTTGATGCTACCGAGAGATCCATGCATATTTTGAGATACTTCAGTAAGGATGTTTTGTTAAACATGTCTTGCTCTATCCATCCATGCCCTTGTTTGCAATTATGGAATGCCATAGCTTGAGTCAATCGAGCTCTACTTTTGCTATCAAATGTTTCCTGGCAGATTGTTTACAAGTTATTCAATTTTGCCAAGGTTGTTGTGGTTGATCCATGTATGCTATGTTATTGTTCTTGCCATGTATGTATTCTATGCCATGTCTTCTTGATGTATGTATGCTTAGTTTATCATTTAAGGCTCTGTAGTGAGTGCATTGAGCTTGTAAACATTCCTACTTGTTATCAGTTTTGGACATGCCATGTTGCTGAATCTGTTAACGAAACTTTCAATATTGACATGGGTGTTACTATATTTTCTGATCCTTTTTGGCTTATGGTCAGTAAGGGACTTTTGTTCTATGCTTTGAGTAGATTCATGCCATGCCTTGTTTTGCTATTATAAGTTCCTGTAGCATGTAGTTTTGTTGCTCTGAACATTGCAACCTGATGCTGTTTTTGCCATGTCCAGCCTGATATTTTGTGCACTTTTGCCATGCTTGTTTGAACCTGTTATGATGTGAACTAGCCGTAGCTCAGTGCTCATCTTTTGTCGAGCATCTTGTGTAGATCACTAACATGTACTTTGTTGATACGTTTGGGTGCAGTAGCTTAATTTATTGTTGCTTGCTAAGTGGCATCATGCTGTTAATGGCAGATTTGTGCCATTCTTGTTTTGCTTGTCATTTCCAAACCGTGCATCCGATTCCGGTGATCTTTATATCGATTTCAACCGAAATCATCTCATCTTTCCAGTGGCATACTTGGTTTGCCAAGTTGATGCCTGGTTCATCATTTACCTTCCGGAGCGCTTTATACGCATTGCATATCACATCCCGCATATCATGCCATGTTTTGAATCATGTTGATTGTGCATTGCACCGTGATTTATTGTGGTTCCTTTGTTTGTGTTGTTGCTTTGGGTAGAGCCGGGAGACGAGTACGTGAACGAGGAACCTGTTGAGAACGCTTACGAGGATCAAGCTTTCGACAACTCGAGAACATTGCGAGCAAGATGACCATACCCTCGAAATCGCTTCTATCTTTGCTATGCTAGATGCTCGCTCTTTTGCTATGCCTATGCTACGATGCCTACCACTTGCTATATCATGCCACCCATATTGCCATGTCAGCCCCTAACCATCCTTTCCTAGCAAACCGTTGTTTGGCTATGTTACCGCTTTGCTCAGCCCTCTTATAGCGTTGCTAGTTGCAGGTGAAGATGAAGTTTGTTCCTTGTTGGAACATGGAGATGTTGTTCCTTTTTGGAACATGTTTACTTGTTGGGAATATCACAATATATATCTGCTATAATTAATGCATCTATATACTTGGTAAAGGGTGGAAGGCTCGGCCTTATGCCTGGTGTTTTGTTCCACTCTTGCCACCCTAGTTTCCGTCATACCGGTGTTATGTTCCTTGATTTCGCGTTCCTTACACGGTTGGGTGATTTATGGGACCCCCTTGACAGTTCGCTTTGAATAAGACTCCTCCAGCAAGGCCCAACTTTGGTTTTACCATTTGCCGCCTAAGCCTTTTCCCCCGGGTTTTCGCGAGCCCGAGGGTCATCTTTATTTTAACCCCCGGGCCAGTTCTCCTTCGAGTGCTGGTCCAACTTGAGCGATGTCCGGCGCCCCTTGGGCAATCAGGGTTTATGCCAACCCGACGTCTGGCTCATCCGGTGTGCCCTGAGAACGAGATATGTGCAGCTCCTATCGGGATTTGTCGGCACATTCGGGCGGCTTTGCTGGTCTTGTTTTATTGCTGTCGAAATGTCTTGTAGTCCGGGATTCCAAGATTGATCGGGTCTTCCCGGTAGAAGGAATATCTTTCGTTGACCGTGAGAGCTTATAATGGGCTAAGTTGGGACACCCCTGCAGGGTAATATCTTTCGAAAGCCGTACCCGCGGTTATGAGGCAGATGGAAATTTGTTAATGTCCGGTTGTAGAAAACCCGAAGTTGACCTCAAATAAGATACACATCAACCATGTGTGTAACCGTGATGGTCTCTTCTCGGCGGAGTCCGGGAAGTGAACACGGTGTTGGAGTTATGTCTGACGTAAGTAGTTCAGGATCACTTCTTGATCGCTATTAGCTTCACGTCGTGCTTTGCTTCTCTTCTCGCTCTCTTTTGCGATGTAGCCACCATATATGCTAGTCGCTGCTGCAGCTCCACTTTACTACTCTGTCCTTCCTATAAGCTTAAATAGTCTTGATCTCGCTGGTGTGAGATTGCTGAGTCCCCGTGACTCACAGATTCTACCAAAACAGTTGCAGGTTCCGACGATGCGGCAGGTGACGAACCGAGCTCAAGTGGGAGTTCGACGAGGAACGTGGTAGTTACTATGTGTCTTTTCCCGATGATCAGTAGTGGTGCCCAGTTGGGACGATTCGGGATCTGTAGCATTTGGGGTATCTTCTTTTATTTTGGTTCCGTAGTCGGACCTTGAGTGTACTCAATGATGGATGTTTATTTATGTATTGTGTGAAGTGGCATTGTAAGCCAACTATGTATCTCTTTCCTTATTTATTACATGGGTTATGTGAAGATTACCTCACTTGCGACATTGCTTTCAATGCGGTTATGCCTCTAAGTCGTGCCTCGACACGTGGGAGATATAGCCACATCGGGGGCGTTACACACTAGACTGAGGATGATAAGGTGATGCAATTCTATGGTTAACATCATACTTATCAAGCATCTTATGAAAAGCACCATGAATAAAGTGTGAACCACCATCAGTCATTAAATATCTAGGAACTCCAAACCTTGGGAAAATAACTTCCTTAAGCATTTTAATAGAGGTGTTGTGATCAGCACTACTAGTTGGAATAGCTTCTACCCATTTAGTAACATAATAAACAGCAACCAAAATATGTGTATACCCATTAGAGGAAGGAAAAGGTCCCATGTAATCAAATCCCCAAACATCAAATGGTTCAACAACAAGTGAATAATTCATAGGCATTTCTTGACGCTTACCGATATTACCTATTCTTTGGCATTCATCACATGATGAGACATACTTACGAGCATCCTTGAAAAGAGTAGGCCAATAAAATCCAGATTGCAATACCTTATGAGCAGTTATATCTCCGGCATGATGCCCTCCATAAGGTTCGGAGTGACATTTCCGTCGAATTTGTCCCTGTTCATGCTCAGGTACATAATGTCTAATAATCTACCATCTACTCCTTCTTTATAAAGATGTGGGTCATCCCAAAAGTAATGTCTTAAATCATAGAAGAATTTTTTCTTTTGTTGGTAAGTAAAGCTATGTGGTAAATATTTAGCAACAATCTAATTAGCATAGTCAGCATACCAGGGAGTACTATTAGCAACATTTATTGCAGCTAACTGCTCATCAGGAAAACTATCATTAATAGGAAGTGGGTCATCAAGCACATTTTCAAGCCTAGACAAGTTATCAGCTACGGGGTTCTCAGCTCCATTTCTATCAATAATATGCAAATCAAATTCTTGTAACAAGAGGACCCAACGAATAAGTCTAGGTTTAGCATCTTTCTTTTCCATAAGATATTTAATAGCATCATGGTCTATGTGAACAGTTACTTTGGAATCAACAATATAAGGTCTAAACTTATCACAAGCAAACACCACTGCTAAGAATTCTTTTTCAGTAGTAGCATAATTTCTTTGAGCATTATCTAGAGTTTTACTAGCATAATGAATAACATCCAATTTCTTATCAACTCTTTGTCCTAGAACAACACCAACAGCATAATTTCAAAAGGCAAGTTCCAATCAGGCGGTTGAATAATAGGTGCAGAAATTAAGGCTTTCTTGAGTGTTTCAAAGGCTTCTAAACAATCATCATAAAAAAAGGAATATCCTTTTGCAAGAGATTAGTAAGAGGCCTAGAAATTTTAGAAAAGTCCTTAATAAACCTCCTATAGAAACCAGCATGACCTAGGAAACTACGAATACCTTTGATGTCCTTAGGACATGGCATTTTCTCAATTGCATCAACCTTAGCTTGGTCCACTTCAATACCTCTTTCAAAAAATTTATGACCCAAGACAATGCCTTCATTAACCATAAAGTGGCACTTCTCCCAATTCAAGACAAGATTTGTTTGTTCACATCTCTGCAAAACTCGATCAAGATTGCTTAAACAATCATCAAAAGACTTCCCATAAACAGAGAAGTCATCCATGAAAACCTCAACAATCTTTTCACAAAAGTCAGAGAATATAGCCATCATGCATCTTTGAAAGGTAGCAGGTGCATTACATAAACCGAATGGCATACGTCTATAAGCATAGGTTCCAAAAGGACAAGTAAAAGTGGTCTTTTATTGATCAGGTTGAGAAACAGGTATTTGTGAAAAGCCAGAATATCCATCAAGGAAGCGGAAGTGTGTGTGCTTAGATAATCTTTCAAGCATTTGATCAATAAAAGGCAAAGGGTAATGATCTTTTCTAGCATCTTTGTTTAATTTCCTAAAAGCAATTAACATTCTATAGCCTGTAACAATTCTTTTTGGAATAAGTTCATTCTTCACTACAGGAATCCAGTATTTTGCCGTCCGCCACGGCGGACGGCAAAGGCACGGACGGCGGACGGCAAAGAGCTTTGCCGTCAGCGGCGGACGGCAAAGAGTGACGGCAAATACAGGGTCGGCAAACATGTCCTTTGCCGCTCGCTTTTCACGGCGGATGGCAAAGAGTCCTTTGCCCTGATGGGGCGGACGGCAAAGGGAGGGCGGCAAAATACTTGACGTCCGCCAGCGTTAGTCCGTTAGGTGGCTAACGGCGGTTTTGCCGTCCGCCACGGACGGAAAATTTGACCACCCCTTTGCCGTCCGCCAGCTTGACGTCAAGCGATGCATCAACGCCCACGGTGGTTTGCCGTCACCACGGGCGGCAGCAAAGGTTATGTCTTTGCCATCAGCTTTTTTTCTTTGTCGTTACCGGTGACGGCAAAACCTTTGCCGTCCGCCATCAGAGGCAAATTTGCCAAATGGCACAGTGCCGGGAAGCACTGTGGGCGCCACGTGTCCCTTTGCCTACGATGGCGGACGGCAAAGGGCTCTTTGCCGTCGATGGCGGACGGCAAAGAGCCCTGCACCGCTCTTTTTAATTCTGTTTTCTTATATCCAACAATTATCACAGCACACAACACATATATATCCATCACATAAATATCACAACACATATATATATCACAACACATATATATCCATCACATAAATATCCAGCACATATATATCCATCCATACATACATAGTAGGTTGCACATAGTACCATCAATCCATACATATTACAATATGCAAAGTTTCATCATAGCAAGCGAGCAGAATACAAGTGCATCAAAGGAAAAAACAAGCAATCCATCATATGATGCTGGCTTCCGTGAAGTGAATGAAACCTGCAAAATGACAAATAAGAAAGTTAGAAAAAGAATAGAAGAAGAAGAAGACTAGAAGAAGAAGTATATGCCATTTATTAGCTAACTTAGGTGAACTGGATCATTTATGAGCTAAATTAGTTGAAATGGATCGTATATGAGCTAAGTTAGGTGAAATGGATCGCTTATGAGCTAAGTTAGGTGAAATGGATGGCTTATGAGCTAACCTAGGTGAAATGGGTCGTTTATGAGCTAACCTAGGTGAAATAGGTCGCTTATGAGCTAACCTAGGTGAAATGGGTCGCTTATGAGCTAACCTAGGTGAAATGGGTCGCTTATGAGCTAACCTAGGTGAAATGCATCATTTTGGAGCTAAGTTAGGTGAAATGGATCGCTTATGAGCTAACCTAGGTGAAATGGATCATTTATGATCTAATCTAGGTGAAATGGGTCGCTTATGAGCTAACCTAGGTGAAATAGGTTGTTTATGAGCTAACCTAGGTGAAATGGGTCGTGTATGAGCTAACCTTGGTGAAATGGGTCGTTTATGAGCTAACCTAGGTGAAATAGGTCGTTTATGAGCTAACCTAGGTGAAATGGGTCGTTTATGAGCTAACCTTGGTGAAATGGGTGGTTTATTGAGCCAACCTAGGTCAAATGCATCATTTATGAGCTAACCTAGGTGAAATGGATCATTTTGGAGCTAACTTAGTTGAAATGGGCCGTTTATGAGCTAACTAAGGTGAAATGCCACGTTTTTTAGCTAACTAAGGTGAAATGGGTCATTTTGGAGCTAACCTAGGTGAAATGGGTCATTTAGTCGCTAACGTAGGTGAAATGAGTCATTTTAAAGCTAACATAGGTAAAATGGATCATTTAGGAGCTAATCTACGTAAAATGGGTCATTTTAGAGCTAACTTGGATAAATTGGATCTCTTGTAAGCTAACTAAGGTAAAATGAGTCATTTTAGAGCTAACTTAGGTAAAATGGATCGTTTATGAGCTAACTAAGCTAATTATGCAATTTTTGACATAAGTAAGCTAACTCTAGGTCATTATGGTAAGCATATTGGAGGAAATAAAGCTAAGTCTAAGTCTAGAGAAACTTACCGTGATCGGGGAGGTGTAGTAGCGGGCTGGCTCGTGCAGTAGTCGGAGAAGGATCGTGCGATGCGTTTCGAGTTAAGCTGCACCAAAGATCATTTCCAATGTCTCGTTAGCATTATGACACTCAAATGTTAAGACTAGCAAGTAATGTCCATTCAAATTAAACTCACCGTGCTCCCAGGAGCAATCACTGGCATCGGCGGAGCGGTTTGACCGGACTTCTCGCACACAGACTGCACATTTGGTTTTCACAACAGAGTCATACTAGTTAGTAATGAGACTCAAATGTTAAGACTAGCAAGTTATCTGCAGAAGAAACTTACCACAAGGAGCTCATGCATGGCCCTTGCCTACATGTCATTCCGTGCCCTCTCCTCCTCCAACATCTTTGTCGTCCTCTCCTCCAACTCCCGCTGCCTCTCCGCCGCCTCCTTGAAGTTTCTCCGTTCTATCTCTCTCACTCTGATAGCAGCCTGCAACACCACTCACATGACCATTTGTAATCATTGATGGAAGCGCACACAATGTAATGGAGAAAGATAGCTGAGTACGATAACTAACCTTGATGGCGAGTTGGACTGGCCGCTCATGAGGCCTTATCTCAGAGCGGAGCTCGATTGGCGCGCTTGATCTCCGGAGAGTGCTAGGACAACGGATAAGTCCATCTCCCATGGCTATGGAGCCATGGGACCTCCCGCCACCAGATATCATCAGCAACTCAGATCAATGGGACCACAGCTCGGGTTAAAGTCCTCCCTTTCCTCGCCTTCCCCGATCTCTATATTGCACGAGCTTGTCGTGGGCGGAGATGTTGGTGAAGTTCTTTGCATCATCGAGGTCGACACGAGAATGCCTTGACTTTCTTGTAAGGGCAAGTGTGGGCCATGGCATACAGGTCGTACACCTCGGCACCTTATCCGCCTTATTGTAGCGTGCGAAAGAGAGAAACAAAGTAAATTAGTAATTAAAGGGCTAAAGCTAGCATGATGAATGAATTGCATGAATCATGAAGCAAACCACATACCAGTTCCGCCAGATTGAAATAAGTTGGAGCTGCCTTGGTGGTGTGGCACTCCTTCCATTTGGGCACGCTTGTCCTTGGCCTCGTTGTGGGTGGCCCGCCATTCTTTTGAGCACCACGCATTGACCAACACCTCCCAACAATCCATCCGATCCGCACACCATCTCGGAGGGGCCTAAGTTAGCAAATAGAAACTTCAGCGCTACGGCTATGAATTACTAAATGAAGGAATTAAGTACAAGGCCTTAAGAATTACCTTCATGTACTGCTCCTTACTCAAGAACTTATCGCGGCACTCCTGCTTGGGCTTCTTGATACCACGCCCGGCGTAGTAGTCTCGAACAGCCTGCACCCGAGCCTCATGCCGTAAGTTCTGAAGTAGCGCTTGCACTCCTTGTGGATAACATCTGCCGCCTCCTCCTCGTATCCCTCCTCACACCTGTAGAATGTCTGCAATCAAATGAGACAATATTGATTAGTACAATTAATAACTAGCTAGTTGAAGATTTTTAATTGTGTAAAGGAGAAATTACCCAGAACTTTATGATCACCACGTCTGCCCTCGTCTTGCACAAGACACCGTCGATAATCTCACCCGGCGGGGCCGGGGCTGCCAAGTAGTGCTCCCAACTCAGTCCGACCTCTGGAAGTCGACCCTCACCAGGCAACGTGACAAACCCCGGAAAGTTTTGCCGAATCAGAACTCCAAGGATGGAGTTGGGCCGGCGGACACTTTCATGGTGGTCCCAACCCCGCTGCATGACAAGGCCAACACATTAGTTATTTGAAGAAATGTGAATGCGAAGGTACAAAAGATTAAATGCACTTACTTCTCCCCATCAGGAAAATCAACCACCTCTGCTTTCATGGTCGCCGGCATGGACGGAGCCGTAGCACCACGTTGGTAGACGTTGCCCCCTCCTCCCCTCCTCCTCAAAATCAGTCGGCTCCCGCCATCATCAAGATGGCCACTCGGCTCCTCAGCTAACCCGACCAAGTACCCCATCCAGACGTGTGCTCCTCCGGGTCTCGTGGGCCCAACTCTCGTGGGCCGAAGGCCCGTCGACCCGAGGCTCGTGGGCCGAAGACCCGTGGACCAGAGGCTCGTGGACCGGAGTCCGTGTAGCCTCCTCCTTAGACGAGTCCACCCTAGCAGTCACGTGCTCGGGTGAAACAGTTGGGGGCGGCGGCGAGGAAGGCGCCGTAAGAGTCACCCTACCTCCTCTCCCGCGACCACGTGCTCCACCTCCTCTCTTCTTCTTACCACGTCCCTGCTGGGCACCATGGTCGGCGAAGAAGGGCCCGACGGTGTCGCCATACTGTCCAAAGAACACTCGGCGGAGAGGTGCGTGTGGAATGGAAGACCTCGCACCACGCTGCGCCGACGAAGAAGGGTCCTCGGGCGCCCCGACCAGCGCCCACCATCTTTCAACACCTGCCATGACAAAGAATAAACGAAATTAGTACAACATAAAAAAAGTACCGACATGAATAATAATATGTATATCACTTAAGTGTATCATCATCAAGTACAACATAAAAAATTGAATACCTGACACTACTAATAATCTCGATCAGTATCATCAATAAATGCATAATCATCATCATCGCTATAATCAATGATGGGCTCATAGGGTTCATTGGCATCAACATGTGCAAGGCCACCTTGACGTAATCGGTCATGCATTGACAGGTCATCCGCAGCAGTAACCTCTTCTTGTTCCGCTCTTCTTGTTCCTCCTCCGGCTGATGTCGGATTCACTGTCGCTGTCTACTTCAATGTTTTGGGGTGAAGCATAGCGGTTCTTGAAACGCTTTTGGAAAGACGTGTCTCTTGGAAGAATTCTCCTTCATATGTGTCAGGTTAATGTGAGGTTCATAATCCTCTTCCTTTGGGGAGAAAGTCTAGCACGTGGCGGCACTTCATAAACGACATCCCAACCTTTCAGATTTGGATTAGTTTGGCAGGCCCACGGTAGATAGAATATTTGGGTGCTGTTGAGCCGTAATATAGACATCGGAACATCTAAATGGGTGCTTTGGTTGATTTCAACTAGCCCTATATGTTCATGAGCCTTCTAGTCTCCTTGGCTGAAACCAATAACATTTGAAGACTACGACATTGGTGGGTTTTCACCATAGAACAGAAGTTCATAAATTGCTTCAACTCTCCCATAATACTCGGTACCTCCTTCGCTGATAGCAGATACACAAAAATTTGTAGACTTTCGGTCGGCCATAGATTGCTCTTTGCCATAGGTACGAAAGCGATACCCGTTGATGTCGTACTTGCCAAATGAACGGACCTTATAGTCAAAACCATTAGCGACTTGTCTCAATTCGACGTCCATAGACTCTGAATTAGCCTACAAGTTTAATATGAAAGGATTGTTGCATTACGCACAAATTAGCGAATGAAATGAAATTGTCTAATAGAAATTACCGTTTGTTTGAACCAAGAGATGAAACCGGGATAGCCGCCTCCTTGCTTTGCGAGAAGCTCATACTCTTCGACGGAATCCTTTTGGATCTCCGCTCCATACAAGAATATGGCGACGTATAGACTATATGACATATCCAGGAATAAGAGCAGTTCAAAGGAAATAGAAGTTGCGAAACAATGTATCGAGAACTTACTCGATGTATGGCCGCACTTCTATCAGGTTGTTGAAGATATACAACGAAATGGTCCGCCATTCTTCGTTATCCAAAGATACTGGATGTGAAACACTAGCTGGTGCGAGATTCCCTTTGAATAGGCTGAGATTGGATCCACCCTTTTTAGGGTCGTCAGCATTGTACCGAGGCTTCGGATTATGCAAATGACGATTTTTGGCTTTGTAGTGTGCTGTTACGAAGTTTTCCGCCTCCTCTGTGATGAATGCCTCAGCCATCGATGCTTCAATTCTACGTTTATTTTACATTTTCTCAAGCGTCTTTCGCATCCTCTCGGTTAGGTAGCACCAATGATTTTGCACGGCCCCCAATCTTGCCTCGGTCGGGAGATGCATAATCAAATGCTGCATTGATTAAAGAAGCCCGTGGAAAGATCTTCTAACTTGCAGATCAACTCCGCGCCAACTCTTCCATTTCTTCTAGCACGCCAGCGATAATTCTTTCTTTACGAACACGAAAGAAATAGCTGAGTTCTGCCAGTACTAGACATTCATCCTCAGGGATGAAGCCACGCAACATCACCGGCATTACCCGCTCAATCCATATGTGCCAATCATTACTCTTGAGATCAAATATCTTCAATTTATCAAGATTCGCTCCCCTCTTTAGATTCGATGCATACCCATTGGGGAACATCAACTGCTGTTGCACCCACAAGATAATTTCCCTCATAGCTGGCCTTCCAAGATTGAACCATGCCTTTGGCTTCGTCCAGTTCTGCTTTCCTTTCGGTTCTTTCATGTTTTGTAACGGCCTATCACATAGCGCCTCCAGATCGACTCTAGCCTTAATATTATCCTTTGACTTCCCATCTATGCGAACAATGTACCAAAAAGTGCCTCGGCGATATTCTTCTCGAGTGTGCATCACGTCGATGTTGTGTGGGCAAAGGAGGTCTTTGAAGTAAGGCAGATCCCATAAGCATGTTTTGTGAGTCCACGCGTGCTTAGTATTATACCCTAGAAGTACCACGACGCTGTGGATCTGGCTCGAGGCGTTTAAGCGATCCAGGTCATTGGCTGTCAATGTAGGTGGTGCAGAGTTTTTGACAACTCTACCTCTGATGAAGTTCTTCTTGTCTTTCCCGAACTTATGGTGAGGATCCAGGAACTGTCTATGCATGTCGAAGCAAGAAAACTTGCGACCGGCCTGAAGCCAACGAAACTCAAGAGCTCCCTTGCATGTGGGGCACGGGAACCTTCCATGCACACACCAGCCAACGAATAGCGCGTACGCCGGCAAGTCATGCATCGAGTACATGTACCAGACACGCATTATGAAGTTCCGTTTGCTATAGGCGTCGTATGTCTTGAACCCATTATCCCAGGCTTCTTGCAATTCGTCCTTAAGCGGCTGCATGTACACATTCATATTTTTCCCGGATAGTTGGGCCTGGAATTATCAACGTCGGAAAATGTTCTTTCTTTGCATAATCTGTCCGGGGAGATTGAGTGGAAAGACAAACACGGGCCAACAAGCTGTATTGGGCTGCCGTCATACCAAACACATCGAACCCATCCATGCTGATGCCGACTCGAGGATGCCTCGGATCTGCCGCTTTGTCGACATGTAATTCATCAAACTTTTTCCACGCAACACCATCCGATGTGTGTACCATCATCGATTCCCATCCGTATCTAGTTCGGTTCTTTTGCCTGTTTTGTGCCATGTCATCATCCGTCCGTCTCTTCGACCATGAAAAGACGTTGAAGTCTTGGTACGATTGGCATATACCAAGAACACTAACGGGATTTTAGTCGTGTCTTCTCACCCATACCGTTGTCTACCACAATATACGGAAGACTTGCAAATGGGACAATAGTTCAAGTCCGCATAGTCAAGCCTAAATAAGGCACATCCTTTCTCACAGGCATGTATCTTCTCATAGGGCATCTTGAAGGCACGGAGGATTTTGTCCGACTGGTACAGGTTTGCAGGCATTACATGGCCTTTGGGTAGAAAGCGCCCAAATCTGTCATAATTGCGTCATAGCATTCTCTGCCCAAGTTGAACTCGAGCCTTGAGCCATTACTTGTGAGATGGCATCCAACCGACAAAGCTCGGTGTGCTCGTGGAGCGGGACGCTTTGAAGACTCCAACATTTCGTTGAAGGCCTTTGCAGATTCCTCCATCTCCTCGTCCGAATCCCGAGCATCATCATAGTCTTGCACCATGTTTTCCATCCCGGTACCATGCTCGTCGGTGCGACGATGATCCACCTCAGCTCGGTCACGTTGGGCAGACTCGCCATGAAATGTCCACACCGTATTATCGGGCGTAAAACCATTCTTCTGCAGGTGTTTTCCCATTTCAGCCTCTGTCCTCTTTTCCCAATTGCCGCAACGTAAACAGGGGCACCAGGTTTTCTTCTGGCCATTTGCAAATGCGGCTTGCACAAACCCCTTGGTTTTTGTGAACCATTCAGCGCTCCGTTTTTTCTGACCAGTGTGACCGGTATACATCCACACACGATCACTCATCTTGACTTTCAGAGGTACTGGACACACAACAATTGTATATGTAATTCACCATGTATATATTCATCAGTTGATCTACTTTGTCAATTTTATTACGTCCATGCAACCTACACTCTAATAGGTAATGATAGGTCCTAATCTCACCCGTGTATGTGTAGATTGGGTTCATTTTCCCATGCTATGCTCCGGATCCGGCCTTAAAATTTGGCAGCACCTCCCGCTGTTCTCCGATACACGCCTCTACGCAATAAGCAGAGAGGATGTGTACCGGAGAACAACAGGGAGGCAATCGCGAAATTTATGCGTCGGATCCGAGCAAAGCATATGGGAAAACGAACCCAATCTACACATACTGGCTGTCCATGGATAGCGTTGGACAATTCGAAGAATCAAGGTTATAAATATGCAAATGCATGCATATTTATAACTATGACGCTTTCGAGCAGGAGACACATATTGGTTACACATACCGATGATTCAAGACACATATATAGCTAGCTATCAAGTTTCATCGGAATAGATCAAATAATTAATGGGGAGGAGGACATGTAATTTGTGCTCACCCACGAACGAAGGGCAGAGCTCGTCAAACGACGGCGAGGTCGTCGAACACCAAACCTCGCAGCGATGAAACAACTGCACATTTAAAACTACCCGATCAACACAATTATATATGATGTTTTTCATAACAAAATCGAAAAATATATGACCTAACTAATAATTCACAAATATATGACCCCGTCGGCCTCTGGAAGGCCAAAGAACACCTTTTCGGAGGTATCGGGGTCGGGTGTCGGTCGGTGTTGGGGTGCCGTGTCCGGTCGGGTCGGGTCTCGTGGTCGGGGTGTCGGGTCGGGTGCGGGTCGGGTCGGGTGCCGTGTCGGTGTCGGGTTCGGGTGTCGGGTTAGGCTCGGGGTCGGGGTGTCGTGTCGGGTCGGGTCGGGTCGGGTCTCGGGGTCGGGGTGTTGGGTCGGGTCTTTGGGTCGGGTCGGGGTGTCATGTCGGTGTCGGGTCGGGGTGTCGGTGTCGGGTCGGGTGCCGTGTCGGTGTCGGGTCGGGGTGTCGGGTCGGGGTGTCGGTGTCGGGTCGGGGTTGGGGTGTCGGGTGGGGTCTCGGGTCGGGGTGTTGTGTCGGGTGCCGGGTCGGGTCGGGTGCCGTGTCGGGTCGGGTTTTTCCTCTTTTTTCCTTTTCTTCTTCTTCCTCTTCTTCCTTTTCTTCCTTTTCTTCCTTTTTTCCTTCTTCTTCTTCTTCTTCTTCCTCCTTTCCTTTTTCCTCTTCTTCTTCTCCTCCTCTCCTCTTTTTTCTTCTTCTTCTTCCTCTTCTTCTTTTTTCTTCTCCTCCTCCTCTTCTTCTTCTTCCTTTCCTTTTTCCTCTTCTTCTTCTCCTCCTCTCCTATTTTTTTCTTCTTCCTCTTCTTCTTTCCTAAAACTGAACTAAACCTAAAACTAAACCTAAATCTAAACTAAACATAAATCTAAAACTAAAAAAACAGAAAAAAAGGAAAAAACTAAATCTAAACCTAAAACTAAACTAAAACTAAACCTAAACCTAAACCTAAACCTAAACCTAAAACTAAAACTAAAACTAAATCTAAACTAAACATAAACCTAAAACTAAAAAACAGAAAAAAGGAAAAACAGAGAGAGGTAGAGCTCACTGGCCGGTGGAGGAGGTGGCGGTGGAGGAGGGGGCGGCTGGCTGGGAGGGCGCTGCCCGGGCGGGGGGCAAGGGGGGCGGGCGGCGCCGAGACGATCAAGGGGGCGGCGAAAGGGGGCTGCATGACGACGCGGGCGGCGGAGGCGACGAGGCGGGGGCGGTGGAGGAGGGGGGCGAGGCGGTTGGAGGCGGCGCTGGCCCGGGGCGGGCGCTGGGCGGGGCGTCTGGCAAGGGGCGAGCTGACAGGCGGCGGGGGGCGGGGCGGTGGGGCGACGGGCGGGGGGCGGCGGGGGAAAGCGACTGGCGGTGGCGAGTGGGGGGGGGCGGCGGTGGGAGCAGGGGAGAGAAACAGAGAGAGAGGGGCGGGGTGGGGGGCGCGCCGTTAGATATGTTTAATCTTTGCCGTCCGCCACCTTTGCCGTCCGCTAATGTGCTCTTTGCCGTCCGCTAGCAGACGGCAAAGAGGGGGGGCTGTTAAGTATTTTTTAACCAGCTCCTCAGTGGGGCCCCTCCCTCTTTGCTGTCTGCTAGCGGACGGCAAAGAATCTTTGCAGTCAGCTAGCAGACGGCAAAGAACTGGTTGATGGCAAAAGGCTTTCTTTGCCATCAACCAGTTCTTTGTCGTCTGCTTTCCGGTAGCTGATGGCAAAGAGCTTCTTGCCGTCTGCTAGCAGACGGCAAAGAGCTGGCAGATGGCAAAGTAGCTGATTCCAGTAGTGCTTATCATTAGGAACAACAGTAATATCTCCTTACTTAGGGACATAATGAACAAGACTTACCCATCTACTATCAGCAATTGGATAAATTATACCTGCTTCCAGACGTTTTAATATTTCCGTTCTTACCACCTCTTTCATCTTCAGATTTAACCGACGTTGGTGATCAACAACTTGTTTAGCATCAAGTTCCATATTAATTTTATGTTGAACTAGAGTGGGACTAATGCTCTTTAAATCATCAAGTGTATATCCAATAGCAGCTCGGTGCTTCCCTAGAACTTTCAATAATCTTTCTTCTTCATGTTCTGAAAGGTTAGCACTGATAATAACAGGATATATCTTCTTTTCATCAAGATAAGCATATGTCAAAGTGTCTGACAATTGTTTTAATTCAAACACATGATCACCTTTAGGTGTAGGAGGACCTCCTAGAGTTTAAATATGCAAATTTTGTTTAAGTAGAGGACGTTGTTCAAACAAAATATTATCTATTTCATTTCTTTCATGCATATGTAAATCATTTTCATGGTCTAGCAAGTATTGTTCAAAAGGATCAGTAGGTGGCACAACAATAGAAGCAAGACCAATTAATTCATCCTTACTAGGCAATTCTTTTTCATGATGATTTCTACTAAACTTGGAAAAATTAAAATCATGAGACTCATCACCAAAGCTAACACCCACAATTTGTTTTTGGCAATCTATCCTAGCATTAGCTGTGTTCAAGAAAGGTCTACCAAAGATAATGGGGCAGAAGTCATCTTGTGGGGAACCAAGAACAAGAAAATAAGTAGGGTATTTTACTTTCCCACACAAGACTTCAACATCTCTAAAAATCCCACACCGTGATTTGGTGTCTCTATTTGCAAGTTTAATAGTAACATCTATGTCTTCTAGCTCTGTAGGTGCTATGTCTTCCCTAATTTCTTGATATAACTTGTAAGGAATAGCACTCACACTAGCACCCATGTCAGATAAACCATGATAATAGTGATCTCTTATTTTAACTGAAATGATAGGTAGGCCAACAACTGGTTTATTTGTATCGCTTTTATCGGGTTTAGAAATTCTAGCAGCTTCTACACAGAAGTAAATAACATGCACATCCACATCTTCTTCTAAGAGATCTATAACCATGGCAATATTAGGTTCAACTATAATTTGTTCATCAGGTTTAGGTGTTCTAACATAGCTTTTGTTAACCACAGTTGAAACTTTAGCATGTTCCTTTGTCCTAACAGGAAAAGGGGTTTTCTCAATATAAGCAGTAGGAACAACATTATAAAGTAAAGTTTCCCCTTTAACTGGTACTGGATCTTTAATTTCATCTTTAATAGGTGGGTGATATTTAAACCACTTCTCTTTAGGGAGTTCAACATGAGTAGCAAATGATTCACAAAAGGAGGCTACTATCTCAGAGTCAAGTCCATATTTAGTGCTAAACTTTTGAAAAGCATCGGTATCCATAAAAGATTTAACACAATCATACATAAGCTTTATACCTGACTCTTTACCTTCATCGAGTTCCCAATCTTCAGAGTTGCGTTTAATTCTTTCCACAAGATCCCACCGGAATTCAATAGTTTTCTGCATAAAAGAACCAACAAAAGAGGTATCCAGCATGGTTCGATCATTACGAGAAAGCCAAGCATAAAAGTTTTGAATAATAATTTCTCTTGAGAGCTCATGATTGGGGCATGAATATAACATTGACTTAAGCCTCCCCCAAGCTAGAGCGATACTTTCTCCTTCACGAGGCCAAAAATTATGTATATAATTCCGATCATGATGAACTAGATGCATAGGATAAATTTTTTGGTGGAACTCCAATTTCAAACGATTCCAGTTCCATCATCCAATATCATCACATAGCCAATACCATACCAATGCTTTTCCCTTCAAAGATAAAGGGAAAACCTTTTTCATCACCTCATCTCCGGGTAAACCTGCAAGCTTGAACAATCCACAAATTTGTTCTACATGTGTCAAGTGCATATCAGGATGTTCGGTTCCATCTCCCGCATAAGGATTAGCTAGAAGTTGTTCTATCATACCCGAAGGAATTTCATATTCAATATTTTCAGTAGGTGCAGTAGGTTGAGGGGCAATTAGTTGTGGTTCCGGATGAGGTGAAGATACCCCGCACAAACCCCTCAAAGGTTTGTTTTCCATAGTAACAAGTGACAATAAATTTCAGCACACTATATAAATGTTTCCTTACCAAAGGCGCTTCACTCCCCGGCAGCGGCTCTAGAAAATAGCCTTGATGACCCACAAGTATAGGGGATCAATTTTAGCTCTTTTCGATAAGTAGGAGTGTTGAACCCAACGAGGATCAAAAGGAAATGACAAGTAGTTTTCAGTAAGGTAATGTGTGCTGGTGCTGAAACTGTAAGTAGCAAGTAGTTTGATAGCAAGATAATTTGTAACGAGCAAGTAATGATAGTAGCAATAAGTATGCAGCAAGGTAGCCCAATCCTCTTGAAGTAAAGGATAGGCCAAAATGGTCTCTTATGATAAGCAAAGCGTTCTTGAGGGTACACGGGAATTTCATCTAGTGACTTTCATCATGTTGGTTTGATTTGTGTTCGCTACTTTGATAATTTGATATGTGGGTGGACCGGTGCTTAGGTGCTTTTTTTTACTTGAACAAACCTCCTACTTATGATTAACCCTCCCGCAAGCATCCACAACTACGGTAAAAGTATTAAGGATAAATCCTAACCATAGCATTAAACTCTAGGATCCAATCGGCCCCTTACGGAATAGTGCATAAACTGGGGTTTAAGTTTCTATCACTCTCGCGACCCACCATCTATTTACTACTCCACAATGCATTCCCTTAGGCCCAAATATGGTGAAGTGTCGTGTAGTCGACGTTGACATGACACCACTAAGGGAATCACAACATACATACTATCAAAATATCAAACACATATCAAATTCACATGATTACTTGCAACATGATTTATCCCATGACCTCAAGAACAAAAGTAACTACTCACAAAAAACAAACATGCTCATGATCAGAGGGGTATTAATATGCATCATCGATCTGAACATATAATCTTCCACCATAAACCATATAGTAATCAACTACAAGATGTCATCAACACTACTAGTCACCCCCTAGCAACAATCTATAGTTCCGGTAACAAGATTGAATACAAGAGATGAACTAGGGTTTGAGATGAGATAGAGCTGGTGAAGATGTTGATGGAGATTGCCCTCCCCAAGATGGGAGAGTTGTTGGTGATGATGATGATGATGATTTCCCCCTCTGGAAGGGAAGTTCCCTCGGCAGAATCGCTCCGCCGGAGGGCAAAAGTGCTCCTGCCCAAGTTCTGCCTCGAGACGGCGGCGCTCCGTCCTGAAAGTCTTCTGCTTATTTTTTTCTCGGTCAAAATCACTTATATACTAGAAGATGGGCACCAGAGGTGGCCGAGGATTTCACAACTGACCACCTGGCGCCTGGCGCGCCCAGGTAGGTTGTGCCCACCTGGTGGCCCCCCTCTGGTGTATATTGGCTCCAATATTTCTTAAATATTCCAAAAAAATCCTCATGGAGTTTCATCTCATTTGGAGTTGTGCAGAATAGGTGGCCTGATGTAACTTTTTCAGGTCCAGATTTCCAGCTGTCGGAATTCCCCCTCTTTGTGTGTACCTTGCAAATTATGAGAGGAAAGGCATTAAAATTACTCCAAAAAGCATTATTATGGATAAAAAATTTATAAATAACACTAAGAAAACATGATGCAAAATGGACGTATCAGCGTGCCAGGGGCCTCTGGCATGCCCTGGTGCCTTGTGGGCCCCACGGGCCTCTCGTCGGGCACTTGCTTGGCTCCCAAATTGCCTTCTGTCCAGAAAGAAATCACCAAAAAGTTTCATGGCATTTGGACTTCGTTTGGTACTGATATTTTGCGAAGTAAAAAACAACGACTGGCACTGGGCACTATGTCAATAGGTTAGTCCCAAACAAAAAAAATAAAGTTGCTATAAAATGAATATAAAACATCCAATATCGGTAATATAACAGCATGGATCAATAAAAAATTATAGAAACGTTGGAGACGTATCAGAACTGGAGAAGACGAAGGCAAGAGCTGGAGCTTTAGTTCTCGGGGCTCATGGCCACAAATGGGGAACGGGCACCGGCAATCATTTGGATTAGGTTTACTGTAGGGTTTAGTGTGGTTTATATGAGAAATGTAATGGATTTCATCCAGTTTATATGAAAAATGTCCGATATGTCATGAATTTTGTTTGGTTCATATGAAGTTCGCCCTGTTTGAATGAATTTTGTCTGCTTGATTCAAACGGTTGTTGAAATGTATGCGGGCAGCGTTGGATGGTCGGCTCTCGCATCCGTGTCTGTGGACTTGTCCCCCTGTCCGCGGACGGATGCCGGAGCAAATTTGCGGGTCAGCGCTGGAGATTCCCTTAGCAGTCCGAACGTACGGATTCCAGTATCCTAGTAACAGATATGGGGGAGTTTTGCCGGAGGCTGGACATCCATTTGACCAACACAAAGACTCCGCATAGTCCTCCTCTCTTTTCATGCATGGTCCCCATCTCCTCTCTCTCCACCCAGCCGAAAACCACACCACATAACTGACCACTTTCATGGTCCCCCTCTACTATCTCTCCTCCCAAGCGGATTAATTGGTAAATAGCATTGGATGGCTCTCTCCCGAATCATGTCCACGGACCATGTCCAGACATAAAAACGAACATTTGCGGTGTCTATTTGCGGGTCAATGTTGGAGATGCCCCAATCTTCTTGATATCGGATAAGAAGGAAAGCCCTGGACTTAATGACAATAAAAAGGATGGGCAGAAGAATGTTAAAGCCAGAATTAGTAGAGTTATGGCCTCTCCCTATTAGGGTGACATATTCAAAAAGACTCTGCTCACACATATTATTTCCTCGTGATTTGATCACTGTACCTTATTACAAACTATGGAGGCGCACCTGAAAGGAGAAGAATCTCAAGATTATTCTAGTATGAGGCCATGTGGGAGAGAAATGAGACGCTTTCAGCTGAAGTTGATGAAGCTTGGAAGAAGAAGAATGTGCCAAATTCGGGTTTGCAGGGGGTTGCCTAGAATTTAACTAATATGAAGCGAGGCCTTCAGTACTGGAGCATTAATAAATTGGGTATATTACCAGGAAGGTGTAGTTCCTTTGGAAAAACACTCCAACTTATGGGACAGAGCTCGTTCGGCATAGAGCAACGAGCTGATTCATAGGAAGTCTCTTGAGCTAGATGAATATCTGGATAGAGAGGAAATCCTATCACCCCAAAGATCAAGAGTTACCTGGCTTCGATAGGGCGAACAAAATACAAAAATTTTCCAGCAGAACGCAACTTGGCGACAAAAGAAAAATAAGTTAAGCAAGTTATGTAGTACTGAAGGAAATTGGTGTTGGGAAAAGTAGTAGATAACAAATATTTTAGCCCCACGAACACGATCCAAGGAACACTATGAAGATGCATACAAGGTCAGATTGAATCGTTACCAACTTTAAGTTGCAGCGGAAGAAGAGATGGTGTTCATCGTTGATGAAGTCCCTCGAACCAAAGAACGAAAGCACGACCTCTCTACGGATTGCAGGCGCACAGGCTTCACAATCCCGCAACACTTCACCATCCAGAGCTTTGCGTCAACGAAGAACTAGAGGAGGGACAAGAGAACCTCACGAGGTTTCTCTATTATGAGGAACTAGAGAACTAGAACTATATCAAGTCAAGAACAACATTAGAACTAGAGAAGGAGAGGGGGCGCCCGAGACAGTGGGAGAAACTTGTGTCTCTAGGGTCGCCTTCCCTCATGTGTATATATAGGTGTAGGGGAAAGGGACAGCTGACCTGGGGAGGTCCTCCACTTGGTGCGCCCCCAAGGGAGAGGGTGTCCCTCTTTCAATCCAATTCGGCCCCCAAATCTTGTCCAACAAGCTAGGGGGCGCCATACTCTTACTGGGCCTATAGGCCCAATAACTCTCCCTTATTAGGCCTTATTGATATTTCTTTAGCTCATTTATATTAAATATATTCTAAAAGCCTCATAATCAATATTAGAACCATTTATCATTTATTTAACATCTTTGAAAAAAATCTACCTATATATCAATTCCTGGTTTTACCCGGTAAACCCCAAAACTCTTCTGGTAACCCGAAACGCTTCCAGTTTTTCTCGAAACTATTTCTTATGTTCCTGAAACTATTCCAAGAATATTTTCTCATAACCCTCACTCCACTAACACACCTTGGACATCTAGATTGATCCCTATGAATACCATATGATATTCGAGTGAACCTTGCTTATCATATGTTATTCCCTTTGCTTTGCGATACTTTACAAAACTCGAGGTGAGATATATTGGTATCCTCTTTACTCATTCTCATGCTCATTATACCGGTCTCCTCATTAACGGTTTTTCTTATTTCTCACTAACATGTTCTGGCATCCATGTGACCTCGTCACTTGGGTCTAGTCAGACGATGATGGATGTCGTCTACTACTCGTGATTGAGTTGTGGGATTTCCGCAAAGAGGAAGGGCAAATCAGTATAGTAGTAGATAGTATTTTCCTTAGTAAAGAACCAAGGTTATTGAACCAGAAGGAGACGACACACAAACAATGTGAACAATACCTACACACACACACACACACAAAGAAAATGCTTGCACCCAACAATGTCAAGGGGGTCGTCATTTCCCTTGTTCTTGCTAGTTGCAAGTATCAAATCTGGTAGTGATAGGCAATAAAAAAATAAAAATAAAATAAAAAATTGTGAGTTTTGAATGGACTCGGGGTCAATTGGTCATCGAGGGGGGGGGGCATTTCTCTCGTAAGCATAGAATCAGTGGGTAAACAAATTACTGCTGGGTAATTGACAGAATTGCACATAGTTACGATGATCATCCAAGGCATAATCCATACATAGACATTATTTCCGTGACAAGTAGACCGCTAAACTTACTGGCATCTACTACTATGACTCCACCCCAAGACTGCTGTCCAACATGCATCTCAAAGTATTAAGTTCATGACAAACAGAGTAATGAATTAAGCAAGATGACATAGTGCCCACAAAGTAAGGCCAATTAATATGACTAAACCCCATCGTTTTATCCTTAGTGGCAACCGTACAAATACGTGTCTCGGCCCCTGATATCACAGGGAAAGACTAACTGCAAGATTGAACCTACCACAGAGCACCTCTCTCATTGAAGATAAATCAATCTACTTGGCCATAGAAGACGGATAGATAAAAGAGAAATACAAAGCTCTAAATTACGCAAAAAATAAATCTCAAGAGACTCTAGTTAAATGGGTAATTTTGATCATAAACCAACAATTCATTAGATCCCAAAAAACACTACAAAAAAAAGACACATCCGTGACATTTTGGGCCGAACAAAAATTTTCTGTCATAGATGTGGTGGGCTCCTACTTCTATGAGAAAAAATCATGACAGAAAATGGGCTTTTCGTCCTGGGCGGGCCGGAGACGCAGCTGCATGACATTCTTTGGGCCATCCATGACGGAAAAAACCATGGTAGAAGCGAGGGCGGGGAAAATATCGGGGGAGTTCTCGGTTACGGTGGGTGGTCGCGAGCCGAGCGATGCGCGTTTCTCTCGTACGTACGCGCGTGTGTGTGAGGCGTTGCACTCTAACTAAACCCGAGCAAGGCGTTGGGCTCTAACTGAACCCGAGCGATTGCACTAGCTGCGTTACTGAACCCGAGCGATCGATCCCTTGCTGTTAACTGAACCCGAGTGATTCCTTCGCTACTGCTGCTAACTGATGCCGATCGATGTTGCCTCTTGATGAAAAGTGAGTGTTGTTGGGGGTTTGGATGGACAGTTCCTGTTGGGGGGTTGGATGAATAGGACCCCGTGGTGTTGCCGGTGGATGAACAGGACCCCGATTGATCAAGTTAGTGGATGAACAGGACCCCATAGAGGGCTGGATGAACAGGACCACGTGGAGGGCTGGATGAATAGGACGACCCCGTGGAGGGCTGGTCGAACAATAGCCGGTGGAGGGTTGGATGAACAGTAGCCCATGGAGGAGTAGTTGAACAGGACCCCGTGGAGAGGGCTGGTTGAACAGTAGCCGCTGGAGGAGCGTGTGGTGGAGGCTGGATGAACATGAGCCCGTGGATGAATAGTCACAGGTGGAGGCTGGAGGAGGTTGACGGTGGATGAACAGGAGCCCGTGGAGGCAGTCGACGGTGGAGATGAACAATATCCCGTGGAGTCCTGTTTTGCGGTACGCCACACCCGTGCCGATGAACAGGACCCCCGTTTCGACGGTAGCACTCCAACACAAGTCTGTTTCCTCCGTTTTGCGGTACGCCACACCCCTCCTGATCAACAGGACCCCATTTCGACGGTAGGAGGTCTGTTTCCTCTGTTTTGCGGTACACCAGACCCCTCCTGATGAACACGATCCCGTTTCGACCGTGGCCGGTCGAACACAAGGCGGTTTCCTCCGTTCTGGGGTACACCAGGCCTCGTTTCCATCGGCTGTTCCGTCCAAGCTGGTTGGCTACCGATGAACAACACGCGTTCCATTGCCTCCCGATGAGCATGACACATTTCGTTGCCTCCCCATGAACACGACAACGACGCTGTTTCTCTGTTCCGACCCAGCCATGTACACAAGCGCTGGCCGTACGTATGCGCGAGTAGGCATTCGAGACCCCGCCCGTATGTACGTACATAGACGTATTTACTTTATTGCACCCTGGCTGCTGGATGTACGTGTACATGATACGTGCGCGCCTCTACTACGACACGTGCGCTCCTCTACATCGACCAGTATGTCCGTACACGTTCGCGACCAGAATGACAATGCTACGTACGCTTCGACCAGGTAGGTCCCGGATGTCAGGCACTTACTTCCGTGCGAAGATGTAGCTGGTGGGTCACAGTAGTCAGGGGGCGAATCATTTTTTTTCCCGTAATATGGACGCACTTCCTTGCGTGCAAAGATATAGCTGGTGGGTCCTAGCTGTCAGGGGGCAACATTTTTTTTCGCGAAATACGGTGGCCTCTCCGGTGGGTCCTTGCTGTCAGGTGGGGGAATCATTATTTTCCGCGTAATAAGGAGGCACTTCCTTGCTGCAGCCGTGGACCCAGCTGTCAGCCTCTCCACATACAGTACTCTTCCGATGGAAGCCGGTCATTGACCACATTGAACACACCGCGCTGAGAGCACCAAGACGGTGGATGACGGCGAGGCCTAGGAAGGGGACGACACGGAGCCGGGGAAGACGCGGCAGTGGATCCCACGAGAAGAGGAGTAGGAGGGTTCACTGGTTCGGCTACGGTGTGAGGATGCCGTCGTCGCAGGGCCTGGCCAGCGGTGGGAGTGGTAGGGGGCGGTGAGGCCTCCTCGGCAGCACAGCCGACCACGGAAGGCAGGAGCAGGCGGCATGACTGGCGCAGCTTTGGGCGGCTGGAGTAGGAAGACCAGAGGTTGAAGAATCACGACGGCCGTTGGATAGACATCATATGGTCACAACAGCTAGAATCGTTTATATTGACTAAGTTGACAAAGCCCTTGGTACGCGTCAACTTAGTAGGCCCACGGGCCAGCCACCGAAACAGTGCGCCCTAGATGTCAGGGGGAGGAATCATTTGTTGGGCGGCTGAAGCTAGAATATCCGAGATTGAAGAAGAAGCACGCCATCCGTTGGATGGACATCCAACGGACACTGCTGCTAGAACCGTGTGTTGACTATAAGTTGACAAAGCCTTGCATATGCATCAAGTTAGTAGGCCCACAAGTGTGTGGCAGAGAACTTATAGCCCATTTGCGATTTGTAAGAATGTACAACCCATTTTTGAATTCTAATGGAATTTAGTACAGACCATTTACAGTTTGTTAAAAGTACAACCAATTTTCTAGCTAGGACAACGATTAATAATTTCAACCAACCATTCAAAACAGAATTCAATAAAATTTCCCACATTTTGATGGGATCCGAAATATTTTTGTCCCGAAATTTTTAGTCAGATTAAATACAATTTCAATATAAATTTGTATTACGTAAAAATCCAATGACACATTGCGTGCGCAACAATTAATGAAATTAAAATTTTCAAAGTCCAAAAGTAATATTTTATAAACTAATTACGTGTTTGGTTCATTTTTTATAGTTACTGCCTAGTTTTTATAATTACATCGCATTTATTATTTATTAAAGCCCATTTTCTTGTTAAGCCTAATGCATCCCTCCTAGGAAAGATTTGCAGCCCAGCGGAGCGGAGAATAACAAGTTGACCCGGATTGTGTACAACTGTCGGCCCAGTTGAATTGCTGATGTTGAAAAAATGGCCTGTGTAATACAGTACAACCTTACATGGCTACTTAGCCCACATTCAGGGACGCCGAAAAGGCCCAAACAAGGCTTCTGTACAACTTTTTGAAGTCACTGAGCTCAAGTAATAACTTAATAAAAAAGTTAGAATACAGTGGAAACTAATTAAAAGCTGGCACGGGCGAAGAAATAATTCAACGGCTCCCACTTGTGTGTGTGTGCGTGCGCGCGGGCGCGCACGTGCTTGTGTGTGTGTGTGTGGGTGTGTGTGTGTGTGAGAGAGAGAGAGAGAGAGACCCATCGATCGATGCTCCTAAATACATCTTTCAGCCATATGCATTGACGATGCTCAGTAAAAACTTATCTAGTTGACACAATCATATAGAACATCATCGCACACTGAACTTGCATACAAAAATTCACGCAGGCGGCACAATCAAGGTGGAAGCAATGGATCGCTACGGGTAGGGCTATGTTGAAACCAACGAACTCGTACATAACGGTTCATCACCTTTATCAGTGACGGGGAAATATCTTGAATGTTGTGCAAAGAAAACAGACAGACAACACAATATATAAGTTCTGCTAGAACAGTAAGTTGACGTACAACCCTTTCGAAAAAAGTTCAGGTAAAAAATAGAACAGGTCACAATCAAATGTACTGGCACATCAGTGCTTCACACCAATAGCTCGGATTTAACCAGTATCTGACAAGATTCAGTTGTTACCTCAAATTAGAGCACATCCAGGCAGCCAGCCCGGCCTCTTCTCCCAAAGAAGCAGTGGCCTCCGCCGCGCGATGCAGTAGGCCCTGTGCCATCCATCATTCCGAGCAACACGGGGAAAGTCTGATGTTGACTCATGTAATGGACATCGTCGATGGACCCGAGGGGATTTGGGGGAACTAGAGTAGGAATCGAGATTCCAGAGGTGGGGGTGTTGGGGAACGTAGTAATTTCAAAAAAATTCCTACGCACACGCAAGATCATGGTGATGCATAGCAACGAGAGGGGAGAGTGTTGTCCACGTACCCTCGTAGACGGAAAGCGGAAGCGTTAGCACAACGCGGTTGATATAGTCGTACGTCTTCACGATCCGACCGATCTAGTACCGAACGCACGGCACCTCCGAGTTCAGCACACCTTCAGCCCGATGACGTCCCTCGAACTCCGATCCAGCCGAGTGTTGAGGGAGAGTTTCATCAGCACGACGGTGTGGTGATGATGATGATGTTCTACCGATGCAGGGCTTCGCCTAAGCACCGCTATAGTATTATCGAGGTGGACTATGGTGGAGGGGGGCACCGCACACGGCTAAAAGATCAACAAATCAATTGTTGTGTCTCTAGGGTGCCCCCTGCCCCCGTATATAAAGGATCAAGGGGGGAGAGGCGGCCGGCTAGGAGGGGCGCGCCACGAGGAGTCCTACTCTCACTGGGAGTAGGACTCCCTCCCTTTTCCTTGTTGGATTAGGAGTGGAGAGGGAAGGAGAGAGAGAGGGGGAAAGGAAAGGGGGGCGCCGCCCCCCTCCTTGTCCAATCCGGACTTGGGGGGGAGGGGTGCGCGGCTGCCTCTTCACCACCTCTCCTCTTCTACCAATTGGGCCCATGAGGCCCAATAACCTCCGGGGGGTTCCGTTAACCCGGTACTCCATATATATCCGATAACCCCCGGAACCATTCCTGTGTCCGAATATAGTCGTCCAATATATCAATCTTCATGTCTCGACCATTTCGAGACTCCTCGTCATATCCGTGATCACATCCGAGACTCCGAACTACCTTCGGTACATCAAAACATATAAACTCATAATATAACTGTCATCGAAACTTTAAGCGTGCGGACCCTACGGGTTCGAGAACTATGTAGACATGACCGAGACACGTCTCCGGCCAATAACCAATAGCGGAACCTAGATGCTCATATTGGTTCCCACATATTCTACGAAGATCTTTATCGGTCAGACCGCATAACAACATACGTTGTTCCCTTTGTCATCGGTATGTTACTTGCCCGAGATTCGATCGTCGGTATCTCAATACCTAGCTCAATCTCGCTATCGCAAGTCTCTTTACTCGCTCAGTAATACATCATCCGCAACTAACTCATTAGTTGCAAGGCTTGCAAGGCTTAAGTGATGTGCATTACCGAGTGGGCCCAGAGATACCTCTCCGACAATCGGAGTGACAAATCCTAATCTCGAAATACGCCAACCCAACAAGTACCTTCGGATACACCTGTAGAGCATCTTTATAATCACCCAGTTACGTTGTGATGTTTGGTAGCACACAAAGTGTTCCTCCGGTAAATGGGAGTTGCATAATCTCATAGTCATAGGAACATGTATATGTCATGAAGAAAGCAATAGCAGAATACTAAACGATCGTGTGCTAAGCTAACGGAATGGGTCAAGTCAATCACATCATTCTCCTAATGATGTGACCCCGTTAATCAAATGACAACTCATGTCAATGGCTAGGAAACATAACCATCTTTGATCAACGAGCTAGTCAAGTAGAGGCATAGTAGTGACACTCTGTTTGTCTATATATTCACACATGTATTATGTTTCCGGTTAATACAATTCTATCATGAATAATAAACATTTATCATGAAATAAGGAAATAAATAATAACTTTATTATTGCCTCTAGGGCATATTTCCTTCAGGGGGAGGGGCAGTAGATCGGGGATGAAAAGGTAGCATGAATTTCGAACACGTGCCAATATGCTCTCGGTGCGCAAGCGCACGAAAACACCGGTGGCGCCCACATGTTGGCCTAAGAGTCTGTATTCTTTTTTTAGAGCCCGACCTTTTTTTGAGGATCTCTTGAGAGCCCGGCCTGAGAGTCATAATTGACCTATTTGGCATTGTGTTACTACTCGGCCTATATTCGACGACACCTCACTGGCCCAAACAAGTGTACATCATCGAAAAGACATTGAGATCAAATTATAACTTGAAAAAAGGAGATATACTCTGAACACTTGAGAATGGTGATGCCCTCATTTAGCCCACGAGCAGTTCGAGACAATAAACAGTTCGAAACAATGATATATACAACATTCAAACACTGACTAGTGACTACTATTGACATAAACAACAAGACATGATAGTTCATAAGAAGTCTTGCTACACCACCAAAACACACCCATCTGCAGCGGTCAGACTCTCGTGATCCAGACGAGAATGACATTCTAAATAGAGGCAACTCTTACATAGTAAGAGTGACATAGACGAGGATGACCAAATGACAAGGAATATGCATACCAAAAGAGAGAACTACCCATCCAGAACAAGGAGCAAAGACAACAAGTCATTCGAAGAGGGATGATCCAACACCATCATAATTTGCAACCCTGGTTCAGCCATCAGTGATCCGGAGGCACCAGTACTCCACCCTTAAGACGCAACATCCCAATTACCAATCAACCTGAAGGCTTGAACCACATCACTGCCTGTCGGACTCGACACATCCAAGGATTAAAGTTAATCCAGATGCCTTTGTCATTCTCACCTTCTTTTGGCTGCAGGCTGTATCGTTGACAGTCAGGGGAGTTTGCTCCCAAACTCTTAGTGCTCGCCGTGTAGACACAATTTTCCATAGCAAACAGAGCCTCTCTGCCATCAACGTCCTTGCCAACAGTGATCTCCTGGTTAATCGGATAATTGAGTCCGAGAAACAGAGAGTGTGAACCAAGACTGTTTACCCGCCTCCAACTCAAAAATCTTGAAGGCCCCAACAAGCTGGTATCCTGCTCATAGACGTAACATCCACTGTCCGGATACTCACGTATTTCATAGTGCTTGAATATAGTGGGGTTTTGCAATATAAGTTTTCCGGCTCATGTGTCCGAATGATCATCAGTCTTTTGATATCTTCTGATCGAGCGAGGAACTAGTTGTGCTTCCTTGTTTTTGGCAAAGGTGGTGTGATTACAAAGGGCAGTAACTGTAGGGACACTGCATCATATAAAAATGGACATGCATTGTTAATGTAAGATCAGCATTGTTTAGAGTATGACTAGGATAATGCAAGAAACAACATTGATATGTCCCTGTTGGAACTGGGAGGAAAATATAGGGAAATGTATACTGGGTTCGAAAATATAGAAGTGCCATGCATGGTTATACTCATGTTATCTCACAATCGATTCTTCACAGGAAACTACCATGTCATGCATGTTATGTAATCATGTTCTGTCCTCACAAACAAATTCTTCAAGGAAACTAACAGACCATGCATTGTTATATACTCATGTTCTGTGGGCAAAACTTTTGTGAGCATATTATTCTAGCCATTAATTACTGAAGGGCGAATATAGGTATGTACACATGGTAAGCATTACATGATTTCACTACTTCCAAATATAGAGTTCTTCGTATGCACATTTACTTCCCTAATGTATGGTTAGATGAAACCAACAGTGTGATGCATGTTTCTACATC
The DNA here is from genome assembly GCA_021605205.1 of Aegilops longissima. Taxonomy (NCBI): domain Eukaryota; kingdom Viridiplantae; phylum Streptophyta; class Magnoliopsida; order Poales; family Poaceae; genus Aegilops; species Aegilops longissima. Next base: position 579,503,025 of record CM038678.1, read on the forward strand.
ATGAAAAATAGGAAACTAACATGGCCATTGATACACACTCATATTTAGTAGTATATAGATTACTATAAAATAAGGAGAATATCAATATCTTCCTAACCGTTTGATTATTCAGGGGTACAAATTGGCTGTAATGACATGGTCACAATCGCATGAGGTAACTCATTCCAAATATAGCTGATTTACGGCGTCTCTAATACGTTGCCATAATTCTACTGAAATTCTGCCCAAATAGGGATATGTCAATCATCACAAAAAGTTCAAACAGTGTCATTGAATCATCATTAACATCAGAGGGAAACAAACTTACTCGTGTCGTCCCAGCAATACATGGTGCCATCTGCTTTCTCGATCGCGTAGATGATGCCATTATGTTCAATAGCATCACAGAAGCATCTATCAGCTTTGACGATGATCCACTATGATCTGAGCTGTCTCCAGCTAAAGAAGGCACCGGCGGAAAGATAGGCGAGTCCCTTGTCCAACAAGGCAATTAGCTTGAAGTCTGCGTAATCCGCATGTCATGTGGGCACTTGGCAGATTACAATCTTCTGCAAAACAAGATGCATCCAAGTGATGACGTAATCTAGATGAGTTGGACCGCGACGGTAATACTCTATATCATCCAACGGAGGAATGATAATCTCATGGGAGGTCTGTAAGTTCACGAGAACCAACTTTTTCCCATCTTCACTGACGGCAGCCATCCAGTGGGAGTTCATGCCGACCCAGTACATACCTGCAAGAAGTTTCGGGCGATGGTGATCGAATCGAAGTCGAGGGAAATGATGTACGGCTACCCACTACATACCTACAAAGAAGTTCCGGCTAATGGAGGTCGAATTGAAGTCGAGGGGCATCGTGTATGCCTCCGTATCATGGTAAGAAAATCTCGCAAGACCAGATAGCAGCAAGCAGAGTGTCTTGAAAAGCTTAGGCTTCATTTCAATGATGGCCGTGTGCATGCCCCTCGAGCATGCAGCCAGCTGTAGGGCGCTCAACATATCCATACCCGAACAACAGAGGTCGAGTACATCACTAGGGAGATTGCTCCAATCGCGGCTCATATGGATGCTGCACGGTTCGCGTTCGGCCATGGTGGAGTTTGTAAGGTGGGATTTTGGGAGGCCTGATTTATGGGGAAGAAGGCTCTCGGTGCTAGAGTGACTAGCGAGAGAATAGTGGTATTAGGGGAGGCGAGCGAGGCGAGGGTACGCGGGGGCATAGTGAGATGATGAAGAGTGACCTCAGGATCTCCGGCGAGATGGAGATGGAGATGGAGTGGTGCTAGGGGAGAGGGAGACGAGGCGAGGCATGCTATACATCGGCGGTGACAGTGACTGCACAATGCACAAGGTGAGTCTAACTTTGCTAACCCGGACACGCCGCCTAGACTGGTGTCACCTTAGGCGCACGGTCTTGTCACTTCACTATGAGGACCGGATGAATAATAGTATTTTGACCATCAAGTGTACTACAGTTGTACTACTACTACTTGTAGTAGGATTAGTAGGAACATGAGTAGTACTCCCGTGCTAGCATGCCTCTGGGTTCACTTCATCCTCCAGGTATCATCCATATTGCGAGCAGAACAAAATTCTTGTGCATGCGGAAGCGTGTCGGTGGGAACGACACCTATGGGATTACTGGAATCCCTTCTACGGTCGGCGAGCGCGGGGTTGTGAGAAGAGCAGGTCCAGGAGCCAGCACAAAGATCGTTTACCCAGGTTCGGGCCACGAGGATGCGTAATACCCTAGTCCTGCTTTGGTGGATGTATTTAGTGTTCTTGAGCTCTCGAACTAGCTACGGTGGCTGCGTAGTTCCAAAGAGCCGAATCCTTCTCCAGTATGCCTCGGTCCTCCTTTTGTAGTCGAAAGGGGTTGCCACAGTGGCACACAGGAGGTGGAAAGGCATACAGTGCGCGAGCTTATCACCCGGCATTACGTGACAAAGCGCATTAAATGCGCTACTTAGGTGTCCATTAGCTATATCGGGGATGGGAACGAGGCCCGTCCCGTCCGTCGCCGCTCCATCTCGCTTCGACACGCGCCCAGGCTAGCGATGCGTGCGGTGCCATGTAGGCAGGTTGGCTGCAGAGGTGGCGCGGTGGTTGGGTCTTCACGAAGATCTGCATGCCACCACGCAGGTGCTTGCTGAGTCGGTCTGGAAGCTGCATTCGAATGGCGGCGAAGCCTTGGCTGGTGCGGCTCTGGCAGTGGCCCTGCTGGCGCCCTCGGCAAGGGCCTTGCAGGGGGACCGGTAAGGGTCTTGCCGTGGCGTCGCAGTTTTCCCCGGCAAGACGCTTGCCGGGGGTCTTATGGATCCCCTCGGCTAGATCCTGTCGAGGGTCACCGTCTTCTGGTTCTATCTGATCTTATGTGTTTATGATCTTGACAAACATCTGCATTCCACCATAGGGGTGCCTCCCGAGCCTTGGTTCCAACGTAGTCGTTGGCGGTGTTTGGAACTCTTGGGCTCGAGGGTGGCTCGCTCAGCTGGTACAGGGCAAGTTGCCCCGGTAAGGCTCTTGCCGGGGCCGCGAAGGCCGCCCCGGCAAGGATCTTTCCGGGGGAGTCCACCTCGCCCTCTTGCTCTTTGGTGTTTCTAGTCTTGGCGTTGCTTTGACCATCTTGTGCTCCGGCTTCTCCCCGACCTCCCTCCTCTTCCCTGCTAAGTGTGGCCGCGGCGCGCGGCTCTGACTGTCCGTGCACAAGTAAACGGGTACAAAGGAGTGCCCCTACTTTAGTACACCGACAGGAGCCCCCGGGCCTGGGCCGCACATAAGCGCGACATGTTGTTGGGCCAGGCCCAGAAGGGTGCGCGGGTAGTCGGGGCAGGATTTTTCCATAGTAATTTTTTGCCCGCTGCGCTTCCCCACGACCCGCGTTGAACGTGCGACGTGGAGGGTTGAGCGTGACGTGGGGGTCATGCGTGGGGCGGTTCCCGGATGCATGCGTCACATCGTGGTAAAGAGGCGGCTCGCGCCTTCCCATAAAAAGAAGGAGGTGCGGAGGCGCGGCTCATTTACTAAGCGGACTCGGGTCGCCTCACCCGTCCTTTCGATCCTGCCCACTTGCCACACGTACTCCATGCAAGTGGCAGGCGGCGGGGGCGGGAAACCGGGTCGTCGTTGATTGGGGCAGCGGGTCGGTCCCGATTCCCTGCGCCCCTGATGGCTGGATTGGCCGAGTGGGGCGGCCGAGCCTCGACCCCGCCCCTTTAGAAGGTGGGGGAGGGGGACGTCACTCCACATTCCTTCAATATCCATCCTCTTCCACCTTCGCTCCTCTGCCCCACCTGCCGTGGTGAAAGGAGGTGCTGGGCCTTCGACGGTGGCGGCGAGGGTCGCCGCTCGACAGCATGTTCCTCCTTCCAACGAGCCGCGGCGGTGGAGCCGGCCACGAGAGGAAGGGGGAGGGGGCGAGGCGGCGCGATGGCCGTGCCTCCGCCAGTGGTGCCCCCAACGATGGAAGGCCACGTCGGGGACCAGCCCCGTGAGTTTTTCATCAGGCTGCGTCGGCCACCGCATCGTCGTCTCCGCATCCCCTCCCCATTTTCTTGGGAGATGGAGCTCGATCCGCCCCAGACCCTCAAGCTGCACATGAGGGGCTGAGGGAACGGCAGTACGTGAGTCGACGTCGGCTTCCCTGCTCCTCACGTCATGTACGTCTGTCGTGGATGGATGACGTTTGCTCGCATCCACAGCCTGACGGCGGGGCTCGTCCTCTATTTCAAGTTAATGGAAGGCGGCCAACTCTCCGTCAAGGTCTTTGGAGATCTTGGAACTCATCTAAAGTGCTGCGTGGAGAGCTCCTCCGACAATGAATATTCCACCTCAAGAGGGAGTGACGAGGAGGACAGCGACAGCCACAACGAGGGAGTTGAGCGGCAGGATGCCGACTCCGACTTCGACTGACCGCGTCGCTCCTCCCTCGGCCACGCGCCCTGCCGAGGGTCTTCCTCGCCAAGCTCTCCATCTGGGCTCTCCCCGTCGTCTCCTTGGGCGGCTGGCGTAGGAGGGCCGGAGAAGGCGAAGAAGGCCGGTGGCGGCTGTCAAGTCGGAGTACGCGGGCACCAACGCCTTCGTCGCGTATTGCCGGCCCGCTGCCTCGTCTTCTAGCTCCTTTCCCGGCACCAAGATGTTCTCTTGGTGCCTTCTCCTCCTTGCACCTCGCCTAGGCGCCCCTTTTGCCCTCCTGCTGTCTTGTTCCACCTTCTGAGGAGAGGGACAAGAAAGGGATTACGGGCACCTTATCTCTTTTTAGTTTGTAAGGCCGCAAGCACTTGTTAATTTTAAGACTTGTCATCCCCTTGCTCATGTTTTTAATTCTGTATGAACTGTACCTGTATGGGATGCTTTTAATGAAAAAGGGTGTTTTCCGGGTTTCTTTATGCGTGGGCGAGGCCCATGCCAAGGGGTGAATCCTTGTTACTTTTAAGATAAACATTGTCGCCCGGCAACAGGCCTTGCCTTTCCACCACTTCAGTCGACCATTCTCATGCCTTTGGCAGAGGCAGGGGTGGAGTGGAGTTAGGCCCCTCGTTTACTTTCTGGCCACCGTGACTACGACCAAGTTCCGACCCAGGGGGATGGCTCTCGGGTACAGGAAAAGGGGAGCACGGTGGTTTAAGAATATAAACGCGGTTTCACATGTCGCAATTCTATACGGAAAGGCATAACAGGGGATGAAAGACTTATCTGAATTCACTACCCCCGGCAACCTTGGCTCGCCGGGGATGGATCCTTGTGTCTTCAGCCCCCGACAATCTTGGCTTGCCGGGGCCGGGGCGTCGGTTCATCTTTTTTCTCCCAAGCGGCTCAGCAGAAGTGTCCGTGTGCCCTACAAACCAAAGAAGACAAAAAGACGCGAACTCGTCCTCTAGGCTAGGGGTTAGTCGCCGCCAAGCACTACCAACCCTAACCGAGGGAGGGACTTAAACATAGCATGCATGCTATAACTTAGGGCGCCAGCGCTTCATTTATTTATGCTCAGGGTCTGTTTCTGGCTTTGTGCGGAGGGTTACATGCCTTGTCGGCAAAGCTTGTACAAAAGGTGGCTTGCCGGGAGGCCCAGCAAGCCACGCCTTATGGGTAAAATTTGCGAAGATGCTCGATGTTCCAGGAGTTGCTCACTGGGACAACATCTTCGGTCTGCAGGCGCACTGCGCCGGGCCTGGTGACTCGTATTACGCGATAAGGGCCTTCCCACTTCGGCGTCATCTTGTTGGAGTTCTTGGCCGACTAAACGTGCCGAAGAACAATGTCTCCTTCCTCAAAGCTTCGGGCATGAACCTTGCGGCTATGGTAGCGGCGCAAGGCTTGCTGGTAGCGTGCCGCTCTCGCAGCCGCCTGAAGACGATCTTCCTCAAGGAGCATTGCGTCATCTTTCCGCAATCTCTCTTGATCAAGCTCGTCATAAGCGAGCACTCGAGGTGACCCGTATGTGAGTTCTGTGGGGAGAACTGCTTCTGCCCCGTAAACCAGGGCAAAGGGTGTCTGGCCAGTGGCTCGATTTGGCGTCGTTCTGATCGATCAAAGAACCACCGGCAATTCATCAATCCAGCGCCTTCCACTCTTGTGCAGCCTGTCAAAAGTCTTCATCATCAGGCCTCGTAACACTTCAGCATTTGCCCTCTCCACCTAGCTGCCGAGGTCTTGGATGTATTGCATGAAGGTGTGGCTTGTGAACTGTGTGCCGTTGTCGGTGATGACTCTGTTTGGCACACCAAAGTGACACACTAGTCCTTTGAAGAACTTGACGGCCGATTCTGCAGTCACCTTCCTCACTGCCTCCACCTCTGGCCATTTTGTGAATTTGTCGATTGCAACATACAAGTACTCAAAGCCCCCGACAGCGTGGGGGAAAGGGCCCAGGATGTCGAGCCCCCAGACCGAGAATGGCCAGGCGAGAGGAATCGCTTGAAGGGCTTGAACTTTTTGATGAAGCTTCTTCGAATGGAACTAGCACGCTTCACACCTGGTTACTAGTGCCGTCGCATCCTGGAGGACGGTGGGCCGGAAGAAACCTTGCCGGAATGCCTTGCCGGCAAGGGCCCTCGACCCTATGTGGGAGCCACATATGCCTCCATGTATTTCTGCCAACAGTCCCAGTCCTTCCTCCCGGGGGGTGCACTTCAATTTCACACCGTTCGGTCTTTTTCTATACAGGACGTCGTCGATGAACTGGTACAGAGCAGACCGGTGGGCTACTTTTTCCGCTTCTTCCTACTCCTCAGGAAGTTCCCCTGTCTGGAGGAATCAGACAGTATGATGTGCCCATGCCGGAGCCTGGGGCTTGACGGCAAGGACCAAAGGCACCTCTTCTGCCATGGGAGCGGCCGTCTCCATGGTCAGGGCTTGACGGCCTCTCGTAGCCAGCTGCCGTTCGGCAGGCTCAGAATCAACGGCAACACCCTTGCCGACGGTCCCTGGGGGCTTAGTGGGAAAGTACTTGTCGGGGCCTGATTTCCTCCGCTTGTTCTGCTCTGTTGATGGTTTGACCGATGGCTGAGTTAACCGAAGCAGAAAGGTACCTGGTTCCATAGGTAGCTTGAATGCAACATGCTTTGGCAGGTAATCAGCGATGTCGTTCTCCGCTCGGGGAACGTGCTCTGCTTGTATACCGTCGAAGCGCTCCTCCAGCTTCCTCACCTCATCTACGTAGGCCTCCATCAACAGGCTCTAATAATCTTCGTTGACTTGTCTGACAACGAGCTGTGAATCACCCCTGGCGATGAGCTTCTTAACCCCGAGGTCTGCCGCGATCCTGAGACCGGCAAGCAGCCCCTCGTACACGGCAGTGTTGTTTGTGGACATCTGTAGTGACCTGACCTCAGATGGTCAAGTCTCTGTGTTTCAGTGTCATCCCTGGATCAGTAATGCCGACACACACAGTACTCGAAGGATTTATAACAGAGTAGCAATCACACATTTATTACATCGAATGTCTCAAAAGAGAACTTATTACAATAATATGGCTTAAGGCCATCTAATACGATAACAGCGTAAGACTTGGAAGATAAAGTGAGTCCATCAACTCCAACGACATAGCTCAGCTGCACGGCAACGACCTATCGAACCTTACTCCTCGTCTGAAAAGTCTGCAACATAATACGTTGCAGCCCGAGAACGGGTCAGCACATGGAATATGCTGGCAATGAAACACAATAGAACAATAACAGAATAATGCTACCACTACATGCATATTTGGCTGGTGGAAAGCTCTATGGTTATAGTTTTTGCGAAAAGCCAATTTTTTCCTACAACAAAGGAATCAATTTTAATTTAACTATCATGGTGGTTGAAACATCATTGAGAAGGTATAACCCCAACTCAATCCCAATTAAGGTAATTAACATCCCAGCAAAATTAGTTAAGAGTGATGAGATACATGTGAATACTCAAGTAATAGATACTCAGAATTGTCCATAACCGGGGACACGGCTAACCATGATTAGATTGTACACTCTGCAGAGGTTTATGACTTTTCCCCATTAAGACTCGATCGCCTCCGCTGATTTCTCGTGACTACATGGTGTTTGAGAAACGGATGACCGAGACATAGTCTTTCAAAAACATTAACTCTCTACTCCGGGTAGAACATACCAAACCTATAAACCCACTACCTGCTGATCTACCTCTTCAAGAGCTTCACGTAACTTACTCAACTATTCTAGAGCCCATAATAGCTTGTGGCTGCACACGGAAGTTTCTAGCCTGAATAATCTCAGTTTCCTTTGAGCCTGGGTGGCGGTCCATAGGAAGATCACACGGGTACCCCGAGATTTCCAAATAAACAGACAACACTGGGTTCCGCAGGTGCCTCAATCCACCCAGATGTTAATTTAAGTTGCCACATTAAGTTGAACCATTAATTAGCAATCTCACATCTGTCATGGATTCACTCAAACCCAAACCACGTCTACGAGCATAGCATGGCAAGATAAGCAATACGTGGAAGTAACTCCCAGGGGTTTGAATGTAACGGGGAAATAGGTTCCTACCTCATTAACTACTTCCCAACCCACAAATTAATGACATCCTAAACATGCAATGTTTGAGGGTTGAAGCTAATGCATAAAACTGGGTATGGAAAGAGTATGATCAAAGTGTTACGTGCCTTGCTGAAGATCCGTGAATCCTAGAGACTCGTAGTAACACGCTTCGCACTCCGGGAATTCTATCGCAAGCAAACAATACATACATAAGCAACAAGCAAAGATGCACAAAACGAAACTTCAACTGAAAGAGGCCGACCAGAAAGTTCAAATTAAGAACTCCGGTTCGCAAAAAAGAATCAAACCAAACGGAGCAACGAAACTCAAACGACGAAAGAAATAAGATCCATTTACTAATCTGAACTAGGGTCAAATTATACAGAGACAAAAACTTGTTTGAGTTGACTATTTGGAAAGAGGGTTTCGAGATGAAACTCCAGGCGCTTGAATCGCCTGATTCCGATAAACGAGCGAAAAGTTAAACTAGAATGAAAATTGGATCAGAAATCGCGATCAGGAAAATCGCGGAATAAATCCGATAAAAGAAAAAAATGACGAACGGCTTCACGAACGAACGTTCGTTAGCAGAAACTAAACGATGAACACGTTCATTAAAATGAACGAACGAGCAAACGCACGCTAAGTAAATAAACCGGAAAAAAAATAAAACCGATCTATAAAAAAACGAACTAGGGTTTTTCTAAAACCAAGGGGTTTTAAAAAAAAACGGCGGCGGTGGCTACCTCCGCGAGGTCGCCCGGCGAGGCGGGCAGCTCCGCGGGCTCGGCGAGGGGCGGCGGGCTCGCTGGGTGCGGGCGGCGGTGGAGGCGGGCGGCGGCGACTCGGCGGCGGGCGGCTCGGGCTCGGGCTCGGCCCGGTGGTGGTGGTGGTGTTTAGGGGGGGGCGATGAAGGGGGCGGAGCGGCGGCTTGGAGGAGGGGGCAAGGCGGCGGAGGCGGAGTCCCACTCGGACTCGGTCCGAAAGGGCGGCGGGGCGGCTGCGGCAGGAGGAGGCGGCGGCGCGGCGGCTGGGCTGGCTCTGCTGGCTGGGCCCTAGGCCCGGTCGGCGCGATCTTTTTTTAAACGTTTACCAAGCTTAAAAAATCCTAGAAAAATAAATAAAATCTAAAAATACCAAAACAAGTTTTCTCCGTCTAAATAAAATATTTAGAACAAGATGAACTTTTCTTGGCTCCTAAAATGCAATTTTTAAAAACTTGCAAAGTTTTCTTGGGCAAATAAAATTCCAACTAAAATCAAATAAAATCCAAATAATGATTTTAACATTTTTCCTCCGATATTTCAATTATTTTGGAGAAGTCATATTATCTCCTCTCATTTATTATTTCAAAATGAAATATTTTCCGGAGAGAAAATAATTAAAAATCAAAATCCTCGTCTTCATTATTTGATAAAATTCAAATATGAAAAACGGAAAATCCCCAACTCTCGCCGAGGGTCCTTGAGTTGCTTAGGATTTTGAGTATTGCAAACAAAAATGCAATAAAATATGATATGCATGGATGACCTATGTATAACATTCCAAATTGAAAATTTGGGATGTTACAAACCTACCCCCCTTAAGATGAATCTCGCCCTCGAGATTCGGGTTGGCTAGAAAATAGGTGCGGGTGGTCCTTGCGAATATCATATTCTCGTTCCCAGGTGGCTTCCTCCTCTGTATGGTGGCTCCACTGAACTTTGCAATACTTGATAACCTTGCTGCGGGTGACTCGGCTGTCAAAGTCAAGAATCTTTACCGATTTTCATCATAAGTCAAATTCTGTCCAATCTGATCGCCTCTAGGGCCTCAGATCATTTAACGGTATGTCGGCCATCTCCGCATGGCACTTCTTTAGTTGTGATACGTGGAACACATCGTGCACTCCTGACAATCCTTCAGGTAACTCCAGCTTGTAGGCAACTTCTCCCATCCGTTCCAAAACACGATACGGTCCTAAAAATCTTGGGGCTAACTTTCCCTTAACTCCAAAACGTTTCTCTCCCCTCAAGGGTGATAGTCGCAGATAGGCTCTGTCTCCAATTTCATAGGTTACTTCATTGCGTTTTGAATCTGCATAACTCTTCTGTCTGGACTGAGCAATCTTTAGTCTGTCTCTGATCAGTTTAACCTTCTCCTCTGATTCCTTTATCAAATCTGGTCCAAACAACTGACAGTCTCCTACCTCATCCCACATCAATGGTGTTCTACATCTGCGTCCATACAGAGCTTCAAACAGTGACATCTTCAAACTGGCCTGGTAGCTGTTGTTATATGAGAACTCTGCGTACGGCAAATTGTCATCCCAACTAGATCCATAATCTAGAGCACATGCTCTCAACATGTCTTCCAGAATCTGATTGACTCTCTCGGTCTGTCCATCCGTCTGTGGGTGAAAAGCGGTACTGAACTCCAATCTGGTACCCAAGGTCTGGTGTAGTTGATGCCAAAACTTTGAAGTAAACTGCGTTCCTCTATCGACACGATGCTCCTCGAACTCCATGTAAACATACGATCCTCGACATATATATCTTGGCCAACTTGGCACTTGTATAAGTTGTTTTCACCGGGATGAAGTGAGCTACTTTGGTCAAATGATCCACAACTACCCATATTGAATCATATCCCGCCTTGGTTCGGGTAATCCGTGATAAAATCCATGCCAAGTTTATCCCACTTCCATTCGGTATCGGCATAGGCTGTAACAGTCCCGCTGGCTTCGATGCTCTACCTTTACTCTCGACATACATCACATACAGCTACGTACTCGCAATATCCTTCTTCATACCACCACCGTAAACGCTCCTTCAAATCCAAATACATCTTGGTGTTTCCGGCTGAATCGAGTATGGTGAGTCATGGGCCTCTCAAGTATTAACTTCCGATCTCCAATTGTTGGGCACGTAAATTCGGTCCTCAAACCACAAGGTATCGTGCTCATCCTCGCGAAAACCTTTGGCTTTACCTTCGCCCATCTTATCTCTTATTTCAGCAATTTCTTTGTCCTCCTTCAGCTTCTCGAATCTTGTCCAACAATGTCGATCGAACCTCCGTGGTTGCAATAAAACCTCTTGGAACAATTTCCAACGAAGTTCCATGATCTCCTCAGCTAACTCCTTTGGCAATCCTTTACTTTCAAGGATATTAGCATAACTTTTCTGGCTCAAAGCGTCTGCTACGACGTTGGCCTTTCCTGGATGATAGTGTAGCTTCATGTCATAATCCTTTATAAGCTCCAGCCATCTCCTCTGTCTGAGGTTCAACTCCTTCTGTGTGAAAATGTACTTCAAACTCTTATGATCCGTGTACACATCACAACGGTTTCCAATGAGATAATGTCTCCAGGTCTTTAATGCATGCACTACAACTGCTAACTCCAAATCATGCGTGGCATAGTTCAACTCATGAGGTTTTAGTCGTCGTGAGGCATACGAAATAACTTTTCCGTCCTGCATAAGCACACATCCAAGTCCCAAGCAAGAGGCGTCACAATACACTTGAAACTCCTTATGTATATCTGGCAATGTCAGCACTGGGGCTGTAGTCAACCATTTCTTCAACTCTTGAAAACTGGCCTCACAATCCTTTGTCCATGTGAACTTAGTATCCTTCTTTAGCAATTCAGTCATTGGCTTAGCAATCTTGGAAAAATTCTCAATGAATATCCGATAATATCCTGCCAGTCCAAGGAAACTGTGGATCTCGCCAACTGAAGTGGGTGCCAACCATTCAAAGGATCGATCGAACTTCATCGATCTACCGCTATACCTCTCCGATATAACATGCCCAAGAAATCCAACTTCCTTCAACCAAAACTCGCACTTGCTGAATTTGGCGATAATCGGTGTTACTCGAAGTTTTCGAGAACCAAACGCAGGTGTTCCGCATGCTCCTCTTCGTTCTTCGAGTATACCATAATATCATCAATAAACGCCACAATAAACTTGTCCAAATACTCCATGAACACCTTGTTTATCATACTCATGAAATAGGCAGGGGCGTTAGTCAGTCCAAATGACATGACCGTATACTCATATAATCCATACCGTGTGGTAAACGTTGTCTTGGGTATATCCTTCTCTCGAATCTTCAATTGATGGTATCCTGATCATAGATAGATCTTCAAAAACACCTTAGCTCCTTGCAACTGATCAAACAGATCATTAATCATTGGTAATGGATACTTGTTCTTTATCGTTACTTCATTCAGAGCTCGGTAATCAACAACCATACTCAAGGATTTATCCTTCTTCTCCACCAAAAGTACCGGTGCTCCCCAAGGTGATGAACTCCTTCAAATATAACCTTTCTCCAATAACTCCTTGATCTGCTTTTTAATTTCCTCCAGATCATTTGCGGGCATCCGATAGGGTCTCTTGGATATTGGCCCTGTACCTGGCAATAGTTCTATCAAGAACTCAATGTCTCTATCCGGTGGCATGCCTGGTAACTCTTCTGGGAAAACATCCAGAAAATCTTTCACTACAGGTACTTCCTCCTATACAACTCCCGTGATGGTATTCACTTGGCTCCTCCTAGGCACATGCCTAGATACATACTTAATCCTTTTTCCCTCCGGGGTGATAAGATAAATAGACTTGCTAGCACAGTCAATACTTCCTCCATACTTCGACATCCAGTCCATACCTAATATCACATCCAATCCTTGCGACTCCAAGATAATTAGGTCGACGGAAAACATGTGTGCCAATGATTTGGGGTATCTGGGTGCACCATCCGCTAGCCATATACTCGGCTCCAAAGTAGCTCACTAAAAGAGGGTCCTAAGGGTTTGGGTTGGTAACTTAAACTTATCCACAAATCCCCTTGATATGTATGAATGCGATGCACCAGTATCGAAAAGAACAAGAGCGGTAAATGACTGAACCAAAAACTTACCTATTACCGCGTCCGGCTGCTCTTCAACCTCCTCCACGTTAACGTGGTTCACTTGTCCTTTGTTGAATGGATTGGGCTTCTTCCCAGCGCTCCCATTTCCGTTTCCATTCCTTCCTTCAGGGCAGTCATTGGCATAATGCCCTGTCTTCCCGCACTTAAAGCAAATAACTTGGCTTAAGTCCCTCTTGGCGGGTGTAGATGGGTTAGAGCGATTCTGATTATTGTTGGCTCCATTCCCATCCCATTCTTTGCACCATTTTGATTATGCAATCCACCTCCAGTATGGTTATGACCTCCATGGTTATGAACAAGTCCTCCCGAGTTCGGGGTTAAACGAGGCTTCTGGTGAGCTCCTGAGTTGTACTTCTCTTGTCCATATTTCCTCTTACGGCTCTCAATTTGCTGCTGTTTTCCTTCAATCATTAGAGCCTTATCCACTAACTCCTGGTAATTGTTGAAAGTTGCCACCAACATCTGCATGCTCATCTCATCATTTAGCCCTTCCATAAACTTCTCCTGCTTCGCGGCATCTGTGGCCACATCATCAGGGGCATAGCGCGATAACTTGCTAAACTCATCCACGTACTGGGCCACAGTACGGTTCCCCTGGCGTAAGTTGCGAAACTCACGCTTCTTCATCTGCATGGCTCCAGTTGAGACATGGGCCGTGCGACAAGCTTGTTGGAACTGGTCCCAAGTGACATTGGCTATAGGAAAAGTAGCCGTAATTCTCCCACCATGCGGCTGCTGGTCCATCCAATTGATGTGCGGCAAAGCGCACCTTCTCAAAGATCCGTGCATCCCGCGGTGGTTAACTCCTTCCAATACAGCGAGCCAATCATCAGCAACTATTGGCTCGGTGCTATCGAAAACACCGCGGTTGTAACCTCGAAAACGGGCTAAATTGTCCATTGGCGGCGGTTGTTGTTGTTGTTGTTGTTGTTGTTGGCATTGCCCTGGTTCTCGAACTAGCAATTGCATCAAGGCATTCTCGCCGCTGGATCAACTGGGTGAGCTCCGTGGAAAAACAAAACCGGGTCACGCCTCTGAGGCATCTCGTGGGTTTAGATGGAAGATATTAGAATAGAAAGAGGTCTAGTGAGAAAACACTACCCATATGCACATGAGGCAAACACAAACATTCATTCAATCAATCAAGCAAGGGCATACAGACGGTCTAGGACTATCGCAAAAGTGATCAACTATTACTAGTTACATGGGGGAATACTACTATTATATGGTGGTCATCTAGAAATTTTGATCGGTGGAAGACTCCATGATGTCTGCTCCTACTTCGTCTTCATAGTCATTATCACTTGGTTCGGAATCGGTGTCGTCGATGATGATTGTCCGGACAAGTGGGATCTTCTTCTTCCTCTTCCGGCGCTGATCCTCCCATGAAGACTCCGATCTTCTTGACTAGGTCGTCATTCTTCTCCAGTAGAGTCTTGATTTCCTCCTCATATCCATCATGCGTAAACTTGAGTTCTTCCTCCAGCTCGACGATCCTAGTTTTCTCCTTCTTCAAATCCATCATGTCTGCGCACATCTGGTTCTCTTGACGTCGAATGTGCTTGTTTAGCTCCTGGATGTAAGCTGCAATGGACCTATCCTTCTTGGTGCTGATTACTTCCCATTGCTCGTCTCGGCGCCCACATATTTGGTATATGGTGTCTTTAAGCTCCCTATTGTAGACTTCACCAATGCGTCCCATGGTAATGTGAGCTGCCATACTCTTGCCAAGGCTCCAGGTGGGTGCTTTGAAAGAAAACTCTATGGGCTTAGAGGTTGGCGAGAACGTCCTTCCTGGAACTTGTACTTGAATCATCCAACGCTCTTCTTCAGGTAAAGTGGCGTTGTACGTCCCGGTGAAGCTTGGTATTCCAATGTTCAAGTACCTAGTGACTTCCTTCAAGTGGCGTCCAAAAGGTGTGTCTTCATCCCGTTGTGCAAACTTGTTCTTCATCTCCGTCATCCTAAGGAGTGGAAAAATGGAGAGGAGTCAGAAATGAGTAGAGAGGAGTGACCTATGATTTATCTTAGTGGTTGTGTCCTACACTCAGCATGTGCTCTGATACCATCTTGTAGCGACCTGACCTCAGATGGTCAAGTCTCTGTGTTTCAGTGTCATCCCTGGATCAGTAATGCTGACACACACAGTACTCGAAGGATTTATAACATAGTACACTTATTACATTAAATGTCTCAAAAGAGAACTTATTACAATAATATGGCTTAAGGCCATCTAATATGATAACAGCGGAAGACTTGGAAGATAAAGTGAGTCCATCAACTCCAACGGCATAGCTGAGCTGCACGACAACGACCTATCGAACCTTACTCCTCGTCTGAAAAGTCTGCAACATAATACGATGCAGCCCGAGAACGGGCCAGCACATGGAATATGCTGGCAATGTAACACAATAGAACAATAACAGAATAATGCTACCACTACATGCATATTTGGCTGGTGGAAAGCTCTACGGTTATAGTTTTTGCGAAAAGCCAATTTTTCCCTACAACAAAGGAATCAATTTTAGTTTAACTATCATGGTGGTTGAAACATCATTGAGAAGGTGTAATCCCAACTCAATCCCAATTAAGGTAATTAACATCCCAGCAAAATTAGTTAAGAGTGATGAGATACATGTGAATACTCAAGTACTAGATACTCAGAATTTTCCATAACCGGGGACACGGCTAACCATGATTAGATTGTACACTCTGCAGAGGTTTGTGCACTTTTCCCCACAAGACTCGATCGCCTCCGTTGATTTCTCGCACTACATGGTGTTTGAGAAACGGATGACCGAGACACAGTCTTTCAGAAACATTAACTCTCTACTCCGGGTAGACCATACCAAACCTATAAACCCACTAACTGCTGATCTACCTCTTCAAGAGCTTCACGTAACTTACTCAACTATGCTAGATCCCATAATAGCTTGTGGCTGCACACGGAAGTTTCTAGCCTAAATTAATCTCAGTTCCCTTTGAGCCTGGGTGGCGGTCCATAGGAAGATCACATGGGTACCCCGGGATTTCCAAAAAAAACAGACAACACTGGGTTCCCCAGGTGCATCAATCCACTCAGATATTAATTTAAGTTGCCACCTTAAGTTGAACCAGTAATTAACAATCTCACAACTGTCATGGATTCACTCAAACCCAAACCACGTCTACGAGCATAGCATGGCAAGATAAGCAATACGTGGAAGTAACTCCCAAGGGTTTGAATGTAACGGGGCAATAGGTTCCTACCTCATCAACTACTTCCCAACCCACAAATTAATGACATCCTAAACATGCAATGTTTGAGGGTTGAAGCTAATGCATAAAACTGGGTATGGAAAGAGTATGATCAAAGTGTTACTTGCCTTGCAGACGAGCCGTGAATCCTAGAGACTCGTAGTAACACGCTTCGCACTTCGGGAATTCTATCGCAAGCAAACAATACATACATAAGCAACAAGCAAAGATGCACAAAACGAAGCTTCAACTGAAAGAGGCCGACCAGAAAGTTCAAATTAAGAACTCCGGTTCGCAAAAAGAATCAAACCAAACGGAGCAACGAAACTCGAACGATGAAAGAAATAAGATTCGTTTGCTAATCTAAACTAGGGTCAAATTTTACAGAGACAAAAACTTGTTTGAGTTGACTATTCAGAAAGAGGGTTTCGAGATGAAACTCCAGGCGCTTGAATCGCCTGATTCCGATAAACGAGCGAAAAGTTAAACTAGAACGAAAATCGGATCAGAAATCGCGATCAGGAAAATCGCGGAATAAATCCGATAAAAGAAAAAAAGACGAACGGCTTAACGAACGAACCTTCGTTAGCAGAAACTAAATGATGAACACGTTAGTTAAAACGAACGAACGAGCGAACGCTCGCTAAGTAAATAAACCGGAAAAAAATAAAACTGATCTATAAAAAAACGAACTAGGGTTTTTCTAAAAAACCCGAAGGGGTTTTTCTAAAAAAACGGGCGGCGGGTGGCTACCTCCGGTGAGGTCGTCCGGCGAGGCGGGCGGCTCCGGCCGGGCTCGGCGAGGGGCGGCGGGCTCGGCGGGGCGGGCGGCGGCGGAGTGCGGGCGGCGGCGACTCTGGCGGCGGCGGCTCGGCGGCGGCGGCTCGGGCTCGGGCCGGTGGTGGTGGTGGTGGTTAGAGGGGGGGCAGCGTATATAAGGGGGGGGCGGCGGCTTGGAGGAGGGGGCAAGGCGGTGGGAGGCGGAGTCCCACTCGGACTCCGGTCTGAGTGCGGCGGCGGCGGCACAAGCTGCAGGAGGAGGCGGCGGCGGGCGGCTGGGCCGGCCTGCTTGTCTGGGCCCTAGCCCCAGTCGGGCGCGGTCTCTTTTTTTTTAAACGTTCCGCCGAAACTTAGAAAAATCCTAGAAAAAATAAATAAAAATATAAAAATACCAAAACAAGTTTTCTCCGTCTAAATAAAATATTTAGAACAAGATGAACTTTTCTTGGCTCCTAAAATGCAATTTTTAAAAACATGCAAATTTTTCTAGGGCAAATAAAATTCCAACTAAAATCAAATAAAATCCAAATAATGATTTTAACATTTTTCCTCCGATATTTCATTTATTTTGGAGAAGTCATATTATCTCCTCTCATTTATTATTTCAAAATGAAATATTTTCCGGAGAGAAAATAATTAAAAATCAAAATCCTCGCCTTCATTATTTGATAAAATGCAAATATGAAAAACGGAAAATCCCCAACTCTCTCCGAGGATCCTTGAGTTGCTTAGGATTTCGAGGATTGCAAACAAAAATGCAATAAAATATGATATGCATGGATGACCTATGTATAACATTCCAAATTGAAAATTTGGGATGTTACAACATCTCCCTGGGAAAGTGCATCGACAAGCAGCACACCGGCACCGGCGCCTTGCAGCGAGAAAGCCCCCATCAAAGTACATGATCCAGTCGCGACTTGCTTCCTTACCGGGGAGAGCGGTCTCCTGGATTTCCTCGTCGAGCATTGAGGTCCACTCAGCAATGAATTCCGCCAAGACTCTGCTCTGGATTGTCGAAGTACTTTCAAACTTCAACCCAAAGCTTGACAACTCTAAGGCCCACTCCACAATCCTTCCGGTTGCATCTGGGTTGTGCAAAGATCCGCTGTAACGGAGGCGGTGACGACAGTGATCTCGTGGGCTTGGAAGTAATGACGCAGCTTCCTCGAGGCCATAAGGAGGTTGAATAGCAATTTATGCACACCGGAGTACCTTGACCTAGCCCCCTACAAGAGGGAGCTGACAAAGTAAACCGGGTGCTACATCATATTCTTCTTCCGCACCACTTCA
The DNA here is from genome assembly GCA_021605205.1 of Aegilops longissima. Classification (NCBI taxonomy): domain Eukaryota; kingdom Viridiplantae; phylum Streptophyta; class Magnoliopsida; order Poales; family Poaceae; genus Aegilops; species Aegilops longissima. Next base: position 579,521,242 of record CM038678.1, read on the forward strand.
TTTGGCTGCGTGGACCCTGCTCCGATGGCATCAGACTCTGCTGGGGGCTTTGCCTTGCCGGCACCAGGCCCTACCGGGGGAATTTCCAACGTGCCATCCACCGGTCTTGCCGTTGCCACAGCCTCTTCGTCGACCTCCCTCTGCACCACCAGCGCGGCACTGACCACTTGATTCATCGCCACCAGATATAGCAGCAACGGCTCTTGCGGTTTAGGCGCCACCAGTACTAGTGTAGAAGAGAGGTACTTCTTCAGATCCTGCAGTGCTACTTCGGCCTCCAGGGTCCATTCCATGGGGCAAATCTTGAAAAAGGTAAGGGCGCGCTCGACAGACTTGGAGATGAATCGGCTCATGGCGGCAACGCAGCCAATGAGCCGATGCACATCCTTGATCCGCTTGGGCGCCTCAATCTGCTCGATAGCCTTGATCTTGTCTGGGTTTGCCTTGATCCCGCGCTGCGACACAAAGAACCCGAGAAGTTTGGCGGACGGAACGCTGAAGACACATTTCTCAGGGTTCAGCTTGAGGTTGATCTTGCGCAGGTTGGCAAACGTCTCTTCTAAGTCTTGTACAAGAGTTGCCTTGTCCTTGGTTTTGACCACTATGTCATCCATGAATGCTTACATATTTCTATTTAGCTGGGGTTCAAAACCAATTTGGTCCGCTCTTGCAAACGTTGAGCCAGCACTCTTTAACCCGAAAGGCATCCGTAAAAAGCAATACGTACCACATGGGGTGATGAATGATGTCTTCTGTTCGTCTTCTCTTGTCATGAAGATCAGGTGGTAGCCCGAGTAGGCGTCGAGGAATGATAACAAATCACACCCGGCAGTGGAGTCAACAATCTGGTCAATGCGCGGCAACGGGAAGGGGTCCTTAGGACAAGCCTTATTGATATCTGTGTAGTCAATACACAGCCTCCACTTCACGTTTGCCTTGCGCACTAACACTGGATTGGCTAACCACGTTGGATGGAGCACCCCCCTCACCAAGTCTGATGCTTCCAACTTCCGAATCTCTTCTGTGATAAACTCTTGCCTTTCCAGATCCTGCTTCCTGACCTTCTGCTTGACGGGCCCCGCATGAGTACAGACAGCTAGTGGTGCTCAATCACCTCCCTGGGAACACCGGGGATGTCGGATGCTTTCCATGCAAACACATCGACATTCGCCCGCAAGAAGGTGACGAGCGCGCCTCCCGTGCCGTCCTCCCTAACGGACACCTTCTTGGTCTGTGGTGGCGCAGCTCTGGATTTCTTACTCTTGCCCGTGGAGCTCTCTGGCACGTCCTCGACGGTAGCACAACACTCCGAAGAGGTGCGCTTGCCGGAGTGGGTGCGAGAGGTCTTGTCGGGCTTCTTGTTCCCTCCCGGGGCTTCAGCGGCAGGAGAAAGTGCCTTGGCGGCAGCTGCTGCAACTGCTTCCCGATAGAGTAGGTCTGCGCAGATCAGAGCATCCTTCATGTCGCAGGGGACGGTGATGATGGTCATCGGCTCAGGCATCTTCAGCGTGTTGTAGGCGTAATGCGACGCTGCCATGAACTTGGCTAGTGCCGGACGGCCGAGGATCCCGTTGTAGGGCAAGGGGATCTCGGCTACATCAAAGACAATCCTCTCCGTCCTGTAGTTCAACTCACCTTCGAACGTCACATGCAATGTGATCTTCCCCTTCGGCTGGCTTCTTCCAGGGTTGACCCCTTGAAACGTGCCTGTCTCCTCGAGGTCTCCGTCGGGAATTTGCAGCCTCTTGATCACAACGGGCGAAATTAAGTTCAGACTGGCCCCGCCGTCAACCAGCATCTTGTTCACCTTGAGGTTCCGTATCGTTGGTGAGACCAACAATGGCAAACACCCGACCGAAATGGTGCGATCAGGGTGGTCCTCGGCGTCAATGATGATGGGCGTGCTGGACCACTTCAGCGGCTTCTCAGCGTCGAACGATGGCTCCGCTGCTGTGATCTCACGCACCCACTGCTTGAGCGGGCGGTGAGAAGTATGCATCGACACACCACCATCGAAGCACATGGCCTCCGTAGCCTTCTGAAACTCTTGCTCGCTGGACTCATCGTCCTCGTCATGATCATCGTCTTCTTGCTTCTTGTCATGGCCCCGGGCGGGCCTCTCTTGCTGGTTATCCTTGCCTCGGTGGCCTCCTTGGCCGCCACGCTTCTTGCCGGATCCTTCAGCACCGTCTTGACCCTTCTCCTTGTACCGCCTCTCATACTCGGCCTTTTGCTTTTCGGCTAGCAGCTCGACCTGTCGGCAGTTCTGGAGGTCATGGCCCTTGGTGCGATGGATCTTGCAATACTGCTTGTCGGAGCCCCCCGGCTTGTCGGCAGCCGCCAAGGCCCGGAAAGCGGCGCACCCGCAATTTCCTTGTCGGGGTCGTCTGCCTTAGCCTTCTTGGCGGCGCCGGTGCTGTCGGATCCCTCGACGGCAAGCACGGTCTTGCCCTTGCGTTTCCTGTTGCGATGCCGACCCTTCTTCGTCGGGGCGGCGGTGTCTTCATCAGTAGAGTCGGTTTCCACGCCGGCGTCCTCGCCGGGGTACTTCCTTCTCTCTTCAGCCCGGGCGCACCTATCGGCCAGAACATAAAGTTCGGCCACATCCTTAACCTTGTTCATCGCCAGCTCTTCGTGCATCTTGTGGTTGCACGCGTTTTGATGGAACACGCTAATCAAGGTGGCGGGATGAACATCAGGGATGTTGTACTGCACCCGGCTGAACCTCTGGATGTACTTGCGCAGGGTTTCCCCTTCCTTCTGGGGAATGATATGCAAATCACTGGCCTGGCCATGAGCTTGGTAGCCTCCGGTGAAGGCACCAAGAAACTCATGGGACAGATCCGATCAAGAAGAAATGGAATCCGCCGGTAAGTGCATCAACCAAGACATGACGTTGGGCTTCAGTGCCAACGGGAAGTAATTGGCAAGCACCTTGTGGTCGCGAGCTGCGGCAGCTTGCATCACGATGGTGTAGATGCTGAGGAACTCTGACGGATGGGTCTTGTCGTTGTACTTCTCGCCGACGTCGGGCATGAACGTGCAGTGGGACGGCCAGTGGAACTGCCGCAGCTCACGGGTAAAGGCTGGGCAACCCACCTCGTGAGGTAGGCCGCCGGAGCCCCCCGGTGTTGGGTGGTCCATAGCGGGTCCCGCCCGCTTATCTGACTGGTGGCGTGTATCGCGCCGGCGCTCGATAGTGGTTCGAGCATATTCATGGGCTCGTTCTCGAAGAACTTGGCGCTGGTCGCGGTGGGTCCGTGGGTCGGACGATGCTATGGAAATGTTATCACATGTGTCGTCACGACGGATCGACACCGACGGCAGCTGGCACGGGGGAGGAGAGTGTACTGTGGCTGTAGCTCCCCCGGTCCTCCCACCGCTGACATGTGGTGGCTCGACGGAGCGCCGGCCCGAGGCCCCGCCCCCCGGTCGCGGATCATCTTTATTGGCGACGGCGACAAGGCTCCGGATGGTGGCTCTCCACTCGTCGAGCTTCTGCGCAGCAGGAGGGAAGTCGAGGAGCAGCTGCGCGCGCACCAAAGCTTCTGCTGGCGGGCGTGGTGGCGAAAGCTGCTGGGACCGTGGCGCGCTTCGACTTATAACCACGTTAGAAGGAGCTCTATCACGGCCCAGCGGCTGCGTGCCATTTTCGCCAGCACTTCGGCGGGCATGCTGGACTACTTCGCCCCACGGACGATGCACAGGGCTCTTCCCACGGCGGTGTCTGTGGTCACCGCGCAGGACGCTACTCGTCACAAGACACCATGGGAAGAGCGCGCCAGGGCGCCGGTGGGCGTGTTGGAGGTCGCTGCACCGCCTATAGGGGGCACAGCGACGCCCCTCGAGGGCCCCACGTCGCCTGCGGGGGCCCAGCCCCGACTTTGGATCTGATGGCGTGCGGCTCGTCGTCTGGCGCACGAACGACGCCGCTCGCCAGGCTCTGACTGCCGGGGTGATGGTGGTGCTCGCGGGCCGCGGCTCGGGTTCTGTCAGCGACCGCTCTGCTGCTCGCCCGCACTGCGCGGGCCGCTCGGCCCCCCATGAGCCGATCGCATTGATCGTCTTCTTCTTGGAAGCCATGGCGATGAAGAACTGGTACGCTAACCGCTAGACCAGATTCTCACAATTATGCACCCTACCTGGCACGCCAAAGATGTCGGTGGGAACGACACCTATGGGATCACTGGAATCCCTTCTACGGTCGGCGGACGCAGGGTTGTGAGAAGAGCAGGTCCAGGAGCCAGCAAAAAGATCGTTTACCCAGGTTCGGGCCATGAGGATGCGTAATACCCTAGTCCTGCTTTGGTGGATGTATTCAGTGTCCTTGAGTTTTCGAACTAGCTACGGTGGTTGCGTAGTTCCAAAGAGCCGAATCCTTCTCCAGTATGCCTCGGTCCTCCTTTTATAGTCGAAAAGGGGTTTCCACAGTGGCACACAGTAGGTGGAAAGGCGTACAGTGCGCGAGCTTATCGCCCATCATTACGGGACAAAGCGCATTAAATGTGCTACTTAGGTCTCCATTAGCTTTATCGGGGACGGGAACGAGGCCCGTCCCGTCCGTCGCTGCTCCATCTCGCTTCGACATGCGCACAGGCCAGCGATGCGTGTGGTGCCAAGTAGGCAGGCAAGCTGCTGAGGTGGCGCGGTGGCAGGATCTTCACGAAGATCTGCATGCCACTACGCAAGTGCTTGCTGAGTCGGTCTGGAAGCCGCGTGTTGCCACGCAAGTGCCTGCCCAGCTGGTTGGGCTGGCAGCTGCATGCGAATGGTCGCGGAGCCTTGGCTGGTGCGGGTCTGGCAGTGGCCCTGCTAGCAAGCTCGGCAAGGGCCTTGCCGGGGGCCCGACAAGGGTCTTGCCGTGGCGTTGCAATTGTCCCCGGCAAGACACTTGCCAGGGGTCTTATGGATCGGCTCGGCTAGGATTCCACCAAGGTTCGCCGTCTTCTGGTCCTCATCTGATCTTGTGTGTTTATGATCTTGACAAAGATCTGCATGCCACCATAGGGGTGCCACCCGAGCCTTTGTTCCAACATAGTCGTTGGCGGCGTTTGGAACTCTTGGGCTCGAGGGTGGCTCGCTCTGCTGGTACTGGGAAAGTTGCCCCGGCAAGGCTCTTGCCGGGGCCGCGGAGGCCGCCCCGTCAAGGGCCTTGCTGGGGGAGTCCACCTCGCCCTCTTGATCTTGGGTGTTTCTGGTCTTGGCGTTGCCTTGACCGTCTTGTGCTCTGGCTTCTCCCTGACCTCCCTCCTCTGACCTGCTAAGTGTGGCCGCGGCGCACGGCTCTGATTGTCCGTGCACAAGTAAAGGGGTACAAAGGAGTGCCCCTACTTTAGTACACCGACAAAGCGCGAAGAAGGACTTTTCTTTTTTGAGGATAACCTCATATTCCTTAACTAGAGAATGTTGTGTCTCCCATGCACGCGCCAGTATCCATCCAAACCAGTTGCGACACATTTTTCTATCCGTTTGCATAGGTCCCACCTGTCAGGAGGGGTGCAGAAATAAAAAGGAATCATAAAATGTCTCGCCACGGTGATTCGAAAGAGTGACCTCAACTAGCCAGTGGCACATGTAGCGCTAGAAGGATGGGCACGTATAGGGACATGCCCCACTCCTCAGTCTACCCACATAGCCTTTTCGTTTAGTCTACCTAGCCGTCTAATCAACTGCCTACAGGCCACTTCTCCCATTTACTTCTCCATCGGGAACCGATTTTCCTCGGCTTCTTCACTACTCCTTCATCTTCATTTGCATCCAAACCACACTGCATTCACATTGTTCTAACCCCTTCACATCTTCCTGGAGTAATTCCGAAGCCCCTTTAAATAATCATCTTCTTCAGTTAGACTAGCCATCTAATCCTAATTCTCCAAACCATAGCCCTCCGGTCCAGCGGTTGCAAATGGCGAAAGAGATCGAGATGCAGGTTTTTAGCGTCCAACATGTCCTCGTCGAAGGCTCATTGAGCATAGTTGCCACAGTCGCCGACCACCCATGGGTTGTTCGGAAGTGGATCAACAATGTATCCAACTCCCTCAAAAAGGTGGAGATGAAGGTCATCAGTCTTGACGCAGAGTACACGGAGCGTGCCACTAGGAAGATCCAACGTGCCGCCATCCTTCAGTTGTGCCTCGAAGATGATGTCTTGGTGTACCACATCAAACACGCGCCCTCCATACTGGGTGAGCTTCATGATTTCTTGTCTCGGGAGGACATGTACTTCTATGGGGCAGCCATCGCAGGGGATAAACAGAACTTGGAGCCGTACAACCTTGATTTGAAAAGCATCACTGATGTACAAACCAAAATAAAAATTCCTGTAGAAGATTGTGATAAACCGACACCATCCCTATGTGACATAGCAAATTTTGTGCTCGGAGCAAATCTTCAGAAGGGTGACGAGATGCTGGCATTGAGGTCGTCTGGATGGGAGAATTATCCCTTGACGTACGAGCGGGTAAAATATGCTGCCCTCGATGCCCATGTGAGTTTCGAGATAGCTACAAGGTCCAGAGAGCTTGTTGTGAAGTCGTCTCCCATAGAAAATGAGAACAACAAGAAGAATAAGAAGAAGAAGAAGAAGAAGAAGAAGAAGAAGAAGAAGATGTTGCACCAGCAGCAGGGCATTATGGATGGATGAACTATTTCCTCTCTTGTAAAAAATATTCCCTCTGTTGTATATTGATATAGATGGCCTATTTCGATGGTGTGCATGTCTTTGGAACAAGTAGTTGCGTGGGTCCACTTGACTATAAGGAACTATTTATCCGCCTAGCTTTCTCAATTACTCCTTCTAGTGATCGGTATGCAATGCATGTGTCCGTAGACATGACAGCTTGTCCATGGAAGTTCAACTACAACGACCATCACGTTTCATCCACTGCCACTCGCGATTCCCACGATGCCTCTCCAACCCACGGCACCACGTCCCCCGACGCGCCTCACCCCTCTTGGCCGCACCGCCCCTCTACCTTTGTGTGCATGACATGTGGGCCAACTGAAATGCGGCGAGCATCAAGTTTCTACCACAGCCACACGTGATTCCCATGACGCCGCTCGAAACCATGACACCACACGTCCCCCGACCTGCCGCTCACCCCTCTTGGCCCCACTGCCTCTCTGCCTTCGGGGGCATTATATGTGGACCAGCCACCTATCGGGTCCACATGTTATTGACTCAAAGGCAGGTGTCGTAATGCGCTGAAGCTCAGACCCGAGGGCCCCGAGAGGTAAATGTAACTCCTGCGCCAGGCCTTGTGGTTCTACCGCTGCACGAACCCGTGGCAAACTTGAGATTTGTTTCTTTACTATACATGCACGCAACGATTTAATGGACATTGTAATCTCAACATGCGATGGGGAGCTCTAAATTTGAATTTGAAACTTATAAAACGAAAAAAAACTGAAAAACTAAACTGGGAGAGAGGGAGTATACCATAGGATGTGTCCCATACTAAACAAGTCCCCTGGTTTGTCACCGTGAAGATACGGTTAGAAAGGACCACAACGTCTTTGTACTTGTACGACAACAAATTGGCCGTAGACAACATCGTCCACCTTTGACTGCCATGTGCAAGGTTCGTGCTATCTTCTTCAATCTCACCGTGGTTCCATCGTACCAATTCAGGCGGTGGCCCGTTGCATGGCTGATCCCAATGTTGGACAAAGGTTGTACAGGAACGGTGTCACCGTTGTAAATGTTGTGCAAATTGATGTTGGTACCCTCCTGCACATATGCAAGCCAATCTCGACTCCACCGAGCCTAACCTGTGAAACAGTGGGCAGGGGGAGAATTAGGAAATGGACATGGAAGTAGTCTTTAGAATGCATTTACTACGTGATCAAACTCATCTTACCTGCTCATCGAACAAAATCCGAGTGCCCCTCAACGTCGGCATCTCAAGGAGTGTCAACTTGCAACTACGGCCAGGCCGCGCTGGAGAGACCCCCAAGGAAACATCCTCGTGCATTGCACGAAACATCAAGATGCATTTGTATGAGTAGTTTATCTTGTGAGAGAAAAGGATGAACGAGTGAAGGACTTATTTGCAAATGTGGAGAGGGGTGTAGGTTTCTTTTTGCAAAATTGCCATAGTTTTCTTCCTATCCATCAGATATAAATCGGACGACCTATATTGCATGGTGGCAGGCACACCATCATCACTAACTCTATTTTTATAAGAGTAGAGACTAGCAGGATGCCTGTGCATTGCACGGAACATCAAGATCTTGTGGGAGAAAAGGATGAATGAGGGAAGGCCTTATCTGCAAATGTGGAGAGGAGTGCGGGTAAATTGTCATAGTTTCCTTCCTATCCGTTAGATATAGATTGGACGGCCTATTTTGCAAGATGGCAGGCACACCATCATCACCAACTCTGCTTTTTATAAGAGCTCTTATAAAAAGCAGAGTTGGTGATGATGGTGTGCCTGCCATCCTGCAATATAGGCCATCTGATTTATATCCAACGTATAGGAAGTAAACTATGGCAATTTTGCAAAAAGATACCCACACCCCTGTCCACATTTGCAAATAAGGCCTATCCCACAAGATAAACTACTCATACAAATGCATCTTCATGTTCCGTGCAACGCACGAGCATCTTGCTAGTATAAGAGGGGTGTGTGTATTTTTTTTGTAAAATTGCCATAGTTTCCTTCCTATCCGTCAGATATAAATCGGACGTCCTATACTGCAGGATGGCAGGCACACCATCATCGACAACTCTATTTTTTTATCTATACCCCTATGTAGTGTGCGGATAATTTTGAAAGATGGTCATTAGATGAAGCCAATCCGACGGTGCAGAGATGGAAAATCCGAGCACTACCGACCGTTGGATATCATCTACATTTAACCAGATTCTGCCACATGTAGAATACTCCATGGTTGAACTAAAGCATAATGCACAAATCGCAAAACACAAGCACTTCTCCTTTGTTCTAGGATCTTCCGTATCATAATTGCCCAATTTTTTTCCTAGATGAATTGCCATTATTTGTTTTTACTTTATGCTTTACAACGCACATTTCCATGACTCTTAAAATAGATTAACTTTTTTTTATAAAAGCTAATTGATTTCGAATGAGATGAACTATAAAAATTAAACGAACATCTACATCATGCATATATGACTCAAAGCTTACATGCTATAGTGTGGTGTTTATTCATAATTTGGTTGCCAAATATCATGCGTGCAATGCATGTGTACCTTACTAGTAAGAGTAGAGTAGAGATAGAGATAGAGACTACTACTACCAATGTGCTGGCCCGTGTGCTGCAATGGATCCAAAGTAGTAGAATAATACTTGTTCACGGGCTTGAAATATAAACACTATAGTTTTGATATACATATATCAGTAAAAGTAAATCGTGCTTCACTCAAAATATATTCCTAGGGCTGTTTTGATGGTTTGAAGATAACAGGTTTAAAACAATGGAGCTGTGTTTTCTTACATTTTGTAGCGTGGCACGACATCCGGTGAAACTAAGCGTCTGAAAAAAATTGAGTTTGGGTCGTTGGCACACCCTGCGGCAAGATGCCCGTGTGGGATTCTTCTGTAACTAGCAAGATGCCCGTGCATTGTAGGGAACATCAAGATGCATCTTTTTTACAAAACACCTGTTGTGATTGACCCTTGGAGGAGTAATCCCATGTGTAAAAACTAATGATATCTCAAGAATTTTATTGGAAAAATGGTATCTTTGGAACAAGTTTTCTCTACTACTACTCCTTGAAGTGAGCAATATGCAATGCATGTGTCAGTAGACATGACAGCTTGTCCATGGAAGTTGAACCACGGAGACCATCACGTTTCTTGTTTCTACCACTGCCACACCCACACGCGATTCCCACGATGCCGCTCCAACCCACGACACGACGTCCCCCAACGTGCGCCTCATCCCTCTCGGCCCACCGCTCCTCTACCTTTATGTGCATGACATGCGGGCCAGTTGAACCGCGGCAACCATCAATTTTCTACCATAGCCACACCCGATTGGACGCGGTTTGCCTGCTCCGCTCCTGTTCTCCGACCCATACTCCCACACCATCGAATTTTCATCCAGCGGCTATGACACATTTCGCCCCGGGCATCAATCCTTAGTTGGAGTACTTATGTACTACAGGTAGTACCTGCCGGTGTGGCCATCTACGCCTCGTAACGCCTCGACCCCCAGCTGTGGCACCCTCACCACGGCCACACCACCACCGGTCGGTTCATCTCGACCGAGTGAGTCGCGAACCACACCACCACCATGAGAATGACATGTGGGCCAGACGCATTTAAGGTCCGCATGTCATTGACTCATAGGGCGGTGCACTAAGCCACTGAAGCCGGTCCCGCGGGCCCCGAGAGGGAAATGTAACTCCTGCGGCAGGCCTTGTGGTCCTCCCGCAGTACGAGCTTGTGCGAAACCCAGATGAGATTTGGTAACCAACTAGTATGGTACACGTGCATTGCACGCATGAGATTTGGTAACCAAATCTCTACTCGCTATATCTGTATATTTGTTAAAATACGGTCAGTGGACTTCATAATACGCTCAGTACAGTCAACATACACATTTTCCAGTGTTTATACGGTCACTAGCACACCCTGGATGAGTATGTGTGTGCATGCACGTGTAGGTTGAGCACTTGAGCGTGACCGTGTGTGTTCTGTCGTGTGCTCGGATATGCATGCATTTGGGTGTCGCGCGCGTTTTTGCGTCCATGTGTATGTGTTGCATGCATGCACGAGGTTGTAGTCCCTCACATTCACATGTTCGTAAGTTAATTCTTTGTCAAAATGTTGCATGCAAGTTTTAATCATTCGCTGTTCATGCATGCATTCCCGATATCAATACATTGGTAAAGACAATTTCTTGAGGAAAATGAGCTCATGAATTGAGTACAAAGGGGACCAATAAGCCAGGACGGAGGGAGTACTAGTAGTGAACCAGAAGGAGAGAGTAGGTACTAGTAGTACGTAACAACGTGCAGTAACAAAATTCCTCTATGTGCATCCTGTCTACGTGTCTCTAGTCTTATGAAAAACAGAGTTGGTGATGATGGTGTGCCTGCCATCCTGCAATATAGGTCGTCCGATTTATATCTGGCGGATAGGAAGGAAACTATGGAGATTTTGCAAAAATATATCCACACCCCTCTCCACATTTGCAAATATAAGGCCTTCTTTTGTTCATGCTTTTCTCCCACAACATAAACTACTCATACCAATGCATCTTGGTTTTCCGTGCAACGCATGGGCATCTTGCTAGTTATGAATAAATAACACTCTATCAACGAGCCCCATTAGACACCTAATTTCTTGGCTTCTGTGCCACAACTAGATATTCCCCTCGTTTCTGTTTTTGAACCAGGCTGCGGGCGGGGTGCTGTTTGCTCAACGACGGTCCCACATGAAAGTGAAAATGCTAGGCAACACACCTTCCCTACCTATGTGGCGTGCCGGACGGGCCGTGGAGTACTCCCGATTCTCGGGCATGTAGGGATGACGCGAACGCGACAGACCTTTTCCTTTTACTGGCAATGTGCCCATGCGTTGTGATGGATCCAAAGTAGTAGAATAGTGGTACTTGTTGACAAACTTGAAAGAAATCACTCTTGTTTTGATATACTCCTAATATATTACTTTTCACTCAAAATATATTTCGTAGGCGTTTTGATGAGGTGAGGGAGGGATGTGGTTGCTTTCAAGATAATAATGGGTTTTCTGCAAATTGGAGCAGAGAAGTGGGCTATTGTTGCAAAAATGCCACAACTTACCTCTCAGTCGTTAGATGGAGATCTAATGGTCAGAAACGACGGATGGCAGACACACCACCATCACCAATTGAGTCTTTTATAGGAGTAGTAGGAATAGAGAAAAATGTATAAATTTTAACATTTGGTTCTGCTCCTTGGCACGATCGATAGATAGAAATAACGATTGGAAATGCTAGGGCGGGGCTATTTTGCCAGATAAGCAGGGTACATAGTAGCTAGGTTGGCGCATCGTCGGTTTGGTCACATGCGGTCCGACATGTTCTAGTGTTTCTAGCAAGATGCCCGTGCGTTGCACGAAGTTGATGGAAAAGGTAAGCAGAACTTATAAATTGACGGATGGAGTACTAGTTACAGTCATGCATATAATTAAGAAAAGGGATCACACATGTCTGTATTGACTGGAACGAGAATGCAATAGCACAATAAGAATTAAGGCCACGATGATGCGATCACAGTGGTGGTTACAGGAGGCAAGAAGAAAGATGCATGCATAAACGTACGACCTCCTCCTCCTCAACTTAGTGCATCGGGCAACAGACCGGTGGCTAAGGAGCGGCGGCTTTTGTGGCGCGGTCAAGGTGCTTCTCAGCAAAGGCATCCAAGGCTTCCAGCCAGTTGAGGAAGGCCAACATCGTAGCGTCCTCAATGCCCTTGTAGATACCTATGTACACGATTTGCTCGTACATGTGGATGTGTAGGTCGACGAATTCTTGCAGGGCGAGGCGCCTGGCGGCGAGCGCGACCTCCAGGTGGACATTCTTCGTGGCGTCGACGGGCAGTCGCGGGACCACCAGTGCTTGAAAGAGGTTCCGACCATGGAGCCCGATTAGGGTGGCAGGCAATGAGGAGCCCCGGCGCGCAGGCTGGAGGAGTATGTCGATGTCGTCCCCGAGCTTCTTGAGGACGGTGAACTTGTTGGTGGTGGCAACAATCATCTGGTCCAACTGAGAGTCGTAGTTGGCGTCGACGGCGGCCATCCACCAGCCGGTTGTGAACACTGTCTGGAGATGATCCTCGGTGCCATGCCGCAGGCCTGTGTCATGGACCATCTGGCACAGCCGGTTGCCGCTCGCGCGCATCGCTACCATGGGTCTGGAGTAAGCACATTTGCGCTTAGTGTAGGTGCTTAGGCAAATGCTTAGGTGCGTACGATGTGGTAGATGCATTCGAATGGAGGGGCGTCTTTATATGAGTGCAAACTACGTTGTATTCACATTGTGCAGCCTCTTCTCCCGGTCCTCCTCCCATTTCCCGCATGCATGCACGATGCTAATTGAAGGAGGATGCATGATTGGCCGTTCAACATTTCGGGAACCGCTACCTCTCCCTCGTCTGCATTAAAGCCGTATCGAGAGCTGCACCACCCACTGTCAAATCGAATAGTACTATGCTGCCCACTGCACGCCCGGCTGAACACGCCTCCTCGCCTCCATCAAACCCCTCCGTTAAACCCGCATGCAAACCGAGAAACCTACTCCGGCCATACGTCCGTTCACGAGCTGGCCAGAATTAAACGCAACATCGGCCGAGCTTCTCCCGCCCGCCCTCAGTTTAAACGAGGCCAGACGCCGGCAGAGCTCCTACCGTCCGCCCTCTATTTAGATGAGGCCAGACAGACAACGGGCAAGAATCGCACCCGTCCGCCGCTCCCCCATCTCCTCCTTCACCATTTTCTCCACTCTTCTGATGGCTTCCGAGGAACTGTTCTCTGACATACTACCCGGCTGGGTGTCCAGCCGAGCCTGCCGGATACGGGCGAGGCCGCTCGGTGCTTCATCAGCCTCGCTTGGCCCAACGGAGCCAGTTGCCGCCCTAATTCGGCATGTTTTTCAGCAACTCGCCGCTCTAGTCCACCTGAATGAGGAGTGGCGAGTTGCTCCATGTCGGCACGGCGGCGAGCACGCCGGTACGGGAGTTGTGGCTGCCGCGTCGTACCGTGCCACTAGTGTCTATGGTGGTCGCGCCTCCCGTGTCTGTGGGCGTGCTTCCCATGCCTGCGGCCGCGCCTCCTGTGCGTGCGGCAACGCCATGCAGGCAGAGACAGAAGCCGGGTGTGTGGAGAGCGACGAGTCGGTGGCCAGCTTCTCCGTGTCTACCGCCATCATCAAGGAGAAGTAGAACACGGGAGGCCGCTGCCACTTGGGTCCCATGAAGGCCACAGCCGAGGCGACAACTATGCATTCAGGTGGTTTCTTTGCTGCTTCGTCTCTTCCGAGGACCTTCGTCGACCCCGCAAGTGTCTACCGGACATGAAGAAGACAAAGGGATCCACGGGCGGCCATTTAGATTAGGTACTCCTGATGGAGTCCTAGACTAAGGGGTCCTGGGGCGTCCAGCCTGTTATCCATGGGCCGGACTGATGGGCTGTGAAGACACGAAGACCGTAGACTATACACGTGTCCGGATTGGACTCTACTTGGTGTGGAAGGCAAGCTATGTGACCCATTATGAAGATTTCCTCCTATGTAACCGACCTCATGTAACCCTAGATCTCTCCGGTGTCTATATAAACCGGAGAGCATAGTCCGGATAGGACAGATTCATTACCATATTCACATAGGCTAGACATCTAGGATTTAGCCATTACGATCTCGTGGTAGATCAACTCCTGTAACACTCATATTCATCAAGATCAATCAAGCAGGAAGTAGGGTATTACCTCCATAGAGAGGGCCCGAACCTGGGTAAACATCGTGTCCCCCGTCTCCTGTTACCATCGAATCTAGACGCATAGTTTGGGACCCCCTACTCGAGATCTGCCAGTTTTGACACCAACATAGGTGCTTTCATTGAGAGTTCCACTGTGCCGTCGACGAAAGGTTTGATGACCCCTTCAATTGTCAATAATGACGCTGTCCAGGGAGGGACCTTCCTCGCCGGACAGGTTTTTGTGTTCGGCGGCTTCGCATTGTGGGCCAACTATCTTGGCCATCTGGAGCAGATCGATAGTTACGTCCCTGGCCACAAGGTCAGGTTCGAAAGCTAGAACTACGTCCCGGATATCCGGGGAGACTTGATCTTTGAGGGATTTGAAACCGCGGTGATCGCTCCCCTTTTCTCCGATGAACATGACTTAAATCCGTCATGGGAGCACATCCAAGAGATGGATCCTGTTGCTACGACGGCCATAGAACCAAAGCAGATCACGCCCTCCGAGGCCATAAAGTCTGCAGCGTTGGAGCCGCACGCGGACTTGACATCCTGCAATGCTTGTGTCAACGGAACCCCGGACTCGTCTCGGCTATACGTTCCGGACCGGATACACCTGGACACCGAGCTGGATCGCTTGTCAATTTTCAAATTCAGCGCCCCAGACATCTTCGAGCATTCGCCTTTGGGTGACGTACTAAATTCTTTGAAGAACTTGACCCTGGAGGAAGACTCACAGCTGAACTATATTCGGTTTGAGCTAGAGGCGGACGATGAGGAATTTTGCTTCCCACCCGCCACCCACTTCATAGCCACCGTCGACGACTTAACCGACATGCTTGACCACGGCTCCGAAGACATCACAGGTATGGACGACGATGCCGACAATGAGCAAGGCCAAGACCCGCCATTCACTAGACATTGGACGGACACCTCTTCGTACGACGTATACATGGTTGATACACCCAAAGGATCTGGCGACGACAAAGAAGAGCCAGATAAGAATAAACCTTCTGAGACGCAGTCCAAGCGCCGGCGCCCCACACGCCTTTCTATGCCTCGCCGCTCAAAAGATAGCAACACTAGTACCGGTGAAAATAGCACTCCGAGCGACGCCGAAAACAATGAAGAACCTATCGGCGCTGCATCCGAACAGGAGGAACATGACGACGGGAAAGGCAACCCTGATGAGCAGGCCATAGAAGATGACTCGAGGGACAATAGTTATCGTCCACCCTCCGAAGAAGAGACAAGCCTCGGCAACAAAGATTTCATCCTGCCTGAGGACCCTCTGGAGCAGGAGCGCTTTAAGCTTCAACTCATAGCCACTGCAAGGAGCCTGAAAAAGAAACAGCAGCAGCTTCGAGCTGAATAAGATCTGCTCGTCGACTGATGGACTGACGTCCTGACAGCGGAAGAATACGGCCTCAAGCGCCCAGCTAAGAGCTACCCGAAACGCAGACTGCTACCTCAATTCGACAAGGAAGCACCAGAGCACACATCTCCCTCGCGTAATGCGGAACGACCTCCTCGCGGTCGAGACAGGGTGGCCGACCGGCCACCCCGCGGTCGGGATAAAGCGGCAACTCACGCCGAACAGCAGCATGCCCCACCACCCCGAAAAAATAAAGACGAAAGAGTTCAGGGTCACACATACGACCTTCGGCAGACCCTGGACAATAAAGCAGGACATACAAGATCGATCTATGGATCGCGCAAACGTGCTTCAAGGCACGACGATGGTGAACTATGCGGACGTGACAAACCTAATCACGCCCGGGCCGAATGCCGCAGACGGACTCCATCAGAGCTACGTTGCGATGCGGCCCGATACAGAGGTGCCGCACACCCTCTCTTCTTCACGAACGAGGTACTGGATCACGAATTCCTGGAGGGATTCAAGCCCGTCAATATCGAATCATATGGCGGCACAACCGATCCCGCAGTATGGGTCGAGGATTTCATTCCCCATATTCATACGGCTCGACGACATGACCTCCACGCCATTAAATACCTCCCACTCAAGCTCACAGGGCCAACTCGGCACTGGCTTAACAGCCTGCCTGAAAATTCTATCGGCAGCTGGGAGAACTTGGAAGAAGCTTTCATAGACAACTTACAAGGAACCTATGTCCGGCCACCAGATGCTGATGACTTAAGCCACATAGTTCAACAACCTAGAGAATCAGCCAGAAAATTCTGGACTAGGTTCCTAACCAAAAAGAACCAGATCGTTGACTATCCAGATGCCGAGGCCTTGGAAGCCTTCAAGCATAGCATCCGGGACGAATGGCTAGCACGCCACCTCGCACTACAAAAAAATGACACATCCGTGACATTTTGGGCCGAACGGATTTTTTTCGGTCATACATATGACACTTCTATGACGATAATTGTGACAAAACCCGGTATCATCATAGATGTGGTGGGCTCCTACTTCTATGACAAAAAATCATGATAGAAAATGGGTTTTTCGTCCTGGGCGGGCCGGACACGCAGCTGCATGACATTCTTTGGGCCGTCCATGACGGAAAAAACCGTGGTAGAAGCGAGGGCGAGGAAAATTTCAGGGAGTTGCCGGTTACGGTGGGATGTCGGGGGCCGAAAGATGCGCGTTTCTCTCGTACACCTATGTGCGTGTGTGCGAGGCGTTGGCTCTAACTGAACCCGAGCGATTGCACTGCAGGCAACGCGTTACTGAACCCGAGCGATCGATCGATGGCTGTTAATCGAACCCGATCGGCGATTCTTCTCTCGCGCTAAGCGAAGTCGATCGATGCTGCCTGCGGGATGAGCGGTGGCGTTGCGGGGGTTGGATGAGCAGTGGCGGTGGCGTTTGCCTCTGGATGAACAGGACCCCATGGTGTGGAGTCTTTGGATGAGCATGAAGCGGTGGAAGGGGTGCCCGTGGAGGGTGGTTGAACAGGACCCGTGGTGTGGAGGGCTGGATGAGCGATGAAGCGGTGGAGGGTGCCACGGAGGGTGGTTGAGCAGAGCCGGTGGAGTAGCGCGGTGGATGATGGATGTCAGGAGCCCGTGGAGGCTGGAGGAGGTCGACGGTGGCCGTGGAGGCTGGAGGAGGTCGGCGGTGGAGATGAACGGTATCTCGTGGAGTCTGTTTTGCGTACGCCACACCCTCCCGATGAACAGGACCCCGTTTCGACCGTGGGAGGTCCGTTTGTCCGTTTTTGCGATCGCCACACCCTCCCGATCAACAGGACCCCGTTTGACCGTAGGAGGTCCGTTTAAATCCGTTTTTGCGATGCGCTACACCCTCCCGATCAACGGGACCCCGTTTTCGACCGTAGGAGGTCCGTTTCTTCGCTTTTTGATGCGCCACACCCTCCCGATCAACAGGACCCCATTCCAAGCGTAGGAGGTTCGTTTTTTCTCCGTTGTCTTGATACGCTTGAGCCTCGTTCCATTGCCTGTTCCGTCCAAGCCCTCCCGATGAACACGACCACGCATTCTGTTCCAACCCAGCCGGTTGGCTCCCCATGAACACGACTGTAACGCCCTCGATGCAGCTATATCTCCCACGTGTCAAGGCACGACTTAGAGGCATAACTGCATTGAAAGCAATGTCGCAAGTGAGGTAATCTTCACACAACCCATGTAATACATAAGGGAAAGAGATACATAGTTGGCTTACAGTCGCCACTTCACACAATACATAAATAAACATCCATCATTGAGTACACTCAAGGTCCGACTACGGAACCAAAATAAAAGAAGATACCCCAAATGCTACACAGATCCCGATCGTCCCAAGCTGAGCTCCACTACGATCATCGAGGAAAAGACACATAGTAACGACCACGTTCCTCGTCGAACTCCCACTTGAGCTCGGTTGCGTCACCTGCACTGGCATCATCGGAACCTGCAACTGTTTTGGTAGAATCTGTGAGTCACGGGGACTCAACAATCTCACACCCGCGAGATCAAGACTATTTAAGCTTATAGGAAGGACAGGGTAGTAAGGTGGAGCTGCAGCAAGCGACTAGCATATATGGTGGCTACATCGCAAAAGAGAGCGAGAAGAGGAGCAAAGCACGGACGTGAAGCTAGTAGCGATCAATAAGTGATCCTGAACTACTTACGTCGGACATAACTCCAACACCGTGTTCACTTCCGGACTCCCGAGAAGAGACCATCACGTTACACACGCCGTTGATGTGTATTTTATTTGAGGTCAACTTGGTTTTCTACAACGGACATTAACAAATTCCCATCTGCCTCATAACATGGGCACGGCTTTGAAAGATAATACCTGCAGGGTGTCCCAACTTAGCCCATTATAAGCTCTCACGGTCAACAAAGGATATTCCTTCTACGGGAAGACCCGATCAATCTCGAATCCGGACTACAAGACATTTCGACGACAATAAAACAAGACCAGCAAAGCCGCCCGAATGTGCCGACAAATCCCGATAGGAGATGCACATATCTCGTTCTCGTGGCACACCGGATTGTCCAAACTTCCGATAGGCCATCTCGAGTTGCCCCGATGGCCACCGGCGGTGGACAGTTTGGACCAGCACTCGAGAGGAGAACTGGCCCGGGGTTAAAATAAAGATGACCCTCGGGCTCACGAAAACCGGGGGAAAAAGGCTTAGGTGGCAAATGGTAAAACCAAAGTTGGGCCTTCTGGACGAGTCTTATTCAAAGCGAACTGTCAAGGGGTCCCATAAATCACCCAACCGTGTAAGGAGCATAAAATCAAGGAACATAACACGGTATGGCGGAAACTAGGGTGGCAAGAGTGGAACAAAACACGGGCATAAGGCCGAGCCTTCCACCCTTTACCAAATATATAGATGTATTAAATATAGCAGATAAATATTGTGATATCCCCAACAAGTAAACATGTTCCAAAAGGAACAACATCTCCATGTTCAACAAGGAACAAACTTCATCTTCACCGCAACTAGCAGCGCTATAAGAGGGCTGAGCAAGCGGTAACATAGCCAATCAACGGTTTGCTAGGAAAAAGGATGGTTAGGGCTGACATGGCAATATGGGTGGCATGATATTGCAAGAGGTAGGCATCGCAGCATAGGCATAGCAAAAGAGCGAGCAACTAGCATAGCAAAGATAGAAGTGATTTCGAGGGTATGGTCATCTTGCGCAATGTTCTCGAGTTGTCGAAAGCTTGATCCTCGTAAGCGTTCTCAACAGGTTCCTCGTTCACGTACTTGTCTCCGGCTCTACCCAAAGCAACAACACAAACAAAGGAACCACAATAAATCACGGTGCAATGCACAAGCAACATGATGCAAAACATGACATGATACGCGAGATGTGATATGCAATGCTTATATGCGCTCCGGAAGGTAAATGATGAACCAGGCATCAACTTGGCAAACCAAGTATGCCACTGGAAAGATGAGATGATTTGGTTGAAATCGATATAAAGATCACGGAATCGGATGCACGGTTTGCAAATGACAAGCAAAACAAGAATGGCACAAATCTGCCATTAACAGCATCATGCCACTTAGCAAGCAACAATAAATTAAGCTACTGCACCCAAACGTACCAACAAAGTATATGGCAGTGATCTACACAAGATGCTTGACAAAAGATGAGCACTGAGCTACGGCTAGTTCACATCATAACAGGTTCAAACAAGCATGGCAAAAGTGCACAAAATATCAGGTGGACATGGCAAAAACAGCATCAGGTAGCAATGTTCAGAGCAACAAAACTACATGCTACAGGAACTTATAATAGCAAAACAAGGCATGGCATGAATCAACTCAAAGCATAGAACAAAAGTCCCTTACTGACCATAAGCCAAAAAGGATCAGAAAATATAGTAACACCCATGTCAATATCGAAAGTTTCGTTAACAGATTCAGCAACATGGCATGTCCAAAACTGATAACAAGTAGGCATGTTTACAAGCTCAATGCACTAACTACAGAGGCTTATATGAAAAACTAAGCATACATACATCAAGAAGACATGGCATAGAAGACATACATGGCAAGAACAATAACATAGAATAAATGGATCAACCACAACAACCTTGGCAAAATTGAATAACATGTATACAATCTGCCAGGAAACATTTGATAGCAAAAGTAGAGCTCGATTGACTCAAGCTATGGATCTCCATAATTGCAAACAAGGGCATGGATGGATATAGCAAGACATATTTAACAAAACATCCTTACTGAAGTATCTCAAAATATGCATAGATCTCTCGGTAGCATCAAGTAAACATGGCATCAAAATCTCAGCTAAACAGGGCTGAAAACAGCAACATCAGGACACCTACTTTGCATGCTTGTGCTAGTCACCACATAGATCACAAAATACATGGCATACACCCCTGGAAAGATGGCATGGCATATTACAAAACACATGTAGGACTCAAATTCATAGGGTGCACACATCAATCATAGCAAAAATAACAAAAGTGCAAGTTACATTAAGAAGCGAAACTAACATCACATAGCCCTCTTCCAACAGCATTTCGGGCATCAAGATGAGCTCAAATGAAAATGATGCAATGAGATGAAATGATCAACTCTTCGAGACGAACATTTTGATATATTATACGCGCAAAATGGATCTACAGATGCAAAGTTACGCTACGTTGAAAATGCCACGAAATATACTCAGAATTAAAAAAACTTAGAGGAAAAATTGGAGGGGAAGAAGAAGTCAACGGGATCGCTGGCTCAGATCCGATCGGGGCCGATCCGCTCGGGGAGCTCCGGCGGGCGGCGGCGCTGGATCCGCTGGGCGGGAGGAGGAGGAGGGGGGCGGGTCCCGCCGAGGAGGTGGCCGTGGCGCAGGAGCCTTGATGTGGTGGCTGTGCCCGGCCGGGCGGAGGTCCGGTGGTGGCCTTGGCCGGAGGTGGCCTTGAGGAGGCGCTTTCGGGCGGCGGGCGGCTTCAGCGCGACGGGCAGGAGGGCCCTTTGAGCGGGCCGGGCGCGGAGGGCGGCGAATCAGGGACCGGGTGGTGACGTGGCACGCCCCGGTTGGCAGGCGGCGGCGGGCGGACGTGTCCGGCCCGAATCGGACACGTCCGGCGGCGTGGAAGGGGGAATTTAGCTAGGTTAGGGGGGAATTGATCTGGGATTTCGGGTAGGGGTGTTTAAATAGGCATAGAGGGAGCTAGGAGAGTCCAAATGAGGTGTAGTTTTCGCCCACACGATCGTGATCGAACGACGGAGAGCATGGAAGTGACTTAGATGGGTTATTGGACCATTTTGGAGGGTGTTGGGCTGCAACTTAAAAGAGGCCTTTCTTGAGAGTGCGGTTAACCGTTGGAGTACCAAACGAGCTCCAAATGACCGAAACTTGACCGGTGGTCTACGGTGGTATACCAAGGCCACTAGACAAACCTCGGTCCATTCGAGAAGGTTTAGTACCCGCACACGGAAAAACGTAAAAGGGGCGCGGGGAGATAGGAGTGCGGATTGCAAAAGCGGACAACGGGAAAAATGCTTAGAATCATGAGGCGAACACGTATGCAAATCGATGCACATGATGACATGATAAAATATGCATGACATGGACAAAATGCAAAAAGGAGAAAAACCCAACCACGGAGGGAATATCATATCACAATGCCGAAAATGGCAAGAGTTGGAGTTACAAAT
The DNA here is from genome assembly GCA_021605205.1 of Aegilops longissima. Lineage (NCBI taxonomy): Eukaryota > Viridiplantae > Streptophyta > Magnoliopsida > Poales > Poaceae > Aegilops > Aegilops longissima. The sequence goes on from CM038678.1 coordinate 579,543,280, forward strand.
ATGGAAAGTTACTTCCGGGGTGTTACAACACTCCACCACTACAAGAGGATCTCGTCCCGAGATCTAGGACTGAAAGAACTCCGGATATTCGGAACGGAGGTGATCCTCGCGCTCCTAGGTGGCTTCTCGGTCGGAATGGTGTGACCACTTCACTTTCAGGAATTTGATTGACTTGTTGCGAGTCTTGCGCTCGGTTTCTTCAAGAATAGCAACGGGGTGCTCATGATATGAGAGATCTTCTTGAAGGTCAATCTCTTGAAGTTGATAGTGCGTTCAGAGTCTTGAAGCACTTGCGAAGCTGTGACACGTGAAACACATCGTGCGTTTGCGAAGTTGGTTGGAAGCTCAAGTTGATAGGCGAGATCGCCTCTTTTGCCAATGATCTTGAAAGGACCCACGTATCTAGGGGCAAGCTTCCCTTTGATACCGAAGCGACGAGTGCCTTTCATTGGAGAGACGCGGAGGTAGACATGGTCTCCGATTTCAAAAGCCACATCATGGTGCTTATCATCATAATAGCTCTTTCGGCGCGATTGCGGCTTTGAGATTCTCACGAATGACTTTGCACATTTCTTACGCTTCTATGATCAAGTCATTGCCAAGAAGTTGGCGTTCACTGTCTCACCAATTGAGAGGAGTACGGCACTTTACGCCATAGAGAATTTCGAATGGGGCCTTGCCGAACTCGCTTGGAAGCTGTTGTTGTAGGAGAACTTCGGCATATGGAAGACAATCTTCCCACTTCATACCGAAGGAAATGACACAAGCCCCGAGCATATCTTCAAGGATTTGATTAACTCGCTCAACTTGGCCACTTGTTTGAGGATGGAAAGCTGTCTGAAGCGAATGTTGGTGCCCATGGCCTTGAAAAGAATCCCAAAACTTGGAGGTAAAGATGCTGCCACGGTCAGAAGAGATCACTTGTGGAATGCCGTGCAAGGAGACAATCACGGAGGTGTATAGCTCGCCAACCGAGCTGCTGTGATCGATTCTTTGATAGGAAGAAAATGAGCCACTTTAGTAAGCTTGTCAATGACAACGAAGATAGCATCATTTCCACGCTTGGACTTAGGAAAACCAGTCACGAAGTCCATTTCAATATGATCAAACTTCCACTCTGGAATAGCAAGAGGTTGGAGGAGACCAGATGGTCTTTGGTGTTACCTTTCACTCTTCTGCGGACATCACACTCATTCACGAATTGAGCAATTTCTCGCTTCATTCGAGTCCACCAATATGATTGCTTGAGGTCATGGTACATCTTCGTACTTCGGGATGAATGGATAGAAGCGAATTGTGAGCCTCGTTCATAATGACTTTTCTCGAGATCACCCTTAGGAACCACAATCCGGTCCTCAAAGAAAAGAGTATCTTTGTCATCAATGTGGAAGCACTTGTACTTGGAAATGCCCTTGTCTATACCACGTTTCACCTTTTTCACCATGGTATCCAGAAGTTGAGCCTCACGAATCTGATCTTCCAAAGTAGGAGAGACTATGAGGTTGGCAAGAAAGCCTTGAGGAACAACTTGAAGATTCAGCTTGCGAAAAGCTTCACAGAGATCCGGCTGAAAGGGCTTGAGGATTAGACTGTTGGAGTAAGCCTTCCTGCTCAAAGCATCTGCAATGACATTGGCCTTGCCCGGAGTATATTCAATACTTGGGTTGTACTCTTATCATTTCGACCCATCGAGTCTGCCTGAGGTTGAGGTTGGGTTGAGTGAAGATATACTTGAGACTCTTGTGATCGGTGAAAATGTCCACTTGCCTTCCCAACAAGAGATGTCTCCATGTTATCAATGCATGGACAAGCGCCGCCAACTCAAGATCGTGAGTGGGGTAGTTCTTCTCGTTGAGCTTCAATGGCGAGAGGTATAAGCCACAACTCTCTTCTCTTGCATTAACACAGCACCAAGACCTTGAAGAGAAGCATCACAGAAAACTTCAAATGGCTTGGATTCATCAGGAGGAGTCAAGACATGAGCTGTAACGAGTTTCTCTTTGAGAGTATTGAACGCAACGTCACACTCAGGAGACCAGACATACTTCACATGCTTACGGAGGAGGTTGGAAAGAGGCTTTGCAATCTTGGAGAAGTTCTCAACGAATCTTGACAAAAGCTTGCAAGACCAAGAAAATCATGGAGCTGCTTGACATTACGAGGAGGTTCCCAATTCACAATTGCGGACACCTTCTGGGATTAACAGCGATACCCTTGGCGGAGATGATATGACCAAGATAAAGCACTTCATCAAGCCAAAATTCACATTTGGAGAACTTAGCATAGAATTGATACTCTCGAGCTTGTCTAGCACCAATCGCAAATGTTTGGCATGATCCTTCTTATTCTTGGAGAAGACCAAAATATCATCAAGATAGACCAAGGCGAATTCATTGGTGTAGGGGTTGAATATGAAGTTCATCATCCGAGAGAAAGTTGGAGGAGCATTGACAAGGCGAAAGACATGACGGTATATTCATAAGAACCAAAACTTGTTCGAATCTGTCTTGGGAATATCTTGTTCACGAATGCGAATCGATGATAACCCATCTGAAGGTCAAGCTTGGAGAACACTTTAGCACCTTTGAGTTGCTCGAAAAGCTCATTGATGTTGGGAAGTGGATACTTGTTCTTGATTGTCTTCTTATTCAATGGGCGGTAATCGGCGCAAAGTCGGTCCGTGCCATCCTTCTTCCGGACAAAAGAACACCACAACCCCAAGGAGATGAACTCGGTGCGATCAAACCAGACGCTCTTGTTCATCAAGCTGCTTCTTCAATTCCTTCAGCTCATCAGGTCCAAGCTTGTATGGGCGCTTGCAAGCGGGTTCGATGCGGGCTCAAGATCGATAACGAACTCAAGCGGCGATGAGGAGGCATACCCGAAGCTCTTACGGAAAGACATCTTGGTACTCACAAGCGATGGAATCGAGAGATAGCATTCAGTTCGCCCTTCTCATTGAGAGAAAACAACCGAATGGTTTCATCACGGCGGCATAGATGATCACATCATTAGAAGAGTGAGTCAATTGAATTTCCTGGCAGCACAATCAAGCTGAGCTTTGTCTGATAAAGCCGATCCATCCCAAGAATAAGATCAATATCCGAGTCACCGAGAACAATTGGTTTAGACAGAAATCTATAATCGCCCATCTTGATAGAAACATCCGGAACCATGTAGCTTGCGTTCATGCATTTACCCGGAGAGACAACTGCCAATGGTCTAGGCAAAACTTGGAAAGACAACTCATGCTTAGATGCAAATGGTTTAGAGATGAAACTAAGCGATGCACCAGTGTCAAAGAGAACTTTTGCAGGAATATCATTAACAAGAAGATTACCCATGATCACATCTGAAGAATCTCTGCGCTGAGCTGCATTCATCATATTCACCTTTGCAAACTTGGGATTATGCTTGACCACTGCATTGCTGGAAGATTTCACAGAGGAGGAGGCGGAAGCCGCCTCTGGTTGAAGCACTTGTTAGCATAGTGACCTTCACGACATTTGTTGCAAGTCACCTCGAGAGAGCGGACGGTGGTAAGGAGCACTTGACCATGGAGCTTGAGAATTAGACTTGTTACGATAGCTTGGGTTGGGTGGGTGGGAAGATCCACGGCCACCTGAGTTCTTCTGCCGATAATTTGTGGAACGGAGGAGGAGGAAGGTAGAACTTCTGCTGCTTAGCTGCCACTTGAGAGGAATAAGAAGACTGAACTGCATCCCTGATTCTCTTCTTAGAAGCCTCACATTTGAGCTGGGCAGCTTCTTGCTTCAGTGCCATGTTGTAGAATTCATCATACTTTTACGGCTCAAAAGCACAAGAGCTAATTGCAGATCTTCTCTGAGGCCACCTCTGAATTGATAGATCATACTCTTTTCATCAGGTACGTCTTTCTTAGCAAAACGAGCGAGCTTCTGGAACTGGATATTGTATTGATAGACAGACATGTTGCCTTGCTTGAGATTGCGGAACTCCTCACGCTTGCTCTCAACAACACTTTTCGAATGTGATGAGCTCACGAAATCTCGGCGGAACTCATCCTGTAATGACACGACCTCCTCTGGAATCTTTGTATTCTTTGGTACCACTCAGCAGCTTGGTCCTTGAGTTGAAGCGATGCAAACTTGACAAAATCCTCAGGTCGACATTGCTACATTCAAAGTGTTTGCAGATGTCCACAAGCCAATCGTCGCGTCTGTGGCCTCGACCACGTAAACCGAAAGACTTCGCTGATTAGCGAGGAACCGATCGAGAGTAGCAAAGTGCGGCTGGTTGTTGCCTTGACCTTGATTTCCTTGATTGCCTTGCCCTGAGTGCGTTCTTGCAAGAGCTGCAAAATCATCGAGCATTGGCATTGGTGGCTGCCATGATAGCTTGCCGGGCCTCCGGAGGCGGAGGTGGAGGTGGAGGTTCGTGATCCCCATCATTGCGATCCAGATTCGACGAGCGTTGGCGGAGCCATCTGAAGAGGGTGACATCCGTTTGTCCTTTGATAGACAAATAGTCAAGTAGAATCAACGGATAGAAATTGCAACATATAGTCTTCACAATAAACATTCGAACAAGAATGAACGAATGAATTCCAAAAGTTAATCATCACACGTCCATTAAGGTGAGAAGCCACTTAGATGAAGGTATGGAAAACACATCTTCCTTAGAAACAACTCGAATATCACAACTGAAAACAAAAGATTGGCTTCTAGAATGAGCCGGAACAAACACATGATAGAGATTTCGCCCAAAGTGTTCGTGGTGGGGCCCACATGGACACGACGTATAGCGGACGTCACGAATGACAAACAAGAAAGTCCCCGAATCAGCATAGCCAAGGATTCTTTAAGACGTCTCGCGACAACTGTAAATCGACCGTGAATGGGCAGACCACTAGAACGTTGAACCCCAATCTCAAATCATACATCTGTCGGAAAGAATATCCTGTAAGCTACTAGAATTCCCACCTATAAACTCCCGAAACTTTCTGGTTATGCAATCTGGTGTTGGGGATACAGGGGACACAAAATATATCACCCAAACTAACTATACCTAGATCCAGCTGTATCTATCCGTCAACACATAACCAACAAATCCTCGGAAATCGTGTACCTCGACCTTCGAAAAACATCCGTTATACAAGTCATGGCAATACTCCGAGCTCGCCCCAGTACTGGGTTATCGGGGTTATCTCACCAACAACTGCACAAAAGAGATTTCGATGTCGGCAAAACTCAGGTATTCCAGAATCGCTGCGATAAAATTGTGATGACAACACCTCGGAGCTCAACTCCCGGGACACCGCCACAACCCCTAAATGTCGAGGCACCAAGAACAATGTTCTCGTCACAAAACCATCGAACGATTCCAAGATACCCACGTGATCCTAAATTTTTTTAGTGAAATTTGAGGAGAGGAGAGTCAAAACTACGACAGGATACCTCACCAGAGCGGCGAAGGGACTGGGAGTAAAAGAATCCTACTCTCCGATATATATAATCCTAAGACTCAAAACATTTTCCATTCTAGACTCAACAACGCCATGACAAACAATCAAGTAGGGGGCTCCTAAGTCGGGAAGGCTCGATTACCAACTTGTATCGCCTCGATGCGGCTATATCTCCCACGTGTCGAGGCATGACTTAGAGGCATAACCGCATTGAAAGCAATGTCGCAAGTGAGGTAATCTTCACACAACCCATCTAATACATAAGGGAAAGAGATACATAGTTGGCTTACAGTCGCCACTTCACACAATACATAAATAAACATCCATCATTGAGTACACTCAAGGTCCGACTACGGAACCAAAATAAAAGAAGATACCCCAAATGCTACACAGATCCCGATCGTCCCAACTGGCTCCACTATCGATCATCGGGAAAAGACACATAGTAACGACCACGTTCCTCGTCGAACTCCCACTTGAGCTCGGTTGCGTCACCTGCACTGGCATCATCGGAACCTGCAACTGTTTTGGTAGAATCTGTGAGTCACGGGGACTCAGCAATCTCACACCCGCGATATCAAGACTATTTAAGCTTATAGGAAGGACAGGGTAGTAAGGTGGAGCTGCAGCAAGCGACTAGCATATATGGTGGCTACATCGCAAAAGAGGGCGAGAAGAGGAGCAAAGCACGGACGTGAAGCTAGTAGCGATCAAGAAGTGATCCTAAACTACTTACGTCAGACATAACTCCAACACCGTGTTCACTTCCGGACTCCGCCGAGAAGAGACCATCACGGTTACACACCTTGTTGATGTGTATTTTATTTGAGGTCAACTTGAGTTTTCTACAACGGACATTAACAAATTCCCATCTGCCTCATAAACGCGGGCACGGCTTTGAAAGATAATACCTGCGGGGTGTCCCAACAGCCCATTATAAGCTCTCACGGTCAACAAAGGATATTCCTTCTACTGGGAAGACCCGATCAATCTCGGAATCCCGGACTACAAGACATTTCGACAGCAATAAAACAAGACTAGCAAAGCCGCCCGAATGTGCCGACAAATCCCGATAGGAGCTACACATATCTCGTTCTCGGGGCACCGGATTGTCCAAACTTCGATAGGCCATCTCGAGTTTCCCGATGGCCCCGGCGGTCGACATGTTTGGACCAGCACTCGAGAGGAGAACTGGCCCGGGGTTAAAATAAAGATGACCCTCGGGCTCGCGAAAACCCGGGGAAAAGGCTTAGGTGGCAAATGGTAAAACCAAAGTTGGGCCTTCTTTGGACGAGTCTTATTCAAAGCGAACTGTCAAGGGGTCCCATAAATCACCCAACGTGTAAGGAACGCAAAATCAAGGAACATAATACCGGTATGACGGAAACTAGGGTGGCAAGAGTGGAACAAAACACCAGGCATAAGGCCGAGCCTTCCACCCTTTACCAAATATATAGATGTATTAAATATAGCAGATAAATATTATGATATCCCCAACAAGTAAACATGTTCCAAAAAGGAACAACATCTCCATGTTCCAACAAGGAACAAACTTCATCTTCACCTGCAACTAGCAACGCTATAAGAGGGGCTGAGCAAAGCGGTAACATAGCCAATCAACGGTTTGCTAGGAAAAAAGGATGGTTAGGGGCTGACATGGCAATATGGGTGGCATGATATTGCAAGAGGTAGGCATCGCAGCATAGGCATAGCAAAAGAGCGAGCAACTAGCATAGCAAAGATAGAAGTGATTTCGAGGGTATGGTCATCTTGCACGCAATGTTCTCAGAGTTGTCGAAAGCTTGATCCTCGTAAGCGTTCTCAACAGGTTCCTCGTTCACGTACTCGTCTCCCGGCTCTACCCAAAGCAACAACACAAACAAAGGAACCACAATAAATCACGGTGCAATGCACAAGCAACATGATGCAAAACATGACATGATACGCGAGATGTGATATGCAATGCTTATGTGCGCTCCGGAAGGGAAATAATGAACCAGGCATCAACTTGGCAAACCAAGTACGCCACTAGAAAGATGAGATGATTTCGGTTCAAATCGATATAAAGATCACCGGAATCGGATGCACGGTTTGCAAATGACAAGCAAAACAAGAATGGCACAAATCTGCCATTAACAGCATGATGCCACTTAGCAAGCAACAATAAATTAAGCTACTGCACCCAAATGTACCAACAAAGTATATGGCAGTGATCTACACAAGATTCTTGACAAAAGATGATCACTGAGCTACGGCTAGTTCACATCATAACAGGTTCAAACAAGCATGGCAAAAGTGCACAAAATATCAGGCTGGACATGGCAAAAACAGCATCAGGTAGCAATGTTCAGAGCAACAAAACTACATGCTACAGGAACTTATAATAGCAAAACAAGGCATGGCATGAATCAACTCAAAGCATAGAACAAAAGTCCCTTACTGACCATAAGCCAAAAAGGATCAGAAAATATAGTAACACCCATGTCAATATCGAAAGTTTCGTTAACAGATTCAGCGACATGGCATGTCCAAAACTGATAACAAGTAGGCATGTTTACAAGCTCAATGCACTCACTACAGAGCCTTATATGAAAAACTAAGCATACATACGTCAAGAAGACATGGCATAGAAGACATACATGGCAAGAACAATAACATAGCATAAATGGATCAACCACAACAACCTTGGCAAAATTGAATAACATGTATACAATCTGCCAGGAAACATTTGATAGCAAAAGTAGAGCTCGATTGACTCAAGCTATGGCTCTCCATAATTGCAAACAAGGGCATGTATGGATAGAGCAAGACATGTTTAACAAAACATCCTTACTGAAGTATCTCAAAATATGCATAGATCTCTCGGTAGCATCAAGTAAACATGGCATCAAAATCTCAGCTAAACAGGGCTGAAAACAGCAACATCAGGACACCTACTTTGCATGCTTGTGCTAGTCACCACATAGATCAAAAAAATACATGGCATACACCCCTGGAAAGATGGAATGGCATATTACAAAACACATGTAGGACTCAAATTCATAGGGTGCACACATCATTCATAGCAAAAATAACAAAAGTGCAAGTTCTGTTAAGAAACAGAAACTAACATCACATAGCCCTCTTCCAACAGCATTTCAGGCATCAAGATGAGCTCAAATGAAAAAGATGCAATGAGATGAAATGATCTACTCTTCGAGGCGAACATTTTGATATATTACACGCGCAAAATGGATCTACAGATGCAAAGTGACGCTACGTTGAAAATGCCACGAAATATACTTAGAATTAAAAAAACTTGGAGGAAAAATTGGAGGGGAAGAAGTCAACGGGATCGCTGGCTCAGATCCGATCGGGGCCGATCCGCTCGGGAGCTCGCGGGCGGCGGCGCCGGATCATGGGCGGGAGGAGGAGGCGGGCCGGGTCCCGCCGGAGGAAAAGGTGGCCGGGCGGGCAGAGGAGGGTGGTGGTGGCGCGCGGGTGTGTGTGAGGTCCGGTGGTGGCCGTGGTGGAGGCTGGCGCTGCTGGGCTCAAGGCTGTGGTGGCCTTGGCGCTGGCCGAGGCCGGGAGGGCCCTTTGGAGCCAGCCAGCCAGGCGAGGGCGGCGAATCGGGACCGGGTGGTGGCGTGGCACGCCCAGTTAGCCGGGCGGCGGCGGGCGGACGTGTCCGGCCCGAATCGGACACGTCCGGCGGCGCGGAAGGGGAATTTAGCTAGGTTAGGGGGGAATTGATCCGGGATTTCGGGTAGGGGTGTTTAAATAGGCATAGAGGGAGCTAGGAGAGTCCAAATGAGGTGTAGTTTTACCACACGATCGTGATCGAGCAGACGGAGAGCATGGAAGTGACTTAGATGGGTTATTGGACCATTTTGGAGGGTGTTGGGCTGCAACTTAAAAGAGGCCTTCTTGAGAGTGCGGTTAACCGTTGGAGTACCAAGCGAGCTCCAAATGACGAAACTTGACCGGTGGTCTATGGGTGGTATACCAAGGCCACTAGACAAACCTCGGTCCATTCGAGAAGGTTTAGTACCCGCACACGGAAAAAGCGTAAAAGGGCGCCGGGGAGATAGGAGTGCGGATTGCAAAAGCGGACAACGGGAAAAATGCTCGGAATCATGAGGCGAACACGTATGCAAATGCGATGCACATGATGGCATGATAAAATATGCATGACATGGACAAAATGCAAAAAGGAGAAAACCCAACCACGGAGGGAATATCATATCACAATGCCGAAAATGGCAAGAGTTGGAGTTACAAATATGGAAAGTTACTTCCGGGGTGTTACAACGACGACGATGTTGTTTCTCCGTTCCGACCCAGCCATGTACGTATGCGCGAGTAGGCATTCGAGACCCCGCCCGTATGTACACATTCATGGCCGTATTTTCTTTCTTGCACCCTGGCCGCTGCACGTACGTGTACATGCTACGTGCGCGCCTCTACTACGACACGTGCGCGCCTCTACTACGACACGTTCGCGCCTCTACATCGACCAGTATGTATGTACACATTCGCGACCAGGATGACAATGCTATGTACGCTTCGACCAGGTGGGTCCCGACTCTCAGGCACTTCCTTGCATGTGAAGATGTAGCTGGTGGGTCCCAGCAGTCAGGGGGCGAATCGTTTTGTTTTTTTTTCCGGACGCACTTCCTTGCGTGCGAAGGTGTAGCTGGTGAATCCCAACAGTCAGGCGGGCGAATCGGTTTTTTTGCCTGGACGCACTTCCTTGGGTGCGAAGATGAAGCTGGTGGGTCCCAGCAGTCAGGGGGAAACGTTTTTTCCGTGAAATACAGTGGCCCGTCCGGTGGGTCCCAGCTGTCAGGTGGAGGAATCATTATTTTCTTCGTAATAAGGAGGCACTTCCTTGCTGTGGCCGTGGACCCAGCTGTCAGCCTCTCCACGTACAGTCCACGTCCGATGGAAGTCGTTCCTTGACCACGTTGACCAGGCCGCGCCGAGAGCACCACGGCGGTGGACAGCGGTGAGGCCTAGGAAGGGGACGACGCGGAGCCGGGAAAGACACGGCAGTGGAAGCCCGCGCGGAGAGGAGTACGAGGGTTCACTGGTTCGGCTGCGGTGTGGGGCTGCCGTCGACGCAAAGCCTTGCCAGCGGTGGGAATAGTAGGGGGCAGTGAGGCCTCCGCGGCAGTACAACCGGCCACGGGAGGCAGGAGCATGCGGCACGACCGGCGCTGCTTTGGTAATTTGGAGCAAGAAGACCAGAGGTTGAAGAATCACTCTGCCGTTGGATGGACATCGTATGGTCCTTTGGAGCTAGAATCGTTCATATTGACTAAGTTGACAAAGCCCTCCGTCCCGTCAACTTAGTTGGCCACAAATCATCCTGCCACTATGGTGGGTCCCATCTAGCAGCGTGGGTATTCATTTTTTTGTGCGTAATAAGGAGGCACTTCCTTGCGTGCGAAGATATAGCTGGTGGGTCCGACATGTCGCCGGGGAACATTTTTCACGAAATCTGAGGCCCTTCGGTGGGTCCCAGCTGTCGGTGGAGGAATCATTATTTTGCGCAGACAGTCCACGGCCGATGGATGTCGTTCGTTGACCACGTTGACCAGGCCGCGCTGAGAGCACCATGGTGGTGGGACGGGCGAGGCCTAGGAAGGAACGACACGGAGCCGGGAAGACTCGGCAATGGTTGCCACGCGGTGGGGAGTACGAGGTTTCTTGGTCCGCTGCCGTCACCGGAAAATAATAGGAGGTGTGGGTGAGTAGAGGAATGGCCTTGCCCGACAATGAAGTAGGGTGGCGTGGTGCGGCTCATGCGGCAGACTGGCCGCCACGGAGGCGAGAGTAAGCAGTCCAGCAGGAGCTGGTTTGGTAATTTGGAGCAAGAAGATCATATATTGAAGAAGCGACACGGCAGTTGGATTAACATCCAACGGTAACTGCTGCTAGAATCGTTTGTGGACTAAGTTGACAAAGCCAAAGTACACGTCAACCTAGTAGACCCACAAGTCAGCCTCCAAATCTGTCCCAAACAGCATACAGCCCGAAATTTCTAGCCAGATTCAAATTAATTTTAAATATAAATATACCTTAATTTAAATTCAATGAAATTTTACCAGCACAAAAACAATGAAATTTAAAATATCAAAATACGAAAGAAAACAATATTTTGGAACTAATTGCCTGTTTGCTGTATTTTTTTCATTTTGCAGCCCATTTATTATTACTTATAGCCCATTTCTTGTTACTTATAGCCCATTTCTTATTACTTATAGCCCATTTTCTGGGCAAAATGCATCCCTCCTCGTCTTGAAAGATTTCGGCCGGTGAGGCGAGAAAAGCAAGTAGGCCTATGTTGGTTATTCTGCAAAAAAGAAAATAGCCAGCTAGCCATTTTTCAGAAAGGAAAAAAACAAATTGGGCTGGTCATGTGTTAAACATAAGAAATAAAAGCCTGGGCTAGATGGGCCACGGGTCCGGCACAACTCAGTTGATCCCCTTCTCCGTACCGAAAAAACAAAATTACTGAGCGCGCTGTTGGGTCCCTACTGTCATCCTCACCATGTACAGTCATCTCCTTATTCCTCTCGGTTGTTGACCATGTTGACAACACCGGAGGGTGGAGCCGCATCGAGCGAACCAAGGCGGAGGATGATGGTGAGGCCTCGGACGGGAATGAACAGGAGACGGTGAAGATCACAACCAGCTATGGGAGGCGGGAGCAGGCGGTCCCGCCGGCGCTGGTTTGGCTTTGGCGGCTCGAGGAAGAAGAGACCGAAGAAACGCAACAGACGTTTAATGTCAATCCAATGGTCAATGTTGGCACAATCGTTTTTTGACTAAGCGGACACCAAGTAGCATACTTTTTTATATATAGGAAGAAAACTGCGAGGAAAATGCGTTCGTCTGTCGTCCTCCTCACAGGGAACGTTTCCCACATAAGTGACTAGCACCCTTGGTTTTCGACCGAGAGGTCTTGGGTTCGAGTCCGAGGAACTCTCAATTTTGTCCTCCTTCCTTCCTCGCAAAAAAAGGGAAAGAAAATCAAAGACTTGGGAAGGCGTACAGAACAAGCTAGTGTACCGGTAAAGAAACGTTGCCGAGTTTTAGAAAAAAGAAAGACGTGATCCTGTTGCTGGTTCGAATCCAAACCTATACTATGACTATATATGGTGCTATGCTACTCTGCAAGTAATGAAACTGACATATCCAACGTTTGCTTCTCCTCTTCTCTACTTACTCGCCTAGCATCGAAGCTCGGCGCAGCAACCATGCCCGCTGGCTGCTCGTCCACCGCTCTTGAGCGGTAACAACCAGATATGCGCCAAGTCGCCACCCGTACCATCGCCTGTGGGTCTCATCACACCCCCGCCGGCACGCGCACCGCAGCCGATTGCACATCGCAACCCGCTGCCGTTGGTGTGGTGCCACTGCTGCAAATCACGTAGAGTCATCCGTCGCGTCTCAACCACAATCTGCAACCCTGGCCGAGTCTTCTACAAATGCCCGAATCATGGGGTAATAATATGTTTAAGTGTTGTTCTGCTGCTTTCAGTTGTTGATTTTTTTAATAGTTTGGTTGATGATCTTCCAATTTGATTCGTGCAGAAAAGGAAAGATTCGTGTTGGGGGCCTTCTGGGAAGTTGCTGATGTGGGGGAATGCAACTACGCTGATTATTTGGTTAGCCGAGGAATCCCAATACCAACAGGTTGGGGTGTTGGACAAATGGCGAAGGAACGGCAGAAGAGGAAGATCTGAGAGCGAAGGTTAAAGATGCAGTTCCTCTGATCATGGCCAAGCAACAGCTGTTGAACGGCCTTGACAACAATGAGGAGATGAAAGAGTTTGTGAAGATAATGGGCGGAATCGATGTGCTATGTAGGATGATTGTCTCTTTATTTGCAGTGTATGTAGCACTCGTGATGTATTCGATTAGCTACGACATGAGCACTTTCTGAAACTAGTAATGAATGAAACACATGTAGCAGGTTGGGCGTAGTGTGGTGAACATCTAATGATTTCTATTAACGGAAATCAGAGGGTATCCCCTTTTGCTCATATAAATAAATAAATAGCAGAGGCCCTGTCGGGTCAGCTTTGTTCTCATTCGAAGACGTCGAGCAAATTGCAGTCCAACAGCAAACTATGTCATCAAATTCAAGTTTCACAGCCAAATATGAGTACAAGTAAACAACAATGTCATCATGTTTTAGTTGTCATACAATCACCAAACACAAATCAGCATACATAACAAGTGATATTCTCACAGCAAAATACTAAACAACATGTTCATCAGGTTTCAGTTGTCATAGCAAACATAATTTCACATAGTAGATAAAAAAACGTCTTCTGACAGGCAAATACTACAAAAGCAATGTAATCATCATCCGTAGCAGCAGCGTCAACATCTTCGCCATGTGTATCAGTCTGAATCGTAATTCCCCACGGTGTCATCTTCTTCTTCGTCCTCAACGTCCTCAAACGTTGGCTTCTTCTTGATCAACTCTTGTATGTCCACAGCATTACAAGCAATCTTTTCGCCTGCGTCATTGACGTGATGGTTCTCAAAGATATTAGGAACATCTGTGTTATCTTGTACATCAGGAGCAGTGTAAGCATCATCTTGTTGCGCAACTCATTAAACGAATTCCTCTGCTCAAACCTTTGCAATACTCTCCAGTCATCGCTACGTGCAAATGTTTCTTCCAAGAAAAATATATGTGTTGCTTGATTTGCCAAAATAAAAGGCTCATTGGTCTGGTACGCCGCCTTGACATTGATGGATTTGAAATAATCATCAGCTCTGTGTTCTGCGATCCTGGAAAACAAGTTATACCAACGACATCTGTGAGAACCACACCGATGATCCTCAAAACTGGAGATATCTGCCAAGCTGAGCGATGTACGTTATGTTAGCATACATTTCAGTTGTCTCTTTGTCATATGTATCCGTGCTCATGATGGCACTGTTTTGTGTCTTCCTGCCTTCGTCTCGTGCAAGGGTGTTGTAGCGCACATCTCCAACAACGCAAGATTCATAATGTCTTACCCGAGTATCAGGACCCATTGCTAGTGAGTAATGGGCATCATCAACTGCCTGCCCATCCTCCCGCATCTTCTTAACCTATGGTTAGAAAATAGACAAGCTGATCATCTTATGTACTCAATATATTAAAAAAACTGAGTGCACTTCAAAAGCTTACATGGTTCTTGAACCATTTCGCAAATCCTGCCATAACCAGTTTGTCAATGTTTCTTGGATTTTGTGGCAGTAACTCCTCTTTGTAGATGCTGCACCACATTGTGATCGCGTCAAACATCCAAATATATAAGAATGTGCTGCAAGTTAAGTAGATTAAGATGTATAAGCTGCAGTACTGCACTTACTTGATATAAGGTAGTACCTCAGGACAGTTATTCAACACATACCAAACCATTTTGTCGAAATCTTTAGGTTTGTCCTCTTGTCGACTCTTCCCTGTAACTCGAACAGAATATCGAAAACTTTGAGCCCGGGATTGTCTTCACTGTCACGCCCAAGATGCGACCCTATCCTAAAGGAACTCGAAGGTCCCACCAAGGATAGAAGCGCATCTTGAAGATGCTTTTGCAAGGTGGATATCATTACATCAACATTACATAATAGATGGGGATACATCCAAGACATATAATGTCAGATGAATACAACAATACATCATATACAAGACCAACATCCGGCTACGGATGAAACATAAACAGAAACTCAAACGACATCCATCCTGCTAGCCCAGGCTGCCGACCTGGAACCTATCCCCTGATCGAGGAAGAAGCAGAAGGAGAACTCCAAACAAGCAAACATCACTCTCGCGTCAAGATCATCGCATGAACCTGTACCTGCAACTGTTGTTGTAGTAATCTGTGAGCCACGAGGACTCAGCAATCCCATTACCATGGGTATCAAGGCTAGCAAAGCTAAATGGGAAAGGAAGGGGTAAAGTGGTGAGGTTGTAGCAGAGACTAAGCATATATGGTGGCTAACATACGCAAATGAGAGCGAGAAGAGAAACAAAGGAACGGTCGTCAACTAGTAATGATCAAGAAGTGATCCTGAACTCCTACTTACGTCAAACATAACCCAGAAACCGTGTTCTCCTCTTGATCAGCCCCGAAAAGAGACACTCACGGTTACGCACACGGTTGGTGTATTTTAGAAGAGTTTACTTCAAGTTTACTACAACCGGATATTAACAAATTCCCATCTGCCACATAACCGCGGGCACGGCTTTCGAAAGTTCAAACCCTGCAGGGCTGTCCCAACTTAGCCCATGATAAGCTCTCGTGATCAACGAAGGATATTCCTTCTCCCCGGGAAGACCCGATCAGTCTCGGAATCCCGGCTACAAAACATTTCGACAGTAATAAAACAAGACCAGCAAAGCCACCCGGATGTGCCGACAAATCCCGATAGGAGTCGCGACGTACCTCGTTCTCGGCACACCGGATAAGTCAAGCTACGAGTAAAACCAAGCCTCGAGTTTCCCGTGGTGGCCCCAAGTCTGCTCGGTTCGGACCAACACTCGAAGGAGCACTGCCCGAGGGGGCTAAATAAAGATGACCCTCGGGCTCCTAAACCCAAGGGAAATAAAAGGGCATAGGTGAGGCAAATGGTAAAACCAATGTTGGGCCTTCTTTGGAGGAGTCTTATTCAAAGCGAACTGTCAAGGGGTCCCATAAATCACCCAACCGCGTTAGGGATGCAAAATCTGGGAACATAATACCGATATGACGGAAACTAGGGCGGCAAGAGTGGAACAAAACACCAGGCATAAGGCCGAGCCTTCCACCCTTTACCAAGTATATAGATGCATTAATAATATAAGAGATATTGAGATATCCCAACATAATCCTGTTCACCATGGAGCAATCTTCAACTTCACCTGCAACTAGCAACGCTATAAGAGGGCTGAGGAAAGCGGTAACATAGCCAAACAATGGTTTTCTAGGAAGGGTGACAAAGGTTAGGGGTTCATGGCAATTGGGGAGGCCTGAAGAGCAAAAGATAGGTAGCGAAGCAAAGCGAAAGAACGAAGCAACTAGCAAAGCAATGATAGTAGTGAGATCCAGGGTAGCGGTCATCTTGCCTGAAATCCCGCAAGGAAGAAGAACGAGTCCATGAAGAAGATGAAGCCACGAAGGCAGAACCAAGCGTGAGCGAGCGAATCCTCACGATCGCAACGAAATGGGAACTATCGAGAAGAAGCACACAACAAGGTAAACACACCACACATGAACAAGACATGATGCTCAACCAAGTATGATGCATGACAAGGCTACATGAAGTTACTCATGGCAAAATATGATGCATACAAGACCAACACATCAAAGCAAGTTTAAATGAGGCCGGAAACAACATAGAACAACTCCGGTAAGTCCTCATATGCAAATTTTGTAATTGGTCCAGATCTGAATAACTTTATGTTCAAGTTGTTAAACAGCAATTTAAAATGCACCAAGATGATCTACATGAAATTCTAGTCAAGTTACATATAAAGTTCATTAGATTCGTAGCTACGGCCTAAAAGATATGAGCAAAACAAGTTAAACATGGCATTGATGCAAAATGCATACAAACATCAAGCAAACACCTCAAAACAAGGATGCAACATGATAATATGAAACTACATGCAAAATCAAGCAAGTTTCATATAGAGCATGCTCAAAACGGAGCAACGGTTCAACACATACACCCTATACAAGTCATAGCAACAATCTATCCAAAACAGCAACTAGGCATATTGCAAGCACCAAAACAACATGCTACAGTACCACAATATGAAAAAAAAGGCATGGACATGATTTACAAGTAAAGCATGACAAAACATGAACACTGAGATATCTCCAGAAATCACTAGAACATGCTCAAACACACATGGCAAGATTGCAAATAATAACAGTTTCAGGCTTAGCAGAAATAACATCAGGTTGCAATGTTTAGAGCTATCCAACAACATGTTACAGGAAATTAACATGGTAAACAAAGGCATGGAATGATACTACTAAATGCATAGAACAAAAGTCATTTACTGACCATAAGCCAAAAAGGTTCAGAAAATATGATGGCACCCATGTAAACATAGCAAGTTATATGACAGATTCATACATGGCAGGAACAACAATAAGTAGACATGTTGGTGAGCTTGAACCACTCACCACAGAGCAATACATGGCATGGCAAGGCAACCAACAGCAAGAAGACATGATTATGAAGCTAAGAATGGCAAGAGCAAGTTCATAGAGTGCATGGATCACTAAAAACAAACATGGCAACATTGAACTTAATGTTAACAGGTTGACAGCAACATTATTTAGCAACTTTGGAGCAAGATAACAACAAGTTACAGTAGGCTATAAATGCAACCATGGGCATGGATGAATAGAGCATGACATGTATAACAAAACATCCTTAGTGAACATCTCCAGATTATGCATAGAATGACTTGTAGAATCAGGTTAACATAGCATCATAATATAACAGAATCAGCCTAGCAAAACAGCAAAAGCAAGTACCGTACTTCACGAGCTCGATGCACTCAGTACAAGACTCACAAAAATACATGGATTGCACCACTGTGAAGATGGCATGACATAGCACAAAACACATGTAGAGCTCATGCTCATAAGATGCACACATCAAATGCAACAAAAATGACAAATGTCCAAATCCTGATAAGAATCTGAAACTAACATTACATAGCACTCTTGCAACGATGATTCAGGCATCAAGATGAGCTCAAATGAATATGATGCAATGGAATGAAATGAAGTACTCGTCGATATGAACAATTTGACATATTACACGCACGAAACGGAGCAGTATGCATGGAGTTATGATGCGATGAACATGACATGATAATATGCAGATCTGGGGGCTTAGTGAAATCTCGGGGTCAACCTTGTCTTCCAGATCTGGATCGGGATCGTGGCACGCAGCTCGAGGCAGGGCCGGAGACGAGGCCGGCGGCCGGGGATGGGGCGGCACCGGCTAGGGAGAGGCGCGGGGCGACCGGGCGGCGGAGGCAGCCCGGTCATGTGGCGCCCGTCGAGGGGCGGCGTCGGGGAGACAGCGCCGGCGGCGGGGAACGGCGGGCAAGCGCGCATCCGCCGGGGCGGCGAGTTAGTCTGTGGCGGCGGAGGCGACGAGGCGGCGGCGGTGACTTGACGGCGGCGAAGGCGGACGGGCGGCGGGCACGTGGTGGCGCTTCGCGCTGGCGCCACGAAGCGGCGGCGTCGAGACGGCAGCATGAGGGCCAGCCTCGGGCCGGGCGGGCGGGCGCGGGAGGCGGCGGCGCCCACGTGGTAGCCTCCGGTTCGCTGAGGGCGGCGGCGCGGACGGGCGGACATGTTCGGGCGGCGGGTGGACGTGTCCGTCGGCGGGAGGAGGAAGAAGCTAGGGTTCGGTCTGCGCGAAAATCCCGGGGGTGCACATATTTATAGGAAGAGGGAACTAGGAGAGTCCAAATGAGGAGCGGTTTTTTGCCCACACGATCGTGATCGAACGACCGAGAGCATGGAGGGGGTTAGGATGGGTTTTGGGCCACTTTGGAGGGGGTGTTGGGCTGCAACAAAAGATGCTTTACGGTTACCCGGTTAACCGTTGGAGTACCAAACGACCTCCAAATGGCACGAAACTTGACAGGCGGTCTACCAGTGCTATACCAAGGCCGCTTGGCAAACCTCGGCCAATTCCAAGAATGTTTAACACCCGCTCACAACGAGAGACAAAAGGGGGACGCCGGAGGACATAGGAGTGCCGGATTGCAAAACGGACAACGGGGAAAATGCTCGGATGCATGAGACAAACATGTATGCAAAATGCGATGCACATGACGACATGATATGAAATGCATATGATGACATGGCAAAGTGCAACACGCAAGCACATGACAAGGAAACTACGGCGAATAACTGGGGGACACCTGGCGCATCGAATCCGGGGCGTTACATTCACCCACCTCTTTCCTAAGCTGATAAGCTGTTTCAATGTATTTTGAGCAGAATGTCAACGCTTCTGTAGCAATGTAGGCCTCTGCAATGGAACCCTCGGGTCTATCTCTATTCCTAACATAGCCCTTGAAAGTGCCTAGCCGCCTTTCAATAGGGTACATCCAGCCATACTGTACTGGACCTCTAAGTAGTGCCTCATAAGGTAGATGAACAGCCAAATGCACCATCACATCAAAGAAGGCTGGAGGATATATCTTCTCAAGGTCGCATATGATAGTTGGTATCTTGCCTCTAAGACGCTCCAAAGCATCTATCCTGATATTTCTACTGCAGAATTCCTTGAAGAATTGTCCCAACTCTGCAACTGCTCTGTATAAGTCAGGGTGGCCCAATTCTCTAAGGATTACATGTAAAACCCTTTGAAGTAGGACGTGGCAGTCATGAGTTTTCAACCCTTGTACCTTGTTTCCACCTGCACTGACTCTCCTTTCAGGGTTGGAAGCAAATCCATGTGGGAATCTCACACGTGATAGGACCTCGGAGAATTCTTTTCTTTTTACCTTATCCAAGACGTACACAGCTGGTGCCATATCCCGTGGTTTACCTTCATCTTGCACCTGCAAATCCTTTCTGATACCTAGGTGTGTCAAATCAATCATAGATTTTAAGGTATCTTTCGTCTTGCCTTCAATGTTAAGAAGTGTGCCGATAATGCTGTCACATATATTTTTCTCGATGTGCATCACAACAAGATTATGCCGCAAATCCAAATCTTTCCAATACTCCAAGTCCCACAAAGTGGACCTGCGGGTAAACAATAATCTCTATTCTACCGTGCCACGCTTCCTTTTCCCGCTACCATTACGGGATGGTTTCACGGTGTAATATGCTTGACCTTCTCTAATTCCACTTGCAACTCATCGGCGGTGAGCCTCTTTGGCGCATCACGGTTTTCATGCTTTGCATTGAACACATGTCTTCAGTATTTTCTAGGATGCGGCTTGTCCTTGGGAAGGAAATGGCGGTGTCCAATTAACAGATCTTGCTAAGTATTGCGTATGACAGCGGATTCCGGTCACAGCGAACACATGCATTGTAACCATGTGTCGTTCGCCGTGACATAGTGCCCAAAGCCGGATAATCATGGATGCACCAAATTACAACAACACGCAGAAAGAAATCAGCTGGTGGGCTGCTATATAGGTCTCGAGTGAGAACACCCTTCCATAGCTGTTGAAGTTCCTCCACAAGAGGCTCCATGAACAAATCAAAATCCTTTCCAGGACTTTTTGGACCTGGGATGAGCAAGGCCATCATGTAGTTTGATTCTTTGGTGCAGACATTTGGAGGCATGTTGTAAGGCATAACAAGCATTGGCCACATGCTATATGTGGTGCTCTGGTGCCCAAATGGGTTAAATCCATCGAAGCTAAGCCAAGTCTAATATTTCTCGGGTTGACAAACTCTTTGTGTTTATCATTGAAGATTTTCCACTCACTACCATTAGATGGATGGCTCATTACATTCTGATCTCTGTACTCCTGGTTCCTAGAATTCCACAGTACATCCTCTCTTGTTTCAGCATCATGAAACAACCTCTGCAACCTTGGTGTAATTGGAAAATGTCTCAGAACATTATGAGGAATCCTCTTCACAGCATCACCATCTTTCCATCTTGATGATTTGCATTTCGGGCATTCACTTAAGTTGGCATAATCCATCCGGAACAGAACACAATTATTCTTACAAACATGGATCATATCATATCCAATTCCAAATGCACGAAGGAAATTCTTCATTTTACTGTAGGTGTGTGGCAGCTCAGACGCATCTGGGAAAGATTTGCGGAAATCAGCCAACATCGCATCGAATGATTTGTTAGTCATCCGCTCAGATGTCTTCACCCGAAGAAAGGTGACCATAGCTGAGAATACTGACAGCTTATTTCCTGGGGTGACAGCAATGTTGCATTGTTCCAACATGCGGGCCCACCATTTTTCTTCTGCATGTGAAAGTTCACGGAATGCACGAGCATTTCGTAGCATTGTTTCAATGTTGGTCAAACTCACTGGCTCCGCCACCACCACCTCCTCCTCCTCTTCCACCTGAGCACCAGGCAGATCAAGATGGTGATCTGTTGCTCCCACGTAGTCAATAACATTGACGTTCACATTTCACCATGATGAACCCACCTAGTATAAGTGACCGACATCCCATACAAGTGTAGATGATTTTGCATAGTTGACTTGGGTCTTGTAACTGAATTCATACAACTGCTACACGGGCAGAGCACATCTGATTTCGGACCACCGTACTCAGCTCTGATAAAGTTCATGAAGTTTTCAACCCCCTCGACATATGCAGCGGAGAATCTTGAGCGAAGTTATCAAGTCATGTCCATCATTAGACATACAAATTAGTTCTTCTACTAGATATTACAGGAAAAACATATATGCTTTTTATGAAGTCCAGAAAAAAATACCTAGGTCGATGTCTAAAGCTATGGCAAGATATTTGGACGAGCAGATCTAAGTAACAAAATATATGTAGAGCTAATTCAGCAAACAGATTTGAGTGCTAAATTATGGCAGGCTGTTTCAGCAGTCAAATGAGGCCGAGCACACAACCATCGAACTATCGAAGGCCATCGCAGCAACAAAGATCGAGTATAAAATGGTGTAGAGCTATTTCACCTATTATATTGGCTACTAGACCATGGCAATCTACGTCACAATAAATATATGGCAAGATATTTTAGCAACTAATCTTCCTTGGCATGCCATCTCAGCTAAGCAGATTGAGTGCAGAACAGGGCAAGGAAGCTTCTTAAGCAGAGCATATTGACAGTAAACTACTTCGGCAAACTGTGAGATTAACAGCGTCTATCAGCTAACATTCAGCGCTACACCGACATGAACGGGGCCTCAGTCTAGAATGCGCGTACCGTGGGAGAAGCTAACCGCCATGCGTCTCCACACGAACGTCGCCAGCGGTGGCGGCGCTGACCGCCATGCGCCTCCACAAGAACGTAGCCAGAGGTGGCGGCGCGGCTAGAAGACGGCATTCTATGAGAGCGTACTGTGGGAGCGAGAGGATCGCCGTGCGTCCCCTCGACGAACCGCGGCGCCGACGTATCGGCGCGGCGGGGAGGGCAGCTTTGGCGGAGCGAATCGAGTTGAGGGGGACGGGGGGAGGGGGTTTTGGGGAATATTTCGCCGAAGTGCGGTTGAATCGGATTTGGGGGAATTTTTGTGTGTGTGGGGGAGGATTTTCATACGGTGGCGGGGAGTTTGGTGCATGGTCGGTTTCTCCAAGTGCAGTCCCACGTGTCAGTGAAGAGGCAAGCCGAAGCGCGTTCCGTTTGCGTGAGCCGTGTGCAGGACCGAATGTGTGTGGGGTGCAATGCGACCGCGACAGGAGTGTTGTGAGTGTACCGCCTTTTTTCCTTTTAAACTAGTAGGTGCTTCGCCCCCTAAAAAATGTTGCTTCGCGCGATCCATCGATACTACTACTAGTAATCTGGTAATCCCGACTAAAACGGCGCGGCCGGGTATTTTCCATACGATATCTTTGGGAGGTTGGCTTAGTTGGGTTTTTTAGATTTGTCTCGGTTCAATAAAAAGCAGTGTTGGTGATGATGGTGTGCGTGTCATCCTGCAATATAGGCCGTCCGATCTATATCTAACGGCTAGGAAGGAAACTATGTCAATTTACCCGCACTCCTCTCCACATTTGCAGATAAGGCTTTCCCTCGTTCATCCTTTTCCCCAACAAGATCTTGATCTTCCGTGCAATGCACGGGCATCTTTTTAGTACTCCCATAATATGTATATTATTGTGCAATTTCATATACACCGGCCGAGATTAATGCAAACACGGCAGATTTTCATTACATTTCAAACTTTTATAGGACAGAAGAATAAAAGAAACCCGACCCTAAACCTATTCTATGGCGGCGACCAACGTCCTCCATCTGCGATCTCTATGTACGGGGGCAGGGTTCAAGACCCGTGAAGTGAAGGTGCGGTTTCCGGCGAGGAAGAGTAGAACACGGGATACGGACCGGCTAGTTGGCACACCATGCCCTGCCGCCTCCCATTCCCTACTCATCCTCGGAGGAGCCCCCGACCTCGGCGGTGCCGGACGTCGGACGGCGGCAAGTAGGACACGTGGCTCACGGTGCTCCCGTCGTCGGCCGCCAGTGTGGCCACCGCTTGTGCGGTCGCGTCCACGTCCGGCTACGCCTCTATTGCGTCGTGAGAGGCGACTTGAGCGAGGGCGGCGACCTCGAGCTTCATCCCCAAAGACAAGCTCTCCCGCAGTGCGTTCGCACTTGCGGTCATGGCGGATGTGGTGCCAGCTAGGAGGACGATGCGCTATGGTGTGGAGGTTAGCTGGGCGTTGCCGCTTTAAGTAGCGCATTCCGGTGAGGCCAAGCGTCCGGGTGCATCATTAAGTCGCCGGAGTTGGTTCCTCGGGCACCGAGCCTCTTAACAACGACATACGAACGGATGGCATGAATGCGGGGAGCTGGCGCCGGCTGGGAACACACCGCGCGACGGCGCGAGGGACGAGGGCTTTGGTGTGCCAGGGTAGTCAGCCGTGGTTGTGGCAACGTTGGAGGTGCCCTTTGCTCAAATGTGATCCCCGCATGTCATTGAAAAAGCAAAACGACTCGGCATTGTCTCAGGTCCAGAGGATGCAGTTGGCCGCGCTACACCACTCCGCGGGCGCGTCGCGGCCCCCCGTGCATCCTCGACGAGCCCGGTGTTGGTGTGTGTTTGGATTGTGGCCAAAGTCCACCTTACCAAAATTTTGGTCATACCCAAAGATTGGTCTTTGTTTGGATGGTTGCCATTTTTTTGGCATGCCAATGAACTCTAACCACCTCTAGTTCATTTTTCTTGCCAATGTTGGCCAAATCATTGGCAACCAATACCTCAACCAAAATTTTGGTCATGACCCAAAGATTGGTCTTTGTTTGGATGGTTGCCATTTCTTTGGCATGCCAATGAACTCTAGCCAACTCTAGTTCATTTTTCTTGCCAATGTCTACCAAATCATGGGCAACCAATACCTCAACCAAAATTTTGGTCATGACCCAAAGATTGGTCTTTGTTTGGATGGTGGCCATTTCTTTGGCATGCCAATGAACTCTAGCCAACTCTAGAGCCAATGTCGGCCAAATCATGGGCAACCAAAACCTCAACCAAAATTTTGGCTACCCAATGCTTTTATGGGGCAACTTGGGCACAAACCAAACATACCATTGGTCCTGCCACAGCACTAACGCCACCCTCGGCACTCGGAAACCGACCGTGTCTAGCGACGATATGAGTGTGTCGCTCGCCGCGGTCGCCATGTCCAGAGGCGGTGCTGGAGCTGCGCCCCGTTGTTGGCCCCAACGACCCACATGAACGGTTGTCGGTGGCAAGGAGGTCATGGGCCAGCCCCTCCATTGGACTAGTCTGCGCTACGTCATCCCGACGGGTGTGCCCCACATGTCGGTTTCCCTGTTTTCCCAGCCATAATCGAGAGTCAGTGCTCCGCGTTGCGCATTAGGCTTTTCACTATGTAGGCCAAGCGAGACAACTTATTGTTTATTTTAGCCGTTCATGTGTAATCATGTGGCGTTTGCTTATTTCTCATTCCTCTCCAACCCTCTTCTCCATCGATCATGTCACCCTCCAGTCGAGTCCATCCTCCCGCATGCTTCATTTGAACATTCCGCCGAGTATCATTCGCATGTACCCACCCTAGTCCTCTTTCAATAGATCTCCGGACCCCGAGATGAAATCGAGAGGGAACGAGTGGGGGCACGTGATACCTAAGGCGGATTCAAAATTTTGAACTGGTGATCATAGCATCCGCAAATCATATATAAAGGGTATTCAATGTTCGTTTCGTTTTTGAACGTACAATATACGCCCTCCTATCCTTTCTACTTTACATATAAGTTTTATGTGTAGTCAAAGTATCTCTACTATGATCAAAAAGGTATGAACATTCAACAACGACCAATCAATATTATTAGATTCGTACGTACTCCTAGATTTGTACTCGAGATGGTTTCCAATTTCACTATTGACAAGATTAATAGTACATGAGATGTATAATGTGAAAATTACATCATTGGAAACTCCTTTCACATACAAAATTGACAGTATGCTTTGTGTAATTTGCATGTCATATATTATTACTCTAACATTTGGTCAAAGTTAGTGTCGAAAAACGCATTAGACCCTGTATGCGTTGTGTAAGTTGCATGTCATATATAATTACTCTAACATTTGTGTAAGTAGCATGTCATATATTATTACTCTAACATTTGGTCAAAGTAGTATAGTGGAAGTGGATCCTCTGATGTAGGTATCCCTGCCTTACCCTCCCTTTCGGTCACTTACTGGTGGACCCCATGCTTGCTAGGCCACGTATGTCAGTTACTCAATGGGTTCGGCCACGTCAGGGGATCCTCATCCGTAGTATATTCCCTCTGTTTTTATTTACTCCGCATAAAAGCGGAGGAGTGGTGGTATAATAAATGGAGGCGGGGGAGGGAGGGGCGTCGGTTTGCTCTCAACTACGGTCCCTGGCGAGCTTAAAACGCAAGGAAGCGCGTTCCATTCGGTGGCGTGGAGGTCCAGCGTGTTGGGCTGCAACGCTAACGCGACAAGAGTGATGTACAATCAAAACCGATTGACGGTCGTCACGGAACCACTATTCACACGGAACCTTCGCTGCTCGGCCTCGACAGCCACTGCCCTAAAACCACACCAAATCTCCAGCCCATTCCCCCACCTTTCGATCCCCTAGCCCGCATCAAGCGTCCCCTAGTTCGCTGGAAAGACATGGTGCGCCGCTAGATCACTTACTACAAGATGCCGACGCCGGAGCGCCGCGCAGAAATCGCGGCGGCGGTCGGCGCCACAGACCTCCGTTCCCAAGCTTGCTTTGCAGCGGGTGAGGGAGTCCTGGATTAGGGGGTATCCGGACAGCCGGACTGTGTACAACGTCCAGGATTGAAGCGTGAAGATACAAGACTCAAGACTTCGGCCCGTGTCCGGATGGGACTTTCCTTGGAGTGGAAGGCAAGCTTGGCGATCCGGATATTATATTTCCTTCCTTGTAACCGACTCCATGTAAACCCTAGTCCTCTCCGGTGCCTATATAAACCGGAGAGGTTGGTCCTTAGAAGGCCGATCACAATTACATTCATACCATCATAGGCTAGCTCTTAGGGTTTAGCCTCTACGATCTCGTGGTAGATCTACTCTTGTACTACCCATATCATCAATATTAATCAAGCAGGAAGTAGGGTTTTACCTCCATCAAGAGGGCCCGAACCTGGGTAAACACCTGTGTCCCTTACTTCTTGCTACGATCAGCCTTGACGCACAGATCGGGACCCCCTACCCGAGATCCGCCGGTTTTGACACCAACATTGGTGCTTTCATTGAGAGTTCCTCTGTGTCGTCGCCGTCAGGCTGGATGGATTCTCCAATCAGCTTCAACGACGCTGTCCAAGGTGAGACTTTCCTCCCCGGACAGATCTTCGTGTTGGGCGGCTTCGCACTGCGGGCCAACTCGCTTGGCCATCTGGAGCAGATCGGCAGCTCGGCCAGCCACGTGTCAGGTTCGGAAACCTGAACTACACGGCGGACTTCCGTGGAGATTTGATCTTCGACGGATTTGGGCCTATGCCAGGAGCACCGGACAATCTCGACGAGCATGGCTTAGACCTGCCATCGGACGAAGCTCGGAGTATCGCCCCCGTAGTATCTCCGGACCTAGATCCAGAGCAGGCTGCGCTGCCTAGGGACGGAGGGATGGACCCCACCCCCCAGGTCGCGCCCTCATCGGCGGTGGAGCCGAACACGGGTCTTAACTCTGCGGTGGCCCGCGACTCTGAACCCTTGGATTCGTATCCGGACGTCGGTCCCAGTACATACACTCCCGAGCCCGTCGGGCCAGGATGGGCTCCGGTAATGGAGTTCACCGCTGCAGATATCTTCCAGCACTCGCCCTTTGGCGACATGCTGGACTCATTAAAGTCTCTCTCTTTGTCAGGAGGCTCTTCGTTGAACTATGTCCGGCTCGAGTGGGAGGCAGACGACGAAGGAATTCGTTGCCCACCCACCACCCACTTCATTGCCATGGTCGATGACTTAACCGAGGTACTGAACTATGACTCCGAAGACTTCGACGGCATGGACGACAATGCAGGAGAAGAACATGAACCACTGCACACTGGGCGGTGGACAGCCACCTCTTCTTATGATATATATGGTGGACACTGCAAAGGAAACAAATGGCGATGAGGCATCGGAGGATAAAACCTCGGGGAAAAAGCAAAGAATGGACGCCGTCGGCGCCACTCCAAGCCCCGCCACACCAATACCGGCCCAGGAGACGAAAACAATCCGAATGGTGCCGAAGAAGAATACAACCCTGATCACCCCGCCTTGAGCAGGCGAGCAGGGAGGATGAGCAGGTCAGCCTGTAAGAACAAAGCGACGGACGAATACCCGGAGGAGGACATCTACATGCCCCCCTCTGAAGACGAGATTAGCCTCGGCGACGACGAGTTCGGCGTGCCTGAGGATTCCGTAGAGCAGGAGCACTTCAAGCGTCGGCTTATAGCCACTGCAAGGAGCTTGAAAAAGAAACAACAATAACTCCAAGCTGATCAAGATCTGCTCACAGATAGATGGACGGAAGTCCTGGCAGCCGAGGAATACAGACTCGAGCACCATACGACTGACCAGCCACCTCATGGCCGGGATAAAATGGCATACCAGTCCGCATACCAGCCAACACCCCCACGCCAACATACTACGACCCGGGGCAACAAAGCGGGACAGCCAAGATCGATCTACGGATCGCGGGGGCGCGCCTCGGTACGAGACGAGGACCGTCACGCCGGACACACCTTCAACAAGTCCGGCCGGGCCGAATATAGCCATCCAGAGCAATTCGACCTGCGTAGCCACATAGCCCGGCACAGAGGCGCCGTGCACCCCCTCTGCTTCACTGATGAAGTAATGGATCATGAATTCCCGGAAGGGTTTAAACCCATAAACATCGAATCATACGATGGCACAACAGACCCCGCAGTATGGATCGAAGATTTCCTTATCCACATTCACATGGCCCGCGGAGACGATCTACACGCCATCAAGTATCTTCCACTTAAGCTCAAAGGACCAGCCCGGCACTGGCTAAACAGCCTGCCAGCAAATTCCATTGGCAGTTGGGAAAACCTGGAGGACGCATTCCTCGACAACTTCCAGGGCACATATGTGCGACCACCTGACGCCGATGACTTGAGCCACATCACTCAACAGCCCGGAGAGTCAGACAGGAAATTTTGGACTCGGTTCCTAACCAAAAAGAACCAAATAGTGGACTGTCCGGACGCCGAAGCCCTAGCGGCTTTCAAGCATAATATCCGTGACGAGTGGCTCCTCGACACCTCGGCCAGGAAAAACCCAAGTCCATGGCAGCTCTCACAACATTAATGACCCACTTTTGCACGGGCGAGGACAGTTGCTTGGCTCGCAGCAGCACTACGCCACAGTCTGGCAACTCGGATGGCCGCGACAATAACGGCAAGCCCTGGCGTAATGAGACATAAGCGGCGAAACAACGGCGGCAAAGATCAAGACACGACAGTCAACACGGATTCAGTGGCTCCAAGCCCGGTCAGCGGAAGAAGCCGTTCAAAAGAAATAATCAGGGACCGTCCAGTCTGGACCGCATACTGGAGAGCTCGTGCCAAATGCATGGCACCCCGGACAAGCCAGCCAACCACACCAATAGAGATTGCTGGGTATTCAAACAGGCCGGCAAGATAAACACCGAAGACAAGGACAAGGGGCTGCACAGCGACGACGTTGAGGAGCCCCGACGTCCGAACACGGGGGGACAGAAGAAATTTCCCCCCGAGGTGAAAACGGTTAACATGATCTACGCTACGCACATCCCCAAGCGGGAAATAAAGCGGGCACTAAGGGACCTCTATGCGATGGAGCCAGTCGCCCCCAAATTCAACCCCTGGTCAGCTTGTCCGATCACTTTTGATCGTAGGGATCACCCTACTAGCATCCGTCACGGTGGCTCAGCCGCATTGGTCCTAGACCCAATCATTGACGGATTCCACCTCACACGCATCCTCATGGACGGCGGCAGCAGCCTGAACCTGCTTTACCAGGACACAGTGCGCAAAATGGGCATTGACCCTTCAAGGATCAAGCCCACTAAAACCACATCTAAAGGTGTAATTCCTGGAGTAGAGGCCCGCTGTATGGGCTCTATAACATTGGAAGTGGTCTCCGGATCTCTGGATAACTTCCGAAGCGAAGAGTTAATCTTCGATATCGTCCCCTTCCGCAGTGGTTACCATGCACTGCTTGGACGAACCGCATTCGCCAGATTCAATGCGGTACCACACTACGCATATCTCAAGCTCAAGATGCCAGGACCGCGCGGGGTCATAACGGTGAACGGAAATATGGACCGCTCCCTACAAATAGAAGAACATAATGCAGCCCTTGCGGCGGAAGTACAATGCGGCCTTCTCCAACAAACCAATCCGACGACAACAACTTCGAGCACAATCAAGCGAGTCCGGAGCACCCTGCAACAGGATCGTCAGGCACGCCAAGAGCGCGACTAGCAGTCCGGCCTCCGCTTAAGCTCCATCAGAGCAGCATTCGTGCCACGTGCACACAATTACGCACTTAAAATACCATGGGCATAGCCGGAGGCGCATCAATGACTCGGTCAATAGTGCGGGTAACATAAATACTTTCATACTCTTTCCCTCTTACCTTTCAGGACAGCGCGTTGGCGCAACATCCTCAAAAGAGCCGAATTGCCGGACTTATAGGGAAGAGGCATCCAGGGAGGCAATAGACGTTGTGCACAGAAGAAAATACCCAGGTGGAATCTATTTATGATCGTTATACCTGCTTTATCTACCTGCACACAGCCTGCCCCTGGATAGGACATGTCAAATAGTCCTATTTTATATTTGCTTAACGCATCCATTGTAAATGTACGCTTAAACGTATTTTTTGTCAATGAGAGATTATATATAGCGTCAGCTTATTATTCTCATTGAGCATTTTCTCTTATAAATGTTTATTTGATATTGCATCCATTACACCTTGGTGCGGCGGTTTGCTGGGGCTTCTTATGGCGCCCGCTATATGGCAACTAAAGTCCGAACACTTTCAACAGTGCGGCACTCCGAACTTATAGCACTATATGCATCAGCTCCAAATCATGTCTTGGGTCTATAGTTGGGATAGCCCGGCTCCCTTGTTTTGGTGCCTTACGTTCCGTTATATCGTCTAAGGTAGCGCAGGGAGAACTCTGCGATTGTGTCCCGTTCATCCGGACGAGCACCTCGATGAAAGCGAAACCGACCGGCATGATGTGGCGAGAGCTGGTCGCTGTTCGAGAGGTTTTAAAATCCTTAAAGATTTTCCGCTTTAGGAGATAAATCGGCCCGTCCGATCTAGGCGTGTATAAGCGCCCCAATTCGGCCTTCCGGATTCTAGGGGCTTCACGAAATTTAAAATTGTAGACTTCTATGGCTAAGTGAAAGTTATAAAAGCCGCATAGTCCGATTGCCTTGTTCGCTGCGCCGGACACCTCCTTAATTGACCAAACATTTGGGTAAAGAGTGTCCGGGTTTTCCACGAACACCCCAGTGCTAGTCACGTGGGGGCAGAAGCCGACGACTGGCCTACTTTCAGGATTTTATAAACAGCCGCACAGAAGGTAATATTTTAAATAACAAAAGTGCTATCTAGCGCAAGTA
Source organism: Aegilops longissima (assembly GCA_021605205.1). NCBI lineage: Eukaryota > Viridiplantae > Streptophyta > Magnoliopsida > Poales > Poaceae > Aegilops > Aegilops longissima. Next base: position 579,574,508 of record CM038678.1, read on the forward strand.
ACTTCGTCTTTCATTACAAACATGACAGAAGTGAATTCATTCAAATATGGCGTCCTTGGTACATTCATAAGCGACGAGACGAGCACCCTTCATCACAACATCGTAGTACATTTCGGGATGGCGATGCGCCTTGCCCTCCGGTGGCCTATCCTTGACCAGCTTCTCCGCATCCAGCTTGCCCCAATGCACCATGACGCAGGCAAAATCTCGGCGGGCACCTTCGATGCAAACAGATCGCTTGATCACTTCAAGCCGCGGGCAGGCATCCACCATCCGCTTGATCAGGCCAAAGTAGCTCTGGGCACTAACTCACCAGGCCACATCGACTATGAAGTCCTTCATAGCCAGTTCGGCCGCCCTGTGGAATTCGACCAACTGCTTCAGTTGGTCGCTCAGAGGCATCGGATGTTCGGCCCCAACATACTGGGACCAGAACAGCTTCTCCGTTGAGCTCCCCTCCTGGGCACGGTAGAACTCCATAGCATCTGAGGCGCTGCGTGGCAGATCTGCAAATGCCCCTGGCGAGCTCTGTATTCGAGTAAGTAAAATAAACGCCTCCTCCACATGTTTGCTTTGCATAAAGAATTTCTTACCCGCTGCTATCTTCTTGGCCTCCTTGATCTCTTGCTGTGCTTTCTCGGCTTCAGCCTTGGCATCTTTCAATTTCACAAGGGCCTTCGCAAGCTCGGCCTTCTTCATCTTCAGATTATGCTCCACGGACTCGCACTTCTTGCCGAGGTCCTAGAGCTCCTGCTATACCTCGCCCACTCTAGCATTTTGCTTTTCGCACTCCTTACACTCCGAGGCCGCCTTGTCTTCGGCCTCGGACAGCGCCCTCTTCAGGGACGCCAATTCGGCGGTGGCCCCTGTTACACGGTCACGACACGTAGTTGTTAGACTCGTCAATTCTGCCCACCCTTAAACGCATAAGAGCGGGAATTACTTACCCTTGTTCTCTTCGAGCTGCCTCTTCGTGAGGCGAGCTCTCCTGCGCTTTGCTCCAGTGCCGTTTGATTCGGCAGCGTCGGCGAGACAGGCAGCAGCAGCAAGCAGCACAACCTGCTTATTCACTATAATACTTATTATTAGAATCCTACGGATTATAATTGACCCTCCGTTTGGCTTTTCTAACCAAACACCAAATAGAGTATCAGGGGCTACTACCTATCGGGTGGTAATTTTATACATTTTTATTACTTACCTCAAAGCCCGTCAGGAGGCTTGAGCAGGCTTCGGTCAGTCCGCTTTTGGCGGACAGGACCTTTTGAATCACCACACTCATAAGAGTACGGTGCTCTTCTTCCATGGAAGCGCCTCGAAGCGCTTCCACCAGGCTATCCGGCGCCGTTGATGCACCGGAAGTACTCGCCACAGGCGGCTCGCCCTCCCTTACGGGGGGCTGCCCGCCCAAGTCTGGCACCGTTGGGGGTTCCGGAGCAGTGTTTGGTCAAGAGTTTGCCTTGTTCCGGCTCTCATCGACGCGATCCACGGGGATCTTGAACCCCGCATGCCCGACATCTGGAATCCTGCCGTGGGGCGTCTCCAGAGTCACCTCCCCCTGCTCTGAGAGCCTTCGGGACAACACCTTCGTGTCATCCGCGTGTGGAGGGGTAGTGGCCGTCAGGAGCGAATTTATCGCCGAATCGCTCAGGGACCCAGAGGAGGATTCATCGGGGTGAACCCTGGCCGGACTGTATATATGTTCGGCACTATAAGTATAAAAACTACGAAGTGAAACCATGATAGGATGCGGGCACTTACGATCGCACCGGGGGCTTCCCCCGGGGGAGCCACCCTTCATCACTGTAGACGGCCGTGGTGGAGTAGTCCGGAAGGGATGCTTTCCCCTTCTTGGACGCCTCAGCCTCCCCCTCCGGGGCGGCTTTTCTCTTCTTCTCCCCCCAGTGCGGGGAGGTGGAATTTCTTCTTGATTCCCCTGCCTCCGCGGGAGGAATGTGTCTCGTCGTCATCGGAAGACAGAGGAATAACGGCCTTGCGCCGAGGGCCTTTTCCGGCCCCCTGGCCCGCTTCGCCAGACCCCTCATCCTTCCCGGATGGGCGTCTTCTTCTTCCTCCTCCCCTTCATGGGAGGAGTCCGCCTCGTCGTCTTCGGACGAGGCTTCGGACGCAACCTTACGCCGGAGACCCTTCCTTGTCCCCGGGGCCTTCTTTTCGGCCTTCTTCTCCGGCACCTCATACGGTGCCGGGACTAGCATCTCCGTCAGGAGAGCATCCGCTGGATCTTGCGGCAACGGAGACGGACAGTCAATCTGCTCCGCTGTCTTCACAAAATCCTGAGGCAAATATATACAAATACTTAAAACTGCCCCCATAAATGTATTGGGAAAAGACTAAACCCGGTGGAGGTCCCAAAACTCACCGGATTCGGGGGCCGCGCTGCATGAAGTCCGCGGTCCTCGGATGTGGGAGGAGGTACTTCTGAGGCCTTGAATAACACTTTCCATGCGCCTTTGTCGTCATGCCGTAGAAACTTCGGAGTGTCGGTGTTGGCCGGGACGAACTCCCATAGATTCTGGCCCGCCTTTGGCAGGGCAGGATCCGGCGAATGAGCATGACCTGGATCACATTGACAAGCTTGATGTTCTTGACCTTCATGCTTTTGATGCATGTCTGGAGTCCGGCCAGCTTCGTGGAATTTCCCCAGGACAGGCCCTTCTTTTCCCAGGAGGTGAGCCGCATAGGGATTCCGGATCGAAACTCGGGGGCCGCCGCCCAGTTGACGCCGCGCGGCTCGGTGATGTAGAACCACCCCGATTGCCATCCTTTTACGGTCTCCGTGAAGGAGCCGTCCAGCCAGGTGACTTTAGGAATCTTGCCCACCATGGCCCCTCCGCACTTCGCTTGTTGGCCATGTACAATCTTCGGCTTCACGCAGAAGATTTGCAGCCACAGGCCGAAGTGAGGCCGGATGCGGAGGAAAGCCTCGCAAACGACGATGAATGCCGAGATGTTGAGGACAAAATTCGGGGCTAGATCATGGAAATCTAGCCCATAGTAGAACATGAGCCCGCAGACGAA